>OX336379.1:41451740-42175322 GCA_946902895.1 Fragum fragum
GGACACTCTCCAGAATCTTTGTCTTCATGGGACATTAGGCTAGTTAAAAATGGGGTTAATTGGGGTAAAAAAACTAGGTCACAAGGTCAATTCTAAGAAAAGTCTTGTAGACACTTTTCATGTGTTTGCTTTAGCTCTATTAACCCTTTCCTGTTTTAAACTTTTTTTAGACCTGTCCAAATTTAAAGGTTTTGCAGACGAAAATTTAGAGTATATTTAATTTCTGAAATAACCACCCTGTATGGTAGAAAATATTGTTGAAAAAGAAGAAATTGCTTGTTACAAGCAATTTCTTCTTTCCCCACAATGTTTTCTCAGGTATAAAAATCACAAGGACGTAAAAACCAGTGATTGTACAGGAAAGGGTTAACCTCGCAATTGGTCAAAATGTTTGTCGTAATAAATTATTGAGCAATTTCAAAATTTGATTACTTGGGTTAAAAAATTAGGACACAAGGTCAATCCTTAGAAACACCCTTTAGTCACTCTAGAGGCCTTATTCTAAGTCCAGTAGACCTGATAATTGGACAGAATGCTTGTCTTTATAAAGTCTTTACATAGAAGAATAAAGATTCTGTCAACATGGACAATGAAGGTCGAATTTTTTTAATCACTAGGCGCTAAACACTAGGCCAATTCTGAAAAAGACCTTGTTGACTCTATAATAACATTTTTGCTTAATTGGGTCAGATTGTTAACCAATTCCCACACAATTCCTCCTTTTACGCACCTCAAGATAAAAGCTTTTGAAAACATTGTGGAAAATGAAGAAATTGCTTGATTCAAGCAATTTCTTAAATTTCCACAATGTTCTTTACCCCAAAAGACAAAGAATTTTAGAATTTAGATATCCTGAAATTATTGTCTGCATCTTCTTTGAATATGGACCAGTCTAAAATTTTCTCATGTGGGAAAGGGTTAACTGTACTGTAAATAGTTGCGTGCTCAAAAATAAGTTGAAGTATGAAAAGAAAATCTAATACCTTATCCTTAATTTACTTGTATTTGACATATCATCGTAAAATGGCATTAATAAAAAGATATAATGCACTTAAGATAAGAACTCGATTGTATTGTAAACCATTTTTTGCCGGAACTATTTTATCATCCGAAACAAAATTCCAAATAAGGTAAAAAATGTCCCAGACGGCTGGGACTAGAAAATATCAGATATGACATAAATATGTAAATTATACATTATTCTTGTCATTTACTTCGAATAATTATTGTTTATTTGTACAGGCCGTATTTTCGAGTACATAATTCATCCAAATAGTTTACACCATATTGCCTTACCCGTCAGATTTTAGTGCCTATATAGACACTTACCATTAAAACTAGTTATTATAAAATCTGGAATTGTTTTGTACTATCCAATTCTCTCGATAAATCTGAAATATAGCGTTGTTCCTACCATTTCAGCTTGAGAATACGAAACAATGTTAAGAAAGGGAATTACAAGCATTTTAAAAAAATGGAAGGGGGCTTTAATTTCATCGATCGGCTATCAAAATCCTCTTAGATTTATTTTATTCTAACTTTCTCGACCCCTTGCATATTGTGATATTTTAAATATTGGTAGATTATCATTTAACAATTTACCAAAACAACACAATTTAAAACTAGGTCCAAATTGAAAGAGTTTGCAGACGGCAAATCAAATCTTGTGCAAAGTATAAGAATAAACGAAATTAGTGTAGAAAACATTGTGAGAAAAGAAGAAATTGTTTGTTACAATGTTTTACATTGTTAATTTTCTGTAGCTCATAAAACGCGGGAACGTGCGAAAATTGGTTGAACACCTTCTTACGTTTAATCAATTATTGTTTATAGCAATGTTACGATATTTAGGAAATGAAGAGAATAGTTTTTTCATGGAGGCATGAAACCAAAAATCTAGTCACACTTTATCAATACACGAAGCAGACTAATACATGAGTGTGATTAGGTAATTGTTTCATACCTCCATGAAAAAAAATATTTTCCTAATCTAAATTTAATGACATCAAGCGCGTGAAAGCGTCGTGAAATTATACAAATAAATGGATTCATTTAACTGTATGGTCTTGTAATGTGTGAACATCTGTTAAATAATCTCGGCAACATGGCCTGTTCCGATCTAACACGGTCTATCTCCACTTCGTGTTTTAGCCTAGACCCGCTGTACCCTAAAGGAGTTCCATTCGAATTTCATTTTTCTCCTTTTGGCATGGTGTTTTAGAGTCTTGGTGATAGCTAGAAGTCTGAAATCCTGTTTTGTGCGATGGCAGACCACTAATGTGCTGTATTCATGTGTACTAATTGATTTCTGTCGGGAATATTTGTTGTTTAGTGATGTGGTTTGACATGACCTCTCCCCTTATACGAATAAGGCCGTCCCAAATTAAAGAAATTTCCATGGTTGTTTTGTTCAATGTAATTGTGTCGGAAAGTTTATCTCCAATGGAATCATCGTCCTGGCATGAATTTCAAGGTTAGTGAAAGCCCTATAAGATAAACCAAGGTTTGAATCCTAAATAATTATAAGAAAAGAACTACACACTGTCAAAACTGACCCATTTACTCTAATTTTGTTTAGAGGAAAGGGAAAAGTGTGGAATACATCGAAAGTTTATCGATGACGTAGATAATTTGTCCCGGTATTATCCGGCAGGGGGTTATTTTTCTAATTACTCTCCCGGAAACCAGACAGTTACGATTTATGTACTACTTTCGTACCACGATATTTTCGTGATGGTTTCTACCGCCCCGTAGTAATTTGAACAAGAAATTATCAATTATGGAAGGAATATAGTAAATTGAAGATTCGTATGTTAATCACATTAAGCTTAATTGGCGAATGACTCCTGTCAATAAAAAAATCGACCAACCAGTCAAATCAGTCATGTAGACCGAGAATGAAGTTTTAACTCCGACATATATATTGAACATCTTTGTTGGTTTGGCTACTTGATTGCTTGATTAACTGAAAGGGGTTTAATGCCCCTTTTAACAGTATTTCAGTTAAATCGCGGAGGCTAGAGCACCTAATCGTGGATACTTGGCATTTCTAACACCATTACTACCACTACATCCTTTCCGACCCCCAGCTGATCATCCCATTTAGGATTACGATTATAACACCCACTGGTGGTAAGGATAATTGCCGCGACTGGGGATCGAACCCAGGACCCTTTGATTAGGAGTCCGACGCGCTACCGAATGGGCTATAGCCACGGCACCTTGGCGACTTAAACTCGTAACTACAGCTTTTCCAATGTTTGAGGTTTAAAAAAGTGTTTCAGCCAAGCGGAATTCAAAAGTTTTTATATTTAATCAGCACACTCTGTTATGCAAGAGAACTAGTTACATATACACTTGCTCTCTTATATTTCAAACATTCTGCATAATTCATTCATTACTTGTTAGAATCAGTGCATTATTTCCCGAATCCATTCGCATTCCTTAGACCCTAGCTATTCAATAATTTCTGCCATACTTTCTATGCGTATCCCACCAAATGACAGAAGCGCTTATCACGTGATCATGGGACATGCTAAATTAAGATGGAATAGAGCGCCATGTGCCATATCTGTAACGTCGTCCCTCTGATAATTATGGAATATATTGTTCTCTGGCTTTTATCGGAAATACCAGTCGCTTTGGTGATTTGTTTAAGCTTTACGACTTTGGAGAGAGTATCAAGGTGCTATTAGTTTCAAGTGCGTTTATTGTTTTAGCGGAAATCGAAGAACGTTTTTATCAAATATATATGTTGCTTAGTGCAAAAACATCATAAGTGTCCATACAAAGTAAAGACACTAATGATGTTTTCACAATAAGATTACGATATTTCGGAAGATTGGGCTCAAAATCTAGTAATTGCGAAAATTAGCAGTATGTGCTCAGCGCTGACACACCAGGGTTGAAACATTGAAAACCATTTGTAGTCATAAATTCTTAAAGCATCTACCTGTAGTCGAATAAGTAGGCGTTTTTAAGCTATTTTATGTAAACCAGAATGTGTTTTAGAAAGAAATTCTTGAGAATCAAACAGGAGAAATCAAGCAGTTTTACATATTTGTTTTTAGAAAACCTCGGCTGAAAAGCTTAATGCTTGAAACTAAGACTACAATTGTAGATTATACTAATTTGTTTTAGCTCGATTGCGACGAAAGCTTTAGAGTTGCTCTTGACCACACAATCTAGGCGTTTTTACTTCCGCGCGCGAGAGGGAGTCGATGACTTGACCCTTTCCTGTTTTACATAATTTTAGACCTACCCAAATTCAAAGGTTTTGCAGATTAGAATTTTAGGTGGATTTAATTTGAAAAATAACAATTCTGTAAGGTGGAAAATATTGTAGAAAAGTAAGAAATTGCTTGTTACAAGCAATTTCTTCTTTTTCTTCTTTTTCTACAATGTTTTCTTATTTATAAAATCACGGGGACGTAAAAAAACAGTGATTGAACAGGAAAGGGTTAACTAACTGCTACCCAACTGCACATCAGGGACTGGTTATTGAGTATAATGCCCGTGAACACAAGCTTGGACCTTGTGGCTCAAACCTATAACCTTCAGATCACCAATGAAGCACTCTTATCACTCGGCCACCGAGAAAATCGATTTGCTTCTTGAGCTATTGACTTGGCGTTGTGCGTGCGTGCGTGAATCCGTCCGTAAAAATCTTCTCCTCAGAGAGCACTAAATAGATTTCAACCGAATTTCACAGGAAAGGATTATTGGCTGACCCTTCATGAGATTTTGATCGCATACAAAGTACACCTTATGGTAGGGGCTAATTTTCATCAATGATATTTAGTGAAAACTTTAACAACCTTCCTCTCAGAAACTACCGCATGGATTTCTACCGAATTCGACTGAAATGACCCTTGGACGATTCTTAACCAGATTCTTTGAAAAAGAATCGTTCGGATAAAAACATAACTTTAATGGACCGGGCTATATCTTCCATATATTGTAAATAGTGAAAACTTTGAAAATCTTCTCAGAAACAAGTTGATAGATTACATTAAAACTGTCCTTTGTTAACCCTTTATCAGAGCCCCTCGTAGAATTCTGATAGAATTGACCCTTTCCCGTTTTTTGAAATTTCAGACTAATCTAAATTGAAAGAGGTTGCAGACGACAACAAAAACGGATGCAATTTGAAATGAAACCACCCAAATTGGTAGAAAATATTGTGTAAAATAATTCGCAGGTATAAAATCACAGCAACGTAAAATCCTGAGTTTATACAGGAAAGGGCTAATAATATGGATTTAATGGACCTGGGCCGGATTTCATATATGGCATATATTGACAACTTTGACAACATTTTCAGAAACCAGTTAATGGGTTTCAGCCAAATTTCACGGGGACGGTCCTTTGGTGACCCTTTTCTGATTTCTTTAAGGTCTCAGTTTAAAAAGATTGCTGTGCGGGCTCTGCTAATTTCCATATACGATATATAGTGAAAACTTTGAAATTGTTTTTCTTGGCTATTGGAGGATCGATTTCGACTCAATTTCATACGAATGATCTTTTGCTGAACCTTTACCAGAATTGTTGGAAAAGAACAAAATGAAGAATTGGACTAGGTTCATTTCAGATAGTGATCAAATATTGGTGCAAGGGAAATAATTGATACTGATTGACTGGGAATATTTGTTGCATTAGATATTTGTTTCATTTGAGAAAATCACCCACTGTAAAGTAAAAATGCAAAAAAGTAATTCTTTCTAAAATGAGTGTCTTCCTGTGTTAAGGAAAACTAGATTACCGGTGTCAATCGATGGCCACGCCTACTTACTTCGTTAGCCCCTCCAATAGACTCCAACATCTCGTTTTTAAGGGGCGTTGTTTTGAAAAATCTATTTCCAGTAGCATGTACCAAAACAGTAGTATAGTTTGTTGGCGACCTTAACGTCGTAACTAAAGCTGAATTAAACTGTAATTACGACGTTTCAGTCGCCAAATCACACACACACAAAATTTTTTAACAAAAATGGCCTCCAATGTTGGGGATCAAAACCATTTCTGGTCTCAAAGAGTTATTTCATTGGTCGAATTGTTATTTATTGACAGCCGAGATTGATCGATTCCGGTCGGCTGAGAGAATTAGACGCTCAAGCTATTATTACTTAAGTCAATACCACATGCTTCCGCAGTCATACGCGATAAATGAAATGAGCCCATGGGTGACATTTCCAACAATTACACATGTGCGCAAAGTAAAGACTCAGATCAGCCTGTGCATCCGCACAGTCTGATCAGAGTCTTCACCCTGCGCTCTGTAGATAGATACTGACCTAAAGCTTCTTTAAACAATCAGCGAATGTTTTAATTGCCCCGAATGGCTATCCAGGGTGCTCTATGTGTGCGAGTCACGCACATGCGAAATTTTTGGAAATGTCGCGCAGAGGCTCAAATAACTAAAGAAAACGTTGGTGAAAAAGAAGAAAATGCTGAAAAAACAGCATTTTCTACTTTTCCCCCATTGTTTGCTACCCAGGAAAAACAAAGGCTTTTATAAAAAATTATTACACTGACTTTAAATGGTCGACTGAAACTAATTTCAATATGGGCCAGTCTAAAGTTATATCTTCTGTAAATGGGTTGAGCGATTATAAACGAAAGAAGAAAAGATAAAGAGACTGTTTACGTGTTTCCATGATGGTATAGAAAAATTCAAAGTACTGAAAGTACTGTAAGCTAGCAAAGCATGGTTTTGTTAAGAAATCATCTTTGTCAAAGGCTGATAAATAAACGAGATCAAAGTAACACAGGAGTTAACCCACTACATATGACAAATCTTAACCAGGTTCAAATTGAAAGAAGTTGTTGAAGACAATTTCAAGTTTATTGAATTAAAAAAAAAAATATTTTTCTTGAAGGCTAGAAAAAATTGTGTACATTGAAGAAATGGCTCGTTACAAGCAATTTCTTCGTTGTCCACAATGTTTTCCAAAGTCGTTTTTCTTGAGATGCGTAAAAAGCGGGATTGTGGTTGGAATTTGTTAATACTTTCCCGTTCAAATACGGGATTTTACGTTCCTGTGATTTTATACTCGAGAAAACATTGTGGAAAAAGAAGAAATTGCTTGTAACAAGCAATTTCTCCTTTTTCCACAATATTTTCTACCACATAGGATGGTTTCATTTCAAATGGCATCCAGTTTTCATTGTCGTCTGCAACCTCTTTCAATTTGGACCAGTCTAAAATTTCCAAAAACAGGAAAGGGTTAAATAGCATGCTTTAGAAGGAGTTCCCTACAATTTGAATACAGTTAGTTTTGTGGCCACACAAAGCAGTGCGCATAGTGAAGACTCATTTTGATCGCAATATGCCCAAGTGAACTTGAAATACCTAGGAGATGAACTTGCAGGCAAAGTTAGCAATATTCCAAAATTAGATAACTAAGTTTTATGACGTAGGCATTTAACGGATTAAGTGATTAAGCCCCTAGTGGTATTGTGCACTCATTGAACTCTTAGAGGACTTCAAAAATTTGTTTGTTAACTTAAGTTATCAAAGCTAATGCTTTGCTAGCTAAAAGTCATTTGAAATATTACAAACTATTGTTTTATAATGGTTTCAAGTTAAACCTATTCCCTATCCCATCAGATATGTAGAAAAGATTGAACCATTCGACATGATATAATTTATCGAAAAATAAAAGTTAAGGATGATCATTTTTATATTGCAGAAAATATGTAGATAACAACAATAAGAACACCACAACAAAGTCATTAACCCTTTCCCGTACAATCCCTGTGATTTTGTTATTGAGAAAACGTTGTAGGAAAAAAAAAAAAAAAAGAAATTGCTTGTATAAAGCAATTTATTCTTTTTCCTCAACATTTTCTATCCTACTGAATGGTTAGTTTTCAAATTAACCCCCTTTAAATGTCTGTATGCAATACCATTGAATTGCGCAATTAATCATTTCTCGTACAATACCTGGTCTCTATGTCCGTGTGATTTTGTAATTGAGAAAACATTGTAGAAAAAGAAGAAATTGCTTGTGACAAGCATTTTCTTATTTTTCGACAATATTTTCAATGTATACGCTCATGATAGTTTTTTTTATTAAATCAACTCCATTTTTTAATGTTCGTCTGCAAATGAAAGGATTAAGAATGAAAAAAATAGCGTTCAAAAGATTTAAGGGTGACACATGTTCCTAGTACAGAAGATATATATATATATACACACAAAAGTCATTTTAGATTATACAATTTATCGGAAAATAATGTTTAAAGATGACATAATTTTCTATTGCAGAGACAAGGGGCTTTAATCACTGTCTGTAACGTGGACTCCAAAACAAATATTCCACAGAAACCATGTGACGTCCATATTTCACCGCGAAGAGAGCTCCAATAATGGGTTTGAGACTGAAGAAAATTCACAAGCAGTTTCTTATCGTCATTGGATTATTTCTATTTCTAACTATAACCCTGAATGTAGTCCCGGCGTATTACCAAATTCAGAAGAATATATTTTACCCATACAATCTGCAGAAATCGGAGTTAGTTGTTAATGTTACCAATTCGAGAGTTCTTGTGAAACGCGAATTAAAAAGTGTGTGGAAAATAGAACCGGGTGAGGATAGAATTGAAGTGCAGCTGAATTTCCGACCAAAAGTAGATTTAGATTTACCAGCGAAGAGAATTCTCGTGCAGCACGGGACCGATGGATGGAGTTTACAACAAGGTAAACATGTCTTTCAAGAATTGGAATGTGCCATCCAAAATTGTGAACTGGTCAGTTTCCCAGAGCAAGGTCAAAAATACGACGCAAGGATATTTAAGGAAATCGATATAAATTCACACTTTGCCAAAGCGTTAGAAGAGCAGACACCGAGGCACTCCGATCAAGTTTGGATTCTATTTGCTCTTGAGAGTCCAATGGCTTCACCTAATTACAGAGGTCTACGTCATTTTATGAATTGGACGGCCACATATAGGCCGGATTCGACAATCGTCACACCTTACGACAAATGGGTTTATTTTGACAACTTTACTGATATCCGAAAAATACGTCCATCCGAAAATTATGCAAGAAATAAAACAAAATTAGCTGCAATGTTTGTTTCGAATTGTTTTGCTTCAAATAACCGGTTGGATTTTGTGACAGAACTAAAGAAGCATATGTCGGTGGACGTATATGGTGCTTGTGGTGACCTAGTTTGTGAGAGAACGGACGGAGAAGACTGCTTTAAAATGTTACACAATCAATATAAATTCTATCTTGCCTTTGAGAACGCCAACTGCAGACATTATATCACAGAGAAATTCTTCTTAAATGCCTTAAGGTAGGTAAATGTCTATCCGACTCAATTTTCTTCTAAGTAAAGAAAATCTCTGCTCTAGTAAAATAGCCTTTCTTATTTTTAAGATTGAATTCAAAATCTAACTTTATCCTTTAATTATAACATAAAATTACAATATCGAATTGACCAAATAGATGATATAGTAAACATCTTGATAAAACCGACATGGCCGGCCTGAAATTATCCACTATTTAATGAACCTACGGGTCTGCACGTGACATTTCCAACCATTTCACGTGCGCGTAAAGTGCAGACATTGAACAGCCTGTAAAGCTCCCCGGGGCACTTAGAATATCAACTGCTCGTGTAAAAAGGGCCTTGGATTAATATCCGTGTTCAGAGCGCAAAGTAAAGACTCTGAACAGACTGTGCGGATGCACAGGCTGGTCTGGGTCTTTACTTTGCACATACGTCTAACGATGGTAAATGTCACCCGCATTGTGTAATAAAGCGTAAACCAGACAGTTAATTAGTTTGATTCGACAAACGGAGACTCCCACACAAAATTCACTCAAACCCAAGAAGTTAAGGTTAAATGATAGCATTTGTGTTTTTTGCAAAATATACTAACTTATGAATTTAACCGATGGTGACCTCAGATCTGCGACATTTATGATTAGCATCTTCGTTGGTATGGGGACTAAAACGTCGTACCTATAGCTTATAAAAATGAGATGAAACTGTACACTTTGGTGGTTTCTTTTCTCTTTTTTTTTTGTAAAACCCTTTTCGTTGGGATTTTGACGAAGCTCCAAATTTTGCAACTCAAGGAATTACTATAGCTACAAGACCCATGCGTGACCCATCAGGCAAAAAGGGTCGCTTTCACGTCCACTTTGCTCCGCTGACCACGCCTACTGAGCTCCAACAGGAAGTTCCATTTCGAAATTAAACGATTTTGTGTAATTTATTGCCAGTAACCTTGCAAGAAAGTAAAATGGTAGGTTAACGACCTAAACGTCGTAACTACAGCTTGAATAAGCTGTATTTACGACGTTTAAGTCGTCAAACCAACGATAAATGTTTATCATAAATGTTGAAAAATGTAGGATTATTTATTTGATTGGTCGATAGGTTCTTTAATTAATAGTCGCGATCGATTAAAATCAATGACAAATCGCCCTTAACCCCAATGACCGGTTTTAAGTTTTAAGAAGTTTACAAGTGATTATTTTTATAATGCATTTCTTGTTAAATTTATTTTATTCGCTTTCAACCAACTTTAAATATATTCGTTAGCGTTCAAAAAAATCTCAAGTACTAGTAGATAAGATTCCGTTTAGATAGTTAAAATTTTCGGTCATTGAACAACGCATTTTCTTTTCGGCCTACCTGCCAATGGGTGGATAATCATAAACCTAAAGTGGTATAGCAGCTGGAGGCTAGGAAAGGATGTAGTGGTAGTACTGGTGTGAGAAATACCAGGATTCCATTGTTAGGTGCTCCAGTCGCCACGATATGACTGAAATACTGTTAAATCAATCAATCAATCAATCAATCAATCTTTCAACAGGGGTATACAGTTAAACTTGTTTTAAGCGACCACTCAAGGGACGACCAAAAAGCGGTCGTATAAGAGAATGGTCGCTTGATACTAGGGGTCGACACTAACTTTGCTTCAATGGGATCCCGCAGTAATCCCTGCTAATTACTCCTGGTTTTCCTCCTTGATATACGTTAATTCATTCACAGGCAATCCTGTACTTCTAAGCCCAACTTTAAAAAAAGCTTCGGAAAACATTGTGGAAATGAAGAAATAGCTTGTGCAATCCTGTACTTCTAAGCCCAACTTTAGAAAAAGCTTCGGAAAACATTGTGGAAAATGAAGAAATTGCTTGTTGCAAGCAATTTCATCATTATCCACAATGTTTTCTACAAAAACCAGCGAGCAAAAACTCAAGAGCATTAGCTGAATCAGTAAGATCTATTGTACCGGAGAAATATCGAAGGGTTCTGGTAGAATCCCTAGCCTATAGATTGCTGGGGTCCCTTCCAATTTTCAGGGATCCTCGGGATCCCGGGACACTGTTAGTGTCGACCCCTGAATGCACTTTCTATGACATATATGAAAGATCGGCTCGTCTGAATACATAAAGCATTGTAGGATTCTGATAAAATCCTTTGTTTGTGGAACTCATTAGATACGTCTCCACGAGACTAATGAGATCCACCAACATAGGATTTAGCAAAAATGTCCAATTAGGAAAATCTTTTTGTTTTTGGAAAGAGAATTTTGGTCTTGGTCGCGTTAATACAAGTAGTCGCTTAATAGAGACAGTCGCTTGAGCAATATTTTGAAAGTAATTTGTAGTTAGGTCTTTAATGTATAGTAAAACATTGTTTTGTTTACTTTACTTCGAGAAAACGTCTGTCATCTGACTGGAGACCCAAAATAGCTTTTTATGGTTAGAAATTATAGGTATGTTTTAAAAGAAATGTTTTGTTACACTGAAGAATTATAAAGCACAAAAGAACACTATTTGTTACGCTGTAGAATTATAAAGCACAAAAGAACACTATTTATTACCGAGAACTTTTATCGTAAAAATCAGAGTCTAGGAAATTCGTCGAATATTCCCAAGACGTAACAAATATGTTAGGGAAATTTATCACCCATGATACAGATGTCCGTCAAACTTTTCTATAGGGAATATAACTCTACAATGATTTAGATCTGACAATATGACAGAACTTAGAATTGTGTAGAAAAAATACATTCAGAGGAATATGATTTTGCGGTAGTTATACAAGACCTCGTATTTGCTTTGGGAGGAAAATTTTGATATTTCACGAGACCGTAGGTCGATTGGAATGTCAAAGTTTTCCTCTGCAGTGAGAAGCAAATACAAGATGTCGGATTGCTATCGTAGCATAGTAGCATAGTATACCATAAATTATATGCCTACATTTTCTGTAAATTAAATGGATTCGCTAAAATGATGAAAAATATGTATTTCTATAAGTATATTCCTTCATCTTTACCACAATGATTACGATCATTCGCCTTATGACGTCATCTACAGAATGAAAATGGCGTAATCTTAGACTACCTAATATGAAACCATTTCTTTATGGAACCATCTTTGATATGATCAGAAACGGATTTTTTCTAAACATGTCCGATTTTGTGTGGAATGTATAAATTTTACCAGATATATTTATAGGTATATGATAGTCGTAAGTGTATTGGATTCGTTTTCCTACTTTTTCTCATTTTGTTTCATAAAAAAGGCATGGTTCCCTTTTTATTTGTGTATTGCTTTTCGAAATCATTGCCTAACAATTTGATTTCGATTTGATATAACAAAACTTATTGATTATATTTGGCGTCTTTTCATTTCCCAATGTCTGTCTTGTATTCGCAAAGTAATTTCATAAACACCTGTCGAAAGCTGACGTGGGGTTTCATTTTGGACACGTTTAGGTGGCAGCCCGATTAGCTCTGTTGGTAGAGCATTTGACTTTAAACCTCAAGATCACGGGTTCGAGCCCTGGGCTGACCATATCAACTATCACAACTAATTGTCTTTCGGATGAGACGTTAAACCGAGGCCCTGTGTGACGATGCTATCCATCGAGCACGTTAAAGAATCAGGCGGGGCTCTCAGTAGTTTCGTCCTGTATCCTTGCACTATCCCCCGTATCAACTAACCGTCTTCTTGGGGCTTCGCTCATACGGGCATGTGCTCCGGTAGCGACGATAAATAAACGGAAATACACACACGTTTAGGATTTAATTTCCACCATCCAATTGCAAGCCGGGCTATATTTGCCATGGTATTATGTCAACCATGGCTCCGCGCATCTGTAAAACCTTTCTATAGAAAAATCATTTTCTCAGAAACTATGGAGCTTAAAATACGTTAAACAAAAAGCTTTTACAGAATTAGGTCACAAAAGGAGGGTCTAGAAATGGGAAACCGAGGAATAATTCAATAATCAAGGAACAAAATTGCTGGAAGCTTAGAGAATGGAAAGAGGTATTTTCATTTTATAATGCTTGAACGAGGTTCAGGCTGTAATAATGTGTAGCTCCTAGTTGGTGCGAAAAATATCGACCCTGTTAAGAATGCACGCACTGCAGACACTCACCAGGGCCGATAACTTTACCTCTTTGACGATTCATCACGATATGGATCAACTAAGTTCCGCTTAGATATTAAACATAGTTATTTGTCAAAATTTATTTAACATGTAACAGCAGAATTCAACCGTTGGTCGGCGACATTAACGTCGTTACTACAACTTTAAATAAGCTGTAGATACGACGTTTAAGTCGCCAAACCAACGAAAAATGCTTGACATATATGCCGACCACTTTCGGGGTTCAAAGTTCACTTCCGGTTTAAATTAATAATTAGATTGGTCAATCGAATTTTTGACATACGCGATTTGTCAATTTTAGATCGTCTTTACACTAATTTCTTTCAACGCCTATCTACAGAACTCGTTACAAACACCATGGTTGAGCTGCAAAGAAGCGCGGTCTGATCCGGGTTTTTACTTAATTCTCACATGTGGGGTTTTGCTAGAATTTGCATGCACAGGCCAAAAAATGATTTTGTCATTCATTCGACATTTGTAATATATACATGTATATTTATAAAACGAAATATCTGCAGCAAAGTTTGAAGACCATCGAGTCGTTAAAATAGATTGATTGAATGGGGTTGAAAGCAACTCTTAACAGTATTTCAGTCATATCGTGGCGGCTAGAGCACCTAACAATGGATTCTTGGTATTTCTCCCACCAGTACTACCATTTCATCCCTTCCTAGCCTCCAGCTGCTATCCCACTTAGGTTTACGATTATCCATCCATTGGTGAGAGACAAATGTTGGAAGGAATATGTGCCGCCGCTGGGGATCGAACCCATGACTTCCCATGATTGAAGATTTGGAGTCTGATGCGCTAACGACTGCGCTACTCGTTGAAATAGAAAGGTGACACAAAGGTGACAACGTGAAGTGGGTCGTACTTGACAATTAGTCTATTGTAGGGGTAGAAAACGTCTAACACGGTATTTTTCCTCTCTGACAGCGTTTTCAAAAGTCCCAACCACATCAAAAACAACAAAAATAATAAATTAGTAAACAATTTAATTTTCAGTTTCGTATATCATAATCGGGCCTTCTGCTTTGCGTATTCATACAGTGTGATTAGTTTTTTCGGTTCATACCTCCATGAAAACAAAAAATATTCTCTTCATCTCTTAAGTGAATGAATAAAATAAAAACTCGGTAACGGGTTTAAACGCTGCTAAACATCAAAGCTTATGAAAACATCGTCGAAAATGAGGAAATTGCTTGTCACAAGCAATTTCTTCATTATCAACGATGTTTTATTTCCAAAAAAGACACATTATAGTCTGCAACTACTCTGAATTTTGACTTGTCTAAAATTGTATCGTGTAGTTATGGGTTCAACGTACACAAATTGAAATCCTTCTCAATTTCATTCAAAACATGCGTCTTAACTAGTGAATCGTTTTCATTCGACACATTCATTTCGCTCAACGTCCCATTTCATTCCAAAATAAATCCAGAATCATTCACTTTGACAAATTTACAATGTTCTTAACTGTAACAAAGTTGGACGGTCGATCCATTTATTGAAATTGCCTTATAGCTCAACTAAAAGGGAGGAATTAATGTAATAACCGAGCTAGCTAGCGTGATGTTCTCCAAAATTACTTAAGTCTTTTCATCTATCTTGTGCTGTCTACCAACTTAATTACCGTTATTCTTCCCCAATTTATGTTTCTAAGTGTCTTTCGTTTCTATCATGCTATACAAGAATTAAGTTATGGGATATCTTAAGCTTAGCTCACGAGGGTACTCTGTGGTTGAGTTTATGACAATATCGGGATTTACGTCTCGCTCATTCTCTTTGCGCAGCATTTGAAATTTGGGTTTTAAAAGTAAACTATGAATGATTTTTCCTTCATTTTTGTTTAAAAGTTAACCGTTGTCATTATCAACCCGGGATATTCCCGATTTGGCAGGAGGAATAGACAAGATCAGCCTGCACTTGCGTGCAGTCTGTTCTTAGTCTATACCACCTGATTGTCTTTTTCAAGTAAGAAGAGTTGTTTATGAAATTAATGCTTAAATGAAATATTAATATTAATCCACAATTAGTACTTCCAGGGCCTTCAGTCCTTTGATTATAATGTCATTCTATAAAGATTTTTATTCAGCATGACAAGGGTTAAAGACTCCTTCTCAATGGATATACATGCGATTTACAAGTTTAAAAAAAGATGAATAATGGTTTTCTTTCTTTTTTTTCAAAAAAAAAAAAAAAAAAAGAAAAAAAATCAACAAGTGTACCGCAACTCGGTTCAGATTACGACGTGATGTTTAATTGTAACGTTGTTTACCCATTCCACACAATACCGATTTTTGATGCACTGAAGATTTGTTTGTTTGTTTGAATGGGGTTTTACGCCGCTTTCAACAATCTTTCAGTTATATCGCGGCGGCTGGAGCACCTAACAATGGAATCCTGGTATTTCTCACACCAGTACTACCATTACATCCCTTCCTAGCCTCCAGCTGCTATCTCACATAGGTCTACGATTATCGACCCATTGGTGAGAGATAAACAGTGCCCTGGAGAAATACGATTATGGAAAACTTTAAAGATAAAGGAGACATTGCTTGTAACCAGCGCTTCCTTGTTTTCTCTCAATTTTTTGATACCATATAAGGCACTTCCCTTTCCAATTTAATACAATTTTAGATTTTATCTGCAGCTTCTTCCATTTCGGACAAGTCTAGTATTTGTCGTCTGTTCATGAGTTAATAGGCTGAGAACGTCGACTCTTCGCATCAACTTTATTACTCCTTGTTCAATGCTTGGATCAAAGAATCAGGGCACGTTTGAATTAATGATAATTTTAATTTGCATAATCTTAACATAACTTCAATACCTCAATGAAAGAAAAAGAAAATAAATAAATTCTATTCATTTATTAACTCATTCCCACATACTGACATTTATTGAAGCCCCTTAAGAAAAATGATTTGGAAAACATTATGTAAAATGAAGAATTTGCTTTCAACAAGCAATTTCTTCATTTTACACTATATTTTCTTCCCAGAATGGTGAAAAAATCTAAAATCTAATAAGCTTTAAGTTGTCATCTGTAACTCCTTTGAATTCGGACAAGTCTAAAATTTTCCTGTGTGGTGATGGGTTAAATGATGTTTTTTCTGCATCAACAGAATGTGAAAGTTGCGCAAATTTCTTTCTTTATCGACTTAGCCAACTGTGTAATGGAAGAATATGCAATTTTCTTAAAAAAAAACAAAACAAAAAACAAAAAAAACACACACACACACACACAAAACAAGACAAAAAACCCCCCAAAAAAAACCACATTCAAAATCCAACAAAACAAAAATAACTAACGAAACAAATACACACAAATAAACTAACTCGTTGGCCGTCTTTTTTTCCACATATTTCGAGGGTTAATCGCGATACTGTTCTAAGTGTGCCTACATTGTAAATACACTTAGAACAGTATCGTAATTAACTCTCGATTCGCTTCACTGATTATCTTTGATATCATGTTCGCTTTACAATTGTCATACAACAGTTTTGATAATTTTATTTGCAGAAATGGTGTTGTTCCGGTGGTGATGGGAGCGCACCCGGATGACTACAAACGAGTGGCCCCAATCGGCTCTTATATACACGTGGAAGATTTTAACAGCGCTGAGGAACTTGCAAAATATTTGCTCAAACTGGACTCAAATGACGTCGAATATAATAATTATCATAGATGGAGACAGACTGGGTATTTTCTGAACACGAAATTCTGGTGCCGAATTTGCTCTATGTTATGGGACCCTAAGAGACCCAAACTATCAGTGCCTGATTTAGAACAATGGTGGAGAGGGAAAGACACTTGTGTAGGAGATAAAAGATGGAGAGACATGAAGAAATAAAATATGTAGTGTGAACGACTTTTTTTCTTCCACGATGGTTTTACTCTTCAGTAGAGGAAAAAAATTAGACTTGTCCAAATTGAAAGATGTTCGAGACGACAAATCAAAAGGTGTAAGTAGAGAAATAACCATCCGGTAGGGAAGAAAACGTTGTGGAAAAAGAAAAAAATGCTTGTGAGAAGCAATTTCTTCTTTATCTCACTATGTTTTCTTATAATCGTGAAAACACGTTTTTGTAGGGGAAAGGGTTGAGAAGTTTGGCATTTTCAACCGCATTTAGAAGTTTATACCTAAATCAAAATACGACTCTACTCGATAGACCCTATTGAGATTTTGAAACTTGTAAGTACTTTTTTCATTTGCATTCCATCACCTCAAAGGAAGTCCTCGAAAACCAAATATTCAAAATTGAGATAGGAACAAGCAGAGGTCAAATGACGGTTCGTTGGCCACGTCCTTTACCTCCAACAGGAAGTTACTATTCAATATTTACCCTTATCATGCTGCACAAAATGCCTTTGAGAATTGCATTGAATCAAAGGGCTGACAGTACTGATAGCTCTTATTGTTCAATCATCGTGATATCTTTTGAAAATTAATTTCATACACAACTCTGGCAGGAAAAGTATAAGCAGGAGGTGCAGACTTAGATCAGACTGCACATTTGTGCAGGCTGATCTTTGTCTAAACCTCCTGCCAAAACCGGAATATACCGGGTTCAGCATGACAAGGGTTAAACTGTGCTAATTCGCAAAATATAATGGTTGGATGGCGACATGAACGTCGTAGTTACAGCCTGAATAAGCTGTAGTCACGACTTTGGATTCGCCAAACCATCAAAAATGCTTTTTTTAAATATCGACCTATGACAGAGTTCAAATTTCACTTCCTTTCTAAATGAATGATTTGATTGGTCTAACTATTATTTGAGTGCTATACGCAAACCGTCAATAAATATACGATATTTTGTTTTTTCATCCGCATTTGTTATGAATAAATCTTGATTCCTGTATTAAAGATTTTAGACCGTAAGTACTTGACAGGCAAAAAGAAGCATTTCAAGATTTGGTGGCATACTTACAAACATTTTCGAAGGGGATGGTGTTGGGCGGTGGTGGCTTACTTAGGGATCGGGAGATTTTCGAATCGGTATGTTGAAGTACAAACTAATCTGTCATTTTCTATTCTTCCGAAATTTTAGGGGGGGGGGGGGTTCAAGCTTCCTAAAATCTCTGGCTTGTTTAAACAAGAACTATGGTTTCGTTTGTTGTCTTTATTGTTGATTTTTAATAACAAAAAAGAAAATCACTTAAGTCTTCCTTTGAAACACTTCTTTTAAGTTAAAAAGTTTACGCTATTCTTATTTGCATGTAAGCGTATACGATACATAAATTAATGATTCAACTTTTTTGTCATTCCATAACATGTTAATTTAAATAAATAGTTGTTTTTATTTAAAATGTACATTGCATTATGTTTTATATTTTCTGTAAATGATTCCATTTATTTCAGTTTTACACAAAGTTTTGTTTTAAGGAATTATCCCATTCCCAGGCAACATGCTATAGAGTGGTCAAGTTTGAGAGAAGATGCGGACAGTTTTTTAAACCCAGTTAAAAAAGTAAAAATAAGTGACGCATAGTGAAGAAAACACTGCGTTTGAAGGAGAAATTGCTTGTGACAAGCATTTTACCATTTCTCTCGATACTTCTTCGCAATACAATCATTCAGGAGTGTTAAAATGCGGGACCTAGTAAGAATTTGTAGACACCCATTGTGTTATTTATAATCTGTTTCAAATGATTAAATCTAGTTTGTTATAATCAACCAATCGCGGTCGTAAATTAAATAACAAGTCGACCAATGAAATCCTTCATTTGAATTGAGTTTTGGACTCCAAATTTTGTCGCCATTTTGTTAACCTTTATTGTTGGTAAGGTGACTTAAACATCGTAATTTCAGCTTTGTCAAACTGTAATTACGACGTTTAGATCGCCAACCAACTATTCTACCTTTTTGTTTAATGCTACTTGCCATAAATTTTGCGAAAGAATGCCGTTTAAAATCGAAGCGTCGGAGTCGATGGGCGTAGCAAATAAAATGAGTGGGCGTGGTCAACGAATGGTAAATTATGTGATTTTATGTAATACTTTCAACTAAATCGAAATAAAATGTGCCTTTCTTAAAGCTGTTCGCTTCGTTCGTTTCGATATCGGTGAAAGTTCAAATTCTTACCTAACCATGTGGAAGTCATGTTGAATGGAGTAATCCTTCAAGAGAAACTTTTCGGACACAATTGACCAATCGCGGCTGTCAATCAAATAATCAGTCGACCAATGGAATCATTCATTTAGACATTAACTTCGGACTTCAAAATTGGCTGTCGTTTATGTGAAGCATTTTTGTTGGTTTGACGACTTATACTAGCTGTAGCCACGACGATAAGATCGCCAACCAACCATTCTACCAGTTTGTTACATGCTATTCTGCGAAGAAACGCCGTTAAATATGGAAGCGAAAATTTCTGATCGCGTCAATAGGCATCACCAACTGAATAAATGGGCGGGGCCAGTCGTTTGTGATAATGCTTCATCAACAAGAACAACAACCCACAAAGCAACAATCTCCTACACAACATCATCATCATCACCAACAACCAACCAGACTAACAACAAACAAACAAACAAACAACAAGTAAAAAAAAATAATTAAACGACTGTTTCGACTTCGTAAATCCTTAATAAAAAAATAGGAATAATTATTTGTCAACATCCATTTTAAACAAAAAAGATGGGTTTCTTATGCGTTCAAAATTTGAAAAAGACGAATTATATAATTAGCATCGACGAATCTCCGCTGTCAATCAAAAATCGATTTACCAATCAAATGATACAGCTGTAGCTACGATGTTTAAATCGCAAACAAACCATTCTATTTTTGTTACTTGTTACTTACTATTTTTGTTGCAGAACAATCGATGTCTTAGTTCTAGGCCGCGGCCAAAGCCTAGAACTCCCAGTCATGGGATCCCGGAATCGATCCTAGGCCGCGGCAGATGGGCGGAATATCCTACACCTAAGTGTGATAGCAGCTGGAGGCTCGTAAAGAATAGAGTGGTAGTACTTGTGTGAGAAATACCAGGAATCCATGGTTAGGTACTCAAGCCACAGCGATATGACTGAAATACTGTTAAAAGCGGCGTTAACTCTATACAATCAATCGATTAATCTTAATAAAAGCTCGAGGTCATGAGGGGGGGGGGCGGCAGCGATCTCTCAGTTACATGCCCGGATGTAGAGAACGATAAACGTTGTTTTCAAAGGCTCATTATTGGAAGGTGGAAGTTCGATATTCGGCTTATAAACGTACAAAAACTGAATAGTTCTAACCCTGGTCATGATATCTAAGATCCTCTGCATAATGGCTGAAAGCCGTCCAAACACCTGTTTTAGTGTTTGTACTTTTTTATTACAATTTATCTTATAAACAACTCCGTTTCAAAGGGGAAAAGCAGGTGCTATGTGCAGTCTGATCTTTGACTATACCTCCTGCTATAATAGGAAAACTTCCGGGTTTAGCCTGTCAAGAGGTTTATCATATTTCATAGCTTTTGATCCTTGTCTGCTTCGGAAATTGTTTGACCTGTCCAATTTCAAAGGTTTTTCAGACGAAAACTTAAAGAAGTTAGGGTAGAAAATATTTCTGAAAAAGAAGAAATTGTATGTTACAAGCAATTTCTTCTCTTTCACAATATTTTCTAAAGTATAAGATCACTGGTACGTAACCATCAGGGACCGAATGGTTAAGAGAAAATTATTCTAAAGTCCGCCGCCACTTCGTAGCTGTTTACTGGAGGTAAAATTATCTACATGTACGTAGTTATTCATCTTTTTGATATTTTCGCAAATGATCTATTGGAATCTTGTGTACAAATGAAATCTGATCTTCTTTGCCTAAATCAAAATGAATGTTCTCTGATTCGACATAAATGAATTTCGCCTGTAAACGAAATCGGATAAAACCCACATGCAGTTTTGGTAACATAGTTTCTAATTTCACGTACCTATTTTTCATCAAATCCGTCGTATCTTTTAAGCTAGCAAAGCGTCAGCTTTGATTCCTTGAGTTAACAGACAAAATTTTTAGGTCCTCTCAGAGTTCAACGAGTGCAGACTGCAACCGGATGCTTAACCATTAAATCCATCGAAAGCCCACGCCATAAATAGTAGTTCTTATTTCAGGAATATTGCAATCTCTGCCACTGCTTCTTATAATTAACTTTATTTAAATCGTAGACAACCCTTTCAAAAGAACGTTATTTAACCCAATTCCATGCAATCGCGTTATTCAATCGTCTCAAGAAAATAGCTCTGGAAAACATTGTGGACAATGAAGAAATTGCTTGTAACAAGCAATTTCTTCATTGTCCACACTGTTTTCTACCCTAAAAGTCAAATGTTTTCTAAATTACACTAATCATGGTGACCTCTGACAAAAAGATTACTCAATAAAATCGTGCTTTGCTTGCTTACAGTGCTTTCAGTTAATTGATTTTTATGAAGTCAAGGCAGAAGATTCAAAGTTAAAGTACTTCGAAAGATCTATTTTCTTCTCTTTGTATCCCCTCAATCACGATCCCAGGAGAGCAGACAAGGCCGATGCATTACTGTCTTACTGAACCTACCAACTGTTTCCTTAATTGATGGATCGCGTATGTAATCAAAGAGTCAATCGACTATTCAAATCATTCATTAAGACCGTAAGTGTACTTTGAACCCCGACATTTGCCGACATTAATATAAAGTTTTTTTTGCTGGTTCGGCGACTTAATTGTCGTAACTATAGCTTATTCAAAAGGATCGTCTCAAAATGGTTAATAAGTATTGATCTTGAAAGCTAGTTAGATTATGATTTAGTAAATTTGAGTAAACGTCAATTTAGTAGTTTTTCATCAATACTGCGGTTGGTAGGTGCACCTACCCATGGCTTCCTGTCATTTTTCATACCAGCAATGTACAACGTTTTGCTTCAATCAGATTATCTATATGTATCAAATTGCTATTTTCTACACCCAAATGGGCATACCACTATACTATGCCAATAGGGAAGTCCGCCATCAGTGCATTCAGGGCTTTGGTTGATAACTTGATTCTCAAATAATCAAAGATTCAAACGTAAACGTATTGCTGAAAACGATTATCAATTTTTTACCCTTCCATGCAGAACTCAAACAATCTGGATCAAATGAGCACAGAAACGACCAATTTATGGATCTCCGGCCATGCCACCCTTAACTCCGATGAGAAGTTCCGTTATTTTGTAAAATTCTGGACTGCAATTTGCAAACAAAAAATAAATTGTTTGGTTCGCGATCCAAACGTCGTAATTGCAGCTTGGATAAGGTTTAGTTAAACGTTTAAGTCATCAAATCCATAAATATGCTTCTAAAAATGTCGACTTATTTCAGTGTTTAAAGGTCACTTTCGGTCTGCAATGTGTAATTTGATTGGTCCATCGATTTTCCGGTTGAACGTCGCGAACCGTCAATAACTCCCTTATTTAACAAGACAATTTACGGATCGCAGCTGCCAATCAAAAAATCAACTGACCAATCATTTTTTTCATTTAGACCGTTAAGTTCACTTTGAACTCCGATAATGGTCGACATTCATCTTTAGCATTTTTGATGGTTTTGCATGGTTATTGTTGGCTTAAATTAGCCGTAGTTACGACATTTAATTCGCCAAACCATCTAAAATAATTCACAGAAATGTCATGAATAAATAAGACTATTTTAATGAAATCATCAAACGCAAGATTTAGTTATAATTTTACTTATGAGCAAAACGCCATCACTTCAAAAGAGCTTTCGGTTTAGAAAAAGGGATTTCGATAATGCTCCCTTAATCCATTTCCACACAATTCCTCCTTTTTGCGCGTTTAAAGATAAAAACCTTTGGAAAACATTGTGGAAAATGAAGAAATTTCATGTATCAAGCAATTTCTGCATTTTCCATAATGTTTTCTATCCCCAAAGACGGACAAATTTACAATTCAATCAACTTGAAATTAGAACCAGTCTTAAATTTGGTTGTAGGGAGTGGCTTTATAGATGCGGTTACACGAGCAAGAACGACCATACATATCAAGGAAAACAATTAGATTCGGTAATATTCGGCAAAATGCAAACATACTTCTAAGGAACTATTTTCTGCGGAGGTGAATCCCTGCAATTTCGATTTTAGGAGCACAGAAAATGCCAATTACTGTCTTACTTAGCCAGACAATCTTTTATTTAATTGGGATCGTCTTTTTTTATATTGACACTATACTTTTCAAGAAGGCATTATTCGCGTTGCGTAATAGGGAATTGATGATAAGTAGATATCAACTTCACACGGATAAATTCTGAGGGGAAAAAGCCAGCGCTTGTACGCGAGTTTGTATGCAGTTATATAAGGTATTGTTAAAACAACAACGACCATATTAACAACGTAAACTGTTTAATACGATGATTTTTTTTAAACAAATAATGGTTATAAGAGAGATATATCTCTACACAGGAAAACGAAAATTTTCACTGGTCCCATAAATACGAAATTGCAGAATGAAATTATTTTAAGAAAGAGAGAGATAGAGAGAGATAGATAACGACTGAAAGAGAGAGAGAGAGAGAGAGAGAGAGAGAGAGAGAGAGAGAGAGAGAGAGAGAGAGAGAGAGAGAGAGCTAACAATAGCTAAAGAGCGAGTTAGCGAGAGAGAGAGAGAGAAAGAAAGAGAGAGAGTTAGCGAGAGAGAGAGAGAGAGATAGAGAGAGAGAAAGAGAGAGAGAGAGCGAGAGAGAGAGAGAGAGAGAGAGAGAGAGAGAGAGAGAGAGAAAGAGAGAGAGAGAGAGAGAGAGAGAGAGAGAGGGGGTGGGTGGGTGAGAGCAACAAGAAGTCAAGTAAAGCCCTAGATCGATGGCCCAAATCTTATCTTAAACGATTTAATGAATACAGATAAGTAAAATAACCTTATATCTGTTTAATGTGTTTATGATTCTTTAACCCATTTACTTAAGGGTAGATGATTTCTATGTAAATGACATTATATAATATATTATCTTCCTGCAAAGAATCTTTCATGAATTACACCAAAGGAAATTCTGGACTTGACAGACTGGTTTCGGAAAAGATGTTTAAAGTGTTGTTAACAGCCCATCACGAACAACTGAAACTGTACATTCCTATATCTTTTTTTTTTGATCTCAGTTGAGCTAAACTTGTTAGGAACTAGATCCGACAGCGGAACCAACTCTACGTATGGAAGGTCAATTAAAATGGAGTAAATGAAAATCTAATTAACCGAGCAAGCAAGGTACACATTTTTAATGGAAAGTTGTTTAAGTTACAAACAGGCGTACATTTTGAAGTTGGTAGAAATGCAAATATTTTTTTGCCTTTAGGGTAAAATATCCCGTGCTTTATTTTTCTAACAAAATAAATACGTACATAAGTCAGTGCGTGTTTCGATGTATAATTCCTTGAGTGAACCGCAAAAGCTAAATGTGAAAACATGCCTAAGTTGTTCATGAAATGAAAGTTAATTAATTCGAGAAATCCCGATAATCAACAGAAAAGCATTAAAGATATTTCTAATAATTTCAAATGTTGAACATAATGTTTTCCAAAGTTTTTTTCTTGAGGAGCGTCAAAAGCGGGGTTGTGTGAGAATAAATGGATTATATGTTCAGAGAACATTCTTATTGCACCATGTTGCTGGCCAGACCGATGTCCGTCATGCATATGTAAAATTGTTGAAAATGCCACAGGATAAAATAGAAATTGACAGATCGCTGGACCCGCTCACTAGCTCCACTGACCACGCCCACTTTCTCCACTGGCCACGCCCACTGACTCCACTGGCCACGCCCACTGACTCCGACAGGAACTTCTTCTTAGATATGAAACGGCGTTATGTTACAAATCGCTTTCAATAATATTGCTATATACCTATAAATATTATTGGTGAAATATGTACATTCCACAGAGACAAAAAACGGAGACGTCAGAAATATAAATTCGTATCTGTTAGTGTCAAATACGGTTCCATTTAAGGTATTCTAAAATGGCGTCATTTTCATTCGGTTAATGACGTCATAATGCGAATAAACGTGATTAGAACCGTAATGGAGAAGGGAAATACAAGTACAAATACAATTATTTCTATTATTTCATCAAATTTATTTTAAAAGACATAGGTATATAATAAATGGAATACTACGTTACTATTACGATACAACATCTTGTATTCGTTTCTCGTTGCAGAGGAAAATTTGATATTCCACGCAACCTTCTGTCTCGTGAAATATCAAAATTTTCCGCCGCAGCTCAAACCAAATACAGGATGAGGTGGAAAATGAGATATTCCACTCGACCTTCGGTCTCCACACCATACCGAGATTAATCAGATTCAAGCCATTTCTTTATTTTTCCACAATATTTTTCTACTCCCAACTGAAAATAAATAAATTAATAAATTGAAATAAATTTCATAAAAAATTGGTCGCCTGCAACTTCAACGATTTTAGACAAGCCTATTTTTTTGTTGTCAACTAATGTTTTTTAAAATTACAGTGTAAATGTTTTTGGTATTCAAACACGATCACATTTCTATTAAAAAAGGTCTTTCTGGCAATTTGCTTATTATGTCGGCAGGAAAGACTCTGTATTTCCTGAAAGGGGGCAATTTTACTAATTATTCTCTCGAAGACCAGACGGACGTGATACATTCTTCCCATAGACCCTACTATTTATGTAATTGGTTCCGCCGCCCCATGTTAAAGAACTAGTGGTTAAATATCGCGGTGTGTTATTTATTGGAGTCAATTATTTTTTTTATCTCAGAAGCTGAAAGAGAGATAACAGATATCGTGAGAGAATTTTATCAGAAATAACCATTGTCATGCTGAAATCATTCAGAATTACATCGAAATAATAGGACTGAAAGCATTTTAAGTCTCTCATTGTTTGTCAATATTTTTTGACAACTATTTCAATAAACGATTCTAGCTTGAAAGGGACAAACAGGAGGTGTATTCAAAGATGCAGTCTGATCTTTATATATCCCTCCTGCCGTAACAGGAAAATTCCAGGTTCAGCATGACAAGGCTTAAAAATAAACATGAGAATCGAGCGAAAATGTACCTCAAATGTCGGAATTACGTGAAACAAATATTTGAAAAAAGATAGGATCCAGCACAGGACAATCAGAAACAAACGAACAAATAAGCGATTTAAAAAAACAACCAAAACACACACAAAAAAAAGGGGAAAAAAAAAGGTTGGAACCAGCAGAGGCCAATCAGAAAAACAAACAACAAATGAGTTAAAACAAACAAACAAAACAAACAGAGAATATAGTAAGGTAGATGTACCGTTTCCAAATAATTACAGGAAAACATAGCTAGGTTTATAAGCTGCGCGATATAACTAAACTACTTTGGTTGCAATTAACATAAGTTGCTATTAGAATGTACTTTTTGTTCTGTATATCTGAAGTTTGCGCTGAAAGCCAGTTGCAAGTAAGGCGTGAATTGTTATTATCAAAGTTGCAATTCAGAGGATTCCGCTGCAATAGTTATAATAATAAAAACACAAAACAACATCATCATCAACAACAACAACAAACACACACACACACACACGCACGCACGCACGCACTAACACACACACACACACACACACACACACTCCCAAAACGGATCAAGCTACCAAAGTAAAGAGTTGCCGTATGTTTCGCAGACGTTATAATTATGTTATAGAACCTTACCATGTCATCTGATAGTCTCTATAGAGAATTTTTCTGAAGAACCAGACATTATATGCCACACTGTCTCGATACGACTGATCTGTGACATGTCACACTTAAGCTGACATACTGTCAACTGACAGAGGTCTTTCATGACATCTGATCGTATCTCTATAGAGGATCTTTCTGAGGATAAAGAAGTTAAAAAGCTGTAGGTATATTTCGTCGATGAGCGGACAGCATTTCGTAAATACAGCTTAAAAAAGCTGTATTTACGGCATTTTGCTCGCACCCCGACGATTTGATGGTTTTTAGTTAACCCAGCGTCGGCTTGATCCTAAGTTTCACTGAGTTATGCACTTAGAAACTGTCATACCATGTGAGGTTTTCGGTTAAACCATGATTTAAGCAATTCCCACTTAATCCCTCCTTTTTACGCCCCTTAAGAAAAAAGCTTTGGAAAACATTGTGGAAAATGAAGAAATTGCTTGTATCAAACAATTTCTTCATTATTAACAATGTTTTCAGTCCAAAAAGACGAAAAAATATTTTAATTCCATCAACTTGAGATTGTCATCTGCAGCTTCCATCGGTTTGGACCAGTCTAAAATTTCATTGTGTGGGAATGGGTTAAAAGATTAGAGAGCGTACCCGATCGAAGCTAAGAGGGGGCGATAGACGGACCGCTGGCCCCTAGCACTCAGCTATAACAGGAAGTTTCCATTTAAGAGATGAAGAGAATATTTTTTTTGTTTTCATGGAGGTATGAACCGAAAATACTAATCACACTGTATGAATACGCGAAGCGGACTCATACATAAGTATGATTAGGTTTTTCGGTTTATATCTCCATGAAAACAAAAAAGAATTCTCTCCATTTCTTATTATTTAATAGTATCGAACGAAAAAAGCAAAAACTTTACAATTTTTGATACCCTTTTCCATAAAACTATTTTGCGTGGAAGCATTCAAAATCGCTGTGTGCTTAAAATTTTGTTCATGGAGTTAAAAAAATAATCTACCAATCAGTATGTCCGAATATTATAGACGAAACTGAAAATTAAATCATTCGACATTAAATAGAGGATAATCGTTTGTTTCAGTGTAAGATCGTTTTATATTTCAATGAGTGAACAACAAAAGCTTTATTTTCACAATCTTACTCGAAAAACAAACGACTGTTCTATTTCTTTAATGCAAAAATTAGACAAAATGCGAAAATAACATAACAAATATTCTTAAAGCGCGTCATTTTGCACTTCACTGCTATGCAACGCTTATGATGACGTCACTTATTTGCCTCTGCTTAGATAACGTCAGATAGGGTGAAAATAACGAAAGCGGGGCATAACTTTTTGATAATTTCACTGGATAGGCGTTGAGTTTATCAAATGATAATCTGCCTTTATTTCTCGAAAATTCACATGAAAGCATTAAAGAAACGGCGTTATTTTGCACATTTATGGCAAGTAATATTTTAAAAAACTGAAGAATTGCTGGTAGGTGATCTAAACGTCGTAACTACGGCTTGAATAAGCTGAAGTTATGACGTTTAAATCACCAATCCAACAATAATGTTTAACCCGTTTAAATGTCTAAGTTCAAACCTCACTCCCGGTCTTGATTTATGATTTGGTTGTTCTATGGATTCTTTGATTGAAATCACGATCCGTCAATTCAACAAAGATCGATGAGTGCTCTCGCAAAATTCAAGATTTTGTTTACTTTGCAAGTGCTCACGAAAAGCTCTACAACATTACCTTTTAGGGTTTCATGCCTCAAACCTTAGACAGTCTATATGCAAGTATTTTCAGGCAATGTCTAGCTATTTCTTTTTTCAGTCATAAAACTAAAGTGGCGTCCATTATCAAAGTTCGACAACTTAAAGTAATGGCGGGGGCCGGGTTACTTTCCTTGAATTGAACAATAATTATATCCCTGTCTTATTTGTTTTCAAATTGACCAGTCACATGCACCTCCAACTAACTTCGTTTGCCACGCCCACCGAATCCAACAGGAAGTCCAGCTTCGATTTTAAACGGCGATATTTTGTAAAATTTATGACCAGTAGCATATAACAAAAAATAGAATAGTTGGTTGGCAACTTTAACGCTGTAACTACAGCTTGAATAAGCTGTAGTTACGACGTTTAAGTCGCCGATCAAACAAAAAAGGTTTAAAAAATGACGGCCAATGTCGGAGTTCAAAAACTCATTTCTGGTCTAGATGAACGGTTTCATCGGTCCACTGGTCATTTGATTGACAGCCGTGATTGGTCAATTGAATTCAGAGTAAAAAAAAAGTTACTTTAAGCAAAGTGTAGATGTTTCGACAAGTCTCTATCGGATAACCTTGAGATACATATTAGGAAAATGATATCAAATATGAATTTTGATAAATTCACGTTGAACACAAAGACCATCTACGATCGGAAATCTCGTCTCTTCGCTACCTCCAAATTAATTTCTTTATTACGGAGATTTACGATCTTTAACGAGCTTACATATTACCTTAACTGACACAAATGCGTTAAAATAATTTTTAAACACGCCTTCATATGATTTGCATGCGCCTTTTTAAAATACTCAAACTTGGTTGTTATGGTCAATGAAGAATTTTTATAGCGAACTTGACTGCCCATGTCCTACATTGCATACTTTTTAAGAATGAGAGGGGAAATAACATTATCTTATTGCTTAGTTAAGTTTTCAGAACGAAACAATTTTTTAGACTGATGCAAATTCAATCCATTCCCAAACGATCCTGTTTTTGACGACCCCAAGAAAACAGTCGAGAAAGCATTTTCTCCATTTCAAACAATGTTTCTACCCACAAAGGTATTTTGTATTTCTACATTAAATCCCTGTCGCTTGGAATATTTTATGTATACTCTAAAAAAGTATATGTAATTGACCTCTTCTAGATCCGATCCCTTTTTTCGAATATTTATTTCATGGAACCCCCAGTCGAACATTTCAGCTAGACGGTCAGAGACCATTTTTGAACGTTTTTTCTTAGATATTTCCTTTTAGAGTGAGTGGTTAGATATTCATTTCAGAAACAAATACTGACCATTTCTACAAATAACCGAAGCACGAAATGGACGGGGGCTATCAGATATGACGAGAAAAACTATAAATTATGCATACATTTACTCCATAATGCCAATAATAGTTAAACGATTATGACTTTACATCTGTCCTAAGAGGGGAACCGAATAATATCGGCGTTGGGCGCTCAAAATATCGTAAATACAGCTTTATTCAAGCTGTATTTACGACATTTTGCACATCGAACGACGACATGTTTCTATGAAAAGTTTCTTTTTTCAATTTTTTCTTCAAATCTAGAATGAATAATATTTCTAATTGACAAAAATGAAAAAGAAAAGAATAAAATATGACAAAGTTATTACTGTTTTTGCACCATTACCAGACGACAGAATTTTAAACTATAAAGAAGTTGCAAACGACATTGTTTAGTTGATGAATTTCAAAAACTGTATTTAGGGGTAGGAAAAATCGTGGATAATGAAGAAATTGCTGGCAAAAAGCTTTTCAAGGGTTTCTAATGCTTTTCTTTGAGGGAAGGGCGTAGCAATTATCATTCAATTGTCATCAAAATATTTGAATTTCCGACATAAAGCAGGCTTTCTTGGATAACGGATCCTAACATATTTCTTTGCTTATTTTTTAAAAAATAAGTATGTAAACGTCATCGTCATAGCATTCTGAAGTTTAAAAGTTCCATAATTTGATTCTAGTTGAGCCTATCAAGATTCAAGCGTTATGATAAGCTGAATCTTTCTTTTAATACTTCAAAGAACAAAATTTTGAGCACGCAACTGTTTTGTATGCTTGTGCACAAATTAGATCCTTAAAAATTCACTAAAAACTAGCAAAATATATGGTCTGATTTGCTGGATGGTATTGGATCTAAAGACTTGAAGAGATTTTTTTTGTTATCATTAAAGCCTTCCCGTATTTATACAGTGTGATGAAGTTTAGGTTCATACCTCAATGAAAACAACAACAACAACAACAACAAATTCTCCTCTTTTCTAAAATACATGTTATATATATTACAAGTGATTCGAATTCGTAAGGACCTCTAGGTTGCCAAGGTCGATCCTGGAAATTCTGTCAAATAAATATTTGAAAAAGAGATCGATTCCAACACAAAGAAATTAAAGCCAGTGTTTCAGTGTATACATAATGTTGTGACCCGGTTTACGAAACGGATCTGGGTAATGGGAAAATATCGATCTTGGTCAGTCTGCACGGTTCGTACATAGAAATCATGTTAATCACAACACCAATTTGTCAACACTTTTGTTGCAATAAATCAGAAGTTCATTTTAAAAGGAGCTATTTGTTCTTAGCAGTTAGGCAGTGAATTGCTATTATCAGTGTTGCAGTTAAGAGAATTCCATTGTATTTATCATCATTTTCGTCGGTGTATGAATACCCTTTCTTCGGAAAAGCATGCACATTCGATTTTTTCTGAACTTAGAAGTCTCTTAGTTGCAACACAGAAGATAATTTAGTATAAACACTAGCGCACACACACACACACACACACACACACACACACACACACACACACACACACACACACACACACACACACACACACACACACACACACACACACACACACACACACACACACACACACACACACACACACACACACACACACACACACACACACACACACACACACACACACACACACACACACACACACACACACACGATCTGAAGAACAAACTATTTGTCCTAAATATGACGTAGGTCCGTAGGTTTATTTAACCGATTACCACACAATCCCATGTTTAACGCCTTTAAGGAATTAGTGAAGAAAAACAATATCAGAAAAAGAGAAATTGCTAGTAACAAGCAATTTCTCCTTTTCTCAAAACGTGTTCCACCTTAATTGGCACTGATTTTCCCATTCAGTACAATTCAACCCATTCCCCATCCTCACGAGTGAAGCGATATCGAGATCATCTTTTTATCTAGTTAAGTTACATAAGTAGAACGTTCACCGCCCTCGGTACGACAAGATGCCCAATCCCACACAACGACGCTTTTAGACGCCCCCCCCCCAACAACAACAACAAAAAACCCCCAACAATTATGAAATCATAAGGTCTGCAACTTTATTTCGATTCGGACAAGTCTAACTTTTTGTCACCTGGTAAACACCATTTCGTGGTGACCCGTACCTAGAATATCTAAATTGATATTACCTCCCCCGGGACGAATTTGTATTTTGCACCCTCTCCTTTGGGTATATATTTTCCCAATATTGGCGCTGGAAAAGCCTAGAAATGCGACACTCGGTCTGCCTTTAATGTGATCGTTAATGCATTATTGTTTCACGTTTTCTAGAGAGAATATCCTTTAAAACACTTAAAACGCTATTCCCGTTTTCTTTCGGGTTTCCGGAGTTCAAATTTGATTGTCTCATAAAAAAGAAATTGCTTGTCTTTGTCAAGTTTGGGAATAGTAACATATACATGCAGTTTTGAATGTAAAGTGAATTGTGTCTAAAAAATAGGCGATTCTATTATTTAAAATCTTAATTGTCCGTTGGCGATGGGATTCAGCCAGTCAAATCTAAATGCCCATTAAATCGCTGCTATTGCTTTAAGCCGCTGTGCTTATCTGCGATCGTCGTTTGGCATCAAAAAGTCGAACTGCAATAGGTAATTTACGGATCATAGTTATCTTTCAAATCCTCGATTGACCAATCAAGCAATTTATTTAGACCAGAAGTGAACTCTCAACTTCTACATTTTTGTTAATCCTTCCTTGTTTTGCGACTTAAACGTCGTAACTACAACTTAATGAACTTATGTCACAAAACATTCATTAACTCAGTCGAACTGCCCAGTTGGAGGTCAGTGGGCGTGGTCGGCGATCGGTCATCCAATCTGTAGTCACGTCGGTTGACGTTTTGTTTTGTCCTCGGCAACCAACACGATAATGTCGTCTAATATGTTGCACCAACAGTCCTACTTATTCAAGCTGTAGTTACGACGTTTAGGTCACCAACCAACCATTTTACCTTTTTGTTACATGATACCGGCCATGAATTTTGTAAATTAACGCAGTTAAAAATCGAAGCGGAACGTCCTGTTTGAGTCATTGGGCGTGACCAATTAAGTGAGCGGAAGGGGCCAGTGATTGGTTAATTCTCCCAAGATACAACAGAGCAAACATTACCAAGAAATTTGAGCCAAAGATGAAATATTGTAAACCTAGTGACCTGAACTGACCAATCGCAGCTGTCAATCAAATGACCGGTTGACCAATCTAATCAATCATTCAATTAGACCAGAAATGAGTTTTGGGCTCCAACATTGGCCGCCATTTTTGTTAATCTTTATATCGGTTTGGCACTGTCCTCTCTAAGTGTACACTAAATTGTCATTCACAACGCGTTTCGCCCGACAAACATCGCTATATCACAACCGCTCTCTATCAGCACTTTATGTACGGCAGTACTTAAAAAAAATCAAAAAAGATAAATTTAGGTCACTTAAACCTTAATGATATTGATTGGCAGTTTAAAGAAAATAACACATGAACAAATATTATTTTCAAAAGTACCTTGTATTACATTTTGTTACTAGGGAAAATTAATCAATCTTTTCCTAGCAAAGTGGAAATGTTTACTTGGTCTATTTTCCCAAAGATCAAGAACGATAGCAAAGGGAGCCTGTTTTCTTAAGGAATGTTGAGGCCTATGGAATTTGAGCTTTAATGTTAGAAATTCCTTAGGGTTATACACCCTTCCACATAAACTTCAGGAGTATACTTAAGCATTAATGAGTCAGTGATTTAATATCACCATGGACATTTTAGGTAAGATAAAATTAAATTAAGTAACAATTTTACTTTGATCGTTTTATAGTATATAATCGCATTACAAATCTGTCCCACGAGGGACAATGGCAATGCAATCATTTAATTGAACTAGACTCATGTAAAATCCCCCATGTTTTAGCATACAAAAATGTTTTATTTGTTATCTTTTGTTAATCTTTTTGGTGTTGTACGGAATACGTGTTAATGCAAGAACTAATTTAAATAAGGTCCATGTATATATGAGTCAATTCACTGTATAATGTTTGTTTTCAAACCATTTGTGATAGAAATCTTAGGAAACTGAATAATCGCTCTCCTCGATCTGAATTATCTCCTACAAGTCACGTCGATATTAGGTTATGTTTTCTCAAAAGATATGCCACTATGATACACATCGAAAAATAATTGTATACACTCGAGAGCCTTTTTTTACTCAAATTTCTGGAAATGAGTTACAATTTGAGTATCTATCAATGAATGGTTCCATATTGGGTAACTTTTGATGAAAAATTTGACATTATATCAAGAATGAGAGAGAGAACAAAAACTTCAATAACAACTAAAATAAACCGTATGTGCATTGTACAGGCTAAATTTGTGGATAAAATGTCTCAAATCTTAGCCGAGTTGAGTGTAGTGTCCAAATACAGGGTCAACTAGCGTATATTTAGTTAAGGCGACCCTCGGTACTGCAGTCCTTTGATAATGGGACTCTGGCTTTAAAATATCTGACTTTAACATGTCTTTCTTTCAGACAAATGATGCAACCAGTGAAAAAAGGATCGCCAGTAGTCCGATCCAGAGTGCTCACTAAAACCTGAACTAACTACAACATGTCGTGTCAAACAATATCACAAGAGCGTTAGGCGAAATCACTCAACCCCAAAATCAAACATTTTTACGGCGATAAAGAAAACGTTTCGTGAAAACACTGTGAATAATGAATAAAATGCTTGTAATACGCAATTTCTTTATTTGCCCACCGAGTTTAGGCTTATAAAGACAGAGATATCTATAAGAATAGACCAACTTGAAACTACTGTCTGCAACTAATGTTGTGTTGTCTGGTAATGAGTAAACAGACTGAGCGTCATCATTTTGAATATTTTCTAATCATCCAAAGAAACCTTTAGTCGGTAACGGGCCGCGGCCATAGCGCAGTTGGCAGCGCGTCGGACTACCAATCATGGGGTCCCAGGTTCGATCCACGATGGTGGCAACTTCCGATATTTGTCCCCCACCAATGGTTAGACAATCATAAAACTAAGTTGGATGAGCAGCTCAAGCTCGAAAAGGATTTTGTGGTAGTACTGGTGTGAGAAATATCAGGAATGAATGGTTAGGTGCTCCAGCTGTTGCGATATGACTGAAATACAGTTAACAGTGGCGTTAAACCCCATTAATTGAATCAACGGTCAATAACGATCAACAGAAGAATCCGGTCAGACTTTGCGGATTTGCAAGATAATTAGGTGATATATTTTTATCCATGAAATTGTGAAGGACTCACTTAACCAGGCGACATGGTTTTAGACTTGTTGCAAGCAATTTCTCCATTTTGCACATTGTATTCCCAATAGTCTTTCTTGAAGGGGGTCAAAAGCGTCATGTGTGTGAGAAAGTGTTAAGGGATCGCTTGCTACGCTAGACACATAAAACATAGCACAAATAAATAGAACAAAACAAAAACAAATAAATAAAACAAGCGAAAAGAACAAACATAAAACAAACAAAAAATAACCTCTCAACAGTTCGATAGAAGGCGACATAAACTCCGCCAAACCGTCAAGATCCTTTACATTGCTTTAGGCGAACAATTTACATCTTCGGTTTAAAAGATAGATTTGATTGATCAAGCGAGTTGTCGACAGACAACCGTGATCTGTCGCCCTTTTTAGAACAAAGATAGCATAACAAACGAAAGTGCCATTGCTAGTAAAAAATTCGTTGACATGAATATAGGGAGGAACGATTCGCTGAATTAATTACTGTTTACTGCACAAATATAACCATTTTATACTCAATTTATCTGTTAATATTGTGATAGGTTGTCAAATTTCTACCATCGCGATTTTTACCCGTTCAATTACAAGGTTTGGTCAAAATTTGCACCATTGCGATATTTACCTGTTCGCTTGAAAGTTTTGTCAAAATTTGAGCCATTGTGATATTTACCTGTTCGCTTGAAGGTTTTGTCAAAATTTGAGCCATTGTGATATTTACCTGTTCGCTTGAAGGTTTTGTCAAAATTTGCACCATTGCGATGTTTATTGGTTCGCTATTAAGGATTTGTCAAATTTGTACCATTGCGATGTTTACCTGTTCGCTCGAAATTTTGTAAAAATTTGCATTATTGCGATGTTTACTGGTTCGCTTAAAACGTTTCGTCAAGCGATGTACCCTGGTTCGCTTAAAAGGTTTCTTCAAATTTGCACCATTTCGATGTTAACCGCTTCGCTTTAGGGTTTTGTCAAAATTGAACCATTTCGATGTTTATCGGTTCGCTTGAAGGTTTTTGTCAAATTTGCTACATCGCGAGGTTCACCTGTGAGGTTAGAGGGTTTTGTTAATTTTGCACAATTGTGATATTTACCTGTCCGCTTGAAAGTTTTGTCATATTTGCGCCACGGCGAGGTTTACCTGTTCGCTTGAAAGTTTTGTCAAATTTGCACCATTTCGATGTTTACTTTCCTTGAAGGTTTTATCAAATTTGCACCATGGCGAGGTTTACCTGTTCGGATGAAGGTTTTGACAAATATTCACCATGGGAAGGTTTACCTGTTCATGTACAATCTGTGGATCGCTTGCTAGGCTTAGTCTCTGAAAACCTTGTCCAAAGACACACTATCGCACGAAACCTCGACATCTCTAAGAACTAGAAGCTTATTGACCAATCCCGGCTGTAAATCAAGGAATTAACCGACCAATCAAATGATTTATTCAACCAAGACCTGAGCTTTCAACTCAGACATTGGCCACCATTTTTGTTAATTTTTTTGTTTGTTAGGCGACTTAAACGTAAAAACTACAGCCTATTCAAGCTGTAGTTACGACATTTAGGTCGCCAACAACCACTCTAATAATTAATAACATGCTTCTGGCCATAAATTTTGCAAATTAACGCCGTTAAAAATCGAAGCGCTACTTCCTGTTCTTGTTCCTATTCAAGCTGTAGTTACGACATTTAGGTCGCCAACAACCACTCTAGTTATTAATAACATGCTTCTGGCCATAAATTTTGCAGATTAACGCTGTTAAAAATCGAAGCGGGACTTCCTGTCGGAGTTAATTGGCGTGGTGAAAGGAGTAAGCGGGCGGGGCCAGCGATTGGTCATTTCCCTACATACCTTCGATATTGCAAGTTGGACTGAGGTAACAAACGGCATGATCTTTGAGCAAACTGTAGTCAGGGACATAAAATAAGAGCAAATCATTGGTTCTCGACCTTATCCAAGCTGTAGTTACGACGTTTAATTCATTCCCAAACAGTGATGCCTTTTGACACCCCTCAAGAAAAATGGTTTAGAAAACATTGTGAAAATGAAGAATTGCTTGTTACAAGCAATTTCTTCATATCAACAATGTTTCTAACCCAAAATATAAAAAAAATCTCAAATCTTATCGCTTAGAATCTGTCATCAAAGATTTCTTCGGATATAGACCAGTCTAAAATTTTGACGTGTGGTAATGGGTTAAGTCGCCAAACCGACAAAATGTATAAAGATTAATGACGGAGGTTTAAGTCCACTTCCGGTCTAAATGAATTATTTGATTGGTATTTTATATCAATTAATTGACAAAGACCATCTTAGCCTTGCAGGCCCTTAAAGATCCGATGCTCATCTTAATGAAAATTTAAAATTAATATATATTCAAGTTGCATTTAGAAACTGAATTCAATAAACTTCTTTTATAAAGAAATTTACGGATTTTATTCCTTTCCCGTACAACCCCTTGTTTTTACGTCCCTGTGATTTATACTTGAAAAAATCATTGTGGAAAAAGAAGAAATTGCTTGTAACAAGCATTTTTTCTCACACAATATTTTTTGCCCTGTAGGTTGGTTACTTTTCTAAATTGCAACCAATTTAATTGTCATCTGTCATCTTAAATTGGACGAGATTCAAATTTTGAAAAATAGGAAGGTGTTAAAATATTTGATTCTTTTTTCTAAGATATAAAGGAAAGGACGGTCATAATAAACGCCCCTGAACGTAAGATAATTCATATTTTCTATGATGACATATCCTACTCAGTGCAATAACACCGAATTAGGTTTCTGCCATTTTCAGATAAATGTGCTCAAAACTAATTCCTAGTTATGGGGACGAGTAGACAAATCTCGTTATAATTTAACAAACTCGTCTTTTGGGAAAAAACGTTCATTTCCAAAAAAAGGCTATTTCTCGTAAAATATATTTCAAAACCACAAGAAAGATGGATTAAAAAAAAAAATAGTGGATGGAAAATCAACTTGTATGTGGCAAATCAAACACATAATATTTAAGACACGAAGAGATTTTTTTTTTGTCGAGGTATGAAATTAAAAACCTAATCACACTGTATGAATTCGCAAAAAAAAAAAAAAAAAAAAATTGAGCACGCAGCTATTTGGCATGCCAGGGCACAAAAGAGATGCATAAAAATGTATCAAAAATTGTAAAATATTTGCTTTTTTCGCTTGATGTAATAACATTATGAGAATTGAAGATAATATTTTTGTTTTACAGAGGAATGAATAAAAAAATCTAATCACACACTGTGATTGATTTTTTCGTTTCATACCTCTATGAAAACAAAAATTTCTCTTCATCTCTTAAATAGTTCTGCAAAAATCCAGAATGAACAGTATTACGCAAATAGCATAAAAAAGCATAGCCAATATTCTACGCGGTGCAAAGTTCAATAATTCAATTAAGCCATTCAAGTCGTTTAATAAATCTAATTATGAAAGCGTTGAGTGATCGAAATTTTACCGGAGACAAATTACCAGAAATAAAATGAACATCATCTCGGAGAGGCTTGAGAAAACGAGTAGAACGTTTTATGGACAATGAATCAAAATCGAAATAAACCTTGGTTACATGTAAAGTGTCATTTCGAAAAAGGACATGATTTTTGGTATTTTGATGTTTATTTATGCTCTTGATACCTAAAGAATATTATGCTATAGGTGCGATACAAAACCTTGGAGGAACATTTGGATTTGCGTGAAATATCAAATTTCCATATGCACCAAGAATCCAATGCACGGTTTTGTATCACTATTACATTTTAATATTCCATTCATTATATACCAAGAAATGTTGACTATAAAAGATAAAAGAACCTTATCTAGAATCGACCCTTAATAACGATATTCTTGGCGTGAGGTCATTTTATAGGGAAATGACTTCAGCTTATCATGTCAATTTCAGTTCCGTATATGGTTGATACGGATTGTTTTCCGTCTAGTCCTATTTGTCCGCGTGCAACGAATGTTTCTTATAGGTAAAATCTGTAGGTATATAATAGAGTCTTATAGTAATGTAGCTAGACCAAAAAATAACGCTTGTATTTGAAAATGATGATTGCGTTATGATGAAAATTGAAAAAAAAAAAAAAAAATACATATGCCGGACAAATGGAGTGCAGTGGATATTATTGTGCGTTCAACCGTTACGATATTTTAATGATTCCCCGTATCTTCTGCAGAAGTGAAAGTGTTGTTTAAGCAGTCCGTTCAGGAGCCGTAATACTTCATCGAATGTTTTTTGTATCAATAAACAGTTCTATGTTACTATTTAAACGGCTCATTCGTAATATCTTTACACATTCCATATATTTGCCAGAAACAATTTCCCCGTTAATTCCCTGGGTAACAATTTGCATCCAATGGAATTATGTAACAGGTCATTGTTCTAGAATTGTATTACTTCAGCAAGTTTTCCGGTCCGCCAAATATTAGATAACTCTTTTTGTAATATGAAAAACAACTTTGGGTGCAATAAACCAGCTGAATATTATTGATATCACATGCGTGATATTACACTAGTGAAAATAGCTGACCAGAAAGAAAAACTGTTTAGAAATCATTGTGAGAAAATGAAGAAATTGCTTGTAACAAGCAATTTCTTCATTCTACACAATGTTTTCTATCCAGAAAGTTTGCAAAATCTTAAATTTCCTAGACTTTAAATTGTTGTCTGCAACTCCATTCAATTTGGACCAGTCTAAAATCTTGTTGTTTTGGTAATGGATTAAACACTTTCGGCTTTTCAAGACATATGAAATGTTTGAAGTTGTAGTTAATGAGCGGAAATATACGTTATATTTTTCTTTTACGAGGGATACATGGGTCTTATTATAATGTGTTGTGTAAACATTTTCGACCTGTGCTGAACTATGTACATGAGCTAAGGCATACATAATATACGAAAACGCCCTTTCGTTACCGTGAAAATGACATCACACAATGAGTGTAATGACGTCATTTTACAAACGGCGTTATATGTTTCGCGTAATATGTTATAACGACAATGTTCTAGATTTTATCGATTTACAGTCAAAATTTAATACACGTTATGAGTAGAATATCGAATTCGTGCTCATAAAATATCGAAATCATTAAACTCGTCATCTAAAACAGATAAAACTCGACAAAACCTCGTTTTTATCTGTTTATAAATGACTCGTTTACTAAGTTCGATGTTTCATGATCAAGTAGCATGTAACAAAAAGGTAGAATGGTTGGTTTGCGACCTAAACGTCGTGACTACAACTAAAAAAAAACAACAAAAAAAACCTAAAAAAATGGCGGCAAATGTCGGAGTTCAAATATTAAATCCGGGCTGAATGAATGATTTGGTTGGTCAATATATTCATTGATTGATAGCCGCAAATGGTCAATTCCTAGGACATACGTTTAATGACGATTTCTAGATACAGATCCCTTCCATTGAAATCTCCTATTTTTTATCTCTTTGAAGATTTAAGTATGCCGGATCCAAATACGCAAGGAAAATAGGGTGTCACCGAATCGGAGTTTGTATAAATCGGTGCCGAATATCATAGGGGTGGCGTTTTTTACGTTTTTATCACGTCATCCAAATAGAAAGACATTCAAATTCTTTATATTGTTAAACCATTTATCTATCGTTGTTTTCTGTAAATCGTATTCTTATACACCTACAGAGATGAAATATGTCGTACTATTATATCTTTTTATGTTTATGTTTCTTAAAAGTTTATATATCTTGTATGAAACTAAATGAATCAAATTGAATTCACAAACGAGTACTTTTTCTAAAAGAAAAAAAAAAAAAAAAAAAAACCTTTTTCATACGATTTTCCAATTTTTTCATATATTTTTGTTCAATCAATGTTTGTTAGAAATGATAAAAAATAGGGTGTAACCTTGTTATTCTTTTAGAAAATTGCATATTTTCCATCACACAATTTGCTATGTCATTGGAAGTAGTAATTTGCACAACTTTAAATATCTGTTCTTCTCAAGTCATTAATGGACTGAAAACTTTATTTTGTAATGCAATTAGAATTAGAATAATCACATTAGAAAAACGACATTGTTCAAGTCTTAATTTTAGCCGCCGTCATAGCGCAGTCTGTAGCGCGTCAGACTCCTAATATTCAATCATGGGATGTCATGGGTTCGATCCCTAGCGGCGGCACATATTCTTTCCGACATTTGTCTCTAACCAATGGGTTGAAAATCGTAAACCTAAGTGGGCTAGCAGCTGGAGGCTAGGAAAGGATGTAGTTGTAGTACTGGTGTGAGAAATACCAGGAATCCATTGTAAGGAGCTCCAGCCGCCGCGATGGGATCGAACACATGACATCCCATTGTTGAAAATTAGGAGTCTGACGCGCTACCGACTGCGCTATGACGGCGGCTATTGAAAGAAGTTGCAGGCGACAATGTAAATTGGATGCAATTTGAAACGAAACCGTCCTATGTGGTAGAAAATATTGTTGGAAAGAGAGAAATTGCTAGGTAGAAGCAATTTCTTCTTTTTCCACGATGTTTTCTCAAGTATAAAAATCACAAGGACGTAAAAACCAGGGATTGAACACGGAAGGGTTAAATATAAAATAGAATAAAAGTTTGCTTTGAATAAAAGCTTGCTTGAATGAGGACCTTTCCTGTATGATCTTCCCTTTGTTCTGTTACCATCAAGTCAAAGATGTGCCTAATTTACACTGGTCCTTTCACTGCATTACCTTTGTTTTCTTCCTTGATCTGTATATGGAAATTGCGGTTTTTCAATTGCATTTTCAAGTTTGGTTATAGATAATAATCTCTCAATAGTATAAGTTTATAGTTCAGAAATGACAAAGAAATTTATTTTTTGGATAAAACGAACATGTCCATCTCTAAAGGTTGCACTAAACGGCTGACTTTAAAACTGGACAGTGCAAAGAATTTAAGGATGAAGGCAACGTAAAGCACTGATAAGTGTATTTCTTGAGAGTATTCAAGAGAGATAACCCAAGAATGTCCCTCAATCATGTACATATTGCGCTTTTCATCTGAATATTTCTTCGAAACACATACGAGAAATTATGAAGAGAAATTGAAGTCTACTACGACAGGAAGTCCCAGTTCGATATAAATCGGTTTTATTTTTGTAAACGCTTATTGCCAGTTATATGTGACTAAAAAGTAAAGTGGTTGGCTGGCGACATGAACTTCGTAAATACATCTTAGTAAAGCTGTAGTTACGACGTTTAAGTCGCCAGACCAACAACAAATGATTCAGATAAATGTCGGTCATTGATTTTGGAAAAAAGTGAATAAATAAATAAGTGTTTGAATAGAGTACCACCAGTTTTCATGACCTTTGGAATTTTTGAAATCTGGGAGGAAACTCTTACAAATAAAAGTGAGAAAAGCAGCGTTGTTCATTTTATCTCTGAATGTAAATCAAAGTATTGAAATTACTTTAAGCTAGCAAAACATTGTTTTTTTTTAATAATCTTCATTGTCAAACGTTATCATGATAAAGAAACGAGGTTAAAGTATTCAAGGAGTTAACCCATATAACGATCCCTCCTTTTTTACACCTCCCAAGAAATAGTTGTGGAAAACAATGTGGAATAAAGAAATCGCTTGTTACAAGCAATTTCTTCATTTTCCACATTGTTTTCTACCTAGAGAGATAAATATTTCAGAATTTCAACAATTTGAAATTATCGACTGCAACTTCTTCGAAGATCGATGTGCTCAAGTGAGCTAAAATACCTAGAAGAAGACCTTGCATGCAGAGTTTTCAATATTTCTGAAATACATAGGAATTTCTTTTTATGGCGTAGGATCTAGTGGTTAAGCCTCCAGTGGCAGTTTGCACTCGTTGAACTTTGAGGCAACCTCAAAATTTCGTCTGTTAACTTAAGCTATCAAGTTGACCCTTTGCTAGCTAAAAAAAGTATTTTGAATATTTAGCTTTCTCGAAAGGCAAAACGAAAACTGCATACTTTACTCGTCTCTGAATGTAAAAAAAAGTATTTTGAATAAAATTTTCACTTTTCCATTTAGCTTTTTAAAAAGGCAAAAAGAAAACTGCATACTTTGTTCATTTCATCTCTACATGCCAGAAAAAGTAATTTAAATAAAGTGTTCTCTTTTCACTTTAGATTTTTTTAGAAAGGTAAAAAGACAAATGCATTCTTTGTTGATTTCATCTCTTAATGTCAAAAATTATTTTAACCCTTTCCCGTCAAATCGCTGGTTTTTACGTCCTTGTGATTTTATACACGAGAAAACATTGCAGGAAAAGAAGAAAATTGCTTGTAACAAGAAATTTCTTATTTTCCTACTATTTCTTCTACCCTTCAGGTTTGTTACTTTTCAAATTGCACACACCTTTAATTGTCATCTGCAACTTCTTTCAAATTAGAAATGTCTTAAATTTCGAAAAACACGAAATGGTTAAATATAGTTTTCACTTTTCACTTTAGCTTTTTTGGAAAGGCAAAAAAGAAAGCTGCATACTTAGTTCAGTATCATAAGAAAATTTAACTGCTTCTTCCCTTTTCAAATGTTTCGAATTAAAATTTCATTCTTTCAAAAATATCTTTTACAGAACTAATAAAAGTGATAAATCAATCACAGACATTCGAACACTTTTCATTCATTTTCTTTACAAAATTTGAATCTTAAATTCGCAATTATGTACTGGACTTTAACGATTGAATAAAATAATTTCTATTAATTCACATATTTGAGGTTTATATGATAAACACACGCCAAGCAGAAATTCTATTTTTGCCAGAAAAAAAGACTTGATTACTTATTTTAGTTATTGCAAATAATTTGTTCACATTTATTTCGTCAGTTTCAATCGTTACCGCCTACTTCGGCGAAAAAAAATCAAGTTTTCAATACGTTTGAATATTCGAATTTTCCAGTTTTATGAAGTATAAAAATCCGCAGAGAAAACGAAATGACAACATCCAACCAAAAACAAACGTGAAAGACAAAAATGAAAAACGACAGATCTCATCGCTATATAATTTTTCCCTCAAATGTGTCAAGAAATGTGTCTTAAGTGTATCGTCGTTTTCGTTCTAAAACCTCGTAACTACAGCTTGAATCAAGCTGTAGTAACGACGTTTTAGAACATCCACGTCGGTATGCTGTAATTTTTCTCTTCGCTCACACGGATAAAAATGAAGTTAATTGTAATCTTAACAAAATTATTCACGACTTAAGTTATTTCAAACTTTCATTGTATTTGTACCCGTTCAGTTTTTGTGTATCTTTCTTTCATTTACGGATCGCGCTGTAAATCAAGAATCAATCGACCAGTCAAATGGTACACTTAGAAAATATGTGAACTTTGATTGATAGATTGACGCAACTTTTAAAAGTATTTTAGTCATATCGCAGCGGCTGGAGCTCTTAACCACGGATTCCTGGTATTTCTTTCATCAGTACTATCACTACATCATTTCCGAGCCTCCAGCTGTTCATCAAGCTTAGGTTTCCGCTTATCCGCCAATAAGTGGGAGACAAATGTCGGATAGGATATTCGCCGCGGCAGGGGCTCGAAGCCGAAACCGTGATTAGGAGTCCTACGCGCTACCACTGCGCTGTTGTCGCGGCGGAAGTGAACTTTGAACTCCGACATTAGCCAACATTAGAATGAAGCATTTTCATTTGCTTCGCGACTTTACCGTCGTAACAAAATCTCATACAATCTTTATACTCCTATGTGGGCATAAATTTTGCAAAATAACGCCGTTAAATATCCAACAGGAACTTCCGGTCTGAGCTCAGTGGGCGGGGCTATCGGAGACAGTGGGCGCGGCCAGAGATCTATCTATTGACCATTCGCTGGCCCTGCTGAACTACTTCGTTAGCCCAGCCCATCGAACCCGAGAGGGAGTCCCACTTCGATTTTATATTTTATTATTATGTTATTTTGAAAATTTATTGCCAGTGGCATGTAACAAAAAAGTTAGGTTGCGACCCAAACGTCGTAACTACAGCTTCAATAAACTGTAGTTACGACGTCTAAGTCGCTAAACCAACAAAAAAAGGTTAATGAAAATGGCAGCCAATGTCAAAGATCAAAAATTAAGTCATGTCTGCTCTCAATGAATTGTTTCATTGCTCCACTGGTTATTTAATTGACAGCTGCGGTCGGTCGATTGTCTTCGGTTTACTAGATTAGATGTTTCTAATTTGTAAAGCAAAGTTTGTTAAACTAAGTGTTAGCATTTTCTGATAAGGACAATATCATTTTTAGCTAGCAAACCTTTGACAAAGAGGATTACTTAATAAACCCATGCTTTGCTAGCTATCATTACTTTCAGTACTTTGATAACTTTGAAACCCTGGGTTAACATAAAAGATTTCAGAAATTCAGAAATGGCGATTTCTTAATGGCCACTAGAAAAACGTTTTCTTATTTATACCATACCGAGTCCTTGAAGAGTTAAGTTTTTAATCACTGGCCATCTGCAACGTCTCCGTAAGGTGATAACAAATAAAGCTGTAGTTACGGCATTTTGCTCGCGCACCAACGAAATGATGGATGCGTCTGAACATCATTGAGAAACCCCAGACCTATAGATGGGTTCTTTGGGTGATAAAATTTGGAGTTTATCACAGTGAATTTGAAAACAACCGCTAGACTGTATATAAAACTATTTCTTTATTTTCAGAACGAGTTCTGAAACAAAATTTTAGGCTGATGCAAATTCATTCCATTCCAACACGATCCTGCTTTGGACGCCCCCGAGAAAACAGCCGAGGAAGCATTTCCCACAATGTTTCTACCCAAAAAGGTACTTTTTAAAAATGTTTAACACCTATAAAATTATTGTCAGCAATTTCTTTCAATTTGGACTATATGTTAAATTCTAAGAGGATTCTTTCTTTTATATTCCTTCGGTCTGGTGAAATAACAAAGTTTTCGTCCGTAGTTTAAGGCAAATACACAATATTGTATGACTATCGTAACATAATATGACCCATTAATTCTTCGTCGCTACCATAGCATTTGCCGATATAAATGACCGCATCCCCCTCTCGGAAGACGGTAAGATGTTATAGGGATAGTGCAAGGATACACGACTAACTTCTGATAGAATTGTAAACTTACTCGTTGGAAGTGCGTAAAAGAATCGATTCTAATCAGACTAATCGAACCGATCATGTTCGAAGCTTTTCGCACTTGGTACCCACGACTTCCTTTATTTCCTCACACCCGTACAACCACAACATTCGACCCCCTAAACACAAGCTGCGCACCCCAAAAAGACGCACTACTAATCATAAGAAATAAATGATTCTGATCGCGATGACTTTTATCAAATGTCGGTAAAAATGCTGGCCGAGCCGAAGTTCGAAGTCATGAACCCGGATGAAGAGTCCAACTGAACTCGTTTCTGAATCTAGAATGATAATTCTACCTTACTATATGTATACTTTGAATACATAACATAACATAACATATAGCTTATTCACTTAAATGACTTGAACAATAATGTTAATAATCATTACATAATATTTTAAAAAAGTACATAATAACACATACTTACAAGAATAGTAAACAAAAGAAAGAAAAATGAAACTAATTGTGTTGTTGTATTTCTTCGAAAAATGCGGGAATCACGTTTATTTATTGTTTTTTTACTCGTTTTTGGTGTTTTAAGGCTTTTGTACTAAGTGTATTATCAGTCTTGAGAAATGAGTAAAACAAATACATGTATAATGAATTGTAGTACAATAAATAAAATAAATATATGAACACCCGGCCCCATGGGCCTATATGTCACTTTCTAACATTGGAATTACAAACGTAATTGAAAAATATACGTGGTAGGGGATGGCTGATTTCATTAATGACAGAGCGAGTTTTTTTTAATAACATTCTGCATCAGTATCTTTTGAATGACCATTTATGATTAAGCCCATCATTGATCAAGCGACGCCCCCAAACGGTAGCCGGGATTTAACCGCCGTCAAGCCATTGATATCTTTTTTTCCGGAATAAACCTTAATCAAAACATTATTCGATTGGATATTTTTGCGGGTTACAAATAACCGAAACATGAAATGGATGGAGGCTATCAGATATGACGAGAAAAACTGTAAATTATGCATACATTTACTCCATAATGCCAATAATAGTTAAACGATTATGACTTTACATCTGTCCTAGGAGGATAACCGAATATTATCGTCGTTGGATGAACAAATTATCGTAAATAAAGCTTTATTCAAGCTGTATTTACGATATTTTGCACATCGAACGACGACATGTTTCTATGAAAAGCTTTTTTTTCCATTTTTTTCTTCAAATTTAGAATAAATAATTTTTCTAATTGACAAAAATGAAAAAGAAAAGCTTGAGATATGACAAAGTTATAACTGTTTTTGCACCATTACCAGACGACAGAATTTTAAACTTTACAGAAGTTGCAAACGACATTGTTTAGTTGATGAATTTCAAAATCTGTATTTAGGGGTAGGAAACATCGTGGATAATGAAGAAATTGCTGGCAACAAGCTTTTCAAGGGCTTCTAAACTTTTTCTTGGGGGTAAGGGCGTAGCAATCATCACTCAATTGTGACGTCATCAAAATATTTGAATTTCCGAACGTCTAAAAAGTGACGTCATAAAGCAGGCTTTCCTGGATACCGGATCCTAACATATTTCTTTGCTTTTTTAGAAAATAAGTATGTAAACGTCATCGTCATCGCCACCAATGGGTCGATAATTGTAGACCTATGTGGGGTAGCAGCTGGAGGCTAGGAAAGGATGTGATGGCGGTACTGGTGTGAGAATTACCAGGAATCTATTGTTAGGTGCTCCAGCCGCCGCGATATAACTGAAAGATTGTTGAAAGCGGCGTAAAACCCCATTCAAACAAACAAACAAATCATCGTCATCGCATTCTGAAGTTTAAAAGTTCAATAATTTGATTCTAGTTGTGTCTATAAAGATTCAAGCGTTTTAGTTGGCTGATTTCTTTTCATACCCCAAAGAAAAAAAATTGAGCACGCAACTGTTTTGGATGCTTGCGCACAAATTAGATCCTTAAAATTTCACTAAAAACTAGCAAAATATATGGTCTGATTTGCTGGATGGTATTGGATCCAAAGACACGAAGAGATTTTTTGTTATCATTAAAACCTTCCCGTATTTATACAGTGTGATGAAGTTTAGGTTCATACCTCAATGAAAACAACAACAACAACAACAACAACAACAAATTCTCCTCATTTCTAAAATACATGTTATAGATATTACAAGTGATTCGAATTCGTAAGGACCTCTAGCTTGCCAAGGTCGATCCTGGAAATTCTGTCAAATAAATATTTGAAAAAGAGATCGATTCCAACACAAAGAAATTAAAGCCAGTGTTTCAGTGTATACATGTCGATGTGACGCGGTTTGCAAAACGGATCTGGGAAGTGGGAAAATATCGATCCTGGTCAGTCTGCACGGTTCGTACAGTGAAATCATGTTAATTACAACACCAACTTGTCAACACTTTTGTTGCTTTTGAAAGGAGCTATTTGTTCTTTAAATTTGATTTAAATTTGATATACGTGCATAAAGTCAGTCGCTGTGAATTGCTATTAACAGGCTTACAGTTAAGAGAATTCCACTGTATTTATCATTATCGACGATGTATGAATACCCTTTCATCAGAAAAGCACGTACATTCAATTTTCTGAACATAGAAGTCTTTAAGTTGCAATACAGGAGATGATTTAGTATAAACACACACACACACACACGATATGTAGAACAAACTATTTGTCCTAACTCTGACGTAGGTCCGTAAGTTTATTTAACAGATTACCACACAATCCCATGTTTAACGCCTTTAAGGAAATAGTGAAGAAAAACAATATCAGAAAAAGAGAAATTGCTTGTAACAATCAATTTCTCCTTTTCTCAAAATGTGTTCCACCTTATTTGGCACTGTTTTTCCTATTTAGTACAATTCAACCCAATCCCCATCTTCACGAGTGAAGCGATATCGAGATCATCTTTTTATCTAGTTAAGTAAGACGTAACTTTTAGACGTCCCCCCAAAAAAACAACAACAACAACAACAAAACAACAATAATTAGGAAATCATAAGGTCTGCAACTTTATTTCGAATCGGACAAGTCTAACTTTTTGCCATCTGGTAAACACCTTTTCGTGGTGACCCGTCCCTAGAATATCTAAATTGATATTACCTCCCCCGGGACGAATTTGTATTTTGCACCCTCTCCTTTGGGTATATATTTTCCCGATATTGGCGCTGAAAGCCTAGAAATGCGACACTCGGTCTGCCTTTAATGTGATCGTTAATGCATTATTGTTTCACGTTTTCTAGAGAGAATATCCTTTAAAACACTTAAAACGCTATTCCCGTTTTCTGTCGGGTTTCCGGAGTTCAAATGATTGTCTCATAAAAATGAAATTGCTTGTCTTTGTCAAGTTTGGGAAAAGTATCATATACATGCAGTTTTGAATGTAAAGTGAATGTGTCTAAAAAATAGGCGATTCTATTATTTCAAATCTTTAATTGTCCATTGGCGATTGGATTCAGCCAGTCAAATCTAACTGACCATTAAATCGCTGCTATTGCTTTAAGCCGCTGTGCTTATCTGCGATCGTCGTTTGGCATCAAAATGTCGAACTGCAATAGGTAATTTATGGATCATCGTTATCTTTCAAAACCTCGATTGACTAATCAAGCCATTTATTTAGACCGGAAGTGAACTTTCGACTCCTACATTTTTGTTAATCCTTCTTTGTTTTGCGACTTAAACGTCGTAACTACAACTTAATGAACGTAAGTCACAAAACATTCATTAACTCAGTCGAACTGCCCAGTTGGAGGTCAGTGGGCGTGATCGGTGATCGGTCAATCAATCAGTCGGTTGACGTTTTGTTTTGTCCTCGGCAACCAACTCGATAATGTCGTCTAATATGTCGCACCAACAGCCCTACTTATTCAAGCTGTAGTTACGACGTTTAGGTCACCAACCAACCAATTAACCTTTTTGTTACATGATACCGGCCATGAATTTTGTAAATTAACGCAGTTAAAAATCGAAGGTGATACTTCCTGTTGGAGTCAATGGGCGTGACCAATGCAGTGAGTGGAAGAGGCCAGTGATTGGTTAATTCGTCCAAAATACAACAGAGCAAACATTACCAAGAAATTTGAGCCAAAGATGAAATATTGTAAACCTAGTGACCTGAACTGACCAATCGCAGCTGTCAATCAAATGACCGGTTGACCAATCTAATCAATCATTCAATTAGACCAGAAATGAGTTTTGGGCTCCAACATTGGCCGCCATTTTTGTTAATCTTTATATCGGTTTGGCACTGTCCTCTAAGTGTACACTAAATTGTCATTCACGACGCGTTTCGCCCGACAAACATCGCTATATCACAACCGCTCTCTATCAGCACTTTATGTACGGCAGTACTTAAAAAAAATCAAAAAAGATAAATTTAGGTCACTTAAACCTTAATGATATTGATTGGCAGTTTAAAGAAAATAACACATGAACAAATATTATTTTCAAAAGTACCTTGTATTACATTTTGTTACTAGGGAAAATTAATCAATCTTTTCCTAGCAAAGTGGAAATGTTTACTTGGTCTATTTTCCCAAAGATCAAGAACGATAGCAAAGGGAGCCTGTTTTCTTAAGGAATGTTGAGGCCTATGGAATTTAAGCTTTAATGTTAGAAATTCCTTAAGGTTATACACCCTTCCACATAAACTTCAGGAGTATACTTAAGCATTAATGAGTCAGTGATTTAATATCACCATGGACATTTTAGGTAAGATAAAATTAAATTAAGTAACAATTTTACTTTGTTCGTTTTATAGTATATAATCGCATTACAAATCTGTCCCACGAGGGACAATGGCAATGCAATCAATTAATTGAACTAGACTCATGTAAAATCCCCTATGTTTTAGCATACAAAAATGTTTTATTTGTTATCTTTTGTTAATCTTTTTGGTGTTGTACGGAATACGTGTTAATGCAAGAACTAATTTAAATAAGGTCCATGTATATATGAGTCAATTCACTGTATAATGTTTGTTTTCAAACCATTTGTGATAGAAATCTTAGGAAACTGAATAATCGCTCTCCTCGATCTGAATTATCTCCTACAAGTCACGTCGATATTAGGTTATGTTTTCTCAAAAGATATGCCACTATGATAAATATTGAAAAATACTTGTATGCGCTCGAGAGCCTTTTTTACTCAAATTTCTGGAATTGAGTTACAATTTGAGTATCTATCAATGAATGGTTCCATATTGGGTAACTTTTGATGAAAAATTTGACATTTTATTAAGAATGAGAGAGAGAACAACAACTTCAATAACAACTAAAATAAACCGTATGTGCATTCTACAGGCTAAATTTGAGGATAAAATGTCTCAAATCTTAGCCGAGATGCGTGTAGTGTCCAAATACAGGGTCAACTAGCGTATATTTAGTTAAGGCGACCCTCGGTACTGCAGTCCTTTTATAATGGGGCTCTGGCTTTAAAATATCTGACTTTAACATGTCCTTCTTTCAGACACATGATGCAACCAGTGGAAAAAGGATCGCCAGTAGTCCGATCCAGAGTGCTCACTAAAACCTGAACTAACTACAACATGTCGTGTCAAACAATATCACAAGAGCGTTAGGCGAAATCACTCAACCCCCAAATCAAACATTTTTGACGGCGATAAAGAAAACGTTTCGTGAAAACACTGTGAATAATGAATAAAATGCTTGTAATACGCATTTTCTATATTTGCCCACCGTGTTTAGGCTTATAAAGACAGAGATATCTATAAGAATAGACCAACTTGAAACTACCGTCTGCAACTAATGTTGTGTTATCTGGTAATGAGTAAACAGACTGAGCATCCAACCAAACCTTTTAGTCGGTAACGGGCCGCGGCCATAGCGCAGTCGGCAGCGCGTCGGACTACAAATCGTGGGGTCCCAGGTTCGATCCACGATGGTGGAATCTTCCGATATTTGTCCCCCACCAATGGTTAGACAATCATAAAACTAAGTTGGATGAGCAGCTCGAGGCTCTAAAAGGATGTTGTGGTAGTACTGGTGCGAGAAATACCGGGAATGAATGGTTAGGTGCTCCAACTGTTGCGATATGACTGAAATACAGTTAAAAGTGGCATTAAACTCCATTAATTGAATCAACAGTCAGTAACGTTCAACAGAAGAATCCTGTCAGACTGTGCGGATTTGCGAGATAATTAGGTGATATGTTTTTATCTATGAAATTGTGAAGGACTCACTTAACCAGGCGACAAGGTTTTAGACTTGTTGCAAGCAATTTCTCCATTTTGCACATTGTTTTCTCAATAGTTTTTCTTGAGGGGGGCCAAAAGCGTCATGTGTGTGAGGAAGTGTTAAGGGATCGCTTGCTAAGCTGGACACATAAAACATAACACAAACAGAACAAAACAAAACCAAACAAACAAATAAACAAAACAAACGAAAAGAACAAACATAAAACAAACAAACAATAACAGTTCGATAGTAGGTGACCTAAACGCCGCCAAACCGTCAAGATCCTTTACATGGCTTTAGGCGAATAATTGACATTTTCGGTTTCAAAGAATGATTTGATTGATCAATCGAGTTTCCGACTGACAACCGCTATCTGTCGCTCTTTTTTGAACAAAGATAGCATAACAAACGATAGCGCCATTGTTAGTAAAATATTCGTTGCCATGAATATAGGGAGGAACGATTCGCTGAATTAATTACTGTTTACTGTACAAATATAACCATTTTATACCCAATTTATCTGTTAATATTGTGACAGGTTGTCAAATTTCCACCATCGCGATTTTTACCCGTTCAATTACAAAGTTTTGTCAAAATTTGCACCATTGCGATATTTACCTGTTCGCCTAAAAGGTTTTGTCAAAATTTGAGCCATTGTGATATTTACCTGTTCGCTTGAAGGTTCTGTCAAAATTTGCACCATTGCGATGATTTTGGTTCGCTAATAAGAATTTGTCAAATTTGCACCATTGCGATGTTTACCCGTTCGCTCGAAGATTTTGTAACAATTTGCATCATTGCGATGTTAACTGGTTCGCTAAAAAGGTTTCATCAAATTTACACAATGGCGATATTTACCTGTCCGCTTGAATATTTGTCAAATTTGTACTATGGCAATGTTTACCTGTTCTCTTGAAGGTTTTGTCAAATTGAACCATTTCGATGTTTACGGGTTCGCTTGGAGGTTTTGTCAAAATTGAACCATTTCGTTGTTTACTGGTTCGCTTGAAGGTTTTTGTCAAAAATTCACCATGGCGAGGTTCTTCTGTGAGGTTAAAGGGTTTTGTTAATTTTGCACAATTGCGATATTTACCTGTCCGCTTGAAAGTTTTGGCATATTTGCGCCACGGAGAGGTTTACCTGTTCGCTTGAAAGTTTTGTCAAATTTGCACCATTTCGATGTTTACTTCGCTTGAAGGTTTTATCAAATTTGCACCATGGCAAAGTTGAAAGGTTTTGACAAATATGCACCATTGCGAGATTTACCTGTTGGCTTGAAGGTTTTCTCAAATATGGACCATGGGAAGGTTTACCTGTGGATCGCTAGTGTTAGGGTTAGTCTCTGAAAACCTTGTCAAAAGACACAATATCGCACGAAACCTCGACATCTCTAAGAACAAGAGGCTTATTGACCAATCGCGACTGTCAATCAAGGAATCAACCAACCAATCAAATAATGTATTCAGCCCGGACCTGAGCTTTCAACTCGGACATTGGCCACCATTTTTGTTAATTTGTTTGTTTGTTAGGCGACTTAAACGTAGAAACTACAGCTTATTCAACCAACCACTCTAATTATTTGTAACCTGCTTCTGGCCATATATTTTGCAAATTAACGCCGTTAAAAATCGAAGCGGGACTTCCTGTTGGAGTTAGTTGGCGTGGTGAAAGGACGTTTAATCCATTCCAAAACAGTGATGCCTTTTAACGCCCCTCAAGAAAAATGGTTTAGAAAACATTGTGAAATGAAGAATTGCTTGTTACAAGCAATTTTTTCATGTCAACAATGTTTCCAACCCAAAATACAAAAAAATGTTAAATCTCATCACTTAGAATCTGTCATCTAAGATTTTTTGGATATCGACCAGTCTAAGATTTTGACGTATGGTAATGGGTTAAGTAACCAAACCGACCAAATGTTTAAAGATAAATGTCGGAGGTTTAAGTCCACTTCCGGTCTAAATGAATGATTTGATTGGTACTTTATATCAATTAATTGACAAGGACCATCCTTAGCCATACAGGCCCTCAAAGATCCGATGGTCATCTTAATAAAAATTTAAGATGAATATATATTCAAGTTGCATTTAGAAACTGAATTCAATAAACTTCTTTTATAAAGAAATTTACGGATTTTATTCCTTTCCTGTACAACCCCTTGTGATTTATACTTGAAAAAAAAAAACATTGTGGAAAAAGAAGAAATTGCTTGTAACAAGCATTTTTCTCACACAATATTTTTTGCCCTGTAGGTTGGTTACTTTTAAAAACGGCAACCAATTTAATTGTCATCTGCAACTTCCTTTAAATTGGACGAGATTCAAATTTTGAAAAAGGGAAGGTGTTAGAACCCCCTAAGATATAAAGCAAAGGACGATCATAAATAATAGCACCTCAACGTAAGATAATTAATATTTTCTATGATGACATCTCCTACTCAGTGCATTAACACCTAATAAGGTTTTCTGCCATTCTCAGATAAATGTGCTCAAAACTAATTCCTAGTTATGGGGACGAGTAGACAAATCTCGTTATAATTTAACGAATTCATCTTCTGGGGGAAAAAACGTTCATTTCCGAAAAAGGTTATTTCTTGTAAAATATCTTTCAGAAACTCAAGAGAGATGGATTTAAAAAAGGTGATTTTTTTCAAGGAGGTATCAAATGAAAAATCTAAGCGAACTGTATGAATTCGCGAAAGAAAATATTCATACCTCCATGAACAAAGTTTTGAGCACACAGCTTCTTTGTATGCCTACGCACAAAAAAGATCAATAAAATGTACCAAAAAATGTAAAATATATGCTTCGCTCGATGGAATTAAATTATAAGAAATGAAGACATTGTTTTTTTATGAATGTATGAAACGAATAAAAAAAATCATACTCCCATGAAAACAAAACTATTCTCTTCATCTCTTAAATAGTTCTGCAAAAATCCAGCATGAACAGTATTACGCAAATAGCAGAAAAAGCATAACCAATATTCTACGCGGTGCAAAGTTCAATAATTCAATTAAGCCATTCAGGTCGTTTAATAAATCTAATTATGAAAGCGTTGAGTAATCGAAATTTTACCGGAGACAAATTACCAGGAATAAAATGATCATCATCTCGGAGAGGCTTGAGAAAACGAGTAGAACGATTTATGGACAATGAATCAAAATCGAAATAAACCTTGATTACATGTAAAGTGTCAAAAGGGAACCGTCGGCATTTCGAAAAAGGACATGATTTTTGGTATTTTGATGTTTATTAATGCTCTTGATACATAAAGAATATTATGCTATAGGTGCGACACAAAACCTTGTTTTGGATTCTAGCCTCGAGCCCCGAAGGAAAATTTGGATTTGAGTGAAATATCAAATTTCCCTATGCACCAAGAATCCAATGCACGGTTTTGTATCACTATTAATTTATTATATACCAAGAAATGTTGACTATAAAAGATAAAAGAACCTTATCTAAAATCGACCCTTAATAACGATATTCTTGGCGTGACGCCATTTTATAGGGAAATGACGTCAGCTTATCATGTCAATATCAGTTCCGTATATGGTTGATACGGATTGCTTTCTGTCTAGTCCTATTTGTCCGCGTGCAACGAATGTTTCTTAAAGGTAAAATCGGTAGGTATATAATAGAGTCTTATAGTAATGTAGCTAGACCAAAAAATAATAACATAACGCTTGTATTTGAAAAACATGCGTTATGATGAAAATTGAAAAAAAAAAAAAAAAAAAAAACTTATGCCGGACAAATGGAGTGCAGTGGATATTGTTGTGCGTTCAACCGTTACGATATTTTAATGTTTCCACGTATCTTCTGCTGAAGTGAAAGTGTTGTTTTAGCAGTCCGTTCAGGAACCGTAATACTTCATCGAATGTTATTTGTATCAATAAACAGTTCTATGTTACTATTTAAACGGCTCATTCGTAACTTCTTTACACATTCCATATATTTGCCAGAAACAATTTCCCCGTTAATTCCCTGGGTAACAATTTGCTTCCAATGGAATTATGTAACAGGTCATTGTTCTAGAATTGTATTATTTCAGCAAGTTTTCTGGTCTGTCATCAATATTAAATAATTCTTTTTGTAATATGAAATACGACTCGGGGTGAAATAAACCAGCTGAACATTTTTGATATTACATGCGTGGTATTCCACTAGTGAATATAGCTGAACAGAACAGAACATATTTTTTTACACCTAAGTACGTTCCTTTAAACACTTCCGGCTATCCAAAATGAACGAAAAATGACAAACACCAATACTTGCTCCCTACTAGCTGCCACCTTAGGCACTGTTGGAGAAACATTCCTTACAGCCTAGCCCTTCGGATTCGTAGAATCTGCACACATGAGCACTCGTTTGAACAACGCTCGAGAGAGTTATCAGAGCACTTACTAAACAGAGGTTACCCCAAAAATATCGTGTCTTCCTCAATCGCAAGAGCTTCCACTGCCAAGCGAGAGGATCTCTTGTTAAAGACTAAAGTTGTACAGCAATCAAACAGAATCCCTTTTGTTCTGACATACCATCCAGACTTGCCAAACGTAAACTCAATTATAGAAAAACACTGGTCCAAGATTGAGTCATCCAGCAAACTCAGTAAAATGTTTCCTGAGAAACCAGTTGTCGCCTACCGCAAACCTAAGTCACTTCGAGACTTCTTGGTACCAGCCAAAGTAGGCATTGTTACAACAAACAACTCTCTTGGAAATTCTGGACCGTGTAATGCACCTAGATGTCAGACGTGTAATATCATGCATGACACGCAGACTTTCAAATCTCGTCTTGGCGCTGTTTCCTCAGTCAAGGGTACACACACCTGCAAAACTGCAAATGCAGTGTATCTAATGACGTGCACCATATGCAACAAACAATATGTTGGCGAAACCAAACAGCAGATAAACAAACGTATGAATTTGCACAGATCTGACTGGAAAACACGTAGATTCAATAGATCTCCAGTTGCAGAACATTTTAGCGAAGTCGGCCACTCATTTAACGATGTTATCCTGTGTTGCATTGAAGCAAACAGTAATTGGTCCGACAAACAACGCAAATCTCGGGAGACCTATTGGATCAGGCGTCTTAACACGATCCACCCCTTTGGGATTAATAAAAACGACATATAATCATCTAGGGCAAATTAGATCCGCACATCAACCCATAGGTTGACCTGCAATTTTCCGCCAGCCCATCAAAATGAGATTTTTCATCCATTCTGTCAGTTGTCATTGAACCCCTGATGAAGAAACTTTTAGTTTCGAAAGCGCTAGGGTTATAACTTGATAATCCATATATTTTACACTGTTTGAATACAATTTATCCCACATTTATATATATATATATATATATATATATATATCGCTGTTTTTACGTTGAGTATCTATCCAGTTAATTCGAATAAACCGTGGACATATTTTGCACGAGATCCTGTAGGTCAGCATTTTAGGATGAGATAAGGCTACAAGTGAATAGTGATTTTGATGGATTTATTAAAAATTCTTGCGGCAAGATTCTTTTTTATTGACTACATCTATTTATTTACTGGTTATTTCAAATTAAAGTTCATATTTACTCCTTTACATCTTATTATTGCACACCATATGTCGTATGATACTTTTTTTGTTTCTTAAAAGTGAAATTAACGCTTTAAGTATAAAGAATAAATGAATCAAATTGAATTCACAAACGAGTACTATTTCGTAATTTTCTGAAATAAAAAAAAAAAAACCCCAAAAAACACAAAATCAAAAAAAAAAAAAAAAAAAAAAAAGAAAAAAAAGAAAAAAAAAAAAAAACTACAATAACAAAAAAAACCCCACCAACAAAAAGTAACCTCGTATATAAACAATTTTAGATAAATTTTTGAAACTTAACACATATACCCATTGAATGTGAGTCTTCCTTGTGCAAAATTTGAAAATAATGTGCTTTTCGCTTTTTTCGACAAAGTGCACGAAACGTAACTTTCAAAATCGTCATAAAAGCTAGTGTTAAGCGCTTAGAAAAATGGAAGGGTTGTGGAATGATCAATATATCGAGGGCTTAGAGCAAAATCAGAGTATGGCTCTATATATACAATGTATAGAGCAATACTATCTTTTTGCTGTAAGCCATCGAATTATGTTAAACCTTGTTTGTTTGTTTGTTTGAATGGGGTTTAACGCCGCTTTTAATAATCTTTTAGTTAAATCGCGGCGGCTGGAGCACCTAACAATGGATTCCTGGTATTTCTCACACCAGTACTACCAGTACACCCTTTCCTAGCTTCCAGCTGCTATCCCACATAGGTTTACGATTTTCTACCCATCGGCGAGAGACAAATGTCGGAAAGAGTATTGCCGCCGTCGGGGATTGAACCCGGGACCCTTTGAATGATAGCGCTACCAACCGCGCAATGACGGCGGCTATGTTAAACCTGATGTCGAGATAATAAAAATGAAGTTCGTCCAGAGACTAACGCATAAAAAATAAACGTAAGTATTTAAATAAATGTTTCAATAACCAATAATTAAGAAGATCCTGTAGCCGAACTTCCGAACAGAGAGCCAAAGTTATTTAACCCATTACCAGAAGACAACATTTTTGACTGGTCCAAATTGAAAGAAGCTGCAGACGACAATTTCAAGTGGAATTTTTTTCGTCTTTTTTGATAGATAACATTGTGGTTAATGAAGAAATTGCTTGTGACAAGCAATTTCTTCATTTTCCACAATGTTTTCTAAAACTTTTTTCTTTAGACATGTTAAAAGGAGGGATTGTATGGGAATAGGTTAACCAATTATTAGACGACAACAATTATGCCTGGTCCAAATGGAAAGCTGCGGTCGACATTTTGAATGTGCTCAAATGTTTGAAATGAATATCATTTGTTGTAAAATATATTGAATATATCTTTTAAAAGAAGATGAAAATATATTCAAAATTATTCCATGTCGGATACATAAAGTTTATGGTGATAAACCTAAATAGACAATCCAGCATTTTTCTTTTCTTTACCATACTTGAACCATATACTCATGAATTAGGTAGAAATGATATAGACTTTAACTCTAATGTAAAATAGTAAATTCATTTAGATATTTACGGCTTATAAGATAAACATACTCCAAGTAGAAATTCTATTTTTGCTAGAAAAAAAAAAAAAAAAAAAAAAAAACAGACTTGATTACTTATTTCAGGTATTGCGGATAATTTGTTTACAATTATTTCGTCAGTTTCAATCGTTAATTCGGTGGTAAAAAAAAATCAAGTTTTCAATACGTTTGAATATTCGAATTTTCCAGTTTTATGAAGTATAAAATCCGCAGAGAAAACGAAATGACAACAACCAACAAAAACAAACGTGAAAGACGAAAATGAATAACGACAGATCTCATCGCTATATAATTTTATCCCTCAAATGTGTCAAGAAATGTGTCTTAAGCGTATCGTCGTTGTCGTTCTAAAACCTCGTTACTACAGCTTGAGAACGACAAAGACGGTATGCTTTATTGTTTCTCTTCGCTCACAGGGATAAAAATGAAGTCAATTGTAATCTTAAGAAAATTATTCATGACTTCAGTTATTCCAAACTTTTATTGTATTTGCATCAGTTTTTGTGTTTCTTTCTTTCCTTTAGGGATCGCGCTGTAAATCAAGAATCAATCGACCAGTCAAATGGTACACTTGGAAAGGATGTGAACTTTGATTGATAGATTGACGCAACTTTTAAAAGTATTTAAGTCATATCGCAGCGGCTGGAGCACTTAACCATGGATTCCTGATATTTCTGTCACAAGTACTATCACTACATCCTTTCCGAGCCTCTAGCAATTCATTCAACTTAGGATTTCGCTTATCCGCCCATTAGTGGATGAAAAATGTCGGAATGGATATTCCCCGTGGCCGGAGTTCGAAGCCGGAACCCGTAATTAGGAGTCCTTCGCGCTACCACTGCGCTGTGGCCGCGGCGGAAGTGAACTTTGAACTCCGACATTAGCCAACACCAGAATGAAGCATTTTCGTCTGCTTGGCGACTTTACCGTCGTAACAAAATCTCATACAACCTTTATACTCCTATGTGGGCATAAATTTTGCAAAATAACGCCGTTAAATATCTAACAGGAACTTCCGGTCTGAGCTCTGTGGGCGGGGCTATCGGAGACAGTGGGCGCGGCCAGGGATCTATCTATTGACCATTCGCTTGCCCCGCTTAATTACTTCGTTAGCCCAGCCCATCGACTCCGACAGGGAGTCCCACTTCGATTTTGTACGTTATTTTGAAATTTTATTGCCAGTGGCGTGTAACAAAAAAGCTGGTTTGCGACACAAACGTCGTAACTACAGCTTCAATAAACTGTAGTAACGACGTCTAATTCGCCAAACCAACAAAAAAAGGTTACTGAAAACGGCAGCCAATGTCGAAGATTCTAAGTCATGTCTGCTCTCAATGAATTGTTTCATTGCTCGACTGGTTATTTAGTTTACAGCCGCGGTCGGTTGATTCTCTATGGTTTACTAGAGTAGATGTTTCTACTTTGTACAGCAAAGTTTGTTATACCAAGTGTTAGCATTTTCTGATAAGGATGAGGACAATACCATTTTAAGCTAGCAAACCTTGGACAAGGAGGACTTAACAAACTAATGCTTTGCTAGCTAACAGTGCTTTCAGTTCTTTGATTATTTTGAATCCTGGGTTTTTATAAAAGAATTCAGAAATGGCGATTTTCGGTATGGATTTCTTAATGGCCACTGGAAAGACGTTTTACTATTTATACTCTACCGAGAACAACTCTTCGAGTCCTTGAAAAATTTAGTTTTTAATCACTGGCCATCTGTAACGTCTCAACAAATCGTCGGTTCGTGAACAAAATGTCGCAACTACAGCTTTGATAAAGTTGTAGTTACGGCAATTTGCTCGCGCACCGACGGAATGATGGATGCGTCTGAACAACATTGGGAAACCATAGACCTTGACGCGTTCTTTCGGTGATAAAACTTTGAGATTTCATAGTGAATTTGAAAGCAACCGCTAGACTATATAATAAACCAATTCTTTTTCATCAATAATGGTGATGATGATGATGACGATGACGACGACGATAGATAGATAGATAGAAAGATAGATAGATAAATAGATAGATAGATAGATAGATAGATAGAAAGATAGATGGATAGATAGATAGATAGATAGATAGTTAGATAGATAGATAGATAGATAGATAGATAGATAGATAGATAGATAAATAGATAGATAGATAAATGAATGAATAAATAAATAAATATTACGATTAATCATAGCACTCAATGTCGTGAAAGCAGTTTTGCTGGTTTATCAGTAACCGCGACCAATAATGCGTCAGTAAAGGCACACAAACACGTTATGTATTTTTGTTTATTTTCTTTCTTTACAATTGAACACTGATTTCCTGCATAACTAATCACAAATGTGCAACAACGAATCGTGAGCAGTGCGGCTCAAATCAAAGATGAAGCCGTAATAACAGAATACTCTATTCATGGCTGAGTTAATCTTCCGCTGCCATAGTGCAATGGAAGCGCTTAGGACTCATGGTCATGGGGTCCCGGGTTCGATCCCCGGTCGCAGCAAATATCCTTTCCTACATTTGTCTCCCACCAATGGATGGATAATCGTACACCTAGGTGGGATGAGCAGCTGGAGGCTCGATAAGGATGCAGTGATAGTACCGGTGTGAGAAATACCACACCAGAAGATGCAGAGGACAATTTTTACGAGATCAAATTTTGGAAAGTTTTGTATTTTGGGATAACATTGTGGATAATGTAGAAATTGCACGTAACAATCAATTTCTTCATTTTTTACAAAGTATTCAAACACTTTTTCCTAGAGATGCGTAAAAAGCGTGATTGTTTGGGGAAGGGTTAGATAGATAAGCGCTTGAGTCGCGAATATAGGATGTAACTTGTAACATACATGTATACTGTGTAAACGAGGTGTAATTTACTCAACCCTGCCATGTCAAAACTACATGTATTCGCTACTTCCGCTAACAACTGACCTATATTCTATCTTGAAAAGCGAGGACATTACTTCTCTCGTTTAGACAATTTACCATGGACATATTTAAACCATTTCCCTTGTTATTCACGACTAAAAGAAGGCTGCTAGCAATCAACAAGAAAGTTATTTTCCTCATGAGCGATGAGACAAGATGGAGGCGATCACATCGATTTTCACTTCAAGTTTAAGAACATGCGTGGAAATGAGCGGAAATGCGTGAAAATTTGTTTCCGGTTGATCGATTTGAAATACCGGGTTTGACTTTCAAAACCGCTAAAAATGGAAATAGAAGAAGCAAAAATAGTTCGCGTTAAGAGACGCAAAATGAGTCAACGAGGTACAACCTGAATGGAGCCGGAATTCATCTGGTAAATATGTTACATGTATCTGTCGATTGCAACAAAAATGGCCTTATTTGTGGTTTTCATGACGTATAAGTTACGTCATTAGCTTCCGCTAGCAATACAGTCGTCATTAACACCACCCGAAGACTTACGGCCTGAATCGTTAAAAGTAGGGCAGAGGCATTATATCACATTAAATTTAATGAATATATGAAGAAGAAAGAATATTTTTCGTGAAAATGACATTAAAAATTAGTGGAAAAGCAGATAATTTCTAATGTCAAATTTCATGAAAATCAGCTCAAAAGCCTCTTCAATCGGTACATGTGTATATCATTTAAAAAATGAAGAGAATATTTTTTGTTTTCATGGAGGTATGAACCGAAAAACCTAATCACACTGTATGAATACGCGAAGCGGATTCATACAGTGTGTGATTAGGTTTTTCGGTGCATACCTCCATGAATCAAAAAATATTCTCTTCATTTATTATAATTTAATAGCATCGAGCGAAAAATGCAACAACTTAACAAATTTTGATACCTTTTTGTAGTGAACTTTTTTGTGCGGAAGCATTCAAAATGGCTGCGTACTCAAAATTTTGATCATGGAGGTATGAATTAAATTTTTCGACCAATCAGATCGCTCGTTTTTGATAGACAAAACTAACAATTACATTATATCTATATGGAACAGATACACGACAACGCATAGAATCAAGAACATTAGAAAGAAAACAAATAACGGACAAGAAATTCATAAAGAGGCTAGAAGTGGAGGAACCAGGAAGTTGGAGACGGGTAGCTAGAAAAGAGACTCGGCTTGAAAAAAGGAAAAGTGATAGATAGACCTTTACGGTAAGAATTGTTGATCGTTTAGGTGACTTAAACTTCGTAAATACAGCTTATCTTAGCTGTAGCTACGACATTTAGATCGTCAAACAACCAATTTATTTGTGTTACATGTTACTGGCCATACGTTTTGCAAACTAATATGGAATTTGTTCTTCCTGTCGGAGCTCAGTGGTTTTAGCCAGCATTTTGATGGTTTTGCGACTTAAACTTCGTAACTTCAGTTAATTTAAGCTGTAGTAACGATCTTTAGTTCGTCAAACAACAAGTTTATTTTGTTACATGTTATACAACCATAAATTTTACAAAATAACGCCGCATAATGATACGGTATTCGAACTTCCTGTTGGAGCTCAGTGGGCGTGGCCAGCGATTGGTAAAACTCTCAGATAAATCGAAAGACAAAAATTCATTTCTGGGGATGTAACGCACGATAATGTTCCAGAGAAGTAATACTTGCGATATTAAACATATGAAACATATTATTTTCAGCTAGCAAAGCGTCAGCTTTGATAGCTTTACCTAATCCCACCAACAAAATTTTAGACTAGTCCAAATTGAAATAAGCTGCAGACGACAATTTCAAGTTGATAGATTTTTTTTTCATCTGTTTGGATAGAAAACAAAGTGGATAATGAAGAAACTGCTTGTGACAAGCGATTTCTTCATTTTCCATAATGTTTTCTAAAGCTTTTTTCTTGGGGTGCGTAAAAAAGCGGGATTGTGTCGGAATGGCTTAAGTTAACACTTTGTTTTTCACAATCGTTTTCTTGGGGTACAAAAAGGAGGGATTGTGTGGGAATGTGTTAACTCCTTGATTACTTTAACCTCGTTTCTTTAACATGATAACGTTTTACAAAGAAGATTATTGAACAAAACAATGCTTTGCTAGCTTGCAGTACTTTTCAGTCCTTTGATTTTATTTATTTTGAATTAAATCAATACTTTTTTTACTTTCTAAAAGAAATTCTTGAACAATTTATAATCAATTATAATGTTGAAATATCAATAAATGTGTGGCCACGAGGAAACGGATTTTCCTAAATCTCCCAAGGGGTATTTATTTCTATAATATATTGAAATCTTATATCTTTTTTGGAATATATCATCCAGCTCTTTACATTAATTTGATTATATACTCTGGAAACATTCCTTCAGACTATATTTATTTTCATTTTCAAACATTTATCGTCGGTGCGCGAGCAAATGTCGGAACTATAGCTTCAATAAAGCTGTAGTTACGACGTTTTGCTCTCGCACCGACGATATATCAGTTACAATATGCGTAGTTTATTCTTGGTGGAACATTGATTTTTGTTTGGTTTCTCCTCTGTTTTCGGGAAAATGGTGTATAATACCCTTCTTGTATTTTTGTATATTGAGTATATTTCGTTTCCAATTTAAATTTCATGTTTTACTCTTATTCCTGAATGATGAAAATGAAAAAAAAAAAAAAGACAGACCTCATCGCTTTGTAATATTCCTCCTCTGTCGAAGAACTGTGTCCTAAGCGTATCGTCGTTGCCGTTCTAAAAACTCGTATCTTCAGCTTGATTCAAAGTCGTATGATGATGTTCAGATTGTTTCTTTACAAATAAAAACAACAACAAACAAAAACATCAACGAACAATAACAACAACAAACAATAACAAACAACGAACAATAACAACAATGAAGCGGATTCATACATTAGTGAGATCAAGTTTTTAGGTTCATACCCCATTGAAAAAAACAAAAATAACCCCAAACAAACAAACAAAACAAAACTCTTCATTTCTTATAATCTAATGCTACCAAGCAAAACAAAGAAAACTATTTTTCTAGTTTTGCTTAAAGTATTATGGATCTATTTTGTGCGAAGGATACAATATACAAAATAGTTGCTTGCTCAAAAGTTTGTTCATAGAAGAATGAAATAGAAAATTCTACCAATCTAAAAGCTTGAATCGTGATAAACAAGACTAAGATTGAATTATAACCATATGAACAGTTCAAGTCCTAAAAGAGTTCGGTTTTTAATTGACCAATCGCGTCTGCCAATCAAGTAGTATATCGACCAATCAAATTCTTCATTCAGCCCGTAATTGAAATCTAAACTCCAACATTTGCCGCCATTTCAGTGATTATTTTTTGTTGTTGGGCGACTTAAACGTCGTAACTACATCTTATTCAAGCTATAGTTACGACGTTTAGATCGCCAACTTATGATTCTACAATTTTGTCACATGCTACAGTTTTTGCAGAATAACGCCGTTCAAAAACGAAGCGGGGCTTTCTGTAGGAGTCATTGGGCGTGACCAGAGTTGTAAGTGGGCGAGATTGGCCAATTGCTGGTCATCGACAACTTCTCCATTGTTTGATAATAAATGATGGATGCGTCTGAATAACATTGAGAAACCACAGACCCTGAAGCGTTCCTTGGTGGATAAAACATATAGTTTACCTCAATGAATTTGATAGCAACAACTAGACATATTGATATATTTTTTTTCATATTTCTGATAATAGACGGGATCAAACAACCTCATTTTCAAGAAACAACTAAAAAACAAAACAAACAAACAAACAAATTAAAAAAAAGGTCATACAACAACAGCAAAAAAGTAAAAGAAGAAACCCCAAACCCCAGGGCACATTTAAAACAAAGAAATTGGGAAAAGTTACCCTCAAAAACTTTATCGGTATATAACATCTAAAGAGTGAAGATATATATAAACGCATGGAATCACGAACTAAAGAAAGAAAACAAATTAAGGCTAAGAGGGAACAGATAGAGAGAGGGAGAACGAGAGAAAGAAAGAAAGAGAGAGAGAGAGAGGGGGAGAGAGGGAGAGGGAATGAGTGAGGAAGGGAGAAACAAAGAGACAGGGATACCATGAAATACAGGAAGAGCGGTTAGTTTGCTTATCGTGTCATTAATCAAAGATTCAAACGACCAGTCAAATCAATTATGTAGACCAGAAGTGAACTTTCAAATACAAACTTGGATGACATTTAAGTGAAGCATTTCGCCGGTTTAGTTACGACGTTTTGGTCGCCAAACAGCCATTGTGCCTTTTTGTTCTCGTATGTTCTGTTTACATTGAAGTAAAGTACCAACACAAGTATAGTGTATACAGGAATATATTCTAATGAATTATAAACATGTATGTACAGCAACAAAACAACAAACTAAAACTACATCTATTGACTATGTATGAATGACCTAAAATTGATTGGTTTAATTATTTCGGTTTATTTATCGTCGCTACCGAAGCACATGCCCATGTGAGCGACGCCCCCAGAAGACGGTTAGTTGTTACGGGGGATAGTGCAAGGATACAGGACGAAACTTCTGAGTCCTTAACGTGCTCGATGGATAGCATCGTCACACGGGGCTTCGGTTTAACGTCTAATCCGAAAGACAATTAGTTTTGTTAGTTGATATGGTCAGCCCAGAGCTCGAACCCGTGATCTTGAGGTTTGAAGTCAAGTGCTCTACCAACTGAGCTAATCGGGCTGACTGACCTAAAATAATGAGAGCGGGTGGATTATATACTAGCCAATTAAGGTATATAGTCTGTTTCATACAAAGCATTCATCCATTCATACAACATTTGTTACATGTTAAGTAACGCCGTTTAATATGGAAGTTGTGACTTCCTGTCGGAGCTCGATGGGCAGAGTAATCGATCCGTTAATTCTCAGACAAACCGAAATAAAAATATTCATTTCTAGGAATACGAAACACGACCATGTTCCAAGGAAATAATCCTTTACATGATTGCAATGTAAAACATATGGCAGCCGCCGTCATAGCGCAGTTGGTAGCGCACCGGACTGTCAATCTAGAGGCCTCGGGTTCGATCCCCGACGGCGGCACTCATCCTTTCCGACTATTTGTCTCTCACCAATGTTTCGATAATCGTAGACCTATGTGGGATAGCAGCTGGAGGCTGGGAAAGGATGTAATGGTAGTACTGGTGTGAGAAATACCAGGATTCCATTAGGTGCTCCAGCCGCCGCGATATAACTGAAACATTGTTAAAAGCGGCGTAAAACCCCTTTCAAACAAAGAAACATCAAACAAAACATATGGCCCATATTATTGTTTTCTGTTTTCATGTAGTATTTTTCACTTCTTTATTTTTACTTTCTGAAAGAAATTCTTGCACAATTTATAATCATTAATATTTTGAAAATTCCATTAAATGTGTGGCTACGATGAAATGGATTTCCCTAAATCCCCTAAGGGTTATTTATTTCTATAATATATTGAAATCTTATATCGTTTCGAAATATATAATCCGGCTCTTTACATTAATTTGTTTATAGACTCAGGAAACTATCCTTCAGACTAGTTCTAGTTGTCTTTTGAAACACATTTCGTCTGTGCGCGAGCAAAATATCGTAACTACAGCTTTACTAAAGCTGTTGTTACGACGTTTAGCTCGCACACCGACAATATATCAGTTACACTATGCGCAGTTTGTACTTGATGGAATCGTCTATCCATTGGTCTCGTCTGATTGCTTATCTGTCTTTGGGAATTTGGTGTGAAATATCTTAGTTGTATTTTGTATATTGTGTATATTTCGTTTCCTATTTAGATTTCATGTTCTACTCTCACTATGTTATCTTCAATGTTCTACTCTTATTATGTTATCTTCATTCAATTTGAGGAAATAAAGATATAAAACTTAATCAAAAGATCGGGAGCATATTGTTTTACCGTTGTCCGTCTGTCCGTCCGTTCGTCATTCAGTCTTTCCGTCTGTCTCTCTGCAAAACTTAACCAAAAAACTTAACATTGCCAATTACTACCAGCCTATTGAAGATACAATACTCATATTTGGCATGATTATACATCTCCATAACACACATCTCCTCATGTCAAGGTCAATGTCATGTGATAAGGTCAGGGTCACATACCAAGGTCAAGCGTTTAGTCCTGTTATGGGGGCATTGTGTTTCACAAACACATCTTATTTGTAATTATAGTTTGCCGCACAATCTCACTAATGGTAACCAAAGTTTTAAAAATCCGCTTTAAAAAAGTAAAAACTTGTTTAAAGAACACTGCCACATTAGGGATATTCGAGAAGCTAGACAGACTGTCATTTATTATTTATTCTTTAAAGAGGCCATCCGTCATTGAATTGATAATCAAATTTAAAATTTGAAACAGTAATAATACTTTTAGTAAAAAAAAGTCTATCTTAAGGCACCAGATCACATAATGTACAATGTACGTGTCACTGTAAGGTCGTTTACATTGTATTGATGTTTTTACTGTTTTCAAAAATATTAAACACGACAGAAAGATTCGCATTATCCCTTTCCTGTTCAATACCTGGTTTGACTCCCACTTGATCTTATAATTGAGAAAACATTGTAGAAAAAGAAGAAAGTGCTTGTAACAAGCACTTTCTTCTTTTTCCACAATATTTTCTACCCAACTGAATGGGTTTTTTTCAAACTCGATCCATGCTAAAGTTTCGTCCGCAAAACCTTTTAATTTGGACAAGTTAGGGAAATCAAGAAAATGTAAACCCTCCCCCCAAAACGAACAAACAAACAAACAAACAAACAACAACAAAAAGTAAAAATCTGCATATAGATAAAATGGGTGATCACCGGTCATGTCAAATCATCTCCCACATATACTAGTAGTTCAATTTCAAACGGTGATATTTTGCAAATTTTATTGTCAGTAACATGCACCAAAAATCTTTATATGGTTGGTTAGCAACCTAAACGTCGTAACTACAGCTTGTTTAATTTTACAGAAGATAAAGGTCATTCAAAAGGGCAAGGTTATCTTACGAGGTCACACTTTTGACAGTTTCCAAACATTGATGCATATATGTCTATATACATGTAAGAACTTTTCGTTCTCATTTAGTGCCCTAAGCTTTATATTTCAATCAATGTCTTATGGCCACGTTTGTAATCTTGTAAACTTTTTAGAAGTAAAAAGGCTATTTTGCTTAGCCAGCATACTTTACGCCGAGCATACCAAATCAATTTCGGTCTTTCGGTTTTTGGCAACAGCGGTTGCTAGATATAACAAACACGTCTCGTTTGAAAGTACTTTATATTTATATCACGACAAAAGTATAGTATCGAATCGCGGCTGTCAATCAAAGATTCAATCGACCAATAAAATCTTTTATTCAGAACCAGAAGTCCAAATTTGGACGACGTTTCCATAGAGCATTTTTGGAGGCTTGGAGACTTAAACATCGACTTATTCGTGCTGTAGTTACGAAGTAAATGTCGCGTACCATACATTTAAAATATTCGTTAACTATTTCTAGCCATAAATTGCGCAAAATAACGCCGTTTAATTTTGAAGTGCAAACTAAGGTCGGAGCTCAGTGGGGTGGCCAGTTTAGCCAGTTCGCGTGGCCAGAGAGCCTTCAATCATTATGTACAAATGTACATTCTTATTGCAAATACTAGGTTAAGATGGTATAGAGACTTTCTTTAGAAGCTAATTTGGATATTTCACGAGACATAATATCGAGTCGAATATCAAAATTTCCTACGCAGTGAGAATCCAAGTGAAGTTTCTCCACCGAAGTATTCCTTTTATCATACACCAACGAATTTTGACTAAAAAAGGCAAAAAAAAAATGCAATCCGTCTAGAATTGAACCTTCTTTTTAAAATCATAGGTTATTTTCGGCTTGACGTCATTTTACCGAGCAAATGCTGCCATCAAACCATTTCGTGTCAGTTCAGAACATTTCTTCCCTGTAGAGTCTAATTTTGTCTTCATGCTATGGATGTGTCGAAAGTTATACAGTAAAAAAAAAAAATAATAATAATAATAATAAATAATAAGAAAAAAAAAACAGCACGAGAGTGGAATTAATTCGTCGAATATTTTGATATGAATACACATATAATAAAGATTGATCTTGCAAATCTATTAAGGAGGGCCGTTGCCGTATTACTCGGGTATTTTCAGATTCATTTTTGCGGTTTCAGAAATGAGAGGTGGGGGGCAAAAATATCACAATAGAAACATGCATTTAAAATTTTGATGATTGTGAATCTGGCGATTTCATTTATCCGATATATTATTGTGTTTTTACAACAAAAAATGCTTAAAAGCATTTTTTCTTAAACAAACCACTACACTCTAACCGATTTAAGACCAAACCGTTCAATTTATGCCGACTCTAATATCGTGCCTCTATCGTCTTGCAATTGAATAAGTCAACAGCTTTGTCTTAATTTCAACAAAATAAATGCAGTAACCGAACTTATACATTTTGTGGCCCAACCTCAACGAATTTCCGCGTTTAATGTATTTCTTCGAGAATTGAAGTATGTTAAAAATAAATGGTGATCTCTTTCCCACATATTTGTTCTGCATAACCCCTGGAGGTATGTTACTATAAAGATACAACATCTTGTGTTTGTTTCTCGCTGCGGAGGAAAATTTTGATATTTCACGAGACCGAAGGTCGAGTTGAATATCAAAATTTCCTCCGCAGCGAGAAGTAAATACAAGATTTTGTATCGCAATTGTAACATAATCTTCCATTTATTAAATGCCTAAATATTTCATTAAAATAAATTTGATGATATTATAAGAAAAATCTGTATTTCTACAGTTATTTTTCTTCTCCATAACCAATCGGGTTACGTTTATTCGCATTGTGACGTCATCTATAGAATAAAAATGAGGTAATCCTAGATTACCTTACATGGAACCGTATTTGACACTGTCAGATACAGAAATTTTCCCTGACGAGTCCGGTTTTGTCAATGTGGAATGTATCTATGTTACAAAAAATATCTGATACATAAGGAATATTATGTAACGACAGAGATACATCTTGTATTTGCTCTCAGCTGCAGAGGAAAATTTTGAATAATAAATCGAAGGTCGAGACTTTTAACCGATAAGTTTGCATATTATCGGTGTGCGTGCAAAATGTCGTAACTAGAGCTTAAATAAAGCTGTAGTTACAACATTTAGCACGCGCACCGACGATATAAGATTATATTAAAATGTTAGGGAGGGGTCCGTAGGTTTGTTCATGCACAACAACAACAACAACAACAACAAAAAAAGCCAAATACTCCCAAAGATACTCAATGACGGTTATAGTAGTTTTTGATTCTTTTTAGATCATGCAATGCTATTGTTTCAAGGATCTGTAAGTGTGAAATCGCTTTCGGATTTCCTTTATCTAGGACGAAAGAGTTAAACATACATGATACTTGAAAGATTGACGTTAAAATGATTCAGACTTCGCAAGACGATGGCTTCGTCATCCAACCTCTTCGTCCGTTAAATCTTATATAATTTAATGTTTAGTTTCGTCTATCAGAAACGAGAGTTCTGATTGGTCGAAAAAAATATTCAAACTAACACGAATATATTTTTGAGAACGCAGCCATCTTGTATGCTTCCGCACAAAATAGTTCCATAAAGTATAAGAAATAGTAAAGTTTTGCTTTTTTCGCTCGATGCTATTAGATTATAGGAAATGAAGAGAATATTTTTGTTAACCGAAAAACCTTATGACACTTATGTATGAATCCGCTTTCGTTCATTCATATAGCGCGATTAGTTTTTTTCAGTTCATACCTACACGAAAACAAACAATTATCTTTTTATTTCTAAAAAAAAAAAAAAAAATACCACCCCTTTTTTATACTGAAAATTCAAATATTGATGGTCATAAAATCGCGGAATATATTTCAACGCAAACATCATAAAATCGGGAGTAATTACTTTTCCGATTTTCCAACAAAATTCATAACACTTTGGCAGACAGAAAAATTACAAAAAGATTTGAAGAGAAGTTCTTACGCGCTAATGAAACCGCAGCAACACAAATAGACTAGATTTTATGGAGATATACTCTGTTACCTTAACCCTTTCCTGTTTTTAGCTCTACTGGCCGAAGGCCATTAGAGCTATAGCGATGGCTTTTTCCCGTCCGCCGTCCGTCCGTCCGTCCGGCGTCCGTACGTTAAACTTTTCCTTGTTTACGCGATAAAGTCCACAATTTTCATCGGATTCTCTTCAAACTTTCACAGAATGATTGTACCATCATAAGGATTGTTCCTTTCGAAAATGGGTCAGATCCATCAAGAAACACGGGAAAAGGGGCCTAATTAAAACTTAATTAAAATATCTTCGTTTACGCGATAAAGTCCACAATTTTCATCGGATTCTCTTCAAACTTTCACATAATGATTATACCATCATAAGGATCGTTCCTTTCGAAATGGGTATGATCCGTCAAGAAACACGGGAAAAGGGGCCTTATGAAAATTTTATTAAAAATTCAATTAAAAATCCTCGTTTACGCGATAGAAACCACAGTTTTCATCTGATTCCCTCAAACTTTCTCAGAATGATTGTACCATCATAAGGATCGTTACTTTCGAAAATGGGTATGATCCGTCAAGAAACAGGAGAAAAGGGACCTTATGAAAATTTAATTAAAAAATCCTCGTTTACGCGATAGAGTCCACAGTTCTCATCAGATTCTCTTCAAACAATCACAGAATGATTGTACCAACATAAGGATCTTTCCTTTCGAAAATGGGTATGATCCGTCAAGAAACACGGGAAAAGGGGCCTTATGAAAATTCATTAAATTTCAATTAAAAATCCTCGTTTACGCGATAGAGTCCACAGTTTTCATTGGATTCTCTTCAAACTTTCTCAGAATGATTGTACCATCATAAGGATCGTTCGAAAATGGGTATGATCCGTCAAGAAACACGGGAAAAGGGGCCCTATGATAATTTAATTATAAAATCCTCGTTTACGAGATAGAGTCTCAGAATGATTGTACCATTATAAGGATCGATCCTTTCGAAATTGGGTATGATCCGTCAAAAAACATGGGAAAAGGGGCCTTATGAAAATTTAATCAAAATTCTATAAAAAATCTCGTTTACACGATAGAGTCCACAGTTTTCATCGGATTCTCTTCAAACTTTCTCAGAATGATTGTACAATCATAAGGATCCGTCCTTTCGAAAATGGTTCTGATCTGTCATGAAACAGGGGAAAAGGGGCCTTATGAAAAGTTTATTAAAAAATGTTAGTTAACACGTAATGGCCCTAGATTTCACCTGATTGACTTCAAATTTTCACATAATGATTGTACCATCATAAGGATTGTTTCTTTCAAATCCGGTCTGATCCATTGAGAAACATTGGAAAAGGGGCCTTAGGAAAATTCAATTAAAAAAATCTTAATTAATGCTTGTAAGTCCACAGATGAGATGGAGTTGTCTTTATACTCAAACAGAATAATTATACTTTTGTAAGAAGAGTTCCCTTTGGAATTGGTTCAGATCCATCAAGTAACATGGGAAAAGGGGCTATATGAAAATTCAATTAATAAAACCCTGTTAACACAATAAAGCCCACAGCTTTGATCAGATTTTGTTGAAACTTTCACAGAATGATTGGAAGGTCATAACTATCATTCTTTTCATAACAGGGTTTGAACTGTCAAGAAGCACAGGAAAATGGGCCTTATGAAAATTTCTTTATAAATCCTTGTTACCAAGTCCAGAGATTTCATCGGATTTTGTTCAATGATAATGATTGTTGATGTTTGCATTAGACCTGATCCGTCAAGTATCACAGGAAAAGGAGCATTATGAAATTTAATCTTAAAATCATTGTACCACAATAAAGTCAACAGTTTTCATCAGATTCTATTAAAACTTTCACAGAATGATTATTCCATCATGAGGATTCTTTCTTCTCAAATTAGGCGTGATCTGTCTAGTATCATGGGAAAAGGGGCCTTTAGAGAATTTTATCTATAATCCTTGTAACCAAGTCCAGAGCTTTCATTGGATTTAATTCAAACCTTCACAGAATCATTGTACAATAATCACGATTGTTGATGCTGACATGAGACCTGATCCTTCAAGTATCACAGGAAAAGGAGCCTTATGAAAATTTTATTTTAAAAATTTGACACCAAGATAAAGTCTGCAGTTTTCATCAGATTCTGTTCAAACTTTCACAGAATGTTTGTACCATCATAAGGATTGTTTCTTTCCAAATTGGGCCTTATCTGTCTAGTATCATAGGAAAAGGGGCTGTATGAAAAATTATTACCAAATCCTCATTAACACAACAATGCCCTCAGTCTTTATCAGAATCTCTTCAAACTTTAATACAATGATTGTACCATCACGTGGATTGTTCCTTTGTAAATTAGGTCTGATTGGTTAAGTGACACAAGAAAACATATATCACATACACAAGAATGTTTTGAATGATAATCTGTAAGGCCCCTTTTCTTGTGTTTCGAATGCCACAATTATTCCATGCATCTTTGAAGAGAATCCAATAAAACTGTTGACTTTATTGTGTTAACAAGGATATTAAATTCAAGTTCTCATAAGGCCCCTTTTCCCGTGATATTTTACTGTTGGTTTTATCATTCTATGAAAGTTAAAAGCGAATCCGATGAAATATTGGGAATTCATTATGTTTACTAGAATATTTAAAAAAAAATCATATGTCCCCTTTTTACATGACACTTGATTGATTGTACCCAGTTCTGAAAAAGAACCATCTAAGTAATTGTACAATCATTCTGTGAAATTTTGAAGTGAATCCGGTGAAATCAAGGGACATCATTGTGTTAACCAGAATATTTAAGAGAGTTTTTCATAAGGCCCCTTTTTATGTGACCCTTGCTATAGTCAGATCCACTTTCAAAATCAACAATTGAAATGATGGTACAATCAATAAGTTTAATCTGTGGGATTTATTGTGTTAATGAGTTTATTGTGAAATCTTCATAGGACCCCTTTTCTCATGATACTTTACAGAACAAACCAAATTTCAAAAGGAACAATTCTAATGAAGGTAGAATCATTCTTTAAAAGTTAAAGAGAATCAATGAAAACAGTGGACTGAATTGTGTGTCAAGAATTTTTGTAACAAAATTTTCATAAGGCCCCTTTTTCCGTGAAACTTAACAAATCAGACCCAATGCACAAAGGAACAATCCTAATGATAGTTTGAAGAAAATGATAAAGACTGAGGACTTTATTGTAATAATGATGTTTTATAAGGTCCCTTTTCTTGTGTCATTATTGCTTGTTACAAGCAATTTCGTCTTTTCTCACAATGTTTTCTACTTATTTGACTCTTCTTTTCAATTTAAGCCGACATTGTTTTGATGTAATCAACCCCTTTCAATTCGGACCTGTCTAAAATTTTGTCATTTGGGAATGGGTTAAAATATGATATGATAATAATGAAAACAATTACAACAAAAGATGTAATGTTTTTGTTTGTTGTTGTTGTAATTACTACTATCATCATTTAATTAACCGTATTATGTAACCTATTTGTTAATTTCAATAACAATAATTATTGATTGATTGATTGAATGGGGTTTAACGCCACTTTAAACAATATTTCAGTCATATGTCGGCGGTTGCAGCACCTAACCGCGGAATCCTGGTATTTCCTCACAAGTTTTATCACTACATCCTTTCCGAGTCTACAGCTGCTCATCCCACTTAAGTTTACGATTTTCCACCCGTTGGTGGCAGACTAATGCCGGAAAGGATATTCGCCTCGGCCGGAGATCGAACCCACGACCCCGCGTCTAGGAGTCCTACCACTGCCCCATTGCCGCGGCCTTCACAATGTTGAAACATATTAGGAGGAAGAAAAAGTTTGATGTTTGTTTTGTTTGAATGGGGTTTTACGCCGCTTTCAACAATCTTTCAGTTATATCGCGGCGGCTGGAGCACCTAACAATGGAATCCTGGTATTTCTCACACCAGTACTACCATTACATCCCTTCCTAGCCTCCAGCTGCTATCTCACATAGGTCTACGATTATCGACCCATTGGTGAGAGACAAATAGTCGGAAAGGATGAGTGCCGCCGTTGGGGATCGAACCCGGGACCTCTAGATTGATAGTCCGACGTGCTACCAACTGCGCTTTGACGGCGGCAAAAGAAGAAAAAGACTTAAAGAAGTATTAAAACTTTAGCATATCATTTTACGAAGAACGGATAACTTACAACAGAAATTTCAAATTTTCCTTACAATGGATGCGTCACCAAGACCCATCAGTGAAACAAATTTGAAAATGGTGTAATAGAATTTGTCAATGAATTTTTTTAAACTCTTTTCTGTTTTGCAAAATTTTAGACCTGTCTTAATTCAAAGGTTTTGCAGACGTAAATTGAAAGTTGATTTTATTTGAAAAATAACTCTTCAGTAGGAAAGAAAATATTGTGGAAAAAAAGAAGAAATTGCTTGTAACAATGTTTTTCCAATTATACTTTCACATGGATGTATAAACCAGGGATAGAACAGGAAGGGGTTAAGTTATTATATATTGGACAAACTAGAACGAAGTGGTACTCGTCTTCTATATCCCGGGAGTCACATAGGAAACAGTATCTAAGTGTTGCATAAATAAAATCAGAGTTGTAATGACCCGTCTCGATCCTTAGTTTGTGAGAAGACGCCCTTAATTTAGACAAAGCAATACTATGATTTTCTTGTACACTGTCCAAATAATTTACAAGTTTGGGTTTTATAATGATGGGAATTCGTTCCTTCAACATGTAGATAGCAAGTTGTTCACAATGTTACCGGCCACGAATACTTTGCTGAAAAAATAGGGAGTTGGTTTAGCTTAAAGCACGGTTCAGCCCCAAACTTCAGTGAAATCCAACTCATTCAGAATACAACTTGAGAGCAATAAAATGTATAATTCAAAACCTACCCGAATGACGTTATTTATGAAGTCACAACTGTTTGATTATTGCAACGCCCCCCCCCCCCGAGAAAAAAGTTTTGAGAAACATTTTGGACATTAGCAGACAACAAAATTTTAGACTGGTTTGAATTTAAAGAAGTCGCAGATAACAATTTTTAGATGGTATTTTTCTTTAAATCTGAATATTGTGGTTGAAAATATTCTAGATAATCAAGAAATTGCTTGTGAAGAGCTATTTCTTCATTATCCATCATGTTTTCCAAAGCTTTCTACTTGAGGGGCGTGAATAATCAGTCAGTTGTGACGTCATCAAAACGTCATAACGTAACGTCATTTAGACAGGTATTCCTGAGTCACGGATCAAATTACTCTGTCATATTTTGTATCTGGGTTTAGACTCACGATATTCGATTTCGAAATGAAAAAGTTATCTGAAGAGAGTTTAAGCTGTTCGTCTCAACGTTTTGACAAAATCGTTATGTTTCGTATAATAATTAAACAAAAATATCTGACAAACTTAATTCATGAATATAGCGATAATACCTGTCAAACTTAATCTAGAAGTATGTCTCATGAGATTTAAGACGAATAGATAGTAAAATTATCTATTCTTTAAAAATCTCAAATGACATACATCTAAATTACGTTTCACAGATATTATTGTTCAATTTATCAACTCAAAATTAAGTAAGGGTAAGATGACAGTGTACTTTCTTTGTTTACTTTAGAACCAGTAGTACCACTAGATCCTTTCCTTGCCTCAAGCTGCTATCTCACTTATATTTACGATAATCCACCCATTGTTGGGAGACAAATGTCGGACAGGATATGTGCGCCCGCCGGGGATCGAACCCATGACATCCTATAATTGAAGATTGGGCATCTGATGCGCTATCGAAGATATAACGACAGCATTATCATTATTGTAAAGAAGCGCTTCTTTATGTGCCCTGGCACCAGGAAATCTTAATTGATATTACCTCCCCTGGGAAGAAGTCTTTTTTGCTCCCTCCGACGGGTATATATTTTCCCGATTCTGGCACTAAAATCATAGAAAAGCGTCATTTCGTCTGCCTTTATTGCCATCGTTAATTCATAATTGTTTCATATTTTCTAGAGAGAATATCCTAGAAAAATAATCCCGTTTTCCGCCGAATTTCTAAAGTTTAAATTTCATTGCGTCATGAAAGAGTAATTCTGAGTCTTTATTATGGTTTTAGAGCAGGCGTGTTCTCAGTTTTACATATTAATAAATTATTTGTATCTGTTAAAAGCGGCTAATCAATCCCTTGGAACCGTTTATAGTAAATCGACTAATCAATAATTGTACAATCGCTGGCCCCGACCACTTATTTCTTTGGTCAAGGCCAAGAACTCCCACAGGAAGTTCCGCTTCCATTTTAAGCGGCGTTATTTTGAAAAGAATTATGGTCAGTTGCATGAGACGAAAGAGTAGAATGGTTGGCTGGCGACCTAAACGTCGTAACTACAGTTTGAATCAGCAGTAGTTACTATGTTAAAGTCGCCAGAGCTATAAAAATGTTTCAAAAATATGGCGGGTAGTGTCGGAGTTCAACGGTCACTTCCAGGCTGAATGAATGATTTGATTGGTCGATTGATTCTTTGATTGACAGCAGCGATTGGTCAACTGACCGATTGACGTATTGCTGATTGCGCGAAATTACCTCCCATATTGGTTTTCGACTGACATGATAAACGACATTTTTTTGTGAAATATGTGGAAAGGGACATAAAGTTCATCGAGCCACTATTTGGCTGGCGACTTAAACATCTTCACAGCAACTTTTTCAAGCTGTAGTTACGACATTTAGGTCACCAACCCAATAGTTTTGGTGTGCGACGTAAACGTCCTCACTACAGCTTGTTCAAACGGTTAAAGATATGCTGAACATAAATGTTGACGTTCGATGTTCACGTGCGATCTGAATGAATAAACTGATTGGTCAATCGAATTTTAATGACATCGGAAATCAGAAAATCGTTTGATCATCAATTCGTTCAATTAGACCGGAGGTGAAATTTAAACCCTAATGTTTATTCAAAGTTTTTTTTTTGAGACGTAATCGTCGTAAGAGCAGCCTATGCAAGCTTTAGTAACGGCATTCACATCGCCAACTAAACACTTACCTTTTTTTTTAAAATCTTGCTTACTTTAAATTTTAGCAAAGTAAGGCCGTTGAATATATAAGTTAGCCTTCCTGTGGTCGGTCCGTAGTGGCGGTCAGAGATCGGCCAATTGACAATATTTGATCTCGAATAAACTTACAAAGATAACGAAATAAGAATTTTAAACGGCATACATATTTATTTTAAAATGTGAAGTTATGAAGGTTATTGATCTTGAACAAGCTATTGTCACGTCGTTTGAGTCACCAAATCAACAAAATGTTTCACATGAATTTCAGCTAATATTGGGGTTGAAAGTTAGCTTCCGCTCTAAATGAATTAGTTTGAATGGTGGAATTAATTCTTGAATGACAGCCGCTATCAGTCAGCATTATTATTTTTTCTTTCGTCTGGGTTTGTTTGTTTTCTATTTTCATAATAATATAATATAATGACTCGTAAACTGTCCAGAACTAAAAATATACAAGTTGCATCAAAATAATTTACTTGTCTTTTTTGTTTTCGAAAACTGAGGACGAGCCTTCTAAGGTCGTGAGTTCGAGCCACCGCCTCGGTCAACAATCTTTCCGATTTTTGACGAGAGTCATCACAGCATGCGTTATTCGTTTCTCACCAATCAGCGCAATTATAAGTAGCGCACCTAAGGAGGATGAACAGCTGGTGGGTCGGATCGAATGTTCGGCTTCCAGTGGTGTTGGATACGGCAGGAAACCGTTGTTAGATTGGCCAGAACTGAAAAAAACTGTTGAAAATGGAGTTAAACCCCATACAACAAAAAATCGACCTACTATTAATAAATCATCCAAATGCATTTTTATGAGATGTGTGAACTTATGATTTAATGTTAGTTTCGTCTATCGAGAATCAATTGTTTTCATTGGCTTGACGGGCGTAAAAAGGCGGAAATGTGTTGAAATGGGTTAAGCACATGTCTAATTTTTGGAATTGTCAGGGAAATCATGATAATTACTTAGTTGCTATCAGAGCAAGATATTCTGTGTCATTGCTATATTTAGGAGGAACGTTTCACTGAATTAATTACTATATACAGTACAAATATAAATAGTTTCATAGTGTTTGGTCATGAAATAAAATGCCTTCTTGATGACATCACTGGAATGAGCGCTCGCTCTTTATCAAACAAAATGGTCACGAAACGCGCAAAATGCTTCTGGCAAATTGAAATTGTATCAGCCTTTCCGTTTGAGTTGACAAATCATAATTCCGAGTATTAATAAATACACAAATATCTACTTGCTGATGAGGCGAAAAGTGACCGACAAAATGACGTCTCATCGGGGTTATAAAAAGGTTGGTTTAAGAAAAACTTTCTGATATTCTTTTACCATTTGTGTGAATATGTAACAAACTGAATACTATGATGAATTAATGATACAAAACCTTGAAATGGATTCTCGCCGCGTAAGAGAATTTGATATTTCTCTCGATCTTCGATATGTCAAAATTTTCGAAAGGCAGAACAATCAACAATAATGTGATATTTCTAATATAAAGTACATATAGATTTACTCCCCAAAAGAAGAGTATTCTAGATTTTCTTCCTAAAAATACATAATTCATATTTCTATAATTACATCTCCCACTCGGTGCATTAACGCCTAATTAGGTTTTCTGTCATTCGCAGATAATGTTCTCATAACTTATTCCCTGATATAGTAACCCTTTACTTTTGTATAAGATCTTTGGGAAGCCAAAGTGAATTGGATATACATATAGGAAAACGTCTATTTTCACAATTTTCATTAATTAGAGTGAATGAATCAACGAATCAATTAACCAATCAAATCATCATTTTAAACCGGAATTGAAATGGACTCCTATATGATCGCTTGCCACGCCCACTGAGCTCCAACGGGAATTTCTAAATAGATATTAAACGGGTTTATTTTGCAAAACTTATGAGCCAAGACCAAGAAACAAAATAGTAAAATGGTTGTGATTGGTAAAATACCCAAACAAAGTTCCAATTGCTTTGACAAGTAGATTCGACGTTTAAGTTGTCAAGCCAACACAACCACTTCACATTAATGCCGGCCAGTGTCGGAATGAAAAGTTCACTTACGGTGTAAATGAGTGATTCGACTGGTCGGTTGATTCCCTGACTGACATCTGAGATCCGTCCAATACGCGTTACTTAACTGATTATAGTCTGTATATATTGTAATATGGGTAGAAATCCTAGAAACCAATAAAGGGTATGGTATAATGAAACTGTGCGTTAGAGCACCCATCGGCCCCATTAGTTCAGTTTGGGGCAGAGCATTCGACTAAACCCTGAGATCGCGGGTTTGATCCCCTAGATATCCAAGCTAATAAAGTAATTGTCCTTCGGATAAGACTTTATCCTCTAACTATCCACAGTAATAGCTAAGTGTTTTCTAGGGGAGTCGCTTATATCGGAAAATGCCTCGGTAGCGGCGATAAATGAACAGACATACGCATACAGGAATCACAAGTCCAACATTTGACAAATGGCGGCTGTCAATCGAGGAATAAATCGAGCAATTAAATTATCCATTCAGCTCGACATTATACGCCATTTTATCGAGGCATTTTGTTGTTTTGCGACTTAAACGTCGAAATCACACCTTAATCAAGTTGTAATTACGGCGTTTCAGTCGCCAACTGACTATTGTACTTTTTTGTTATGTGCTGCTGACCATAACGTTGAAGAGAACGCCATTTAAAATCGAATCGGGACTTTCTGTCAGAGTCGATGGGCGTGGCTTACGAAATAAGTGGGCAGGGCCAGCGATTGGTCAACTGTACGTATTTAATATTGTTAGCTTGCCGAAATTTATATTGTAACACTGCGATCAAAAGACAACAAAATCATAATATCCTTAGACCATTCAGACCCATACATCAGTTCTGCCCTGTGACCATTTTGTATATCGAAATATCTCGTTTGTGTTGCAACCATAATTTGTTACGTTGTCCGTTGCTTTATTCTAAATTTTCCATAAGTCCTTTTTTCAAAGAACATGCTTGATCTAGATTTGCTTTATTTTTTTCTATGAGTGGTTTACACGCTGGTTATTTTTTGAGGGAGAAATAACATATCCAGCCTATGTCTTCGAACATCTATTTGAATTGCTTTCGAAGATTCAGGATTTCCATAGTAACTAATTAGGAAATTCAATCCAAGAAGTCATTAAAAAGGAAGAATTCTTCCTAACCTTATTTCGCAACCTTACCGCTATCGTTACCTCAATTATCATAAGAATATTGAAAACAAGAAATTGTAAATCAATATTACAGAAAATGAAATCAAAACTAATTTAGATAGCTTTAGAAGTTATCTGAACGAAATTATCATGTAGACGGAAAGGGCTTTTCACATTTCATTTATGCACACTGCACAATCTATATATCGACGGTCGTCGAGCAAAATTTCGTAGATACAGCATAAACGAAGCTGTATTTACGACCATTTGCTTTCCCAATCGACGATATATGAGAGCAACTGCATTTCACGCGCACCAGTACAAAACTTAACCAATATTCCTTAAGTGCAAATTTTAGCTATTCATGTGGTTTAATAAATCTAGTTATGGAGGCGTAGAGTGTTCGAAATATTACTGGAGACGAATTACCAGAAATAAAATGTTTATAATTTTCGAGAGGCATTAGAAATTGTGGTACAGTCAAGAATATCATTGAAATTAACGGTTGCCATGGCAAAGTGAAAAACAAAAGAAGAAAAAAGAGAAAATGAAACAAATCTTTGAAAATCTTCCCATTCGTAACCAGGATGCCGACAACATCGATTTTATGCAATGATTATCTTTTCGGTTTATTCCCGGAACGTCGAATCGCACCTTTTATATTTGTGTGAGAAGGGGCTACCCGAAGGGAGAAATTATTGAGGGGGGCTGTATGTCGAGTGACTCTAATAGTAAGAAGAATTAATATAGTAAGAAATTGTAATTTTTATTTTGTTTGACAGAAATTCATTTATCGTTTTACATCTTGAATACATGTATACATATAATTATATTTTCTATTTAACCCATTACCAGACGGCAATCTTTTATACTCCTCCAAATTCAAAGATGTTGCAGACGACAATTATCTGAATATCAGCTGATGCTCATATATTTCAATATCACAATATTAATATCACGAATTAAATCACTCTAGATGTAGAAGCTGTGCGGGCAAGTCAGCGTAGGTGATCAAGTCATATTCTCCAGCCTGGTATCTGTCTTTGAGTGTTCTTAGACGTCTGTCGATGTTCATGTAGCGCCTAGCGCGGGGACGGACAGTTCCACCTGCAGATCTCTGTATTCTGTTGATGTCGTTGGCGTTCTGTATGTCTTTGAACATCTGGATTTCGTTGAAGATGTTCGGATGGGCCGTGGTCATCTTCTTCAGTTTGCTGTGCCATCCCTCTATGTTATTGGTAGTTCTAGGCCCGACAGTGCCAAAGTGGTTCCACACACGTCGGTCGCCTTCCACCCACTGTTCTGTCACGTAGTCCGTAAATGCTTCTGTAATGTCAGTAATGTCGTCGTCGTCTCTGTCTTCTAAAGTATGGAACCACATGTCTTCTGTGGCGTCGAGTGGGACAAGTGGTAATACTGCTGCCCGTCGTACCAGTTTCCTCACATCAGGGTTGTTTCTGTACTCGTTCTGCAGACCCGTCGCCTGTACTCGCCGCCAATTACACTGGGTAAAATGGAAGAAGCAACCCTGTATAGTGATTCCAGGAAATGAGTCTCTAATAGCGCCCTGGGCAGCAGCCTCGAAATCAAGGAGGACGGTTGCTGGTTGAAGTCTCAGTCCAATGTCTTCCATCTTCTGTGCGATCAAGGAGAAGAAACGCCGGTAGACTGTCTGACTTTTCCCCGGAAGAAGGGCGTAGACAACTGGTGTCATTACATCGTCTATCTTAATATGCAGCGAGTAGATCTGGTGAAACAGTCGTGGACAGCTGTAGAAAGTACCGTCGCAGTAGATAGTGTCGGCAGCAGCTAGATCGTGGAGGTTTTCTGTTGTTGCGAAGGCCACGATTCTCCCATGCTGCGAGTCGTCGTCGAATAGCATAGCAGAAATCTGTTGCCGGTGGACGTCTGGGTCCATCTTCCATCCAGGTAAATGTCTGCTACTGTCTTCGGTAAAGCTGGAGTTTTCTTTCTTCTGGCTCTATACAGGCTAGACTTGGCGCTGTTGAAGGTTGGGATCTTCTCGACGACTTCTCTGGCAGTGTCGTCCCACTCGTCGTCCCGTAGTTTGTTCAACTCTTCAGCGAAGGTGGCTGGAACCGGCCTCACACTTTCAGCACATCTCTCTGCTACTCTGTTGATTATCTGTTTGGCGACGACACCGGCACGATCGTTAGCATGGTTGTGCTCGTTTCTTCCAAAACCGATGGGTATGTTGTTTTCTGTGGACAGACCAGCTTTACAACCAGGAAATGTACATCTCCAGAACAGTTTGTCTCCTACTCGTTTGTTGATTCTGTAGATGAAGCGGTCTAAAGTGAGATTCTGTCCACCTCTTCTGTTTGTAATGAATTCTACGTGAACCTGTGCGTTAGCCTTGATTTCGTAACTTAGAATGAAAGTTTAAAGAACAAATTTCTTTTGAAAGATAATCCATTGTTGAGCAATTGTAATTTATACAAACAGTAATTAACATCCACAAACTTAACCAATAAAGCAATTATGAATTTGTTTGATATAAGTTATTATTATTATATCTTTATTTCCTCCAATATTGAAGATTTATATTAATCAATTACAAGCATTGTACATAAATAACAGCAAACATAATTACAATACGTGATAGGTGAAACAAACATACAGAAAGTTTTAGGCATCAAAAGAGAAAGGGGAAGAGATAGAGATGGATGACAGACAGGCGGACAGACGGACAGACTGAGTGACAAGACAACAAACAGAGAAGAAGATAGATGGCTATACATTTCAATTAGAATTTACAAACAAATTATAAGCAACATATATACAAGTTTAATGTTTGAGATTTTTTTTTTTTAAATATCGAAAGTCATTACGACTCCCTATGTTCATACTTTATCAAAACGAAAGATTAAAGTTTGAGAAGGAGCGTAATTATTACAGTAAGGTTTATATGTACGCATGTGGTCTCATTGCAGTACTCAGTGTAGTAGAAAGATGAAGATGAGACACTGTATGCACATCTGTTGTCAACATAGTATAAACAACAAACGTGCATACTTCTCGTGCGTACATATGCCCACGAAGAGAGCAAAAGTAGCTATATCTATACATACAACAGTTTGGCTCTAAAATAGCTATAAATCAGCGACATGCAACATGTGAACATATAACTCAGTGAAAAATGTGAGGATTTACTATTGTAGAAGTATGAAATATATCTATAAGACCCATCGCAGATACTGTTTTCAAAGCTACACCGAATACCCGTAAACACACCAAATACGATGGAGAAACATTGCTGCTCTATAACAGAACAATGGATGGGTTTCACCTAAAACAGTAGAAACTCTCTGGTTTTGACCAAAAATAGCCTCAACAAATTCAGTATGACTAATCGAACGAAGCACGTTAGAAACATTTTGTCCAAATTCTACTAAGATACTGTTTAAAAATGTAGATTTGCAAGTCTGTGTTAGAACACAAGTGGTGATTATATGTTCTGCTAAGCTTGTTTGAATATCATTGCGATTACACCGCGTGCAGACACGATTTGTAAGTGCAATATATGCAATCAACTGAGAGACGGAAAAGCAGACTCGCAGCATGTTGGGATATTTTTTAGCATAGCGCCATACTGAACAGTCATAGAAATTTGGTTGAATAAGTCTATAGAGTCTAAACTCTTCCGTAGACGTCCTTAAGTTCCATTCATTAATATAAAAATTACAAATTTTTGTATACGTAAGCTTTTTCCAAAAGGCCTTATTTGGAAATGTTCCATTAGATAGAAAGACATCCATATACTCTGTTAAACTGTATTTACTCAACAACACATTTACATCCTGTATGAACCCGGATTGAACTTGATTTTGGAATGTGCAAAGTCTGAAAAGAAAAAGTGACTTTGTCGCACAATCCCTCTCTAATCGACACAGCTGACCAAAGAAAGTAAGTTTTTTCTCGTCAATTTCGGCTTCAATAGGTAAAGCACTGATCATACCTAAAACAATATCCGATCTTGATCTAATATTGAGACCTTGGATTTGTTTCAAACATAATCTGTGTGACCTTTCTAAGGTCAACATATCGCGGCCAGAGAGGGAATGTAAAAGCTCTGTGCCAAACAAGGCCCTTGGAATTACTATAGATCTATAAATCTTAAGACTGGTCAAAGGATTAAGTCCATTTCGATGGAGTCCGTTTTTGATAAGCCCATAAAATGTGCCTCTAAGTTTACGGTCTAACTTTTTTACTGTTGAAGTATTATTATTATATTTATTACAAAAGATGCCTAAGTGAACGAATTCATCTTTTTCTACAATTATATCATTGCCTATAACGAAACAGCGATTACTACGCGAAAAAGATATTTTCGATTCATTAAAGGTAACAACTGCACACTTGCTACCATTATATTGAAAACGCCAAAGGCGCGAAAAATTGAAGCAAATATCTAACATGTCCTGCAACGACGTACTTGACAAAGATAAAAGCGTCATGTCGTCTGCAAACGACGGGGCACATAAACTTATGCCTTCAATTTGAAGACCTAATTGACTATTGGCAAGTTGATGGATTAAATCGTCAATAAAGACGAGATAGAGAAATGGGGACCAGACCCCGTCCTGTCTGGTGCCCTGTAAGACCGGGAACCAATCCGAAACATGGCCATTATAAACGACTCGGCTGTACATACCTTGATGCATTTCAATAACGGTTTCCAAAAGTTTAGACGGGACACCCAGCTCTTTTAGTTTGTAAAATAGGCCATCGTGCCAGACACGATCAAATGCTTGTCGGGCGTCTAGAAAACAAGCAAACAGTTTACTACCCTTTTCCAAACAATATTGGACGCTCTCAGTGAGAATAATTGATGTCATTGCACTGCCCATACCGTTTTGAAACCCTCCTTGCAAGGGGTGAATTGGTCGTACAATGGCCATTTTTAAGCGATTAAGCAAAACTTTCTCATAAAGTTTTAGAACAGACGATGAAAGTGTTATTGCTCTATAACTTGACGGTTCATTCTTAGCTTTGCCTCCCCCTTTGTGAAGGGTAATGATCAAGCCCTGTTTCAATTGCAAAGGGACATAACTATAGCAATACATTAAGTTGAGCAAAAGTGTTAAATAATGTTCAAGCATAACTCCACCATATGATATATGTTCGTTGTAGACATTGTCAAGACCGCACATTTTACCACTTTTTAATGAAATGATTGCGGAGTGTACTTCGGTTTGGGATATATGATCCCCATCTGGTAAGATGGACTCATCCTTCAACAGTTTAACTCGATTAGTGACTAATTCATAATGAAACGAATCATACGATTCGTGGTCTGTATCAGAGTAAAGCTGTGAAAAGTATCGGCCATATTCAGAACAAATCAGATCGGGTGAACGAAATACAGTCCCATCAAATTTAATAGCATCAGCAGTATTTGAGTGACAACTATTCCTACGAGCATTGAATAATCTCCAGAACATAGCACAATCTAAGCCAGCGGCGCTATCAATATCGGCATTTACCTGCTCTAAGTATGATTGAGCTATATTTCTATGATTTCGACGGAAATCGCTTTTGGCAATCTTATACTCTCTATATTCAGCAAAATCGATGCCGTTCGATCTGCCCGCTTCGAGCCAAGCCCTGCGTTTTGATCTCATAAACGCATGGCTACGCTTGAGGCAGGCAGACCAATATGGTTTCAAGTAAGGACGGTAATGCGAAGATGGAAAACATTGCTCTGAACAATGATTAATAGTTGTAACAATACAGTTATACAAATCGTCAATAAAACAGCGCTCATCGCCTACCGGTAACTGATCAACACCGTTTTTGAGACGATCATGAATTATACATTCGTAGTGCAAACGTTGCAGTTTTGTAACCGCCGACCATTTAATGGGTTTAATTCTATTAAAGGTTGTATCGGTATATACTATTGTATGAAGGGTAATCCTTAATTTGATTGGTCGATGTGACGAAACATTGAGGCAATTGTCATCAAGAATGTCACATGAATGTACATTTTCAGACAAATTATTAGAAACAATGATATGGTCTATCAACGTGTTGTAGACATTGTCATGGGCTACATAGCTCGTTTCAGCACCAGTGCACTTATTTGACGTGGTTACTATAAACATGTTGAAGAGAGAAGCAATTTCGCTAAGCGCATTACCCCTCCCATCAATTTGCTTGATAAATGTTTTCCCATTTAAATGGGCATTGAAATCGCCCATCAAAATTACATGCCCTAAAGGCGAATAAAGACTAATCAAATCAAACAGCTGTTCTAAATAATCTCGAAATTTTGCAATGGTATGATTGCGACTAGGAAGATAGACCTGTATAATATATGTGAAGGTATCACGTGAAGTCTGTAGTTGAATGCCAATTATCCTGTCGTTGTCAATGGATAAAGGGGTTATAAGATCATTTAATCCCTTTCTCCATATGACAGCGACACCTCCTTTACCAACTTTTCTATTGCTGTGGATACTAAGATCTAAATCGCATACACCCACGCCGTTATAGTCTGGGTGTATGCTATTCAGAAAATGGGACTCAGACGGACGGAGCCAATGCTCTGATAAGCCGCATATATCAATAGATTCATTTTCAAGCATGTTACTCAGGTAATACGCACTCGACATGATACCTGTCGCATTCCAAGAACAAATATTAAATGATACAAAATTGCCTGACATAATAATAAATGACAAAATGTAGACAGTTATCCAAAGTATTCTGATAGACATTATGTAATAACTATTTGACCGGCTAATGACCTATTCCACCGATCTGACCTTGACACCAGTGACCTTGATACTCGTGAGATTGACCTTGATAATAGTCTGTAGTTTGACCCTGTGTTGTAGGCAAGTTGTTGTGATCACCGCTGTAGTTACGGTTACTACCATAGCCACAGCGATAATCATCACGACCACGCCTATCGTGCTGAGTATCTTTGCGAGGGTAATGTCTACCACCGTAAGACCTACTGCTGTTGTTGTTGTTGGCAACATCTTTTGACAAATCGTCATCATTATCATCATTATCATCATTGTCTCTATCTCTACCTTTGTTTTGTATTGTTTTTAGGTAGCTATTCTTGGATAGCCAAGGTCTACATATTACACCCTTGGGCCAAAAGCCCGGTTCAGTCATTTTACTAGAATTCGGTGCTTCAACATTGAGCCTAACTACTACAAATCGCGAATTTCTTTGAGGGAATACACGGACCATTGTAGCTTTCAATCCTCTATTCTTGACATAGTTTTTTAACTTCACAATATTAATGGAAGATTTAAATCCACCTAAGTAGAAGCGTTTAGTCTTCTTTCTTACACATTCGATAAAATCGTCATCATCATCATCATCATCATCAATAAAACAATCATTATCTTTTTCGCCTTTTTGCACATTGCGTGACCCACCGGCTTGTTTACTTATGTGTGTGTCTCGTCTTACATGCATGTTATCGCGATTATCGCGTTTTTGTATACCCGACTGTGACGTAGTTTTATTCGAGATGCGCACTGGTATCTTCTTTTGCACGGGGATCGATTCTGATCTTTGATCGGGGATACGTGCGACCCCGCTTTGACTGCCCACTGTATAAACATTGTCCACTTTATCACAAGATTGGCTTTCATCACGATCTAACGGAGCCGCTAGTCCTTGCTCCGACAATGGTACAGACAGACCAGCACGTGACTCGTCTGGCCTAGTGGTAATAATCACGTGGTCACTCTGACGTTGCGGACAAGCAGCGGTAAATGGCACATTAGTAACGGTACCACTATACGACGGGACATTAGACGAGCATTCAGCCGACTGATCTGTACCTACAGGATGCGACTGACTCACGGTATCCACAGAATTAACCTTATCTCCTAATGTCTTAAAATTCTTACACAATTCTACCAACTTCGACTCAATTCTGCCAAACTGACGTATTTGATCTTTAGTAATGACCATTATATTATAAAATCAGTTTTCCTACATATTTTTTACATTTTTTCATATTTCACTTTCAATAATCATCAATCATAATTTTTTTCAATTAACTTTTATAGATATTCAAATATCTATTCGACATTACCCCGTATTGTGCCCCCTAATCCCCTATAGGTAAGAAAATCGATTCGACGTTCCGGGAACACACCATCTTTTCATGGACCGTAATTATGTTTAGCTAATCTAGCGATAGAGCTAGGGCAGTAGAATTTGCATTTATAAGCCTTCCTTATTAAGATAGCGAGTTTTAACAAGTTCTTGATTAGTGGCATAACGTCCTTTTATTTTCATTATATATTTTTGCTATCTTATTACAGAATTTACGATATGTAAATTAATGTTACATCTTTTGCTATCTTATTTTAGAATTCATGATATTTAAATGTATTTACTATATATATATTTATCTTATTGGAGAGTTTTTTTTATATTTTTGAAAATGTATTTTATATTTTGTTTTCTTATTAAAGAAATTATGATACTTAAATGTAATTCTTAATTGTTGTTATCTTATGATAGAATTTATTATATGTAAATGTATTTTATAGTTTTATTTCATCTTATTTTGTTGTTTTATTGATTTTATTTTCAAGCATTTCATATTATAAATCATCTAATTTATTTTATTTCAATGTTATTCATATGTTTTGTTATCTCATTATAGAATTGATTTTATTTGAATATAATCTATTTTTTGTTATCTTATTATAGAAATTACTACATTTCAATGTGATTTATATTTCTAGTAAAATATACAATGAATTGTCTTTTCTGGGTTTTTCTCGTTGTTTTAACCCTTATCATAAAATTGTTTTGGAAAATCATTGTGGAAAATTAAGAAATTGCTAGTTATAAGAATTTGCCTCGTTATCAGTAAGTTAACCCTTAAAGACAAATACTTTTAAAACTCAAATTCACTTAAAATTGTGTTTGTAATTTTTTTTTCAATTTGGACCAATATGGGTCAACTATAACACTTATCGAATGCTTCTATACCGATAAACAGTGCATTTTCACTGTAGGTGTATTGCTTGTCGTATCTAGACCCATTCTGGTTATTAACTAGATCAATTCCCTTGGCACTCATTTGTAAGGGCAAGTAAGGGCAAATTTTTGGTCATTAATTTGATGCTCCCGAATCAAAATATCGGGAACCGTGGGGTGCCGTGCTTATTTCGTAAACTTCCTCGGCCTTTCTCTGTGGTCTGTTGTAGGGGTTGAATAAAATATGAGACTATCAACTGCTTTCCTGGTAAGTCTTTGATTGCAGCAGATTTTTTTTTTAATTTGAATGCTTATATCTTTTGTCTCGATCAAAATGAAAATCCCTGGTCTCTGAAAACCCGTATGGATATATGGAATATAAGAAGCAACCACTGCAGGTCTACCCTTTTCGCGTAAGCCATAAAACCCGCCGGAACAAACGTGACAATTGGCATGTCGTTAGAGGCGACTAAATGGTCTTCATTTATTATTTTTTGTTTCATTCCCTATCATTTTATGTATCTAGTGGTTGTCTTTGAGTAGTTCTGTATGTTTTATGTTATATTATCCTTAAATTTCTTGCCCGCTAAATAACCACAAATGTCGATGCGCCGTAAAATACCAACCTATCGAAAGATTGGAGGCATGTTGTTCAATCGGTGTCCGTCTGTTTGTCTGTCGGTCTGTCGTTTTGAACCTTATCCAGAAAAATTCGACAATTACATATACCTATTCAAGATAGAATAACGTTTTTAGCACGATGGCAGATCGCATCGCTAAACATTTGCAGTTATCAAGTTTGAGATCATATTACAAGGCCAATATCATTTGTCAAGGTCAATCATCCACAAAACAAAACATACAAAATTTCGTCAAGCCTATTCAACATACAATGCTCATACTTGGCACGATGATGGATCTCATTAACCCGCAGATGCCAAAGACAAATTCATGTGATAAGGTCAAAGTCTCGTTTAGGCAATTTTCGGGGAATGGTCTTTCACAAATTCATTTTATTTTTAATATTATGAGCATTTGGGTAACGATATTCGCGAGGTTCCGTAAAAGAATGAAATGGGATTCTCCTTTTTTTAAAATGACTTTAAGAATTGAATGTCCTAACAAGAAACCATACAAATCTAGAAGCAATTTAAGTAAATGTCCGAAGAAAACTCATCTTTTATGTATGAAAACTCGTCTTGTATTTCGTTAAACATTGATCTTGATCTTTATAAAATGACAACATTCAACTAACATAAACAAAAGAGTCGTAAATGGACAATGAAAGTTTTCACTGCGATACAATTTTCACCCTCCAATATTACTCAAACTTGCAATAGAATATTTTCCCTATCTTTACCAAAAATAAATAAATTTAACGGCTATCTTAAGAAGTTTATTTACGCTGCTGATTATTCCATAATCTTACAGAGTTTCTTCGACAATTAAATGTTTTCTTCATTTGCTTGCATTCTATACGAGAAAGTCATTGTGATTGAATTAATTAGAATATATCCGAAATTAACAGGCCTACTATTGTTTAAAATTAGAATTGTTCTAACATTTATAGGGAAATAGTTGTTTGTGTCAGTGTAAGATCGATTTATCTTACATTAGGCGAATAACAAAGATATATTTTCACGAGCGGCAGAGTTCATAATGAAATGATAAATATTATAATTCATTTTCCTCGAAAAAAAAAATAAAATAAAATAACAACAACGAAACAACAACAACAAAACACAATTATTCTCTTACTTTTATGCAAAAATAGACAAAATTACATTTTTTAAGGAGGGGGGGGGGGGTCTAAAAGCGCATCAGTTCACATGACAATCACGGTGACCTGATGACGTTATCAGTGTATTTGGTCCCGCGTGATGACGTAAAGTAGTATGAAATGCTAGAACTACAAAAGAGTGAGTCGATTATTCTGATAGTGTGGTGAAGTAATCGAGTGATCGACAGAGAAAACCATCGCAACGCATTAAAGAAATAGAGGATACTCAACTGGCTATTTTTGGTATAAAAATCTTTCACGAGAATGCGTTGTCAGGCGTTAATAAACGAGTCCGAAGGACGAATTTTTCTAGTGCATAACAACGCATTCGAGTGAGAGACTTTTGATATCGAAAATAAACTGGTTGTTTATTCTATCTATTATATTCAAAACAGCTTTATTTTAAATCGTTACGTATTTAGTTCTATCACATTTCTATCATCTTCGGCCCCTGGGAACAGTGCACACTTATATCAAATAATTTTGTTTTCAATAATTCCTGTTCGCTATCTTGGATTGCCTCTTCAAGTGGGCGAGGAATTTTTGAGGACAAATCCGTTTTTTAAGACACTTTGAGATTTGCAGTGTCAGGCACGAATATAATTTTGACGGACATATACTGTATCTAAGACAACCTTATCGTTGATCTAAAGGCCCAGGGATATTTCGAACATCGATCGACCATTCATGACTTAGACCTATAAAGAATCATAGGATGGGCAGTCTGTGATCACTCAATCTCATGACTTGATCGTACAAAACAAGCTCATGCGGACTAGATTTCAATGTCTGTCACTTTATCTGCAATATCACCAGTATTCGAGGTCTGGTATAATTTTGGACGTTACGGAAAAATATGCATATGTTTGAGTCAATCAGTGATAACACATACATTCAGGTTCGCTAGTGTTTAAACAAAAAAAAAAATGGTTATTTTGCTCTTGCAGTTCTGAAGGTTAATTTCTTCTTAGATTACTGTTTTTCAATTGATTTGTAGTCTGAAGAAAATGAAGGTTAGACAACGTACATTTTTCGCTCTCCCCCATACCCCGTTCGCCATTATTTCATAAGAAAAAAAAATGTATAATATGTAGCTCTTGGTTTTAAAAACTAAATGCGGTTGTTTTTTTATGTAGAGGATTTAGTCTATTAGGCTTTCTTTATTTTAGATATAAAATTAGCAAACATGAATATTGCTCAGGGGCAACCCGACCCTCTGGAAATAAAAGTAGTTCCCGATTTTCGGAATGAAAGTTGATATCATCACTAGTGATGATATCAAATTTTTATTACACAGAGAAATCCCAAGATTTCACAGTCAGGAATATGATAAATGGAATTTCTTCTTTTAAATTTAGTCTTCCAAAAAGAAATTTCAGATGTACAGAAAAGGTAAAAATCAATAAGTATCTATTCATGATCACAAGAAATACATAAATACATTATCTTATTTATTTCGTCAAGTGCTGTCGAGGAGCTCAATTACCGTTATTCATCCTCAATTTATGTCAATGTAATATCTTCCATAAATATTGATCTTCCAATATCTATGACAGAATTAAGGTTACGAAAATCAAGTTTGATGTTCCGTTTGATGTTGGTGTAAGGTTCTTTGATGCTCCGTTTAATGTGTACGCTTCAGGCACTACTATTTGAATATAAATCTGACGGGTACATGGTATATTTTGAAAGATTTAGACAATGCATGTCAATGTGATATCTTTCATTTACATCGATATGCCTCTATCTAGGACAGAATAAAGGTTACGAAAATCAAGTTTGATGTTCCGTTTGATGTTGGTGTAAGGTTCTTTGATGTTCCGTTTAAGCTTCAGTCTCTACCAATTCAATACAAATTTTACGGCAGTATGGCGTGGAGTCTATTATGCTTGAGCAACCACCTCTATTAAGAGAGCACTTCCATCAAGCGACCGCAACCGAAATCCCTATTCAATATCAAAAGCTCTTAAAAAGAAGTGGTATTTTTTGCTAAAAACATATCATATCTAAATCTAATTTTGTTGGGACTCATTAGAATCGTCTCAGTGAGACGATTCTAATGAGTCCCAACATCATTGAATTAAGTGAAAGTTCTGTTATAATTCATGTCTGCAATCAAATTAATCCATCATATATTCTTTATATTCTTTAAATAATTCTTTTTATTATATACCTATAAAAGATATGGAGTAAAACCTGGCTGTCAAATACAACTCGACAGAAAAAAAATCAATATTCGGCGTGTAGCAAAAAACCGTATTCGTCAAGTACCGTTAAACACTGACTTCTTTTTGTGTATTGACGTTCCGGGTTTTTCGGAAAGTTGGTTATTTCTTAGCCATTTAAAAGAGAATTTTCTTAATGTCATTTCCTAAAAGGTATATAATAAAAGGAATATTACAACAGTGTTTTTTTCTATTTGTTGTTATCGTGTTCTCGAATCGTGTGTAGGTATTTTCATTGGATTCGACCTTCGGTCTCATCCAATAAAAAATACCTACACACGATTCTCGAACACGATAACAACGGATAGAAAAAGACACTGTGGTAATATTCCCTATATATTTGCCATTATTTATAATGGATGTTAACTGAATATGGTTAAGACATAATTTCAATAGAAATAACTTTGTTTTTTTCTTTTCAATTCGAACGGTCTGAACAATTATGAGAGTAGAAATATTTTTTTGGAAGCAGGATACGTTTGGATGGTGCAATAAAAGTGCTGCATTACCTATTAATACTGATTATTTTATCAAACACACACACAAACACACACAAAAAAGCGTTAAATTATTTATTGGCAGTTACAACCGTTTAGCGCTGAACTATCGATACGAAAACGTATTTCTAACCATTATTGTTGGAACCATATGTTACGAAAGTAGGTGGGAATCAGCAAACAAAATTAGCTGACAGACAAAATAGAGTTTGTAAACAACAAATTTGAAAAAAAGCAATTGGATATAATTCGCGTGATTTAAGTTTAAAGGAGGGAGGCTTAATAGGAAAGTATTAAATGGATTTGAACCGAATTCCAACTTCTCAGTACTTTCAGTCATTTGATTCATATTTGTCAAGAACGTAGCAAACCACTAGATGAATTAAGTTTCAATTAAGACAGACAAATACACAGACATACCGAGAGAGAAAGTGAAAGTCAGTTAACATGTGTGTGTGTGAAAGAGAGAAAGAGAGAGAGAGAGATGGGGGATCAAGAGAGAAATAGACAGATAGATAGATAGATAGATAGATAGATAGATAGATAGATAGATAGATAGATAGATAGATAGATAGATAGATGGATAGACAGATAGATAGATAGATAGATAGATAAATAGATAGATAAATAGATAGATAGAAAGATAGATAAAAAGATAGATAGATAGATAGATAGATAGATAGATATATAGATAGATAGATAGAAAGAGAGAGAGAAAGAGAGAGAGAGAGAAAGAAAGGGGGAGAGTAAGACGATTTCATTTACTGTCAACCATGTAAGAATCTATATATAAAAAAAGAGCTACAAAACGTTATCAAATTCTTTTTGATATACTTTCATTTTCTAAAGGTTATTATTGGCTTGAAGATACTAAACGGATGCTCTAAAAAAATCTTAGAGAGAATGCTTGATGCTCATTTGATTACATTGCTTTTGACAGATTCCAGACGAGGTTTTTGCAGTAGATGTAACTACTTTAACCCACACAATCCCTCATTTTAACGCCATTCAAGAAAAAAAGTAAAAAAAAAAAAAAAATAAAAAAATAAAAAGAAAAAAAAAAATTAAAAAAAAGAAAAGAAAAGGAAAACATTGTTGAAAATAAAGAAACTGCTTGTAACAAGCAATTTCTTTAGTATCTACAATTTTTCTATCCAAGAAAAAAAAAAATAGAAAATGAAAAATGAAAAAAAAATGAAAGAAAAAGAAAACAATTTTTTAGATAAAATAGATAATTAAATTTCCATCAACTTGAAAATGTCGTCAACTTGGACCAGTCTAGAATTCCTTTGTGTGGGAATGGGTTAAAACTAAAGCAACGGTATTGTAACCCAAGTGTGTACCAGGAGACGCTTTCATGGGCCTTATATGGAATATTAACCTGGAAGAAATTCACCCTATATTGAAAGTAAATTCGGATAATGGAAAACTTACAGGTAAGACGCAACAAATATTTATCTTAATTACACGCATGAATTATTTGAAAGCAAATTAACATTTCAGTTTCTATAAATGTTGGAAAAAGAAGATAAACAAATTACATGAAAATCGACAAAATTACAGCTTCTCAAAATCGGATGAAAGATATATCTCAGTCTGAAGCTGTGTTTACGAGAGTTTGATTCCGCACTGACGACATATTAAAGTAGAGTGACACTTGACTGAGATAAGGAATATGATAAAAAAGTAAGATAAAATCATTCACAACGCTAACGTTCTTTTGGAATTCTCAGAAATTATATAAAAGATAAATAAATGACCAAATTATTTTCCAAACAAAGGTTGATCTATATAATTTAGGCCGCTAGAGAATATTTTGTTTTCATTGATGTGTGAACCTAAAAACTTAATTACGCTGACGCGTAGCGGATTCATACATTATTGCGGTTAAGTTTTTTTTATGTTCATACCTCTAAAAAACAATAATTAAAGATTTTCTCTCTGTTTATCATAATTTATTGCCATCAACCAAAACAAAGCAAAGTTGTGAATAAAAAAAAATATGGATCTACTTTGGGCTCAAGTATACAAAAAGTTGCGTGCCAAATTTTGTTCATGGAAGTATGAAGCAAATTTAACCAATCAAAACGCTTGAATCTTGAAAGACGAAACTAAAATTGATTCATTGACAAACACAATAGAACGCCACCTTTGATAATCGGATAAAATGTTCAGTTTTAATCTTCGCCGCAGTCAAAGCGCAGTCGGTAGCGCATCAGACTCCTTATTTTCATTGATGGGATGTCATGGGTTCGGTCCCCGGCTGCGGCACATATCCTTTCCGACATTTGTCTCTCACCAATGGGTAGATAATCGTTAACCTACACTGGATAGCAGCTGGACGCTAGGAAAGGATGTAGTGGTAGTACCGGTGTGAGAAATACCAAAATCCATTGTTAGGTTCTCCAGCTGCCGCGATATGATTGAAATACTGTTAAAAGTGGCGTCAAACCCAATTCAATCACTCAATCAATCAGTTTTAATTTAGCTTGACATTTCTTTTGAGCAAGCCTTGTAGATATAACATAGAAAATAAGGTTAATGCTATAAATGGGTGGCTACGGCGAAATACATTTTCTTATATCCCACAAGGACTATTTATTACTACAATATATTGAAATTGCATAGCTTTATCGCAATTTATAATCCAGCTTTATAGATAAATTTGATTAGGGACATCTGGAAAACTATCATTCAGGCTACAAAATAATATAAAAGACAGCGATTAAAATTTCACTTCTACGGTGTGCGTGTGTTTTTGTGTGTAGAAACAGTTCCTGTCAGACGGAATCTTTAAGACTGCAATTTTACTTTAAATCGTATAAAAAGAGTTCAAAGGATATCCTTCCATGTAACATATATCTGTGAGTTTGAAAAAAAAGCGTATTGTGATATTTGAACGAATATCATCAAGAGCCATTTTCTTTATAATTGACCATGGGCGGCTGCCGATCAAGGAATCAATCGACCAATCAAATCATTCATTTAGACCGGAAGTACTTTTAGAATTCCTACATTGGCCTTTATTGGTGTGAAGTACTTTTTTGTTGTTGTCGTTGTTGTTTTTTTTTTAGACTTAAACGTCATATTTACAACTTATTCAAGCTGTACTTAGGACGCCACACCGAAAGATTTACTTTTTGTAACATGCTCCTGGTAATATATATTTTGCAAAATGACGTCGTAGTGTAACTCCCCTTTTAAGTTTCTGGTGGAGCTCAGTGGATGGGCCTAGCGGAGCCAGTGAGCGATGCCCAGAGATTTATTTATAGAAAGGACCTTAAACTAAAGAGATATTTCAAAGAGCTAGGGAAACCGACATTTATCATTCATGCGTCGTATATGTCCTTCGTCATTACTTTAATAATTACATTCAGATTTTTGGTAAGAAGGAAAGATGTTATTAAGTAAAATACGAAGAACGAAATAAAGTTGTTATATATTGATTGATTTTTGTGTTTGAAAAAATTGAAGAAAAACAAGTATTCTTTTAGATTTTTAATCTAAATTAGACAAAAACTTCTAGTAACCCTTAGCCCATTACCAGGCGACAAAAGTTTAAACTGGTCCTAATTGAAAGGAGTTGCAGACGGCAATTACAAGTTTACGGAATTTTAGATTTTTAAACTTTCAGAGTAGAAAACATGGTGCAAATGAATAAATTGCTTGTAACAAGCAATTTTCTCATTTAACACAATGTTGTTTTTTTTCTAATTGCTTTCCTCGAGGAGCGTCCAAAATCGTCATTGTGTGGAAATAGGTAAAAAAGATGCACTTGCAAAAATAAGGACAGAAAAAAATGGCTCTCAATTTTTGAAATTTCTAATTGTAATGTTTTCAGATATCCAAAAGAAGGTGATTGATCTGATTCGCAATTAAAATAACTGATCGCAACATTAAAAAAAGAAAGAAGCGAATACATTTCGCGTTACGAAACGCGAAATACATCGACGAAGTACAACTCAGCTAGAATCGAATATTATCAAGTATATACAATATCTGTCTATTGCACCAAAAATGTCTTATTTGTGGTGACCATGACGTATCAATTACGTCCATGGCTTCCATTCGCAATACAGTCATTATCGGCTTCACCCGAATACTAACGTCTTCACTCGACAAAGTCAGATGATGAAAAGTAGAGCATAGAGAATAATTCACAAAAGTGAATTTAGTAGATTCAATAGGATGAAAGAATATTTATCGTGAAATTGGCGTTAATGACTATTGGAATAGCAGATATTTCTACAAAACATTAACATGAAAATCTGTTCACATGATCCCCATAAATTTCGTATTGATAATCGTAAAGCATCGCATCGTAAAGATTAAAAGCTTATTGTATTGAACGCTTACGGCTGGCTGTTCTTCGGTCTATCTAAAACTTTACCTGTCCAGTAAACGCTTTTTTATGCTAGTTTTCTATCAAAAAGAAATCATACTTCTATTTACAATTATATTTGTCCTTTACTTCTAAAGGTAGTTTTCGTTTCATTCCTAGCCCCGGTGACATTTCAAATCGTCTATACTTTTTTAAATTTTTAATTTCTTGGTCTTTCGGTCACATATCTAATCGTACAAATAATTCATTCTCTCAACAGTGAGATTAATCGTGTCAAAAGCATTTTGACTAAGCAATCCAAATACTTTCAGAATTATGAATTTCTTTGTATCAGCGTTTGTTTATTATTGATATCACGCTTCTTTAAACAATATTACATATATGTCTTGGCAAAAGTAATTAATTCGTATGCCACTTTGGTACTACCAATATATTGGGCTTAGACTGTGAAATGCCTTATCAAAAAATGACACACGCATCCGTGTGACTCTCGGCAAGCGATTCAGACTCGCACAAGTAACGAACCGTCGCCCTAACTACGCCTTATGGACTATCATAAGCTAGGGAAACCGAATGTCCGGATTATAAATCAAAACATTTTGTCCAAAAAAACGTGTCGGATTCCATTACAGAAAATAAGCGCAATCTGATTTGTAGTGACATCCTAATTTCCTTTATTAGGCTTGATTAACGACGATAGTCGGGGGAAACGAGTCCCTAAATACCGGAAAATCATTTACACGTAATTATTGTGGACATAAGTGATCAGTTATTGCAAGCAGGAATATGAAGTGATGCGCGATGGAATTTTCCAGTATCTCTATGAATCAGATCACTGTTTTCACGGCTTTGAGATAGCTGGTACTTGAAAACATTATAAAACAGTTCTTTCAACGATGAAAGCTCTAATTCCAAATTAACATCAATTTTACAAATCACTCTTTGATAACTATTGTTAAACATATAGTAAAACACGTTTCAATTAGATTCGGTTTAGTTTCCCCGTAACAAACTTCACTGAAAAAAGATGTCCATTCTTTGCTATATTATTCGGTATTTTACACGGATTACACAGACACGGAATTATATCCAGTGGAATGAAACAATAGTAACACCATTTTTTTACGGTCATCTTTAATTTAAGGTCACAGAAAGATTTCTATATGGCGATTCTAAATAGAAGCTTCTGAATGTCTTCAATGATGTTTAAGGTCGCAGCCAAAGCGCAGTTGGTAGCGCGTTGGAGTGTCAATCCCCGGTCGCGGCGTTTATCCTTTTGTCCCACTTAAATGAATGTGTAATCTTAAACCTATATGGAATGAGCAGTTGAATGATCAGAGAGGGTGTAGTAGTAACACTGAAATATGAAATACCAGCCATCCATGGCTACGTTCTCCAGCCTCCGGATAAATGACTGAAATGAATAAAGGGTAGCGTAAAAGTTGAATAGATTCAATGAAGTTTTGAATTTGTGATCGGTTGTCTTGTCAAGAAGAATGGCATCAAACACACACAAGTTGTTTAGAGAAGTTGAAACTTTAAGTTTGGAATTCGTCACGACTGGCTAATAATACAAAAATAAGAAAAACGGCGTCATAATGCTATGGCTTTCAAAGGGTAATGTGCTCTCTGCACAGAGTTTCCAATCATTCCTTACTGATTTGCCTCAGTATTTAAGACAGATTCCTTAAACTAGAATTACTACCCCGAATCTAAAAGGTTGTAACCGACATTCCGAAATGCACTACTTTGTCGAATACCAAATTCGCGTGGTAAATTAAATGTAACACTGTCCCCACTGTAACCAACGGTAAGAATCACAAAACGTGCACTATGTCTTCATCATATTTTGAATCAACCATTTATCGTTTTCGTGAAACATCTGCCAGGAGAAAGGACTAGTACTGATAACATTGGTTACTTTCACTGTAAAGAGAGAAAGATCAAAGTAGATGGAATAAGGATAAGGTCAAAAAATCTGGTAAAGACTTCTACCTATTTTTTTCGGCAAGAAGCGTTTTTAAAAGTTATCACAGAACCAATGTTTCAGCGCGTTGTTTTGTTTGATGAAACCGCTATAGCAAGACAGTGTCCGCAAATGGGCAACGTGGGAAGAGCAAAAGCTGACATTATATATGTAGTATTTCTCAAGTTCAGAGATATCCTGTAGTGTGAAGAATTTGATACATGCCTCACCGTACGGTCCAAAATTAATGTGGCCGCCGTCATAGCGCAGTTGGTAGCGCGTCGGACTGTCAATCTAGAGGTCCCGGGTTCGATCCCCGACGGCGGAACTCATCCTTTCCGACTATTTGTCTCCCACAAATGGGTCGATAATCGTAGACCTATGTGAGATAGCAGCTGGAGGCTAGGAAAGGATGTGATGGCGGTACTGGTGTGAGAAAAACCAAGAATCCATTGTTAGGTGCTCCAGCCGCCGCGATATAACTGAAATATTGTTGAAAGCGGCGTAAAACCCCATTCAAACAAACAAACCAAAATTAGTGTAATGAGTCCATTAACAAACAAGAGCCGTCAGAGACGGATTATGCTCCCCGATTATAGCCCTGTCACAAGAAGCATTAAATATACGGGGGGGGGGGCTCTAACGGACAGAAAAGGCGGGAGCTCGCCCTTTTGCAGCCAAAGCTAGTTCTAACAAATGACCTTGAGCTATAACCTTGACTTGGAGCTATCTGAAAAAATTGTTTTAAATAGAACATCTACTTTTGATAGACAATAAGTGAGCCGATTCATATTGGAATCCATCCATAATTAAAGGAGCTATGGTCTGGACATGCTTAATTTTGACGCTCGACCTTGAGCTGTGACCATGAAGATATCTGATCTTTTCCCAAATGGTACATCTACTAATGAGAGAGAACAATTGTGCAAAAAAACAGATCTATAATTTTAGGAGCTATCCAAAGCTCAATTTTATATTTGGCCTTGAAATTAGACCTTGACCTTGGAGCTATCCAAAAACATGTGAAAGTGCACCAGGGTGATATCACAAGGAATACACATGTGAAGTTTCATCCAATTTTGGCCAAGGGTTGTGGATAGATCGAGGCGGACGGACGGACGTACAGGCGAAACGGTGGCTATATGTCGCCTTCTGGAGAGCATAAAAACAACAAAATTAAAGTTTAAAATCAAATAACAAATCCGGTTTGATTGATTTTGCACACCGCAAAGCCTACACTGTGTACAATGCTGTATAAAAAAGTTCCCTTTTTTTCTAATATGTTGCAGATATATTGTTTTAAAAGTTATCGAGTTGGGAAGAGGTTGGGGACTTTCAAGTACAGTATTATATAGTTGACAATCTTTATCCAAGACATGTACATAGCAAATAGATAACATTGATTGCAGTAGTGACTAGAAAAGTGGAAACAATTACAGTTTGCTAAGATAACTTCATGGTCTATGTCTCAAATTGTTATCCTCGTCCCAAAGGCTCCTGCTTAAAACAACAACAATCCCCCACAAAACCACAAAACAATTAAACAAATAAAATACAAAAAACAAAACAAAACAAAAAAAAAACACAAACAAACAAACAAAAACACACAGCAACAACAACAAACCACACCTCCATTACGATCAAAAGCAATTCAAACCAACTCAGACCCCCACCCACCCACACACACAAACCACACACATACACACACAAACACGGCAATCATTAGGTAAAGTTTCGTCGCAGAGATGCGAGTATGCAATGTGTTGCATTGGATTTATCAAAGCAAGCGAAAAATAGTACAATATTTGTATTGGATAGAAACTAATTACGTGTTTTTATCCTTATTAAATAAGATGTAGAGTACTGTATACATGAAACATGTAGCGATAACATTCGCACGGAGAGTACAAAATTTAGTGAAATCTAAGATAATGTTTTATTTTCATGGAGGTATGAAAAGAAAAAAATATACTGTATAAATATGCGGAAAAAACAACAACAAAAATATCATCTTTATCTCTTATGATGATTAAATGACATCAACCAAAATAGCGGCTTACTCAAAATTATTTAATAAGGGTGATAGGGGTAAAAACTATTTTTTCAGTAAATATGCGAGACCAAATGTTAAACAATTGAAGAAACATTTTGGTAGCCATAAAAGGTATAAACGATTGTGTCTTTGATTAATGACCAAAAATATTAATTCTTAGGATACCTGTAGAATTTAAGGGTAGGATTATCCATTGATTTCTTTTTCATTATTTATTTGTTACAAGTGGCGACGAAATGCTAATTTCAACTGTGGCTAATAACGGCCTCATTTCTCAAGAACAATTTGGTAGATGGCTCGAATAGCAGCAAACTGCTTGACGTAAAGCATAAACAGAGGACCATCAGACCGACAAAGATGTCGAAAACGGTTCGTCTCGGGTAATAAGTCACATTTATTTACTGAATCGTTCTACTTATGAAAATCTATTGATTGAACATACTTCTACGATTTAAACGGAGACCAAATGATGTAATTTAAAAGGATTCTTCACCAATTGTATTGCATAAAGAATATGTGTTACCAAAACACACTTGAGCAGAAATCGCTGTCGGTTTAAAAGCTTTTAACACATTAAACATATTATCATACTGAATTACTCGTAGAAAGCTTTTAAAAGACAATCATGACCTGCCATGTCTTATATGATTTTGGCGTTGAATGTACTATATTCATAATCGAATAGATGAAAAAGAATACGAAACGCATGTCTCTCACTAAACTGAAATGTCTTCTTGGAGATAAAATATTTTATTGTTAAAGCCATGTCTTCTATCCGAGGAAGGAAAGACGGTTTAAACAATATATCGTTTATTTGGTCACTAAAGCAAAGAAGATCCTTGAAGTTCTTAATATCAATATACAGAAGGAGGGTATGACGGAAGTTCTCTGGGAAGAGTATTTTGTGTTTTTAGTATCTGTTTCAACTCGCTTTTGTTTACATTGTTAGATCGAATCGAATGTAACCGATTCTTCACCGGAAATGTTCGTTTATCTTCGGCATTGACTGTTATGTGCAAAGGTACTGACGACTAACCTTTACGGATGATTTCGTTAATCTCCGTAATCGAGCTAGTTGTTTGAATGACAAGGGAAAGTGAAGCCGTCATCACTGATGTCATGATCTTACGTAAACAAACCTTAAATTGTGATGGGTCACAATTTAAGTTATGAAAACTTCTTTCATGAGTTGTGGGCTTTTTGCGAGGAATTAGTTTGGTTTGATTTCAATCGTCGTATTTATTTATGGTTTTGGGCCTCGAGTACTTTTTTCTTATTTATTGTGATGTGTGTTTTGGGGAATATATGGCTTTAAGAGTAGAAAAAAAATAAAAAAAAAGGAATAGTCTGATAGATACTTTTCATGATCATTTAAGTAAACTAGAGCACCACATGCCAACGCTCAGCTGTACAAAAGATTGATTGTGCGTATAAATCGAAAGAGGGAATGACCGTTCAAAAATCATTTAGTAATCCCCCTTGTTGGTATAAATTGCTGTTTGAACAGAGATCATATACTCCGAGTTTCAAGGGAATGTCGATAGCCCATCGGATTCCTAATCTTCAATAATGGGATGGCATGGGTTCGATCCTCTTCGGCGGCATATATCCTTTCTGACATTTGTCTTTCACCGATGTGTGGATAATCGTAAACGTATGAGGAATATCAGCTGGAGGCTAGGAAAGGATGTAGTTGTAGTACTGGTGTGAGAAATACCAGGAATCCATTGTTAGATGCTCCAGCCACCGCGATATTCCTTTGTTGTCTTACAACTACATCATGTGACTATTACGCCAATCAAATATTAGTTTCTGTTGGAATTACAGTGAGTTCACGACTTGACTACATATGTTAATACTTGTAACTTGTTCGATTTTATAGTTATTGCACTATAATTACTTCGAGCAAGTCCTCTGATCTTTCTTTGAAATTAATAGTATCTGTAAAATTTGTGCTCCATTTAATCTGGGTATGATGCAATTAGAGTATGTGGTTTCTGTTTTTATTCAAAGATAAGCACATTAAAACTATATGACCTTTGTTGTTACACTACTATTTTTTTCTAATTGTTAACAGTGTGTTGTCCCATCATTTACTTTTGTAAGTAATGAAATATTGGACAAAAAATAATCACTTTGAAAATTGTACACACTTATATACTGATACAAAATATAATCCATTTTAAATATTGCTCCATACTTTTCATTTCTCCAATATTTCCACAATAAATCAGTTATAGTTTCTTTCACACATCAATTTTATTTCTTCTTAATTGTACATATATAGAAATATGCATTTTAGTAAGGTCCAATTATCCAAATTTTACTGCGCTCCGTCGGCAAGACAGGGATACGCCTGTAACGTTTTCGGTCTGTCTGTCATACACAGGCAAATGATAATTATCAGGGTTTCATTTTTAGCGGTTTTTTTTTCGGAAAAACCGGTATTTCATATCGATCAACCGGAAACAAGTTCTCACAATTTTTCCGCTCATTTCCACGCATGCTCATAAACGTGAATTGAAAATCTATGTGATCGCCTCCATCTTGTTTCATCGCTGATGAAGAAAATAACTTACTCGCTGAATGCCAACAGCCTCCTTTTAGTCATGAATATCCAGAAAAATGGTTTAAAACTTAATTTATCCTTGGTAAATTCTCTAATGAATTGTCAAAATGAGAGAAATAATTTCCTCGCGTTTCAAGATAGAATCTAGGCCAGTGGTTAGTGGAGTTAGCGAATACATGTAAACTGTCTGCTGGTGTATTGACCTGGCAGGGCTGGGCAAATTTACACCCCGCATACACAGTATATGTAACACGTTACAACCATGTTGTAGATTGAAGCGCCTATTAACCCCATCGAATAAAAAAACCTCTTACCTCTCGAATTCGACTAAATCTTTGAAACAGACATGTAACTACTTCAATTGTGATAATATGCTCAACGAAAAAAGAATTGAATGTTAGCTTTGATATCTTTACCTTTTATCATTTAACCTTTTACCACACAACCACAAATTTTCACGCACTTAAGAAGAAAACGTTGCGATTGATTCAAAATAGCGATTTCGGTAAACAGTAATGGGTCATTGTTGATTGAATAGGCGTTAACACAATTTTAATAGTATTTCAGTTATATCGGGGCGGCTGGAGCTCCTAACCATTCATTCCTGGTAGTTCACACACCAATACTACCACTACATCCTTATCGAGCCTCCAGCTGCTCCTCCTACTTAGTTGTACAATTTACTCACTCATACTGATGAAATATGCTCGCATTATTGAGCGCGGTTAAAACCGCTCTCAGGACATTCAGTCCTTTGATTCAGTCTGAAGGCTGTACAATTTTCGCTGGTCACTAAGAATGTTTGAGTAGTGTAGCATTAACTTTTGTAAATGATTTTTGTCTAATTTTGCATTATGAATTGCTACCTAGAGGTAAAATCAGTTGCAAATATAGCAAAAACCTATTTTGAACTCAAGTTTCTATGTAAAACCAAAGCAATATCATTTCCCGGTTGCAAAGGCTCTATTCTTACCTTTTTTTATACATAAGCATTTTTGTATTTTAAAAAGATTTATCATTACCCCCCAAACGTGATTAGGAAATTATTTCATCACTCACTATCATAATAATAAGATTTACAAATCCGGGATGATAATAACTTGTGTATGACGCCATTATTTTCCAGGAATTATGTCTGAGATTTTTACTTATTTCATTTGTGCTTAATTCATTGCGAACTTATAAAAAAGGGTGAATGTATGCCTTCATCGAAGAAAGTGTTTTGTTTTTTAACAATCGTTCGTGCATGCAATCTTGATTGCTTCTTTTTATGCGATTTAATAATGAAAGTGATCACCTCGATTACTTAACACTTACCTAGAACTAGAAGACTTATTTAAACTTAAGTACATACAGTAAGATATATTCAATATTTTCAAAGACAATAGTTTAAAGATAAAGATAAGTAAGTTAAAACGGTAACACACATAAACCGTATCGGAATATGGTGAAGGATTAGAGGACACAGAAAATCAAGAAAACAGGGCATTTTAAAAAGAGTTGAATAACGAGCGGGAGGTTTATCGAGGGAAATTGAGCCGAGCTGGATAGATGAAGGGAGCCTAATTGAAAAGGGGAAGGTAGTCAGATTGAGACAGAGAGGCGGAAAAGAAAGAATGGGTAACCGAAAAAGAAAGATATAGCCAGACTCTATGTGTGAGGGAGAGAGAGAGAGAGTGTGTGTGTGAGAGAGAGAGGGAGGGAGAGAGAGAGAGAGAGAGAGAGATAGATAGATAGATAGATAGATAGATAGATAGATAGAGAGAGAGAGAGAGAGAGAGAGAGAGAGAGAGAGAGAGATGGTCTGTCTGCTATTCAAAACATTTGTCGAAAACCTGATTGAACTAGACTTTTAAATGCATTTTAGGTAGATTCTTTTCATTACTATGAGCAGTTCAGCCAACCTAGACGGACAGCAACGAGACCTTGTGTTTACCTGTCTTAACCAATAGAATCCCTTTATAAACATCTTTTTAACCCTTTCCTGTACAATAATTGGTTTTTACGCCCATGTGATTTTATACTTGAGAAAATTTGGGAAAAGAAGATATTGCTTGTAACAAGCAATTTCTTCTTTTTTTTTCCACAATATTTTCTACCCCATTGAATGGTTATTTTTCGACTAAAGTCCTTTTTAAATTGCTGTCTTCAATTTGAATTTGGACAGGTCTAAAATTTAGCAAAACAGGAAAGGGTTAAGTCAACACTGTGTGCACGTTGCTTTCAGTCTTGAGTGGCTTTTTTGTACATCTTTATATTTTGAAAGCACTTTTATTAAAATGTTATTATTTAATTGGCTTAAGATATATCAATATCATAAGAGTATCATTGATTCGTAATCTAATTAATTGAAAGATTACAGAAGCAAACGAAGCCGTGTGCGGTAGATTAAATCATTGTAGACTTCGGTAAGTATTATTAAACCTATGTGTGCCAAACATTTTATAAAACATTGCGTTTGATATCGAACTAGAACTTTCTGTTGAGGTCATTGGGCGTGCCCTGGGAGCCAATTGTAGAGCCAAAGACAAATCCTGATATAGTTGGTCAACCTATTATCTGTATGTGTGTGTTGGGGGGGGGGGGGGCGGCGAAGTCGAGTTTCTCTGATATGAACTGTTAAGTTATTTTACCTCCATCGCACATAAGTCTGTGAAACATCAAGTATACTAAATTTCAGACGTAATACTAGTAATAAAAACGTATGTATGGCAATGTACTGGTTTTAAAGCTCTCATCAAAGAAACAAGTGAAAGGAATACAGACAAAACTGCCGGTATTACCCGAATACAAAACCGTACCAATTAACTGCATCTGTTTTACAAAGAAAACTCAAGTTTTTATTGCTCATGCTTTCCATTCTCTGTCAATATTTCTGTACACGTTAGGTTGCCAGTATTACGTAAAAAGAAGAGGAAAACGTAGCAAATTTAATTATTAAAATTTTCCTTCCAGGTCATTTTATAAATCTAATTATGAAGGCGATGACTGATCGTACCATTACAGGAGACAAATTACCAGGAAAATATTTTTTTCATATCGTTGAACCGTTACGGCAAACATTCTTGACATTTTATAAAAGTTATGTGTCGAGAGTCACTCGTCTTTCAATCCTCGGACGATGGTGGGTAGCGTAACTGTTGTAAACCGCTTTGGAAGATCGAGCGTATTTGGAATCACTCGGTATTCCAAATCTGAGCGAACCGTCTCGGAATGGGAAGCTATGCCCCGCCCCTTTCCATAAATGTCAACGGGTATTGAATATGTTTCGGAAAACCATAAATTCCTGTTTTTTCAACAATGAGAGAAGTGGATAGTAGAAAATTAGCATTCGAGGAGTGGTGTCAGCATTTTTTACGAAGATTCGAGTCAGGTTCTTAAGCTCTGTTGTCACAGTTACCATTGCGCTGGAGTCACCATAGCATTCTTAGCCATTCGTACTTTCTGACATAGACAAGGCAAAGCAGTACAGTTTAAGTTCAAGGTAATTTCTTAATTCAAATGTTTGATACATCCTTTGAAAGGGATTAGTAGGATTTGAGTAAGCAAGAAAAGGATCTACCCAAAAGTCTACCCAACACGGGTGGGGATAATCCAAAAATTACCCCACCACCAAAAAACTTAAGGAGAATAATTACATTCTACTTTAAAGGAAAATATACTTTGTAAGATTATTAAGCATAAAATGAAATTGTAGGTACCGGTACTTGCATTTTTAGGACCCGTGTTTTCACTGGCTTCAGTTAGGTTATGTCAGAAAAGAATTTTCATTTGAATCTATTTTTGATGTGAAGTCTGCAGGTTATTGACAATGTTCTTGTCATTATTTTGAATTGATATGTAGTTTAAAGTGACCTTTACTTTAGAAATATTAATATTCTTAACTAACAATTCAATCGTCGTTTTACATAGAATGATATTTGGATGCAGATAAAATGAGTTAAGCTTTTCCTTTCCATGACCTATTGAAACAATATGATATTTATAAAATGTAAGGATCCAAAGTTGGTGTAACTTTTATTGTACAGTGATGTTAAAAAACATGAATTCTCCTCTTATCCCTGACATGATTTTCTTTTCGTCTGCCTAACAGTAAAGATCGAGTTACATTTTGAAAAGAAAAACAACAACGTTGTTAACAAACAAATGCTTGAACCCAGCATTTTTTTTTCAACCACAATATTTCTACTTTTTAAGACTGATTTTAGAGCAATCCCAGATTAGCACTGAACGCATAAATTACTTGTCCAAAAACAAATGGACTTGTCTGCAAGTAGAAAAACTCATGTGAGACAAGTTTTTCGCATGATTTATAGCTAATTAGGAAATATTCTCCTCAAGAACTGTATTATTTCAACCAAGTTTCACATCAATGTTTTTTGGCCAAGTTTGATTTGATTCATTGGAAAAAGAATTTTTGCTTTTTAGGGCCAGTGTCTTAATTTTAGATTGCAGTGATAATGTCTTGGAAGAGGTTTTGACTTATCGTCAACATCTCACTAGGTTAGTTTTAAGCTCATTTGATTACAATATGCTCAAGGTGAGCTACTGTGGTTGGGTCAATGGGTCAAAATATTTGTTTTGATGAAATCTTAAACAACTTTGACATTTGGTCATTCTCGGCTTAGGTTACAATGTCAAACTAGTGGGTGGAAAACTGTAAAATTATGTGGGATAAATAACCATAAGTTGTATAAATGTAACTGAATAACATTTTCTTTGTTCTGCATAAGTTAAGGTGTGCTCTGAATGAGTCCAAATATAAGAATTTATACAGCTTTTGGTTTTGGGAGCACAACAATTATTTATGTCTGTGATGGCTCTTGATTATATATAGTTTATACTACATTGCTACATTTCTTGTAGGATTGGTGTAAATTGTGAGACATTAACTCATTCCAACATAATACTGCCTATTTATGCCCCTTAAGAGGAGAGCTCTAGAAAACTTTGTGGAAAATGAAGAAATTGCTTATCACAAGCTATTTATTCATGATCTACAATTGCATTCTACAAAAAAAAACCCAAAAAAACTAGGAATTCTAAAATTCAATCAACTAAATATTATTGTCTGCTGCTTCTTTCAATTTGGATCAGACTAAAATAATATCATTTGGTAATAATTGGATACACGTTTGATTCCCAATAACTGGGTCTAAGGTTTGATCCCCTGTTGCGGAAAATATCCTTTCTCCCACCAATGGGTTGTTTATCGTAAACCTATGTGGGATGAGCAGCTGGAGGCTTAGAATGGATGTAGTGGTAGTACTGGTGTGGGAAATACTAGAAATCCATGGTTAGGTATTTCAGTTGCTGCAATATGACTGAAATACTGTTAAAAGTGGCATTAAACATCAATCAATTGTTTGGTAGTGACTTATTGCAAATGCAAATGTAATAACCCATGGGGTTTATCCATAAATTCAAACAAAGAAGCTCAGCACAAAAATTCTCAAGTGCTTTTTAAAGGATTTCATCAACATTAATGTTGCCTATTAGAAAGAATTTAGTTTTGAGATTTTGATAGCTATACTAATCAACTACTTTAACCAATTACCAGATGGCAAAATTTAAGACTGGTCCAATATTAGAGGAGTTACATACGACAACTTCAGGCTTATAAAATTTGGACAAGCAATTTCTTCAATTTCCAAAATGTTTTTTGAAGCTAATTTCTTTGGTGTCTAAAATTGGAATGGGTTAATGGAAGTTGTAGCAAAAGGGTTGTCAGGATCTTTGTCATTGTTTTGTTTTGATCTTCAGATAAAGACTTACAGTCTCGAGACGGTGCGATCAGATTTGGAATTCCAAGTTGAAGAGCTCTCCGTCTCGAGACCGTTAGTATTCCAAAGCTGTTTATAACATAACTATCGGATAAGCAATTAATGCCTCGGATAGAATGTTTGCTTGCATAGGTGTAAGTAACCACACGAAGCCAAGACCAGCTGCTCAAATACTGTTAAATGTGGCGTTTAACTCGAATAATTAATCAATCAAATCGTTTACAATCATGAGAAATTAAGTAGAAAGTTTTGGTTGAAAGGAAAGAGAATATGAAGAAGGAGGAAATGATTACAACTAAAACTAAAATATGTGATCTGAGAAGGTTCTTAAAAAAGAGTTTTTTAATGGGGTTCAGTGTCAACTTTAACAGTTTTGCAGTCAAATCGTGGCAGCTTGAGCACCTAACCACAGATTCCTGTCATTTCTCACACCAGTACTATCATTTCCGAGCCTCAAGCTGCTAATCCGAATGAGGATTACGATTGTCCACCCATTGGTTGGACAAATGTCAGAAAGGATATTTGCCGTGACAAGGACTCGAACCCCGATTTAAACGACGTTATTTTGAACAAGAGGCCAATAGGGCCTTATCGGTCACCTTAGTCCGGGAAAGGGCTAATTATGACCATGGGGCCATAATTTATACAATCTTGAAAGAGGTCAAATAGATGATGCTACACACCGGTATCAAAGCTCTAGGCCTTTATGTCTCGGAGAAGAAGATTTTTAGAATTTTCACTATATAAGCCTTTGTTAAACTTGTGACATACAGGAACAGGCTAATCCTGACCTTTATTCAATCTTGATAGCGGTCCACCAATTGATGCTGTATACAAAAAATCACAGCTCTAAGCCTTCCTGTTTTGGAGAAGAAGATTTTGTTTTTTTAAAAATTCACTATTTAAGCCCTGTGAAAAACTTGTGACGTCCGGGGATGGGCTAATTCTGACCCAGGAGCAATAATTTATACCATCTTGAAAGAGGTCTACCAGATGATGGTGCAGACAAAATATCAAAGCTGTAAACCTTTCTGTCTCGGAGAAGAAGATATCTAAAATTTTCACAACATAAGCCTTTATTGTAATTGTGACGTTCGGGAACGGGCTAATTCTGACCCTTGAGTCATAATTCATGCAATTTTGATAGAGGTCCAACACGTGATGCTACAAGCCAATTATAAAAGCTCTAAGCCCCCAATTCGGGAGATGAAGATTTTTAAAATTTTCCGAATATATGTCTTTATTAAATTTGTGACGTCCGGAGAAGGGCTAATTCTGACCAAGGAGAAATAACTTATACAAACTTGATAGAGGTCCACCAGATGATGCTACACACCAAATATCAAAGCTGTAGGCCTTTCTGTTTCGGATAAGAAGATTTTAAACTTTTCAGTATATAAGCCTATGTTAAACTTGTGACGTCCGGGAACGGGCTCATTCTGTATTTAGGGCCATAATTTATACAATTTTGATACAGGTCCACTAGATGATGCTACATACCAAATATCAAAGTTCTATGCCTTCTCGTTTGTGAGAAGAAGATTTATGAAATTTTCACTATATAAACCTATTTTAAACCTGTGATTTCCGGGAACTGGCTACTTTTGACTCCGGGGTTATAATTTATACAATATTGATAGAGGTCCACTTGATAATGCCACATAACAAATATCAGAATTGTAGGTCTTTTGGTTTAGTAGAAAAAAATTCTCGTACAAACTTGTTAGTACTTTACTTGCCCTAAAGACTCTAATTACCAAATGTGAATCCAATCCGACAGCCGGTTCATGACAAGAAGATTTCTAAGGGTTTACACTTTTTGTCCCTTTTTGCCCTTAGGGGAGCTAACTCCATGACCTGTACAAGTACGAGACCCCATCCCATGGGGATGCTTCCTGCCGAGTATGATTGAAATCTGTTCAATGGTTCTTAAGAAGAAGTCAAAAATGGAAAAAATGTTAGCGCACAACGCACAACGAGGGACATATCACGATCGCAATTTATGGCCAGTACATGTAGCATTTAAAAAAGTCAGAAAGATTGTATGGCGACGTATATGTCTGATCACAGCTTAAATAAGCTTTAGTTACGACGTTTAAGTCGCCAAACCAACAACAAAGGTGAACGTATATTGCAGCCAATGTTGGAGATCAATGAATGATTTCATGGGTCGACTGGTTATTTGAATTATAGCCGCGATTGGTCAATTAACGTACACATGGCAAGAGAAAACTGTTAGTGCTTCGATAAAATCAAAGTACTGAAAAGTACTGAAGCTAGCAAAGCATTCTTTTGTTCATCAATCTTATTTTTTTAAACATTATCATGATAAAGAAACCAATTTTAAGTAACCAAGGAGTGTGGAAAACAATGTGGAAAATGAAGAAATTGCTTGTTATAAGCAATTTCTTCATTTTCCACATTGTTTTCTACCTACATTGATTAATATTTTAGAATTTTCAACAATTTGAAATTGTCGTCTGCAACTTCTTTGAAGACTCTGACCAGAGTCATTTTTAATACGATGTGATCAAGTGAGCGAAAAATACCTGGGAAATGAATTTGCAGACAGATTTTGTAATATTCCTTAGATACAAAAGAACTATTTTTTATGGCGTAGACATTTAACGGATTTAGTGGTTAAGCCTCCAGTGTCGGTTAGCACTCGTTGAACTTTGAGACGACCTCATAATTTTGTCTGTTAACTTAAGCTATCAAAGCTGACGCTTTGCTAGCTAAAAATGACCTATCGCTGGCCCCGCTCTTTTTTTCTTTGGCCCCGCCTATTGACTCCGAGAGAAAGATCCGTTTCGATTTTAACGGTGTTAATTTATGGCAAAATTTGTGGCAACGTGCATGCTACAGAATAGAAAAATGATTGGTTGGCGACGTAAACACCGTAACTACAGCTCGAATAAGCAGCCAAGCCAACAAAAATGATTCGCCAAAATGGCTGCCAATGTTGGAGTTCAAAGTGAACTTCAAATCTTAATGAACGATTTGACTGGTCGACTGATTATTCGATTGACAGCCACAATTGGTCAATTGAAACGGACAAAGGAATGAATCAATGGGTTTTACGGCGAATCGACAGCTGAGGTTATTTCGAGCGCTAATTAAGAGACGAAGAGAATATTTTTTTTTGTTTTCATGGAGGTATGAACCGAAAAACCTAATCACATTGTATGAATACGCGAGTGCCCAATTTTTAGTTGACAGAAATATTTAATGTGAGGACGAAGGTAAATCGCCTCTCCCCAGACTAGGAGCCATCTATTGACAAACCCCCAATTGGAAAATCTATAGATATCTTTTCGAGTGGTATAGAATGGTTGTTTGAATAGAGATTAACGCCACTTTGACAGTATTTCAGTCATATCTCGCAGGCTGGAGCACCCAACCATGGATTCCTGGCATATCTCACACCTTTACTACCACTACATCCTTTCAGAGCCTCCCGCTACCAATCCCACACAGGTTTACGAATATTCACCATTGGAGGGAGACAAACGTCGGAAAGGATATTTGCTACGACTGGGGATCGAACTTAGGATCCAATGACTACGAGTCGTACGCGCTACATGTGCTCCATGGCCGATGATATTGATTATGGAGGATATGAACTTCGACCGCAGGATCCACGACAGAAATAAAGGGGTCATGACTAGGTACATAAGCCTCTGCTGCGACCAATCTGCTATACCCAGTCTTTTTTATTATATTTTAGAGAACCTTGTGGTTGAAATTATCAAAATACATGTGATTCAATATTACACTTATTGCTTTGACAAATTCGACTAGATGACCGTAGGTTTGAAAGATTGAATAAATTAACCGATATCAAGAATATCTTTCTCAATACTATCAATGCTTATAATAGATAGTTGCTAAAAACAACAACAACAATGCCTTACACAACTGTCTTTAAAGTCGAAGTTCAAAGTACACTTCAGGTCTGGATGCATGATTTGATTTAACGATTGATTCGTTGGCAGTCGATTGCGAGAAAAGTCACGTTGGTTATTTAGAATATACAAAGACAAATTTATCCACATATGCTCAGATGAAAATGTCATGTTGGTACGGACTCTTTTGGTGACATAAATTCGCACTTGAAGATTATGATTTTTTTTCTTAAAATTATCAGCATTCTATTTCTCACAAAACTTTGATTTTTAACGACTAACATTGATGACTTACACTTTTCAAAGAAAAATAAATGATCTCTTACAAAACAACAACAACAACAAAATAAACAAAAAAAAAAAAAAAAAAACCAAACAAAAAAAAAAACAAAGAGTAAAATGAATTGATTTTCTTACTGTTAAAAAAAAAATTGTAGTCTTTGCATTTTTTTTTTGTCTTTGTACTTGTTTTCATAGTTAGAGATACTGCTTTTAACAATCATCTGGTAGAATGCATATCAATACAGATTTTTATTATTCGTGTTTGTTTTTTGAATGGAGTTTAACGCCGCTTTTAACATTTTTCAGTCATATCGCGGCGGCTGTAGCACCTAACAATGGACTCCTGGTTTATCTCGCTCCAGTACCACCATTACACACTTTCCTAGCCTCCAGCTGCTATCCCACTTAGGTTTACGATTACCCACCCACTGATGAGGGACAGATGTCTGAAAGGATATGTGCCGCCGCCGAGGATCGAACCCATGTCACCACATAATTGAAATTGGGATTGTGATGCGCTACCGACTGCGCTATTTACTTAGGCCCAGAAAGACTTGACTTTGTAACCAGCGAACGAGTTCAAAACTCTTAGCATTTGTATCCTGGGTACGACGCCTTGATTACATTCATCATCTAATTTCAGGAGCATTGATAGACCAATCGCTGGCACAGCCCACTTACTTCGTTGGCTTCACTGACTCCGACAGGAAGTTCTGCCTCGATTTTTACCGGCGTTATTTTGAAAAAAAAAAAATATATATAGCCAGTAGCATGTGAAAAATTATTGGTTTGTTGGCGACATAAACGTCGTAACTATAGCTTGAATAAGCTGTAGTTATAACGTTTAAGTCGTAAAACCTACAAAAATGTTTCACACAAAAGGCGGCCAATGTCTGAGATCAAAGCGAAATTCCGGGCAGAATTTATTATTTGATTGATTTATTGATTCCTTGATAACCGCGACTGGTCATTTCATGAGTCCGGTTTGATCAAATTTAAATATAAAATGAAAGTCCTTAGCGCGGGTTTGTTGGCTTACCAGATTCATTTGCTCGCGCACCGACGATAAATGTTTGAAAATGAAATTAAACAAAGTCTGAAGGATGGTTTCCAGCTGTAGTTACGACGTTTTGCTCTCGCACATATCAGTTACAATATGCATAGTTTATTCTTGATGGAACCGTCTGTACTTTGATTTTTGTTTGGTTTCTCCTCTGTTTTCGGGGAGATGGTGTAAAATACCCTACTTGTATTTTTGTATATTGTGTATATTTCGTTTCCAATTTAAGTTTCATGTTCCAATCTTATTCCTGAATGATGAAAAGGGGAAAAAAAGACAGACCTCATCGCTTTGTAATTTCCCCCCTCGAATGTGTCGAACAACTGTGTCCTATGCCTATCGTCATTGTCGTTCTAAAAAACTCGAAACTTCAGCTTGATTCAAGCAGGAGTTACGAGGTTTTAGAACGGCAATAGTCTCGAGGTTTTAGAGCGACAATAGTTGCGAGTTTTAAGAACGACAATAGTTGCGAGTTTAAAGAACGACAATAGTTGCGAGTTTTAAGAACGACAATAGTTACGAGGTTTTAAAATGACAATAGTTGCGATTTTTTAGAACGACAATTGTTGCGAGTTTTAAGAATGACAAAAGTTGCTAGGTTTTAAAATGACAAAAGTTGCAAGCCTTAAGAACGAAAATAGTTACGAGGTTTTAGAGCGTTAATAGTTACGAGTTTTTAGAAGGACAATAGTTACGAGTTTTTAGAACGACAATAGTAGCGAGGTCTTAGAACGACAATAGTTTGCGAGGTTTTAGAACAACAATAGTTGCGAGTTTAAAGAACGATAATAGTTGCGAGGTTTTAAAATGACAATAGCTGCGAGCCTTTAGAACGACAATAGTTACGAGGTTTTAGAACAAAAATTGTTATGAGGATTAAGAACGACAATAGTTACGAGGATTAAGAACGACAATAGTTACGAGGTTTTAGAACGACGATAGCTACGAGGTTTTAGAACGACAATAGTTACGAGGTTTTAGGACGATAACGGCGGTATACTATATTGTTTCACTCGCTCACATGAATAAAATGGAATTTAATTGTTAGCTTAAGAAAAATATTCAAGGTTATTTCAAACTTTTATTGTATTTTCAACAGTTAGTGTATTTCTCTTTTGAATTGATGGATCGCAGATTTCAACAAAGAACCAATCGACAAATCAAATCATTCATTTAGAGAGGATGTGAAATGTAAACACCAACATTAGCCGCCAATAATGCGTAACATTTTAGTTGGTTCGGCGACTTAATCGTCGTAACTACAGCTTATTTACAACGTTTAGGTTACTTACCAACCGTTTTACTTTGTTTTTCTTTCATGTTATTAGCCATAAACTTAGCCAAACATCACCATTAAATATCGAGATGGAACTTCCTGTTGGATGTCAATGAGCTGGGCCTGCGGAGTCAATGGGCGGGACTAGAGAATCGCCAATTCTACTCTACGCTTACCACGATCATATTTCTACTATGACATAGAACCTGTCTGGTCTGGTGTTCGCATTTGCTATAGATGTACAAATTATAGTGAGTGATCAAAGTATGACCTTTGATCACTCACTATAACTTGTACATCTATATCATATCTTTATATAGCATGTCGACAAAAAGTGACTAGGCGTCCGATGCATATCTTCTAATCTAAATATTTTTTGTTGAAAGAAGGAATATTTTATGGTCGCTAAAAGCGTTCTAGTTGAAAAGTCGTAGGATGATTTGTTCAGATTGTTTCTTTGCAAATGAAAACAACAACAAACAAAAACATCAACGAACAATAACAATAACAAACAATAACAATCAACGAACAATAACAACAATGAAGCGGATTCATACATTAGTGTGATTAAGTTTTTGGGTTCATACCCCAATGAAAAAAAAATCTCTTAATTTCTTATAATCTAATTGTTTGTTTGTTTGCTTGAATGGGGGTTTTACGCCGCTTTCAACAATCTTTCAGTTATATCGCGGCGGCTGGAGCATCTACCAATGGAATCCTGGTATTTCTCACACCAGTACTACCATTACATTCTTTCCTAGCCTCCAGCTGCTATCCCACAGAGGTCTACGATTATCGACCCATTGGTGAGAGACAAATAGTCGGAAAGGATGAGGGCCGCCGTCGTTATAATTTAATGCCACCAAGCAAAACAAGGAAAAATATTTTACTAGTTTTGCTTGAAGTATTATGGATCTATTTTGTGCGAAGGATACAATATACAAAATAGTTGCTTGCTCAAAAGTTTGTTCATGGAAGAATGAAATAGAAAATTCTACCAATCTAAAAGCTTGAATCGTGATTAACAAGACTAAGATTAAATTATAACCATATGAATACTTCAAGTCCTAAAAGAGTTCGGCTTTTAATTGACCAATCGTGTCTGTCAATCAAGTAATATATCGACCAATCAACTTCTTCATTCAGCCCCGAATTGATATCTAAACTCCAACATTGGCCGCCATTTGAGTGATTATTTTTTGCTGTTTGGCGACTTAAATGTCGTAACTACATCTTATTCAAGATGTAGTTACGACGTTTAGGTCGCCAACTAATGATTCTACAATTTTGTCACATGCTACAGACCATAGTTTTTGCAGAATAACGCCGTTCAAAATCGAAGCGGGACTTTCTGTCGGAGTCAATTGGCGTGACCAAAGGGGTAAGTGCGTGGCGCCAGCGATTGGCCAATTGCTGGTCATCTGCAACTTCTCCATTGTTTGATAATAAATGATGGATGCGTCTGAATAACATTGAGAAACCACAGACCCTGAAGCGTCCCTTGGTCGATAAAACACTTATTTTCCCTCATTGAATTTGATATCAACAACTAGACATATTAATATTTTTTTCATATTTCTGATAATAGACGGGATCAATCAACCTCATTATCAAGAAACAACTAAAAAACAAAACAAAAACAAACAAACAAAAGCAAAGAAAAAAAAGAAAGAAAGTCAAACAACAACAGCAAAAAAGTAAAAGAAGAAACCCAAAACCCCGGGGCACAACTAAAAATAAAGAAATTGGGAAAAGTTACTCTCATAAACTTAATCGGTATATAACATCTAAAGAGTGAAGATATATATAAACGCACGGAATCACGAACTAAAGAAAGAAAAACAAATTGAGGCTAAGAGGGAACACATAGAGAGAGGAAGAACGAGAGAAAGAAAGAAAAAAAAGAGAGAGAGGGAGAGGGTATGAGTGAGGAAGGGAGAACAAAGAGACAAGGATACCATGAAATACAGAAAGAGCGAATAGTTTGCTTATCATGTCATTAATCAAAGGTCTCAAACGACCAGTCAAATCCATTATGTAGACCAGAAGTGAACTTTCAAATACAAACTTGGATCATATTTATGTTAAGCATTTCGCCGGTTTAGTTAAGACGTTTTGGTCGCCGAACAACCATTGTGCCTTTTTGTTGTCGTATGTTTTGTTTATATTGAAGTAAAGTACCAACACAAGTATAGTGTATACAGGAATATATTCTAATGAATTATAAACATGTACAGCAACAAAACAACAAACTAAAACCACATCTATTGACTATGTATGAATGACCTAAAATAATGAGAGCGGGTGGCTTATATACTAACCAATTAAGGTATATAGTCTGTTTCATACAAAGCATCCATCCATTCATACAACATTTGAGCGCGTGCGTGACATTTCCAACCATTACACATGTGCGCCAAGTAAAGACTCAGATCAGCCTGAAAGAAATTCTTGCTATCGTTCAGACTAGTTCTAGTTATCTTTTCAAACACATTTCGTCTGTCCGCGAGACTAGTTCTAGTTATCTTTTCAAACACATTTCGTCTGTCCGCGAGCAAAATGTCGTAACTACAGCTTCATTAAAGCTGTTGTTACGACGTTTAGCTCGCTCACCGACAATATATCAGTTACGATATGCGCAGTTTTTACTTGATGGAATCGTCTGTCCATTGGTCTCGTCTGATTGCTTATCTGTCTTTGGGGATTTGGTGTGAAATATCTTTGTTGTATTTTGTATATTGTGTAAATTTCGTTTCCTATTCTGCAAAACTTAACCAAAAAACTTGACATTGCCTAGTACTACCAGCCTATTCAAGATACAATGCTCATAATAGGCATGATGATACATCTCCATACTTCACAAACACATCTTGTTTGTAATTATAGTTTGCCGCACAATCTCACTAATGGCAACAACAGTTTTAAAAATTCGCTTTAAAAAGTCAAAACTTGTTTAAAGAACACTGCCACATTAGGGATATTCGAGAAGCTAGACAGACTGTCATTTATTATTTATTCTTTAAAGAGGCCATCCGTCATTGAATTGATAATCAAATTTAAAATTTGAAACAGTTATCATACTTGTAGTAAAAAAAGTCTATCTCAAGGCACCAGATCATCTAATGTACAATGTACGTGTCGATGTATAGTCGGTTACATTGTTTGATATTTTTTGTGTTTTCAATAATAATTAACACGACAGAAAGTTTCGTATTATCCCTTTCCTATTCAATACCTGGTTTTACGCCCACGTGATCTTATAATTGAGAAAACATTGTAGAAAAAAAAAGTGCTTGTAACAAGCACTTTCTTCTTTTTCCACAACATTTTCTACCCAACTGAATGGTTATTTTTCTAACTGGATCCGTGCTAAAGTTTCGCCCGCAAAACCTTTTAATTTGGAAAAGTTATGGAAAACAAGAAAATGTAACCCCCCCCCACACACACAAACAAAGAAACAAACAACAACAACAACAAACCAAATGAAAAACAAAACAAACAAGCAAACAAAAAAAAAAAGTAAAAATCTGCATATAGATAAAATGGGTGATCACCGATCATGCCAAATCATCTCCCACATATACTAGTAGTTCAATTTCAAACGGTGATATTTTGCAAATTTTATGGTCAGTAACATGCACCAAAAATCTTTATATGGTTGGTTAGCGACCTAAACGTCGTAACTACAGCTTGTTTAATTTTGCAGAAGATAAAGGTCATTCACAAGGGCAAGGTTATCTTTCGATTTCACACTTTTGACGGTTTCCAAACATTGATGCATGTATGTGTATATACATGTACGAACTTTTCGTTCTCATTTAGTGCCCTAACCTTTATATTTCAATCAATGTCTTATGGCCACGTTTGTAATTTTGTAAACTTGTTAGAAGTAAAAAGGCTATTTTGCTGAGCCAGCATACTTTACGCCGAGCATACCAAATCATTTTCGGTCTCTCGGTTTTGGGCAACAGCGGTTGCTAGATATAACAAACACGTCTCGTTTGAAAGTATTTTATATCTATATCACGACAAAAGTATAGTATTGAATCGCGATTGTCAATCAAAGATTCAATCGACCAATAAAAATCTTTTATTCAGACCGGAAGTCCAAATTTGGACGACATTTACATGGAGCATTTTTGGAAGCTCGGAGACTCAAACATCGTAACTACAGCTTATTCATGCTGTAGCTACGACGCTAATGTTGCGTACCATACATTTAAAATATTCGTTAACTTTTTCTAGCCATAAATTGCGCAAAACAACGCCGTTTAATTTTGAAGTGCAAATTCAGGTCGGATCTCAGTGGGCGTGGCCAGAGATCCTAAAATCATCATGTACAAATGTACATCCTTATTGCAAATTATAGGTTTGGACGGTATAGAGACTTTCTTTAGATGCTAAATAAGGAAAAGTATGTCATATTTGGGAGAGCGATGTATTTGATTCGTGCGCTAGCTCGTTTGAAGTTTGTATATTTCACGAGACATAATATCGAGTCGAATATCAAAATTTCCTACGCTGTGAGAATCCAAGTGAAGTTTCTCCACACCGAAGTATTCCTTTTATCACACACCAACGAATTTTGACTAAAAATACAAAAAAAGAAGCTAATGCAATCTGTCTAAAATTAAACCTTCTTTTTAAAATAATAGGTTATTTTCGGCTTGACGTCATTTTACCGGAAAAATGACGCAAGAACTTTTCTTCTATATGTATAGAGTCTAATTTGGACCACATGCAATTGATGTGTCGGTAGGTTCACATTAAAAATAATAATAATAATAATAATAATAATAATAAAAAAAAAAAAAAAAAAACAGCACGAGAGTGGAATTAATTCGTTGAATATTTTGATATGAATACACATATAATAAAGGTTGATCTTGCAAATTTATCAACGAGGGCCGTTGTCGTATTATTGGGATATTATCAGATTCATTTTTGCGTTTTCAGAAATGAGAGGTGGTGGCAAAAATATCACGGTAGAAATATGCATTTAAAATTTTGATGATTATGAATCTGACGATTTTATTTATGGCATATATTATTGTGTTTTTACAACAAAAATGCTTAAAAGCAATTTTTCTTAACAAACCATTACACTCTAACCGATTTAAGACCAAACCGTTCAATTTATGCCGACTCTAATATTGTGCCTCTATCGTCTTGCAATTGAATATGTCAACAGCTTTGTCTTAATTCCAACAAAATAAATGCAGTAACCCAACTTATACATTTTGTGGCCCAACCTCAACGAATTTCCGCGTTTAATGTATTTCTTCGAGAATTTAAGTATGTTAAAAATAAATGGTGATCTCTTTCCCACATATTTGTTCTGCATAACCCCTGGAGGAACATCATGTGTTTGTTTCTCGCTGCGGAGGAAAATTTTGATATTTCACGAGACCGAAGGTCGAGTTGAATATCAAAATTTCCTCCGCAGCGAGAAGTAAATACAAGATTTTGTATCGCAATTGTAACATAATCTTCCATTTATTAAATGCCTAAATTTTTCATTGAAATAAATTTGATGATATTATAAGAAAAATCTGTATTTCTACAGTTATTTTTCTTCTCCATAACCAATCGGGTTACGTTTATTCGTATTGTGACGTCATCTATAGAATAAAAATGAGGTAATCCTAGATTACCTTACATTGAACCGTATTTGACACTGTCAGATACAGAAATTTTCCCTGACGAGTCCGGTTTTGTCAATGTGGAATGTATCTATTTTACAAAAAATATCTGATACATAAGGAATATTATGTTACGACAGATACATCTTGTATTTGCTCTCAGCTGCAGAGGAAAATTTTGAATGATAAATCGAAGGTCGAGACTTTTAACCGATAAGTTTGCATATTATCGGTGTGCGTGCAAAATGTCGTAACTAGAGCTTAAATAAAGCTGTAGTTACAACATTTAGCACGCGCGCCGACGATATAAGATTATATTAAAATGTTAGGGAGGGGTCCGTAGGTTTGTTCATGCACAACAACAACAAGACAACAACAACAACAAAAAAGCCCATTACTCCCAAAGATATTCAATGACGGTTATAGTAGTTTTTGATTCTTTTAGATCATGCAATGCTATTGTTTCAAGGATCTGTAAGTGTGAAATCGCTTTCGGATTTCCTTTATCTAGGACGAAAGAATTAAACATACATGATACTTGAAAGATTGGCGTTAAAATGATTCAGACTTCGCAAGACGATGGCTTCGTCATCCAACCTCTTCGTCCGTTAAATCTTATATAATTTAATGTTTAGTTTCGTCTATCAGAAACGAGAGTTCTGATTGGTCGAAAAAAATATTCAAACTAACACGAATATATTTTTGAGAACGCGGCCATCTTGTATGCTTCCGCACAAAATAGTTCCATAAAGTATAAGAAATAGTAAAGTTTTGCTTTTTTCGCTCGATGCTATTAGATTATAGGAAATGAAGAGAATATTTTTGTTAACCGAAAAACCTTATGACACTTATGTATGAATCCGCTTTCGTTCATTCATATAGCGCGATTAGTTTTTTTCATTTCATACCTACACGAAAACAAACAATTATCTTTTTATTTCTAAAAAAAAAAAAAAAAAAAAAAAATCCACCCCTTTTTTATACTGAAAATTCAAATATTGATGGTCATAAAATCGCGGAATATATTTCAACGCAAACATCATAAAATCGGGAGTAATTACTTTTCCGATTTTCCAACAAAATTCATAACACTTTGGCAGACAGAAAAATTACAAAAAGATTTGAAGAGAAGTTCTTACGTGCTAATGATACCGCAGCAACACAAATAGACTAGATTTTATGGAGATATACTCTGTTACCTTAACCCTTTCCTGTTTTTAGCTCTACTGGCCGAAGGCCACTAGAGCTATAGCGATGGCTTTTTCCCGTCCGGCGTCCGTGCGTCCGTGCGTACGGCCGTCCATCCGTTGTCCGTCCGTTGAACTTTTCCTTGTTTACGCGATTAAGTCCACAGTTTTCATCGGATTCTCTTCAAACTTTACATAATGATTATACCATCATAAGAATCGTTTCTTTCGAAAATGGGTATGATCCGTCTAGAAACACGGGAAAAGGGGCCTTATGAAAATTTTATTACAAATTCAATTAAAAATCCTCGTTTACGCGATAGAAACCACAGTTTTCATCTGATTCTCTTCAAACTTTCTCAGAATGATTGTACCATCAAAAGGATCGTTCCTTTCGAAAATGGGTATGATCCGTCAAGAAACACGAGAAAAGGGACCTTATGAAAATTTAATTAAAAAATCCTCGTTTACGCGATAGAGTCTACAGTTCTCATCAGATTCTCTTCAAACATTCACAGAATGATTGTACCATCATAAGGATCGTTCCTTTCGAAAATGGGTATGATCCGTCAAGAAACACGGGAAAAGGGGCCCTATGAAAATTTAATTATAAAATCCTCGTTTACGAGATAGAGTCCACAGTTTTCATCAGATTCTCTTCAAACTTTCTCAGAATGATTGTACCATCATAAGGATCGTTCCTTTCGAAAATGGGTATGATCCGTCAAGAAACACGGGAAAAGGGGCCCTATGAAAATTTAATTATAAAATCCTCGTTTACGAGATAGAGTCCACAGTTTTCATCAGATTCTCTTCAAACTTTCACACAATGATTGTACCAACATAAGGATCGTTCCTTTCGAAATTTGGTATGATCCGTCAAGAAACACGGGAAAAGGGGCCTTATGAAAATTTAATCAAAATTCAATTAAAAATCCTCGTATACGAGATAGAGTCCACAGTTTTCATTGGATTCTCATCAAACTTTCACAGAATGATTGTACCATTATAAGGATCGATCCTTTCGAAATTGGGTATGATCCGTCAAGAAACATGGGAAAAGGAGCCTTATGAAAATTTATTCAAAATTCAATTAAAAATCCTCGTTTACACGATAGAGTCCACAGTTTTGATCGGATTCTCTTCAAACTTTCTCAGAATGATTGTACAATCATAAGGATCCGTCCTTTCGAAAATGGTTCTGATCTGTCATGAAACAGGGGAAAAAGGGGCCTTATGAAAAGTTTATTTAAAAATGTTAGTTAACACGTAATGGCCCTAGATTTCACCTGATTGACTTCAAATTTTCACATAATGATTGTACCATCATAAGGATTGTTCCTTTCAAATCCGGTCTGATCCATTGAGAAACATTGGAAAAGGGGCCTTAGGAAAATTCAATTAAAAAAATCTTAATTAATGCTTGTAAGTCCACAGATGAGATGGGGTTGTCTTTATACTCAAACAGAATAATTATACTTTTGTAAGAAGAGTTCCCTTTGGAATTGGTTCAGATCCATCAAGTAACATGGGAAAAGGGGCTATATGAAAATTCAATTAATAAAACCCTGTTAACACAATAAAGCCCACAGCTTTGATCAGATTTTGTTGAAACTTTCACAGAATGATTGGAAGGTCATAACTATCATTCTTTTCATAACAGGGTTTGAACTGTCAAGAAGCACAGGAAAAGGGGCCTTATGAAAATTTCATTTATAAATCCTTGTAACCAAGTCCAGAGCTTTCATCGGATTTTCTTCAATGATAATGATTGTTGATGTTTGCATTAGACCTGATCCGTCAGGTATCACAGGAAAAGGAGCATTATGAAATTTAATTTTAAAATCATTGTACCACAATAAAGTCAACAGTTTTCATCAGATTCTATTAAAACTTTCACAGAATGATTATTCCATCATGAGGATTCTTTCTTCTCAAATTAGGCGTGATCTGTCTAGTATCATGGGAAAAGGGGCCTTTAGAGAATTTTATCTATAATCCTTGTAACCAAGTCCAGAGCTTTCATGTCTATATACATGTACGAACTTTTCGTTCTCATTTAGTGCCCTAACCTTTATATTTCAATCAATGTCTTATGGCCACGTTTGTAATCTTGTAAACTTGTTAGAAGTAAAAAGGCTATTTTGCTGAGCCAGCATACTTTACGCCGAGCATACCAAATCATTTTCGGTCTCTCGGTTTTGGGCAACAGCGGTTGCTAGATATAACAAACACGTCTCGTTTGAAAGTATTTTATATTTATATCACGACAAAAGTATAGTATTGAATCGCGGCTGTCAATCAAAGATTCAATCGACCAATAAAAATCTTTTATTCAGACCGGAAGTCCAAATTAGGACGATATTTACATGGAGCATTTTTGGAGGCTCGGAGACTCAAACATCGTAACTACAGCTTATTCATGCTGTAGCTACGACGCTAATGTTGCGTACCATACATTTAAAATATTCGTTAACTTTGTCTAGCCATAAATTGCGCAAAACAACGCCGTTTAATTTTGAAGTGCAAATTCAGGTCGGGTCTCAGTGGGCGTGGCCAGAGATCCTAAAATCATCATGTACAAATGTAAATCCTTATTGCAAATTATAGGTTTGGACGGTATAGAGACTTTCTTTAGATGCTAAATAAGGAAAAGTATGTAATATTTTGGAGATTGATGTATTTGATTCGTGCGCTAGCTCGTTTGAAGTTTGTATATTTAACGAGACATAAATTGGAGTCGAATATCAAAATTTCCTACGCTGTGAGAATCCAAGTGAAGTTTCTCCACACCGAAGTATTCCTTTTATCATACACCAACGAATTTTGACTAAAAATACAAAAAAAGAAGCTAATGCAATCTGTCTAAAATTAAACCTTCTTTTTAAAATAATAGGTTATTTTCGGCTTGACGTCATTTTACCGGAAAAATGACGCAATCAAACCATTTCATGTCAGTTCAGAACTTTTCTTCTCTGTATAGAGTCTAATTTGGACCACATGCAATTGATGTGTCGGTAGGTTCACATTAAAAATTATAATAATAATAATAATAATAATAAAAAGAAAACCAGCACGAGAGTGGAATTAATTCGTCGAATATTTTGATATGAATACACATATAATAAAGATTGATCTTGCAAATTTATCAACGAGGGCCGTTGTCGTATTATTGGGATATTATCAGATTCATTTTTGCGTTTTCAGAAATGAGAGGTGGTGGCAAAAATATCACGGTAGAAATATGCATTTAAAATTTTGATGATTATGAATCTGACGATTTTATTTATGGCATATATTATTGTGTTTTTACAACAAAAATGCTTAAAAGCAATTTTTCTTAACAAACCATTACACTCTAACCGATTTAAGACCAAACCGTTCAATTTATGCCGACTCTAATATTGTGCCTCTATCGTCTTGCAATTGAATATGTCAACAGCTTTGTCTTAATTCCAACAAAATAAATGCAGTAACCCAACTTATACATTTTGTGGCCCAACCTCAACGAATTTCCGCGTTTAATGTATTTCTTCGAGAATTTAAGTATGTTAAAAATAAATGGTGATCTCTTTCCCACATATTTGTTCTGCATAACCCCTGGAGGAACATCATGTGTTTGTTTCTCGCTGCGGAGGAAAATTTTGATATTTCACGAGACCGAAGGTCGAGTTGAATATCAAAATTTCCTCCGCAGCGAGAAGTAAATACAAGATTTTGTATCGCAATTGTAACATAATCTTCCATTTATTAAATGCCTAAATTTTTCATTGAAATAAATTTGATGATATTATAAGAAAAATCTGTATTTCTACAGTTATTTTTCTTCTCCATAACCAATCGGGTTACGTTTATTCGTATTGTGACGTCATCTATAGAATAAAAATGAGGTAATCCTAGATTACCTTACATTGAACCGTATTTGACACTGTCAGATACAGAAATTTTCCCTGACGAGTCCGGTTTTGTCAATGTGGAATGTATCTATTTTACAAAAAATATCTGATACATAAGGAATATTATGTTACGACAGATACATCTTGTATTTGCTCTCAGCTGCAGAGGAAAATTTTGAATGATAAATCGAAGGTCGAGACTTTTAACCGATAAGTTTGCATATTATCGGTGTGCGTGCAAAATGTCGTAACTAGAGCTTAAATAAAGCTGTAGTTACAACATTTAGCACGCGCGCCGACGATATAAGATTATATTAAAATGTTAGGGAGGGGTCCGTAGGTTTGTTCATGCACAACAACAACAAGACAACAACAACAACAAAAAAGCCCATTACTCCCAAAGATATTCAATGACGGTTATAGTAGTTTTTGATTCTTTTAGATCATGCAATGCTATTGTTTCAAGGATCTGTAAGTGTGAAATCGCTTTCGGATTTCCTTTATCTAGGACGAAAGAATTAAACATACATGATACTTGAAAGATTGGCGTTAAAATGATTCAGACTTCGCAAGACGATGGCTTCGTCATCCAACCTCTTCGTCCGTTAAATCTTATATAATTTAATGTTTAGTTTCGTCTATCAGAAACGAGAGTTCTGATTGGTCGAAAAAAATATTCAAACTAACACGAATATATTTTTGAGAACGCAGCCATCTTGTATGCTTCCGCACAAAATAGTTCCATAAAGTATAAGAAATAGTAAAGTTTTGCTTTTTTCGCTCGATGCTATTAGATTATAGGAAATGAAGAGAATATTTTTGTTAACCGAAAAACCTTATGACACTTATGTATGAATCCGCTTTCGTTCATTCATATAGCGCGATTAGTTTTTTTCATTTCATACCTACACGAAAACAAACAATTATCTTTTTATTTCTAAAAAAAAAAAAAAAAAAAAATCCACCCCTTTTTTATACTGAAAATTCAAATATTGATGGTCATAAAATCGCGGAATATATTTCAACGCAAACATCATAAAATCGGGAGTAATTACTTTTCCGATTTTCCAACAAAATTCATAACACTTTGGCAGACAGAAAAATTACAAAAAGATTTGAAGAGAAGTTCTTACGTGCTAATGATACCACAGCAACACAAATAGACTAGATTTTATGGAGATATACTCTGTTACCTTAACCCTTTCCTGTTTTTAGCTCTACTGGCCGAAGGCCACTAGAGCTATAGCGATGGCTTTTTCCCGTCCGGCGTCCGTGCGTCCGTGCGTACGGCCGTCCATCCGTTGTCCGTCCGTTGAACTTTTCCTTGTTTACGCGATTAAGTCCACAGTTTTCATCGGATTCTCTTCAAACTTTACATAATGATTATACCATCATAAGAATCGTTTCTTTCGAAAATGGGTATGATCCGTCTAGAAACACGGGAAAAGGGGCCTTATGAAAATTTTATTACAAATTCAATTAAAAATCCTCGTTTACGCGATAGAAACCACAGTTTTCATCTGATTCTCTTCAAACTTTCTCAGAATGATTGTACCATCAAAAGGATCGTTCCTTTCGAAAATGGGTATGATCCGTCAAGAAACACGAGAAAAGGGACCTTATGAAAATTTAATTAAAAAATCCTCGTTTACGCGATAGAGTCTACAGTTCTCATCAGATTCTCTTCAAACATTCACAGAATGATTGTACCATCATAAGGATCGTTCCTTTCGAAAATGGGTATGATCCGTCAAGAAACACGGGAAAAGGGGCCCTATGAAAATTTAATTATAAAATCCTCGTTTACGAGATAGAGTCCACAGTTTTCATCAGATTCTCTTCAAACTTTCTCAGAATGATTGTACCATCATAAGGATCGTTCCTTTCGAAAATGGGTATGATCCGTCAAGAAACACGGGAAAAGGGGCCCTATGAAAATTTAATTATAAAATCCTCGTTTACGAGATAGAGTCCACAGTTTTCATCAGATTCTCTTCAAACTTTCACACAATGATTGTACCAACATAAGGATCGTTCCTTTCGAAATTTGGTATGATCCGTCAAGAAACACGGGAAAAGGGGCCTTATGAAAATTTAATCAAAATTCAATTAAAAATCCTCGTATACGAGATAGAGTCCACAGTTTTCATTGGATTCTCATCAAACTTTCACAGAATGATTGTACCATTATAAGGATCGATCCTTTCGAAATTGGGTATGATCCGTCAAGAAACATGGGAAAAGGAGCCTTATGAAAATTTATTCAAAATTCAATTAAAAATCCTCGTTTACACGATAGAGTCCACAGTTTTGATCGGATTCTCTTCAAACTTTCTCAGAATGATTGTACAATCATAAGGATCCGTCCTTTCGAAAATGGTTCTGATCTGTCATGAAACAGGGGAAAAAGGGGCCTTATGAAAAGTTTATTTAAAAATGTTAGTTAACACGTAATGGCCCTAGATTTCACCTGATTGACTTCAAATTTTCACATAATGATTGTACCATCATAAGGATTGTTCCTTTCAAATCCGGTCTGATCCATTGAGAAACATTGGAAAAGGGGCCTTAGGAAAATTCAATTAAAAAAATCTTAATTAATGCTTGTAAGTCCACAGATGAGATGGGGTTGTCTTTATACTCAAACAGAATAATTATACTTTTGTAAGAAGAGTTCCCTTTGGAATTGGTTCAGATCCATCAAGTAACATGGGAAAAGGGGCTATATGAAAATTCAATTAATAAAACCCTGTTAACACAATAAAGCCCACAGCTTTGATCAGATTTTGTTGAAACTTTCACAGAATGATTGGAAGGTCATAACTATCATTCTTTTCATAACAGGGTTTGAACTGTCAAGAAGCACAGGAAAAGGGGCCTTATGAAAATTTCATTTATAAATCCTTGTAACCAAGTCCAGAGCTTTCATCGGATTTTCTTCAATGATAATGATTGTTGATGTTTGCATTAGACCTGATCCGTCAGGTATCACAGGAAAAGGAGCATTATGAAATTTAATTTTAAAATCATTGTACCACAATAAAGTCAACAGTTTTCATCAGATTCTATTAAAACTTTCACAGAATGATTATTCCATCATGAGGATTCTTTCTTCTCAAATTAGGCGTGATCTGTCTAGTATCATGGGAAAAGGGGCCTTTAGAGAATTTTATCTATAATCCTTGTAACCAAGTCCAGAGCTTTCATTGGATTTAATTCAAACCTTCACAGAGTCATTGTACAATAATCACGATTGTTGATGCTGACATGAGACCTGATCCTTCAAGTATCACAGGAAAAGGAGCCTTATGAAAATTTTATTTTAAAACATTGACATCAAAATAAAGTCTGCAGTTTTCATCAGATTCTGTTCAAACTTTCACAGAATGTTTGTACCATCATAAGGATTGTTTCTTTCCAAATTGGGCCTTATCTGTCTAGTATCATAGGAAAAGGTGCTGTATGAAAAATTATTACCAAATCCTCATAAACACAACAATGCCCTCAGTCTTTATCAGAATCTCTTCAAACTTTAATAGAATGATTGTACCATCATGTGGATTGTTCCTTTGTAAATTAGGCCTGATTGGTTAAGTGACACAAGAAAAGGGACCTTATAAAAATTTTATTACAAAACATCATTATTACAATAAAGTCCTCAGTCTTTATTATTTTCTTCAAACTATCATTAGGATTGTTCCTTTGTACATTGGGTCTGATTTGTTAAGTTTCACGGAAAAGGGGCCTTATGAAAATTTTGTTACAAAAATTCTTGACACAATTCAGTCCACTGTTTTCATTGATTCTCTTTAACTTTTAAAGAATAATTCTACCTTCATTAGAATTGTTCCTTTTGAAATTTGGTTTGTTCTGTAAAGTATCATGAGAAAAGGGGTCCTATGAAGATTTCACAATAAACTCATTAACACAATAAATTCCACAGATTAAACAGATTGATTGTACCATCATTCCAATTGTTGATTTTGAAAGTGGATCTGACTATAGCAAGGGTCACATAAAAAGGGGCCTTATGAAAAACTCTCTTAAATCTTCTGGTTAACACAATTATGTCCCTTGATTTCACGGATTCACTTCAAAATTTCACAGAATGATTCTACAATTACTTAGATGGTTCTTTTTCAGAACTGGGTACAATCCATCAAGTGTCATGTAAAAAGGGGACATATGATTTTTTTTAAATATTCTAGTAAACGTAATGAATTCCCAATATTTCATCGGATTCGCTTTTAACTTTCATAGAATGATAAAACCAACAGTAAAATATCACGGGAAAAGGGGCCTTATGAGAACTTGAATTTAATATCCTTGTTAACACAATAAAGTCAACAGTTTTATTGGATTCTCTTCAAAGATGCATGGAATAATTGTGGCATTCGAAACACAGGAAAAGGGGCCTTACAGATTATCATTCAAAACATTCTTGTGTATGTGATGAAGATCACAATCATTATCAAGTTGTCTTTTAAATTTCACAGGAAAATTGTCGGGTTGTAAGGAAAGTTCCTTTTGGAATGAAATTGATCCATCAGAAAACACAGGAAAAGGGGCCTTATTGATTTTCATTCAAAACAATCCTGTTTATGTGATAAAGCCCACAATTATTGTCAGATTCTGATAAAATATTCACAGAATGATTGTAGGGTCATAAGGTAACTTTCTTTTGGAAATGGAGTGGATCCGTCATGAAACGTGGTAAAAGGGGCCTTGAGGATTTTTGCTTAAAATGATAAAGGGGATAAAGCCCCTTTTTTCTTTATGCATTCTTCTTTGAACAATTGACTTCCTTAAATATCAGATTTCTTTAACGGAAAACTTGATAACCAGTAGAACGTCTCAGGCCCTCATGGGCCTCTTGTTCATAATTCTAGACCTGTCCATACCGAAAGGTTTTGCAGACGACAATTCAAAGTTGATTTTATTTGAAAAATAATCAATCAATCGGGTAGCAAATATTGTGAAAAGAGAAGAAATTGCTTATTACAAGCAATTTCTTCTTTTTTCCACAATGTTTTCTCAGATATAAAAACAAAAGAGACGTACAAACCAGGAATCGAACAGGAAAGGGATGATCAAAGAATGCACTGTAAGGTTAGCCATTCTCAAGTTTAGGGATAACTCTGAAGTTAATTCTTTCAATGAAGACTTGTAAACGTCTCTAATCTTGCGATCCAAAATGTTAGCAAGTACATCCACAAAGCAACCAACGAACGTTTGAAGCAACCCGGTTTAACATGATTTAAATGTTGCACACTGTGCACTAACGACACTTTTGGTAGAAGGTTGAATTTGACAGATCAATGGACCAAGTCGAAATTGAGAAATAGATAGACCAATCAAATAATTTATTTAGACCGAGAGCGAACTCTGAACTGCGACATTGACCGACATTTATGTTAATCATTATTTTGGATTGGCGACTTAAAGTAGCTCAGAAACAGATTTTCATGAAAATCTGATTTAAGAATATTATCTGTTTTTCCAATAATTCTTAATGCCATTTTCACAATAAATAATTTGTCTTCCTGTTAAGTTTAATAAATTCACTATAAATCTCTATATAAAATCAAATGTGATAAATTCCCTGTGTCCTACTTTGAAACATCGGTATTGATAGGATGAGGTCTCAGGGTGACGTCGATAACGACTGAATTGCAAGCGGAAGCCACTGACGTAGTTGAAACGCGTCAGGGAACCACATATTCGACAATTGTCGATGCAATCGATGGATAACGTATTTACCATATGAAATCCGGTTTCAATTTAGTTTTACTTTGTTGTCTTAACGCGAAATATTTTTACGCTTTTCTGTTATGAAAAGTCCTTTTCAATACAAAATTAGCTTTATCACATTCTTTCAAATGTCTGAAAGCATTACAATTAGAAAATTGATAAATTTAGAGCCAGAATTTTACTTTCATAGTCTGTGCAAGAGCTGATTCTTCTTTCAGAACCACTCTTTCGCCATCATATTCATTCATAATATTCAAATAACTTACTCAAATCGTTCACAATATTCCGCGACTTAATTCACCCCCGCAATTCCATTTGTTTGCCTTTATTTAGAATTATCTGGTTGCTTCGAGTTAGTACATAAATGTATTTTGGGAACAATGCATATGTTTTTTATAATGAGAGGTGAAAACACCGTTCTTGTCTTTTTACACTTCTCAAGCTGAACTTGCAATATTCCTGTTTTGGCAGGAGGTATAGACAAAGATTAGTCTGGACATAAGTGTAGTCTGATCTCAGTCTTTACCACCAGTTTTGTCCCTTTTAAGTCTGAACTGTTTTGAAAACTATTTTTTTCAAAACAAATTTTGACTCAGTGCCAGTGCCTTCAGTGTTTTTAGCACTTTGATTTACGTGCAATTTTGAAAAGAATTTAATTCAGCATGCTTATGTTTTCTTTTTCATCCAGTTCCAAAATAATTCAAAGCGCTTAAGCTTAAACAGTTATTTAGTATCAGAATATACATACACATTTACTTTATTTGACGTAAATTTGGATGAAATGTCTGGTCATATAAACAAAACAGACCTAAGCTCGAAACGTGTATTTATTTACATGATACACCTTTGTGTGTATGATTAATTGATTGATTGATTGAATGCGATTTAACGCCATTTTTAACAGTATTTCAGTCTTTTTGCGGAGGCTTGAGCACCTAACAAAGGATTCATGGTATTCTCACACCAGTACTACCACACCATCCTTTCCTAATCTACAGCTGCTCATCCCACTTAGGTTTAGGATTATCCACCCATTTCTGAGAGACAAATGTGGGGAAGGATATGTGCCGCCGCCGGGATTCGAACCCATGACATCCCATGGTTCAAGATTAGGAGTCTGGCGCGCTACTGACTGCGCTATGACGGCGGCTTTGTGAAAGTATGTTCCTTCGAGAAAATACGGGCTTTCGATTTCCAAAACGTTCCTGACAACCGTTAACCCGTTACCACGCAATTCCACATTTTTACGCACAGACGAAATTATAGCATTCAAAAACATTGTGAGAAAAGACGAAATTGCTTGTCACAAGCAATTTCGTCTTTTCGCACGATGTTTTCTACCTCATATGACCCATGTTTTTTTTTCAATTTCAACCAACCTTGTTCTGATGTGTGCAACTTCTTTTAATTTGGACCAGTCTAAAATTTTGTCATTTGGGAATTGGTTAAAATATGATATGAAAACAATGAGAACAATTACAACAGAAAATGTAATGTTTTTGTTTGTTTTTGTTGTAATAACTACTATTATTATTTAATTAACCGTATTATGTAACCTATTTGTTAATTTTTAATAACAATAATTATTGATTAATTGAATGGGGTTTAACGCCACTTTTAACAATATTTCAGTCATATGTCGGCGGCTGCAGCACCTAACCGCGGAATCCTGGTATTTCTCTCACAAGTTTTATCACGACAGCCTCTCCGAGTCTACAGCTGCTCTTCCCACTTAAGTTTACGATTATCCACCCATTGGTGGCAGACTAATGTCGGAAAGGATATTCGCCTCGGCCGGAGATCGAACCCATGACCCCGCGTCTAGGAGTCCTACCCGCTACCACTGCTCCATTGCCGCGGCCTTTACAATGATGAAACATATTAGGAGGAAGAAAAAGAAAAAGACTTTGATAAGTATTAAAACGATAGCATAGCGTTTTACGAAGAACGGATTACTTACAACAGAAATTTCAAAGTTTCTTTACAATGGATGCGTCACCAAGACCCATTAGTGAAACAAATTTGAAAACGGTGTAATAGAATTTGTCAATGAAATATTTTTTTATCTCTTTTCTGTTTTGCAAAATTTTAGACCTGTCTTAATTCAAAGGTTTTGCAGACGTAAATTGAAAGTTGATTTTATTTAAAATATAACTCTTCAGTAGGAAAGAAAATATTGTGGAAAAAAGAAGAAATTGCTTGTTACAAGCAATCTCTTCTTTCTCCACAATGTTTTTCCAATTATACATTCACATGGATGTTTAAACCAGGGATTGGACAGGAAAGGGTTAAATTATTATATATTGGACAAACTTGAACGAATTGGTCCTCGTCTTTATCCCGGGAGTAACATAGGAAACAGTATCTAAGTGTTGCATAAATAAAATCAGAGTTGTAATGACTCGTCTCGATCCTTAGTGCCTTAATTTAGACAAAGCAATACTTTAATTTTTTTGTACAGTGTCCAAATAATTTACAAGTTTGGGTTTCATGATGATGGGAATTCGTTCCTTCAACATGTAGAAAGCAAGTTGTTCACATTGTTACCAGCCACGAATACGTTGCTGAAAAACTTGGGAGTTAGTTTAGCTTACAGCACGGCTCAACCCCAAACTTCAGTGAAATCCAACTCATGCAGAATACAACTTGAGAGCAGTAAAATGTATGATGCAAAACCTACCCGAATGACGTTATTAATGATGTCACAACTGTTTGATTATTGCAACGCAAACTACCCCCCCCCGAGAAAAAAAGTTTTGAGAAACATTTTGGACATTAGCAGACAACAAAACTTTAGATTGGTTTAAATTTAAAGAAGTCGCAGATGACAATTATTAGTCGGTCAATTTTTTTGTAATCTGTATTTGTAGTTGAAAATATTCTAGATAATCCAGAAATTGCTTGTGAAGAACTATTTCTTCATTATCCACCATGTTTTCCAAAGCTTTCTACTTGAGGGGCGTGAATAATCAGACAATTGTGACGTCATCAAAACGTTGGAATTTTCCAACGTCATAAAGTAACGTCATTAAGACAGATATTCCTGGGTCACGGATCAAATATGCTCTGTCATATTTTGTCTCTGGGTTTGGACTCACGATATTCGATTACGAATGGATGAAAATGAACAAGTTATCTGAAGAGAGTTTAAGCAGTTCATCGCAACGTTTTAACAAATCGTTATGTTTCGTATAATAATTAAACAAAAATATCTGACAAACTTAATTCATGAATTAAACAGTAATACCTGTCAAACTTAATCTAGAAGTATGTCTCATGAGATTTAAGACGAATAGATAATGAAATTATCTATTCTTCAGAAATCTCAAATGACATACATCTAAATTACGTTTCACAGATATTATTGTACTATTTATCAACTCAAAATTAAGTAAGGGTAAGATGACAGTGTACATTCTTTGTTTACTTTAGAAGCAAATGGAAATTGATTGGTTGAATTGGGCTCCACGCCACTTTTAATAGTATTTCATTTATATCGCGGCGGCTGGAGTACTTAACCATGCACTCCTGGTATTTCTAACACCACTACTACCACTAGATCCTTTCCTAGCCTCAAGCTGCTATCTCACTTATATTTACGACTATCCACCCATTGTTGGGAGACAAATGTCGGAAAGGATATGTACGCCCGCCGGGGATCGAACCCATGTCATTCTATAATTGAAGATTTGGCGTCTGATGCGCTATCGAAGATATAACGACAGCATTATCATTATTGTAGAGAATCGCTTCTTTATGTGCCCTGGCACCAGAAAATCTTAATTGATATTACCTCCCCTGGGAAGAATTCTATTTTGCACCCTCCGACGGGTATATATTTTCCCGATTCTGGCACTAAAATTATAGAAAAGCGTCATTTCGTCTTCCTTTATTGCCATCGTTAATTTATAATTGTTTCATATTTTCTAGAGAGAATATCCTAGAAAAATATTCCCGTTTTCCGCCGAATTATTAAAGTTTAAATTTCATTGCGTCATGAAAGAGTAATTCTCAGTCTTAATTATGGTTTTAGAGCAGGCTGTTCTCAGTTTTACATAATGAATTATTTGTATCTGTTAAAAGCGGCCAATCTCTCCCTTGGTACCGTTTATAGTCAATCGACTAATCATTAATAGACTAATCGCTGGCCCCGACCACTTATTTCTATGGCAAATGCCAAGAACCCCGACAGGAAGTTCCGCTTCCATTTTAAGCGGTTTTATTTTGCAAAGAGTATGGTCAGTTGCATGAAACGATAAAGTAGAATGGTTGGCTGGCGACCTAAACGTCGAAACTACAGTTTGAATTAGCAGTAGTTACTATGTTAAAATTGCCAGAGCTATTAAAATGTTTCAAGAATATGACGGGCAATGTCGGAGTTCAACGGTCACTTCCCGGCTGAATGAATGATTTGATTGGTCGATTGATTCTTTGATTGACAGCAGCGATTGGTCAATTGACCGATTGACGGATTGCTGATCGCGCGAAATTATCTCCCATATGTTTTTTCGACTGACATGATAAACGCCCTATTTTTGTGAAATATGTGGAAATGGACATAAAGTTCATCATGCCACTATTTGGTTGGCGACCTAAACATCTTCACTGCAGCTTTTTCAAGCTGTAGTTACGACATTTAGGTCACCTACCCAATATTTTTGGTTGGAGACGTAAACGTCTTCACTACAGCTTGTTCAAGCTGTAGTGAAGACGTTTACGTCGACAAACGGTTAAAGAGATGCTTAACACAAATGTTGACGTTCGATGTTCACGTCCAATCTGAATGAATAAATTGATTGGTCAATCGAATTTTAATGACGTCGGAAATCAGAAAATCGTTTGATCATCAACTCGTTAAATTAGACTTGAAGTGAACTTAAGACCCAAATGTTTTTTGTTTTTTTAGACGTGATCGTTGTAAGTATAGCATATTCAAGCTTTAGTTACGGCGTTCTCATCGCCAACTAAACACTTACCTCTTTTTTAAAAAATCTTGCTGACTTTAAGTTTTAGCAAAATAAGGCTGTTGAATATATAAGTTAGCCGCCCTGTGGTCCGTCCGTCGTGGCTGTCAGAGACCTGCCAATTGACAATATCTGATCTCGAATGAACTTACAAAGATAACAAAATAAGAATTTTAAACGGCATACATATTCATTTTAAAATGTGAAGTTATGAAGGTTATTGATCTTGAACAAGCTGTAGTCACGTCGTTTGAGTCACCAAATCAACAGAATGTTTCACATGAATTTCAGCTAATATTGGGGTTGAAAGTTAGCTTCCGCTCTAAATGAATTAGTTTGGATGGTGGAATTAATTCTTGAATGACAGCCGCTATCAGTCAGCATTATTCTTTCGTCTGGGTTTGTTTGTTTTCTCTTTTCATAATAATATAATACAATGACTCGTAAACTGTCCAGAACTAAAAATATACAAGTTGCATCAAAATAATTTACTTGTCTTTTTTGTTTTCGAAAACTGAGGACGAGCCTTCTAAGGTCGTGAGTTCCCGCCATAGCCTCGGTCAATAATCTTTCCGATTTTTTACGAAAGTCATCACAGCATGCGTTATTCGTTTCTCACCAATCAGCGCAATTATAAGTAGCGCACCAAAGGAGGATGAACAGCTGGAGGTTCGGATCGAATGTTCGGGTTGTAGTGGTAAGGAAAATGACAGGCAACCATTGTTAGATTGACTAGCCGCAACGATATAAAGGAAATACTGTTGAAAATTGAGTTAAACCCCATACAATAGACAATCGGCCTGTGAACGGGCGTAAAACGGCGGTATTGTGTTGAAATGGGTTAAGCACATGTCTTATTTTTGGAATTGTCAGGGAAATCATGATAATTACGTAGTTGTTATCAGAGCAAGATATTCTGTGTCATGGCTATATTTAGGAGGAACGTTTCACTGAATTTATTACTATTTACAGTACAAATATAAAAAGTTTCATAGTGTTTGGTCATGAAATAAAATGCCTTCTTGATGACATCACTGGAATGTGCGCTCGCTCTTAATCAAATAAAATGGTCACGAAACGCGCAAAATGCTTCTGGCAAATTGAAAATTTTATCAGCTTTTCCGTTTGATTTGACAAATCATAATTTCGAGTATTAATAAATACACAAATATCTGCTTGCTGGTGAGGCGAAAAGTGACAGACAAAATGACGCCTCATCGGGGTTATAAAAAGGTTTGAATTAAGAAAAAAATCTGATATTCTTTTACCATTTGTGTGAATATGTAACAAACTGAATACTGTGATGAAGTAATGATACAAAACCTTGAAATGGATTCTCGCCACGTAAGAGAATTTGATATTTCTCTCGATCTTCGATATGTCAAAATTTTCGAAAGGCAGAACAATCAACTATAATGTGATATTTCTAATATAAAGTACATATAGATTTACTCCCCAAAAGAAGAGTATTCTAGATTTTCTTCCTAAAAATACATAATTCATATTTCTATAATTACATCTCCCACTCGGTGCATTAACGCCTAATTAGGTTTTCTGTCATTCGCAGATAATGTTCTCATAACTTATTCCCTGATATAGTAACCCTTTACTTTTGTACAAGATCTTTGGGAAGCCAAAGTGAATTGGATATACATATAGGAAAACGTCTATTTTCACAATTTTCATTAATTAGGGTGCCGCCGTCATAGCGCAGTTGGAAGCGCGTCGGACTGTCAATCTAGAGGTCCCGGGTTCGAACCCCGACGGCGGCACTCATCCTTTCCAACTATTTGTCTCTCACCAATGGGTTGATAATCGTAGACCTATGTGGGATAGCAGCTGGAGGCTAGGAAAGGATGTAATGGTAGTACTGGTGTGAGAAATACCAGGATTCCATTGTTAGGTGCTCCAGCCGCCGCGATATAACTGAAAGATTGTTGAAAGCGGCGTAAAACCCAATTCAAATAAAAAAATAATTAGGGTAAATGAATCAACGAATCAATTAACCAATCAAATCATCATTTCAAACCGGAATTGAAATGGACTCCTATATGATCGCTTGCCACGCCCACTGAGCTCCAACGGGAAGTTCTACAAAGATATTTTAGTTTATTTTGCAAAACTTATGAGCCAAGACCAAGAAACAAAATAGCAAAATGGTAGTGATTGTTAAAATACCCAAACAAAGTTCCAATTGCTTTGACAAGTAGATTCGACTTTTAAGTCGCCAAGCCAACACAACCACTTCACATTAATGGCGGCCAGTGTCGGAATGAAAAGTTCACTTACGATGTAAATGAGTGATTCGATTGGTCGATTGATTCCTTGACTGACATCTGAGATACGTCCAATAAGCGTTACTTAACTGATTATGGTTTGTATATATTGTAATATATGCAGAATACCTAGAAACCAATAAAGGGTATGGTATAATGAAACTGTGCGTTAGAGCACCCATCGGCCCCATTAGTTCAGTTTGGGGCAGAGCATTCGACTAAACTCTGAGATCGTGGGTTTGATCCCCTGGATATCCAAGCTAATAAAGTAATTGTCCTTCGGATAAGACTTTATCCTCTTACTATCCACAGTAATAGCTAAGCGTTTTCTAGGGGAGTCGCTCATATCGGAAAATGCCTCGGTAGCGGCGATAAATGAACGGACATACGCATACAGGAATCACAAGTCCAACATTTGACAAATCGCGGCTGTCAATCGAGGAATATATCGAGCAATTAAATTATCCATTCAGTCCGACATTATACGCCATTTTTGCGAAGCATTTTTGTTGTTTTGCGACTTAAACGTCGAAATCACACCTTATTCAAGTTGTAATTACGACGTTGCAGTCGCCAACTGACTATTGTACTTTTTTATTATGTGCTACTGCATGGCCATAACGTTGAAGAGAACGCCATTTAAAATCGAATCGGGACTTTCTGTCAGAGTCGATGGGCGTGGCTTACGAAATAAGTGGGCAGGGCCAGCGATTGGTCAACTGTACGTATTGAATACTGTTAGCTTGCCGAATTTTATTTTGTAACACTGTGATCAAAAGACAACAAAATCATAATATCCTTAGACCATTCAGACGCATACATCAGTTCTGCCCTGTGACCATTTTGTAAATCGAAAAATCTCGTTTGTGTTGCAACCATGATTTGTTACGTTGTCCGTTGCTTTATTCTAAATTTTCCATAAGTCCTTTTTCAAAGAACTTCCTTGATCTAAATTTGCTTTATTTTTTTCTATGAGTGGTTTACACGCTGGGCATTTTCTGAGGGAGCAATAACATATCCATCCTATATCTTCGAACATCTATTTGAATTGCTTTCGAAGATTCAGGATTTCCATAGTAACTAATTAGGAAATTCAATCCAAGAAGTCATTAAAAAGGAAGAATTCTTCCTAACCTTATTTCGCAACCTTACCGCTATCGTTACCTCAATTATCATAAGAATATTGATAGCAAGAAATTGTAAATCAATATTGCAGAAAATGAAATCAAAACTAATTTAGATAGCTTTAGAAGTTATCTGAACGAAATTATCATGTAGACGGAAAGGGCTTTTCACATTTCATTTATGCACACTGCACAATCTATATATCGACGGTCGGCGAGCAAAATTTCGTAGATACAGGATAAACGAAGCTGTATTTACGACCATTTGCTTGCCCATCGACGATATATGAGAGCAACTGCATTTCACGAGCACCAGTACAAAACTTAACCAATATTCCTTAAGTGCAAACTTTAGCTATTCATGTGGTTTAATAAATCTAGTTATGGAGGCGTAGAGTGTTCGAAATATTACTGGAGACGAATTACCAGAAATAAAATGTTTATAATTTTCGAGAGCTATAAAAATTGTGGTACAGTCAAGAACATCATTGAAATTAACGGTTGCCATGGCAAAGTGAAAAACAAAAGAAGAAAAAAAAAAATGAAACAAATCTTTGAAAATCTTCCCTTTCTTAACCAGGATGCCGACAACATCGATTTTACGCAATGATTATCTTTTCATGGACCCTAATTATGTTTAGCTAATCTAGCGATAGAGCTCGGGCAGGAGAATTTGCATTTGTAAGCCTTCCTTATTAAGATAGCGAGTTTTAACACGTACTTGATTAGTGGCATAACGTTCTTTTATTTTCATCATATATTTTTGCTATCTTATTACAGAATTTACGATATGTGAATTAATTTTACATCTTTTGCTACTTATTTTAGTATTCACAATATTTCAATGTATTTGATATATATTTTTTTATCTTATTGAAGAGTTTTTTTTTTTATTTTTGAAAATCTATTTTATATTTTTGTTTTCTTATTATAGAAATTATGATACTTAAATGTAATTCTTAATTGTTGTTATCTTATGATAGAATTTATTATATGTAAATTTTATATTATCTTATTTTGTTGTTTTATTGATTTTATTTTCAAGCATTTCATAATTTTAGTCATCTAATTTATTTTATTTCAATGTAATTCATATGTTTTGTTATCTCATTATAGAATTGATTTTATTTGAATATAATCTATATTTTTTGTTATCTTGTTATAGAAATTACTACATTTCAATGTGATTTATATTTTTGTAAAATGTACAATGAATTGTCTGTTCTGGGTTTTTCTCGTTGTTTTAAGCCTTATCATAAAATTGTTTTGGAAAATCATTGTGGAAAATTAAGAAATTGCTAGTTATAAGCAATAAAGACAAATACTTCCAAAACTCAAATTCACTTAAAACTTGTGTTTGATATTTTTTTTTCAATTTGGACCTGTATAAAATTCGTCTTGTGGTAATGGGTTAACTATAACACTAATCGAATGCTTTTGTACCGATAAACAGTGCACTTTCACTGTAAAAGTATTGCTTGTCGTATCTAGACCCATTCTGGTTATTCACTAGATCAATTCCCTGGGCACTCAATTGTTTCCAAGTAAGGGCAAATTTTTGGTCATTAATTTGATATATCGGGAACCGTGGGGGGGCCGTGCATATTTCGTAAACTTCCTCGGCCTTTCTCTGTGGCCTGTTGTAGGTATTGACTAAAATATGAGACTAACAAATGCTTTGGTGTTTTTTATTTAAATGCTTAAATCTTTTGTCTCGATCAAAAATGAAAATCCCTGGCCTCTGAAAACCCGTATGGATAGAAGGAATATAAGAGTCAACTACTGCAGGGTTATCCCTTTCGTGTCAGCCGTTACATCCGGCGGAACAAACGTGGCAAATGGCAGGTCTACCCCTTTCGCGTAAGCCATTACACCTGGCAGAACAAACGTGACAATTGGCATGTCGTTAGAGGCGACTAAATGGTCTTCGTTTATCATTTTTGTTTCATTCCCTATCATTTTATGTATCTAGTGTTTGTCTTTGAGTAGTTCTATATGTTTTATGTTATATTATCCTTAAATTTCTTGCTCGCTAAATGACCACAAATGTCGATGCGCCGTAAAATACCAACTTATCGTAAGATTGGAGGCATGTTGTTCAATCGGTGTCCGTCTGTTCGTCTGTCGGTCTGTCTTTTTGAACCTTATCCAGAAAATTCGACAATTACATATACCTATCCAAGATAGAATAACGTTTTAAGCATGATGGCAGATCGCATCGCTTAACATCTGCAGTTATCAAGTTTGAGATCATATGACAAGGTCAAGTTCATTTGTCAAGGTCATTCATCCACAAAACTTAACATGTACAATTTCTTCAAGCCTATTCAACATACAATGCTCGTACTTGGCACGATGATGGATCTCATTAACACGCAGATACAAAGACAAGTTCATGTGATAAGGTCAAAGTCTCTCATCAGGCAATTTTCGGGGCATGGTCTTTCACAAATTCATTTTATTTTCAATATTATGAGCATTGGGGTAACGATATTCGCGATATTCCGTAATAAGATGAAATGGGACTCTCTTTTTTTATAAATGACTTTTAGAATTGTATGTCCTAACAAGAAACCATACAAATCCAGAAGCAATTTAAGTAAATGACCGAAGAAAACTCATCTTTTATGTGTGAAAACTCGTCTTGTATTTCGTTAAACATTGATCGTGGTGTTAAGAAAATGACAACATTCAACTAACATAAACAAAATAGACGTAAAGGGACAATGAAAGTTTTCACTGCGATACAATTTTCACCCTCCAATGTTTCTCAAAACTTTACCATTAATAAATAAATTTTAATGGCTATCTTAAGAAGTTTATTTTGCGCTGCTGATTATTCAATAATCTTACAGAGTTTCTTCGACAATTAAATGCTTTCTTCATTTGTTTACATTATATACGAGAAAGTCATTGTGATTGAATTAATTAGAATACATCCGAAATTAGCAGGCCTACTATTGATTTAGAAATTGTTCTAACATTTATAGGGGAATAATTGTTTGTGTCATTGTAAGATCGATTTATCTTACATTAATCGAATAACAAGCATATATTTTCACGAGCGGCGGAGTGAAATGAAAAATATTATAATTCCATAAAAACACACACAAAAAAAACAAACAAAAACAGAAAAACACACAAACAAACAACAAATAAACAACGACAACAAAACACAATTATTCTCTTTCTTTTATGCAAAAATAGACAAATTAAATTTTTAAGGAGGGGGGGGGTCTAAAAGCGCGTCAGTTCACATGGGACAATCACGGTAACCTGATGACGTCATCGGTGTATTTGGTCCCGCGCAGATGACGTAAAGTAGTATGAAAGGCTAGAGCTACAAAAAAGTGAGTTAATTATTCTGATAGTTTGGTTAAATAATCGAGTGATCGACAGAGAAAACCATCGCAACGCATTTAAGAAATAGAGGATAATCAAATGGTTATTTTTGATATAAAAATCTTTCACGAGAATGCGTTGTCAGGCGTTGATAAACGAGTCCGAAGGACGACCTTTTCCAGTGCATTTCAACGCATTCGAGTGAGAGACTTTTAATATCGAAAATAAACTGGTTGATTATTCTATCTATCATATTCAAAATATCTTTATTTTTTAATCGTTACATATTTATTTCTATCACATTCGTCATCTTCGGCCCCTGGGAACAGTGCACATTTATATCAAATAATTTTGTTTTCAATAATCACTGTTCGCTATCTTGGATTGCCTCTCCAAGTGGGCGAGGGTTTAAAAGGAATTTTTGAGGACAAATCTGTTTTTTAAGACACTTAGAGATTTGCAGTGTCAGGCACGAATATAGTTTGGACGGAACATATACTGTATCTAAGACGACCTTATCGTCGATCTAAAGGTCTAAGGGACCTAATTCATTTCTCCCCCCTTCTGGCAGAAATCTTTAGGGAAACTCCGGTTGATAGTAGGAATAGATCAAGGTGACCTGTGATTGGACAATAATACCTGATGACAAAATAAATATTTTTTTCTGACTATTTATACACTGTTTTAATATTTCAAGCGGAAAAATAATGGATTTAAATATTTTTTTTACTGAAATAGTCATTTTTAAAACTGGGTATAATTTTTGGAAAACCCGGAAAAAATAGCTGTCCGGTGAGGGTCATCTCAAAAATGGGGTAAAAAGTCATAGAGAAAAGGGATCATGCCATATTAAAATTTGTTTATATGGATGTATGAATGATTGTTCTTCAATTTGAGGTCGGTCTGATCATTGTTGCTTACTCATGGACTGAGCTATAAGCCAAAACGCTATAATGGTCGCCTATGGAAAATGAATTAGTTCCCTTATACCTAAATGTAGAGCAGTAATATACATGTATTGTCGTTACACTTCATGACCTCTGTCAAGATGTTATATCCGGTCCCGACATTCAATCCAGGCGATGCGTACAAATAAGTGAAATGAAATGAAATTTTCGATTATATGTCAAGGAAAAAGGGACAATTCAGCAGAATATGATTTGAAACCAATATGGAAAAACAGCCTAATACCTGATATTCCGGTGTCTTTTACCACAAAGTTTCGAGCGGAATATTGATTTAGGTACCTATTTACTTAATATTTGAAAAAGAAATAGTTTATTCACCCAGAATAACGATAAAACGGCGAAGAATTACCGATGGGTACCTTTAGAATGCTGTATATCATGTGCGCTGTACCGAAATAGGGCCATTTTGCTTAACAAGAGTAAGGGAAAGAAAAGGGTTATATTCCCGGAGCAAAGAAGCTGAACTAAATTTATTTGTCAACAGACGTGCACATTACAGTTGGCTATAATTTTATGCCATTTTAAAGAAAATATTTTCATAAATGGTGTCAGTTAAACTTGAAATTAAATTTTTTAAAAATTAAAATCTTTGGGTGTTTTGGGTTAAATTTGTATAAAATCTTTGAAATTATGCAAGATTTCATATAATGACGTATTTTGAAAGAAAGGTGACATTTCGCGGCGACGATCTAGCATGCTATTTGCGCAGTAAGTACAAACCTGAACAGTTTAAACGGATTTCAAGAGCTATTTTAGGAAACAAAAGAAACGTTTTTTACTTACCAGAGTCAAGGGAAAGCTTATCTTTTTATGACTATGGTACTGATCACAATAGAATTTTCTATCAGAGTGTATTTAGCATAAATGTTCATTAACATAATGAAATTAAGCTATTTTTCGTGAAAAAAGACAATTGGATACGGGAAAAGTCACGAAAAATGCAATTTTTTTTCTAAAGATAAGGGTTTTCTCATTAAAATTTCAACAAAATTCAAAGTTCCTTATGGATTTTGAGTGAAAATCGTCAGATCCAGAAAGATTGAGACAGACCAGCTGAAAAAATAGCGAATTTGAATGGTTTAAACGGAAAATTAGCTTTCATTTGCCTGAACTACAGGGTTCTACTTTTCCCTACCTGTGTAAAGGGAAACTACTGATTACGCAATAATATGCAACCAAACACGCTAATTTTTTGTCTAGAAGATTGCAACCTTCCTATGACTTGTGTTACACTTGAATTGAGAAAATTGGACGGTAAAACAGTTCATTTGATATCAACGAAATCGATAAATAACAGAATTTTAGCAGTGAGAAGGGTCATGTGTATATAGGATTAATTAAGATTGCGTAATATTCTTTTGTACTCGTAAAAATAGGTTTAACCTCTCTAGGAGGTGATGTTGAAGAAAAGCTATCATAAAAACAATGTCCAAGATAATATCATGGGCTTATTTTTTTCGATTGAAAACCTTGGATTTTTTGAAGCACAAATTTCAAATTTGTCGAATATTCCATATGAAAATTACTGACAGGGTAAAGGGAACGCTCAATTTCTTGTTATGTATTGATCAAAAGAGCTCGAAATTTTTAAGACTTGTCAAAAATACATATTTGTACACGATATTGCTTGAAAAGTGTGAATAAACAAAATAAAATATTTGCTTTAGGTCTAAGGGAACTAATTCATTTCTTCCCCCTTCTGGCAGAAATCTTTAGGGAAACTCCGGTTGATAGTAGGAATAGATCAAGGTGACCTGTGATTGGACAATAATACCTGATGACAAAATAAATATTTTTTTCTGACTATTTATACACTGTTTTAATATTTCAAGCGGAAAAATAATGGATTTAAATATTTTTTTTACTGAAATAATCATTTTTAAAACTGGGTATAATTTTTGGAAAACCCGGAAAAAATAGCTGTCCGGTGAGGGTCATCTCAAAAATGGGGTAAAAAGTCATAGAGAAAAGGGATCATGCCATATTAAAATTTGTTTATATGGATGTATGAATGATTGTTCTTCAATTTGAGGTCGGTCTGATCATTGTTGCTTACTCATGGACTGAGCTATAAGCCAAAACGCTATAATGGTCGCCTATGGAAAATGAATTAGTTCCCTTATACCTAAAGGCCCAGGGATATTTCGAACATCGATCAACCATTCATGGTTTAGACCTATAAAGAACAATAGGATAGGTAGTCTGTGATCACTCAATCTCCTGACTTGATCGTACAAAACAAGCTCACGCAGGCTAGATTTGAATGTCTGTCACTTTATCTGCAATATCATCAGTATTCGAGGTCTGGTATAATTTTGGACGTTACGGAAAAGTATTCATTTGTTTGAATCAATCAGTGATAACACATACATTCAGGTTCGCTATTGTTTAAACAAGTTGTTGACAAAAAAGGTTATTTTGCACTTGCAGTAATGAAGGTTAATTTCTTCTTAGATTACTGTTTTTCAATTGATTTGTAGCCTTAAGAAAATGAAGGTTAGGTCAACGTGCATTTTTCGCTCTCCCCAATACCCCGTTCGCCTTTATTTCAACAGAAAAAAATGTATGATATGTAGCTTATGGTTTTAAAAACTTAATGCGGTTGTTTTTTATGCTTTCTTTATTTTAGATATAAAATTAGCACACATGAATATTGCTCAGGAGCAACCCGACCCTTTGGAAATAAAAGTAGTTCCCGATTTTCGGAGTGAAAGTTGATATCATCACTAGTGATGATATCAAAATTTATTTCACAGGGAAATCCCAAGATTTCACAGCCAGGAATATAATAAATGGAATTTCTTCTTTTAAATTTAGTCTTCCAAAAAGAAATTTCAGATGTACAGAGAAGGTAAATTCAATAAGTATCTATTCATGATCACAAGAAATACATAAATACATTATCTTATTTATTTCGTCAAGTGCTGTCGAGGAGCTCAATTACCGTTATTCATCCTCAATTTATGTCAATGTAATATCTTCCATAAATATTGATCTTCCAATATCTATGACAGAATTAAGGTTACGAAAATAAAGTTTGATGTTCCGTTTGATGTTGGTGTACGGTTCTTTGATGCTCCGTTTAATGTGTAAGCTTCAGGCACTACTTTTTGAATACAAATCTGACAGGTACATGTTATATTTTGAAAGGTTTAGACAATTTATGTCAATGTGATATCTTTCATTTACACCGATATGCCTCTAACTATGACAGAATTAAGGTTACGAAAATAAAGTTTGATGTTCCGTTTGATGTTGATGTAAGGTTCTTTGATGTTCCGTTTAATGTGTTAGTTTCAGTCTCTACCATTTCAATACAAATCTTACGGCAGTATGGCGTGGAGTCTGTTATGCTTGAGCGACCACCTCTATTAAGAGAGCACTTCCATCAAGCGACCACAACCGAAATCCCTATTCAATATCAAAAACTCTTAAAAAGAAGTAATATTTTTTGCTAAAAACATATCATATCTAAATCTAATGTTGTTGGAACTCATTAGAATCGTCTCAGTGAGACGATTCTAATGAGTCCCAACAACATAGGATTAAGTGAAAGTTCTGTAATAATTTATGTCTGCAATCGAATCAATCCATCATACATTCTTTATATTCTTTTAATAATTCTTTATATTTGTCATTATTTATAATGGATGTTAACTAAATATGGTTAAGACATAATTTCAATAAGAATAACTTTGGTTTTTAGCGGTTTTGTAGGACAAAACCGGTATTTCATATCGATCAACCGGAAACAAATTTTCACGAATTTTCCACTCATTTCCACGCATGCTCATAAACTTGAAGTGAAAATCTATGTGGTCGCCTTCATCTTGTTTCATCGCTGATGAAGAAAATAACTTACTTGCTGAATGCCAACAGTCCCCCTTTAGTCATGAATATCAAGGAAATTGGTTTAAAAATTCGACTTAATATATCCATAGTAAATTGTTTAATGAACTGTCTAAATGAGAGAAATAATCTCCTCGCATTTCAAGATAGAATCTAGGTCAGTGGTTAGTGGAGTAGGCGAATAAATGTAAACAAACTCCTAACCCTGTCTGTTAGTTTTGACCTGGCAGGACTGAGCAAATTTACACCCCATGTTCGCAGTATGTGCTGCATGTTACATCCCTGTTATAGTCGTGATTCAAGCGACCGAATAAACCACCCTTTTACCTCTCGAATTTGACTATATCTTTGAAACGAACATGTAGTACGTAATAATATGCTCAAAGCAAAAAGAATTGAAAGTTAGCTTTGATTGCTTTACCTTTTATCATTTAACCTTTTACCACACAACCACACATTTTCACGCACCGATGAAATGATATCAGAGAAAACGTTGTGATTAAAAAAAAATAGCGATTTCGGCAAACAGTAAAAGGGTCATGATTAATTGATTGGGGTTTATAATATATAACTTTAACTTATAATAGTATTTCAGTTATATCGGGCGGCTGAAGCTCCAAACCATGGTTTCTTGGTAGTTCTCACACCAGTATTACCACTACATCCTCATTGAGCATTCAGCTGCTCATCCCTCTTAGGTGTACGATTTATTTACTCATCTTGATGATACGTGTTGGCATTGTTGAGCGTGATTACTGATAAGTCAGCAAAACCGCTCTCAGGACTTTCAGTCCTTTGATTTTCTTTTCAATTCGAACGGTCTGAACAATTATGAGAGTGGAAATATTTTTTGGAAGCGGGATACGTTTGGATGGTACAAAAAAAGTGCTGCATTACCTATTGATACTGTTTATTTTATCAAACACACACACACGCACACACACACACACACACACACACACACACAAAAAAAAAAGCGTTAAATTAAGTGATACACTTCGACACTAGTTGCAAATTTTAACAATAAGAAACATAAAATACCAAATAAATAAATAAATAATAAACAGATCTTTCATTATCAAATGTACATTAAGATAGATAGATAGATAGATAGATAGATAGATAGATAGATAGATAGATAGATAGATAGATAGATAGATAGATAGATAGATAGATAGATAGATAGATAGAGAGAGAGAGAGAGAGAGAGAGAGAAAGAAAGAGAGAGAGAGAGAAAGAAAGAAAGAAAGAAAGAAAGAAAGAAAGAAAGGGGAGATTAACACGATTTCATTTTCCGTCAACCATGTAAGAATCTATATATAAAAAAAGAGCTACAAAACATGATCAAATTCTTTTTGATATACTTTCATTTTCAAAAGGTTATTATTGGCTTGAAGATACTAAACGGATGCTCTAAAACAATCTTAGAGAGGATGATTGATGCTTATTTGATTACATTGCTTTTGATAGATTCCAGACGAGGTTTTTGCAGTAGATGTAACTGCTTTAACTCACACAACCCCTCAAGACAAAAAAAAAAAAAAAAGCATTTTGGAAAATGAAGAATCTGTTTGTAACAAGCAATTTCTTCATTGTCCACAATGTTTTCTATCCCAGAAATCAAACAAAATAGAAAGTAAATTGATCAATTAAAAAATGAAAAAAAATGAAAAAATAAATAAATGAAAGAAAACATTTTTTAGATAAAATAAATAAATAAATTTCCATCAACTTGAAAATGTCGTCTGCAGCTTATTTTAATTTGGACCAGTCTACAATTCCGTTGTGTGGGAAAGGGTTAAACTAAAGCAACGGTTTTGTAAATAGTAGTGTCCACCAGGAGACGCTTTCACGGGCCTTATATGGAATATAAACATGGAAGAAATCCACTCCATATTGAAAGTAAATTCGGATAAGGGAAGCCTTACAGGTAAGACGCAACAAAGATTTATATTAATTACATGCATAATTAATTGAAAGAATATTAACATTACAATTTCTACTTATGTTGGAAAAAGAAGATAAACAAATAAATTACATCAAAATCGACAAAATTACAGCTTCTCAAAATCGGACGAAAGATATAACTTAGTGTGAAGCTATATTTACAACAGTTTGATTTCCCACCGACGACATGTTAAAGAAGACATTTGACTGAGATAAAGAATAGGGTAAAAAAGGTAAGATAAAATCATTCACAAGATTGTTTTGGAATTCACAGAAATTGTATAATTGACTGATAAATGACCAAATTATTTTCCAAACAAATGTTGATCTTTATAATCTAGGCTGCTAGAGAATATTTTTGTTTTCATTAATGTGTGAACCTAAAGACTTAATCACGCTAACTCAAAGCGGATTCATACATAAGTGTTGTTAAGTTTTTTGGGGGGTTCATACCTCAATGAAAACAATGATTAAAGATTTTCTCTCTGTTTCTCATAATTTAATGAATGATTAATTTTCAAATTTAATCGACTTTCAATGTTCCAGTCCAAAACCTTTGAATTTGGTCAGGTCTAAAATTTTGCAAAGCAGGAAAGGGTTAATGCTAAAAATGAGTGGTTGCGGCGAAACATTCTCTTATATCCCACAAGGACTTTTTATTACTACAATATATTGAAATTGCAGTGCTTTATCGCAATTCATAATCCAGCTTTATAAATAAATTTGATTAGGTACATCTGGAAAACTATCATCCAGACTACATAATACACGTAATATGAAAGACATCGCTTAAAATTTCACTCCCTAGGGTGTGCCTCTTTTTAGCTAGCAAAACGTTAGCTTTGATAGCTTGACAAAATTTTGAGGTCGTCTCAAAGCTCAATGAGTGCAAACTGAAAACGAGTGCAAACTGCCACTGGAGATTAACCACTAAATCCGTTAAATACCTACGCCATAAAAAGTAGTTCTTATGTATTTAGGGAATATTGCAAAGTCTGCCTGCAAGTTCATCTCCTAGGCATTTTTTCGCCCACTTGAGCGCATCGTGTTAAAATGGCTCTGATCAGAGTCTTGAAAGAAGTTGCAGACGACAATTTCAAATTGTTAAAAATTCTAAAATATTTATTTATCTTGGTAGAAAACAATGTGGAAGATGAAGAAATTGCTTGTAAAAGCAGTTTCTTCATTTTCTACATTGTTTTCCACAACTATTTTCTTAATAGGCGTAAAAAGGAGGGATTGTGTGGGAACGGGTTAACTCCTTGGTTACTTTAATCTCGTTCCTTAATCATGATAAAGTCTGGCAAAGAAGATTACTGAATAAAACAATGCTTTGCTAGCTTACAGTACTTATCAATTTTTTGATTTTGAATGTAGAAGCAGTTCGTGTAAAACGAAACTTTAAAGAGGGCAATTTTACTTTAATTAAATCATATAGAAATCAAAAGATATACATTAATACAGCATTTATCTGGAATCTGGAAAAAAAAAACTCATCGTGATATTTGAAAGAACAGGATTACAAATCATTTTTTTTAATAATCGACAAACCACAGCTTCCGATCAAGGAATCAATCGACCAACCAAATCTTTTATCTAGACCGGAAGTAATCTTAGAATTCCTAAATTATCTGAGATTTGTGTATAGTACTTTTATTGGTTTGGCGACTTAAACGTCGTATTTACAATTTATTCAAGCTGTAGTTAGGAAATGTAGATCTCCAATATACAATTTTACTTTTTTTGTAACATGCTACTGGCCATATATTTTGCAAAACAACTCCGTTATATATCGGAGTGTAACTCCCTGTTGGAACTCAGTGTTCGCTGTAAGCCAGTGTGCGGGGCCAACCGGTTCATTAATGAGTAGAAAGGATTATTGAAGAGATATTTTGATGAGCTAGGGATACCAACGTTCATCGTTTATACGTTATATATGCCATTCGCCATTTTCTTAATAATTATATTCAAAATTCACGAAAAAAATATCTGTGTAGGAAGTAAGAAATTCTACTAAGAAAAATAAAATAAGTTTATTATTTGTGTATTGAATTTGGTATCTTAGAATATCTAAGAAAACCAAGTATTCTTATAGAGGCTCTTACACAGATTATGAAAGGAAAAATAGCTTTCAATTTTTAATTTCTACTTGTAATTCTTTCATATATTTGAAAGAAGGTGATTAAGCTTATTTTGCAATTTAATGACTTTTAAAAAAGAAAGTAAAGAAGCGTCAATATTTCGCGTTGCGAGACGCCAAACAAGTCGACGAAGTACAACTCGAATGGAACCGAAATTCATCGGATAGATACGTCATATGTCGATTGCACCAAATTACCATGACGTATCTATTACGTCATCTGTACAACGATTATCGACATTATCAGAATATTGAGGTCTTCACTTGACAGTCAGATGATTCAAAGTAAGGCAAAAGGAATATATCACATTAAATTTAGTAGATTTACTAGAAGAAAGAGTATTAATCGTGAAATTGACATTAATAACTATTAAAAAACGTATAAAATTTCTATATCAATTTTTTTGAAAATCTGTTCTCGTGATCACCATAGATTTCGCACTGAAAACCGCGACGCATCGTTACGATTTAAAGCTTATAGTATTGAATACTTATGGTCGGCTATGCGCCCGTCTATACAAAGGTGTACCTGTCAAGAAAACATTTTTCTGTTAGTTTTTCTTTTTATCATATAGGAAACGATATTTCTATTTACTATTTTACTTTTACCTTTTACTTGTCCATTTCTTCTAAAAGCGGTACCATCCCATTCTAAAGCTCTCGGTAATATTTCAAATTGTCTAAACTTTTTTTCTTGGTCTCTCGGCCACTGAGCTAATCGTACAAATAATTCATTATCTCAACGATGTAATTAATCATGTCAATTTTTTTGATTTCGAAATTCTGTGCACCAGCGTTTGTTTGTTACGGATATCACATTACTCTAAACAATATTTCATTTGTGTCTAAAAGTCAATAACTAGTGTGCCTCTTTGGTACTTGGCTTAAACTCTTTGAAATGCCTAATCCAAATGATACGTACATCCGTGCGACCTTTGGAAAACGGTACAGACTCGCCAAGCAATGGACCGGACGCCCTAACTAATCCTTATTGACTCCCATAAGCTTGGGAAACAGTAGGTCCGAATCATATATCAAAACAAGTTTACCAAAAGAACGTGTCAAATTCAATTACAGAAAACAAATCGCAATCTGATTTGTAGGGACATCCTAATTTCCTTTATTAGGCTTGATTAACGACGATAGTCGGGGAAACGAGTCCCTAAATACCGGAAAATCATTTACACGTAATTATTGTGGACATAAGTGATCAGTTATTACAAGCGGGATTATGAAGAGCATTTGAGAGTTCCGGTACAATATGGAATATCGTTAATCTGACAATCATTTCAATCCCATCCCGGGCAATCATGTACAATCGGCGTTCAGCATTCAATCCGGTTCCTATCACGGTTTTCTAATCTGTCACCAATTAATCGTTCGATCAAAAGCATTCAATCCTTCCGATCGTTCACGCCGCCAAATAAGTTTTGGCGATTAATTTTTTCGTTAAAAATTAAAATATGTAATTCGAATTTTAGCGATATTTTCTTCGTTTAAGTTGATCCCCGACGATGTAGGGATATTGTAGGGATGAATGAAATATTTTAATGATTGAACGATCGCAAATTGTCCAGAGCGCGTTTAATACGTTCAGAACGGAAAACCAATCAGCGTTATATTACAATCATTCAATCATGATCGTGTAGCGTTAAGCGTTCAATCACATACAAATCTGATTGTAAAATTAACGATGTTCTGTACTGTGTATGTCTAGGAAACAGATCAATGTTTTTTCACGGCTTTTAGATGAGGTTTGTCTCGGGTAGTAGGTCACATTTATTTACTGAACCGTTCTATGTATGAAAAATCTATTGATTGAACATACTTCTACGATTTAAACGGAGACCAGCTGATGTAATTCTAAAGGATTCTTCACCATTTATATCACCTAAAGAATATATGTTACCAGAACACACTTGAGCACAAATCGCTGTTGGTTTAAAAGCTTTTAACACATTAAACACATTATCATACTGAATTACTCGTAGAAAGCTTTTAAAAGACAATCGTGATCTGCCATGTCTTATATGATTGTGGTGTTGAATGTACTATATTTATAATCAAATAGATGAAAAAGAATACAAAACGCATGTCCCTCACTACACTGAAATATCTTCTGTGAAATTAAACATTTTCTCGTTAAAGTTATGTCTTCCCGTCGAGGGAGAAAAGACGGTTTAAACAATATATCGTTCATTTAGTCACTAAAGCAAACAAGAGCCTTCTTAATATCAATATACAGAAGGAGGGTATGACTGCAGTTCTCTGGAAAGAGTATTTTGTGTTTTTAGTATCGGTTTCAACTCGCTTTTGTTTACATTGTTGGATCGAATCGAATGTAACCGATTCTTCACCGGAAATGTTCGCTAATCTCCGTTGACTGTTATGTGCACAGGTACTGACGACTAAACTTTACGGGTGATTTCGTTAATCGCAGTGATCGAGCTAGTTGTTTGAATGACTAGGGAAAGTTAAACCGTCATTACTGATGTCATAATTTCACGTAAACAAACCTTACATTGAGATGGGTTACAATTTAATTTATGAAAACTTCTTTCATGAGTTGTGGGCTTTTTTCGAAGAATTATTTTGATCTAATTCAATCTTCGTAATTATTTATGCTTTTTGACCTCGAGTACTTTTTTTTATTTATTTTGTTTTGTGTTTTAGGGGAAGATACGGCTTTAAAAGTAAACAAAAACAGCAAATCTCAAGTAAGAATGCTTCTTACAATTTCATTTTGTCAACATAAATATAAATAAAAAATGAATCGTCTGATGGACATTTTTCATGATCATTTAAGTAAACTAGAGCACCACATGCTAACGCTTGGCTGTTCAAGAGATTGATTGTGCGTAAAACTTCTTAATCTAAAAGGGCATGGTCGTTCTAAAAATCATTTAGTAATCCCTCTTGTTGGTAAAATTGCTGTTTTAACAGAGAGCATATATTCCGAGTTTCAAGAGAATGTCTGTAGTGCATCAGACTCCTAATCTTCAATAATGGGATGTCATGGGTTCGATTTCCGGCGGCGGCACATATCCTTTCCGACATTGGTCTCTCACCAATGGTTGGATAATCGTAAACTTAAGAAGGATAGCAGCTGGAGGATAGGAAATGATGTAGTGGTAGTACTGGTGTGAGAAATACCAGGAATCGATTGTTAGGTGCTCAGCCGCCGCGATATGACTTTTTCGCCTTATAGCTACATCTTGTGACTATTACGCAAATCAAATATTAGGGTGTGATGGAATTACAGTGATTTTACGACTACATATGATAAATACTTGTAAAAAGTTCGATTTTATAGTTATTGCACTATAATTATTTCGACCAAGCTAGGTCAAGTCCTCTGATCTTTCTTTGAAATTAATGGTTTCTGAAAAATTTTGTTTGCTCCATTTTATCAGGATATGATGCAATTAAAAATAGTTTAATTTCATGTTTCGTCTATCAAAAACGAGCGTTCTGATTGGTCGAAAAAATTTAGTCATAACTCCATGAACAAAATTTTGAGCACGCAGCGATTTTGTATGCTTCCTCACAAAATAGTCCCATAAAAAAGGTATCAAAATTTGTAATGCTTTTGTTTTTTAGCTCGATGAAATAAATTATAAGAAATGAAGAGAATATTTTGGTTTTCATAGAAGTATGAACCGAAAAACCTTATCACACAATGTATGAATACGCGAAGCGGATTCATACATTGTGTTATTAGGTTTTTCGGTTCATACCTCCATGAAAACCAAAAATATTCTCTTCATCTCTTAAATGTGTATGTGTTTTCTTTTTTATTCAGAGATAAGCACATTAAAACTATATTACCTCTTTTTTACACTATTTTTTTTCTAATTGTAAATAGTGTGTTGTCTCATTATTTACTTTTGTAAGTATTTATTGCATCTTCATAGATTATGAAAAAGCATTTGATAAAATGAATCATCATGAACTTTGGAAATCCTTTGATGGAATAAATATAAATGGAAAATTTCTAAAGATTCTCAAATCAATCTATATAGTAATACCACAGGATGTGTTAAAACAGGCGAAGGCCTAACAGACAGTTTCAAGTGCATGATTGGAACCAGACAAGGCTGTATTGCGAGTCCGAAAATGTTTAGCATCTTTGTAAATGATCTAATAAAGTATCCGATGGCGGAATATTCGTTTCTGATTCTGTTAGTGACCTTTTTGCACTCCTATTTGCAGACGACGTTTCAAACTACTCTGACACGGTAGTACGCCTACAAAAACAAATTAATAATGTTGCATACTTCTCTGATAAAATAGGAATGAAAATTAACATTGAAAAAACAAAAAAAAATTTTTCCGAAGAGGGGGAACCCTAAAAAGCACAGAAAAGTGGTATCTAAATGGAAAGCCAATTGAAGTTGTCCCATTTTATAAATATTTAGGAGTGTATTTCACACCAAAAATGGCATGGTCTTTCACCATCGATAAACTCTCTCTCCAGGCAAAAAAAGCTTCTTCATGTGTTATTAGGTACGGGAAAAAGTTTGGTAAATTATCTCCTAACGACATGTTTCAAATATTTGACTCTATGGTTAAACCGATTTTGTGTTATAGCTCAAGTATATGGGGGCACACATATAACAAAAAGGTAGAATCAGTTCACGCAACTTTTTGTAAAAGGTATTGTATTCTTAGTAGCAACTGTATGGACGCATTCGCCTTAAGTGAATGTGGACGTCTTCTTCTATGTGTTTACGACATGACCAACTGTATTAAATATTGGACTCGAATTTTGTGTCTTGATGCATCAAGATATCCAAAACAATGCTACAATCTATTATATCAGTTAGATGAAGCCGGTAGACAGACATGGGCCACAAAGGTTAAGGTGCTATTATTTCGATTTGGTTTTGGTTACACATGGATTGTTCAGGATGTAGGTAACGATACCCTTTTCATAAAAACTTTTAAACAACGACTTATTGACTGTTTCTCACAAAAACTAAATAGTGATATAGCATCGTCTCCAAAAGCAATTTATTACCAACTCTATAAATCCTTATTAACAGTTGAAAAATACTTGTCAATAGATTTAAGTTATAAAATACTAAAAGTACTTTCCAATTTCCGATGTTCTACACATGATCTAATTATAGAAAAGGGCAGGCACACTAATATTGATAGAGATTTTCCGTTTTTGTCCCCTATGTTTGATTTCAAATAACAATGTAGTAGAAGATGAAGTGCACTTATTCTTTTTTGTCCTTCTTATGAAAACATCCGTATATTATACTTTGAACCATGCTGGCTTCGTAATCGAAATAAAGAATCATTTTGTCAAATTATGGCAACACAGTCTAATTATCGTATTACCCGTATTGCTTACTTTCTGTATAACGCTTTTAAGTGTCGAACAGAATTACTTAAAGATGGTATATAGCACTTGTATGTAAATGTATTGTAATGTGAAGGTACACCTATGACCAAATGTATTGTAGTCATAAAACATGTATAATGATTCTGTGATCATCATATACATGTTTCAAGAGCTTTTCTTGGCTTTAGCAGTGATTATCATGTATTTTCATATCGTTCTTATCTGGTAATAGGAGGACCTCACATTGTTGACTTCGATATTGACAGGTCGTGAAAACCCATTACAATTGTGTATTATCCACTTCATGTGTTTAGCGAGCACATGAAATGCATTTTATACGATCATATTTAACTCAGGAATAGATCACTTACTAGTATGCATTTGTTCTCACAATCATTCACTTTAAATCGGCTCTTGTTCGGAAATCATTCTAAGATTTTGTTTGGAAAGGCGGTCGGTGATTTGGGACTACTTGTTTCTCATGAGATTTACTCCTTAAGGTAGAATTACCCTCCCTTATACATTAAGACTGGTCAAAATGACTTAAGTAAGGTATTTACGAGTGTCTAGATTATATCTGGTCTAGCTTTCCGGTAATAATATTAACTTTTGTAATTCCGAAAGGGCATTTTGGAAATCCGAACATGGACTACATTTTGTACGGCGGACCTGTACATCTTTCGGATTTTTCCGAAAGCGGAACCATTGGACGATATTCACATAGACTCTGAAGGAGCCTTTGTTGTGATTGGTCACTCAATGCCTGATAACTTATATGGAAGTTGAAGTGTATAGAGGCGCGAGATTATAAAAAGAGGATGCGTTCATGGAACGGCAGCTTTTCGAACTGGAACTTTGGCGAAACAACTTCAAAATCTCCGTTTCTTTAGTTTACTTCAAAATTAATTTATCTTTAGTTTATAACGTATTCTTTTATTAAATCACATAGTCAGGACAAGGACATTTGAGGATCAGGACCAAGAAAACAGTCTAGGACGGACAGGCAAATAATGTAAACATTTATTGACACTTTCAACAATTCAATATTTCAAAGTAAACTTAATTTTGCTTTTGACAATTTCATGTGAATTGTCTTTACTTGTCGATAATTAATTAAATACGTTCATTTTAAGCTACATTAAGCCTGTTTATCATTTGAACCTCTGATCTTTGGCAAACTCCCGTTCAGTCCGCTCACAGGAAGGATCTCGTCCTATAATAGACATACGTGATCGCTCAATCCGTGCGTCCATTCCTATTGCTAGATATATACATAAGTATATGTATAGCTTCGTGGCATTGCTGTTCTGACCGTCTCCTGGTAGAGATTTCTATGATCACGAGTTAAGACCGCTCGCACCCGTGTATCTTAGCATATCTCAGACAAGGCCTGCGAATCTAATTGCGTGTATGCATGCTAATCCTGTTACAAAATGGTGTCAGAAGTGCAGATGTTGATATACTTTTAGCATCACGGACCGCACCGTCTTGGAAGCATTTGGATTTTTTTTTGGACAGCAGAACAGAACAATCGGAAGCTGTTGGCCTAAGCACGGATTTCGGATCAGGATAATTCTGGACTTGAGGGATCAATAGGAAGTTCGCAGAAACTAAGGGAACGGGACTTTCGGATCCGCACAGACAACATAATTCGGGGGATTTGGACCATTAAACATATTGTAACTTTTCTGTCTAAAATTTAGGAATCCGTACAATTTGGGATCGAACGGCGTCGGACTATCGGATCCGAGCACATTTAAAAGATATTTGGATCCGAACGTATTCAGATCCGTACATTAGCTCATCTGGTCCAAACACAGCAAGTACTTTTGGATCCGTACATAATTCCGTACACAAACCATCATTTTCGGATCCGAGCAAATTTAAAGGATATTTGGATCCGAACGTATTCGGATCCGTACATTAGCTCATCTGGTCCAAACACAGCAAGTACTTTTGGATCCGTACATAATTCCGTACACATACCATTATTTTCGGATCCGAGCACTAACGGATCCGAACGTCGGAAATATTGTTATTCGGATCTAAACAAAAGGACCCAAAACTCGCGGGATATTCGGATCCGAACGTTGTTGACTGTCGGATCCGTACACCGTTGAAAACACGTAACTACATCGACGGATCCGAACATTTGGGTATTTGTATTTCCGAAAAGGAAATAAGTTATATATAAACAACGGAATAGCTAGTAGTATAACACTTTAGCGTTTTATAAAGAAATTTACTCTGACAAATTCTGAGAGCTTGTAATTTTGGGAGGCCTATAAAAGAAGAAAAAAAAAAAAAAAAAAATAACGGAGATTTAATTTTGAAAGGAAAAAGCTCAAATACTATCTTATAAAATGGCCGACCAACAAGACTCAGATTCCGAGATTAATTTCAACATGAACCGACAACATGACGATCACGTAAACGATTTACGGGGAGATGATGGCGATCACAATTACGTGTCACCTGACCGGAGGAGTAGGCGTCGTGCGCATAACATCAAGCCAGACCCTTTTACAGGTGAGGAGGACTGGGAACAGTATATATCGTATTTTGAGGACTGTGCAGACTTGGCATGTTGGTCTGAAAAAGAGAAGCTGTTGTACCTGGCCACATCTTTAAAGCACCAGGCAAGGTTACATTATAGCTCCCTGCCGCCACATGAAAGACGTTCCTATGAAATATTGACTACACGATTGGAACAGAGGTTTCGAAGCTCCCGGCAAGCAACGAGATGGTTATCAAAGATTCAGAGTCGGACTCGTGGAAAGGACGAATCAGTGGCCACTTTTGGAGACGAGATAAGGCTGTATGCACAGAAAGCATATGTGTCTTTGGGATCGGAAGCACAGGAGATGTTAGCGCTAGAGCACTTTTGCAAGAGCTTTTCGCCTGAGATGAGATGCAGACTTATGGATAAGGGCTGTAGGACTATCGGGGAAGCTGTGGAAGTTGTAGAACGCTACGAGAATGTGCTGGGGAGATCTAAAACAAGTACTGGATCTGCTCTTATTCGGGGAGTAGCAACAAGTAAAGAGGGGTTATGTTCTAAATCAAATGATAGCACAGATCTTCAGGCTGTGATTAATTCTATCACACAGATCGAAAAGAGGCTTAATAAACTTGAGTCCAATGACAAACGAGGTGACCGCAAGTGTTTTACATGTGGATCAAAAGACCACATGTATCGTCAATGTCCCCACAAGGATATTCAGATAAAGAAATCCCCAAAGAACCAGGAAAACGGAAAACCGTCGTCCCAGTAGGTCGGGGGATGACGGACACTAACAAAACGCGACCTAGCTATAGTGATGGGCCATTAAATAACACTTTAGGACTTAGTCCACGTATTGGGCAAATTGGTAGAAAGCCTAATAAATGGGATAACGGTTTATACATTCTGGGAAGTATAAATAACACAAGGATACCATTTTTGTTGGACAGCGGTGCAACAGCTACACTCATCTCTAAAGAGACGTACGATAAGTTGGTGGCTGAAGGCAACTTACCAATTTACAAACGTGACCTAAATATTCAAGGCGTTGATGGTACTAATATCAAAGTGTATGGCAACTTTACAACAAAAATAACATTGGGAAACTATGTAACTGAAGCCACCATAATTGTATGTGACATGTCTCTGCCTGGGATACTAGGCCAGGATTTTATTAGGGGGAATGTGAAAATGTGGAACATGGAATATTTGGAACTGCACACTAAAGATGGAAACATTTTATTCTGCTATTCTGGGGAAGAAACAGGAGCAGTCTGTAGAGTGGAGGTCAAAGAGGAGGTAGATGTTCCATCTGGCAGCTGTATGTTGGTTCCAGTTCATGTACCTAATCATAAGATTCTCCCAGCTATAGCCTTTGTCGATGATCCTGAAACAGGAAAGGATAATAGTGTTAAAATACTAAGTGGATTGATAGACATACAAAAAGACAATTCTTTTGTAGCTTTGATGAATTACACGGACAAAGCAATTAGATTAGAAGAGGGTCAAAGAGTAGGGTGTTGCTATCCAATCATTGAAGATGTACCATCACACTCAGCTAAAAGTGAGAAGTGTGCAGCATCTACAAGATATGCATATGTTGACTCAAATACTACTAAAGAATCATGTGTCCCAGACCATTTACAGGAGATGTTTGAAAACAGTGTAGGGAACCTTGATGCAAACGATAGAGAAAAGTTCGCAAGACTGCTCAATAAGTACCAGGATGTTTTCGCTAAATCTTCAGATGATGTAGGATGCACAAATCGGGTTAAACATACAATCAATACAGGCACAGCAAATCCAATTCGCCAGCCTGTACGGAGGCAACCATATGGTAAGCGTGAAATTGAGCAGCGAGAAATCAAGAAGATGATGGATAAAGGGATCATAGAGCCATCGAATAGCCCATGGTCTTCACCAATTGTGTTGGTGGCGAAGAAGGATGGATCCACAAGATTCTGTATTGATTACCGTCGACTGAACGAAGTAACTGTTAAGGATGCATACCCTATTCCGCGAGTTGATGATTGTTTTGATGCCCTATCAGGTTCCAAGTGGTTCAACTGTATGGACTTGAATTCTGGGTTCTGGCAAATAGAGATGGACGAACAGGACAAGCTAAAGACAGCATTCTCTACAAGCCAAGGATTATATCATTTCCGGGTCATGCCATTTGGGCTTGTTAATGCCCCTTCAACCTTCGAAAGGTTAATGGAAGATGTTCTACGTGGCATACAGTGGGCTGAGTCGCTACTTTACATGGACGATATCATCACTCCTGGGAAAACAGTAGACGAGTGTCTAAAACGCATTGAAAATGTCTTTATGCGTTTGAGAGAAGCTAATCTTAAACTGAAACCATCGAAATGTTTATTTTTCCAAAAGTCAGCCTCCTTTCTTGGACATATTGTTTCTGAAAATGGGGTTGAAACTGATCCGGAGAAGGTAAAGGCAGTTCAAAATTGGCCAATACCAAGGAATAATAAGGAAGTACGTAGCTTCCTTGGTCTTGCATCATACTACAGAAAATTTGTAAAAGGGTTTTCTGATATTGCTAGACCATTGCACAAACTTTGTGAGAAGAAGAGTCCTTTCAAATGGACTGAAGATTGTCAAAGTTCATTTGAAGCTTTAAAAGAAGCTTTGACAACAACACCAGTTTTGGCCTATCCGGAATTAGGATCAAAATTTATCTTAGACACAGACGCATCGGACAGTGCGGTTGGAGCTGTTCTTTCTCAAATACAGGATGACAAAGAAAGAGTCATTGCTTATATGAGTAAATCCATGAACGTCCACGAAAGGGCCTATTGCATTACCAGAAAGGAACTACTTGCTGTTGTTACAGCACTGAAACATTTCCATACATACTTATATGGACAGGAAGTACTTTTACGTACAGACAATGCAGCAGTAAGCTGGATGCGGACTCTTAAATCCCCTATAGGCCAGGTGGCGCGTTGGTTACAGGAGCTTAACACATATAACCTAGAAGTGATCCATAGGGGAGGCAAAAGTCATTCCAATGCTGACGCCTTATCTAGGATGCCATGTAAATCTTGCAAACACCAGCAAAGACTCCAAGATGAAATTGAATTAGACAATGACATTGAGAAAATATCTGAAGAAAGAGTAATGGTTGTGACAAGGAGTCAAGGAAAGGAAAAGGCATCCGAAATGACTAGTAACCAGGTTCTCTTGAATGGTTGGGATCCTTTGCAAATATCTGTTAGCCAGCTTAATGATGCTAATATAGGTCCAATAAAGGTCGCTTTGGAAGAAGGGAAGTCACAACAAAACTGGACTGAAATTTCAGCTGCTTCTTCACAGCTGAAAACTCTTTGGCGTCAATGGGATCGTATGGAAATTAAGGGTGGCTTGCTATACAGGAAATTTGAAAGTAACAATGGGGGCCTTCTGTATCAACTTGTGACTCCTGCTGATAGGCAGGCAGAAGTCATTAGGTATCATCATGATATACCTAGTAGTGGGCATCTTGGGGTAGAGAAAACATTGAGTAGAATAAGACAAGGATTCTACTGGCCTGGAATGACAGATACAGTGAAAAGATATTGCAAACAGTGTGATAATTGCACTGCAAGAAAACTGTCGCGAGAATCTAATAAGGCACCACTTGGGCAGTATCTAGTTGGTGAACCTATGGAGAGGGTAATGATGGATATATTAGGACCTCTTCCCCTGAGTAACATGGGAAATAAGTACATACTTGTGATAGCTGATTGGTTCACAAAATGGACAGAATGTATTGCGTTACCTGACATGGAGAGTAGAACAGTTGCAAAGGCATTTGTTGATACTTTCATTTGCAGGTTTGGAGTGCCATTGCAAATCTATTCTGACCAAGGTAGATGCTTTGAATCCAAACTTATGCAAGACGTATGTGAGCTCATGGAAATTGAGAAAACTCATGCTACTTCCATGCGACCTCAAGCTAATGGGCTTGTGGAGCGGTTTAACCGAACTCTCATTTCAATGCTGAAATCTTTCTGCCAATCAAAGCAAGATAATTGGGATTCCTGCTTGCAACAGGTCATGATGGCATATAGATCTTCGCCTCACAGTAGCTCTAAAGTAAGCCCAAATAAGATGGTGTTTGGACATGAAATCACTCTGCCTATGCAAGCCGTTGTTGGGCGCCCTAGGGCAGAAAATGAAGTCCGGGATTGTGAAGCCTATGTCATGGATCTTGAGGATAATCTGAAAAGATGTCATGACGTTGCTAGGGCAAATATCAAAGCTGCTGCAAAGTATCAAAAGAAATACTATGACAGTGCCTCCAAGAATAGGAGTTATACACAAGGACAACTAGTCTGGTTGCATGATGCTACACGTAAAGTTGGAGTATGCTCAAAATTGGTGAACAAATGGAAAGGTCCCTTTGTCATAACAAAGGTGCTGGACGACCTTGTCTGTATGGTGAAACAGTCCCCAAAGGGTAGACCAAGAGCATACCATATTGATCGGTTACATCCATATAGAGGATCAAAGGTTCCTAGTTGGACTCAGGCAAATTAGAAATAGAGGATATTTCACAAAAACACTTTAAGAGTGACGTTTTGTTTTGAGTTCTATGTTATAAAGTGTTAAAGTTGAAATATGATTTAATGTTGTTATTAAACTTTACAAGTGTAAACAAAGTGAAACAAACATAACAAGTGTAAACAAACTTAGTAAATGTAAACGAACTTAACAAGTGTAAAAAGTGGTGTGTGGACGAACTAATGTAAAAGTTTGTAGAAGTATCAGTATGTATAGAAATAAATAAACAGTAATAAATATAAACAGTATTTGTTTTTACTTACATACGCCTGCATATGCAAGTTAGATATGTGATAGAGATTTCCTGTGGACGGACATTTCAAAAACGAGAAGGGCCTAAGTACAGTAGTATGAATCAATTTCCTTTGAACATGGCACATTACATATACTTTTCAGGGACTCTATACAAGTTCTCTGCGAATAGTACAAGATTTTTTTCTCAATTTCTATTTCTAGGGAGAACTGCTGGCTCTGCGAGGGGATGTTCCCTACGAGGACGGCTCTTGTGAAACACTTAATATCTGCTGAGCATAGGTGCCTCACTGTTCTATGCCCATGGTGCAGAAAGAAGAAGAGGACATTCACCAGAATTAGTGATTAAGAAGTTCATGTGAGCAAATCGCACAAGGACGTTAATCTCCCTAAGGACCGTTTTAGCAGGGCAAATGGGTTCTACTATGCCATTTATCCTAATGACTACGCTAAAATTGCAGAGTCGGTACAGGCATATGAGAGTGATGCAGCGTATGACGTACGAAAGGCTATAAGGGACTGGGCAGAGGAATTCGAAGACAGGAAAGATAGAATCGAAAGTTGGAATACAGGATGGAAAGAGGGCTTGAAACTAGCTGAAATGAAAAATGGGAGGACAAATGATAGGAGTGATTCGAAGGAGGAACGGAATTCAGTGAGGAGAGACAGACCAAGTAAAGAGAGGAGAGAGGTGACGAGTTCAGAAGGGAAAAGGGAAAGAAGTTCGGAAAAGAGAGGAGAGATGTGTTCAAAGAGGAGGGAGGACAAGGATATTGATGCTGCGAGGGTAATCGAAATAGGGATAGGATTTACTGGGCATGAAAGGGCAAAGAAAAGGAAGGAAGTTGACTGTAGGGAGGATAGAACAGCAAAGCAGAGCAGGATTAGTTCAGAGAGAGTTGATGGGTTGGATACATACAGAGATGACATTGAATTGGAAAGTGGAGACATCGATGAAGAAGTGGAAATAAGTAATGAAGCGAAAGGAAGGGGCAAGTCAACAGCGAGAGAGGATTTAACGACAGTACATGAACAGGAAAGGGGAAGTGGTACAAGAGAGAGGGATAGGAAGGATAAGGATTCGGAGGAAATGGAAGGCGAGAAGATTGAGGAGTCGCTGGGATCAACAGATAAAAGAGGGCAAGTTGGGAGTAAGGGGATGGAGGAGGCAGTTGCTTTGGACAGAGAAAAGAGTAATGGTGGAGAGTACAGAGATGTAGAAGAGGAGCTTGAAGATCGAAAACGTACAGAGGAACCCGAACCTGTAACAAGGGAGGAAGCTTTAATTGAAGGGACAATTACAGACTTAATGAGTGAAACAAGTTCCTCAAGTTCTAGTGCATCAAGTTCGAGCTCAAACACCACTGTTAATAAGGCCGATTTGGAAGCTGATTGCCTTCGCGCCAGAGCACTCGATATACTGAGAAAGGGGGCTATGCCCATCTGCCCTCCTGCCAAAAGGGAATGGAATACTGTTATCCGCTTGGACTGTTCTAGTACAAACACTCATGTGGTGTGGCCTCCATCAAATTGGAAGTCCTTAAGTGCCGACCAGAAACTTATGGCTCGGGAATACATAGCTCTTGTGTTCGAAAATAGGAGTAAAATGTTAGAATTTCCGGCTGTCTCGAGAAGGACTCTCCTCGATAAATATGCATTCTTCGCCCTGGATGGAGAGAAAAGGCCACAAGAGGAGGAAAACGAAGCGGATAAGGTAGAGGCCAAGATAAGACAATACAACCTGTCGTATTTGGCCAAGGTGGCAAAGGGAGAAATATGTGACAGCAGGACTGCATGGAGCATTATAAAAAGCATAGAAAAAGCAGACAGATGGACGGACACTGATCACATTACTAAAACCTTAGATAGTGGCAATTTAAAACTAAAAATTTAACAAGTGTATTCAGATTTTTAACCATAATGGGTGTTCTTTAAGTTCTGTTTTTGAAGTTTACTTAAGAATGTGATTTTTTTAAGTAGAGGTTTTACTTAAATACTTTTACAATGTAGCATGTTTAAACATTGACATTGAAATCATTCATTGTTGTTGGTTTTATTTTCCTTATGAAGTATATAATCCAGGAGGATTATTTAATAAGGGAGGGGGAAGTGTAATGTGAAGGTACACCTATGACCAAATGTATTGTAGTCATAAAACATGTATAATGATTCTGTGATCATCATATACATGTTTCAAGAGCTTTTCTTGGCTTTAGCAGTGATTATCATGTATTTTCATATCGTTCTTATCTGGTAATAGGAGGACCTCACATTGTTGACTTCGATATTGACAGGTCGTGAAAACCCATTACAATTGTGTATTATCCACTTCATGTGTTTAGCGAGCACATGAAATGCATTTTATACGATCATATTTAACTCAGGAATAGATCACTTACTAGTATGCATTTGTTCTCACAATCATTCACTTTAAATCGGCTCTTGTTCGGAAATCATTCTAAGATTTTGTTTGGAAAGGCGGTCGGTGATTTGGGACTACTTGTTTCTCATGAGATTTACTCCTTAAGGTAGAATTACCCTCCCTTATACATTAAGACTGGTCAAAATGACTTAAGTAAGGTATTTACGAGTGTCTAGATTATATCTGGTCTAGCTTTCCGGTAATAATATTAACTTTTGTAATTCCGAAAGGGCATTTTGGAAATCCGAACATGGACTACATTTTGTACGGCGGACCTGTACATCTTTCGGATTTTTCCGAAAGCGGAACCATTGGACGATATTCACATAGACTCTGAAGGAGCCTTTGTTGTGATTGGTCACTCAATGCCTGATAACTTATATGGAAGTTGAAGTGTATAGAGGCGCGAGATTATAAAAAGAGGATGCGTTCATGGAACGGCAGCTTTTCGAACTGGAACTTTGGCGAAACAACTTCAAAATCTCCGTTTCTTTAGTTTACTTCAAAATTAATTTATCTTTTGTTTATAACGTATTCTTTTATTAAATCACATAGTCAGGACAAGGACATTTGAGGATCAGGACCAAGAAAACAGTCTAGGACGGACAGGCAAATAATGTAAACATTTATTGACACTTTCAACAATTCAATATTTCAAAGTAAACTTAATTTTGCTTTTGACAATTTCATGTGAATTGTCTTTACTTGTCGATAATTAATTAAATAAGTTCATTTTAAGCTACATTAAGCCTGTTTATCATTTGAACCTCTGATCTTTGGCAAACTCCCGTTCAGTCCGCTCACAGGAAGGATCTCGTCCTATAATAGACATACGTGATCGCTCAATCCGTGCGTCCATTCCTATTGCTAGATATATACATAAGTATATGTATAGCTTCGTGGCATTGCTGTTCTGACCGTCTCCTGGTAGAGATTTCTATGATCACGAGTTAAGACCGCTCGCACCCGTGTATCTTAGCATATCTCAGACAAGGCCTGCGAATCTAATTGCGTGTATGCATGCTAATCCTGTTACAGTATTTTTGTTGCCTATTATAAGCTGGAGAATATGGCTTTTTTTCGGATCTTCATAAATCTAAAGAATGTATTTCAGTAAAGGTATAACACGAGTTATTTTCAAATTTACTGTACGTATTTTTTTCTTATTCAAGCTGTATTTGCACGTGTTTGCAAATAGTAGTTATACAGGTGAATGGAAACTTATTGAGTTTCAAAACTACCATTATCATTTGTTGCATTTATATTGATTTAGGAAGACATTCTATATGCAAGCTTCTCTTTTCCTTTTAAAGATTAATGTCTATCTGCAAACAGATATATAATCAAAATGATTTTTGTCGTTAAATCGATATACCAACTTTTACAATATCATAGTCATTACTCATTATTTCTTATTTTGTGAAGGAATGTCATGTCCATTATTAAAAAATCCTCCGAATTATAGAATAGTAACGAGACATATAAATCATAGTACATACACATTCTTCTCTTCATTAAGTCATAATGTAGATATGTCACTACTGTTGTAATATGTATGTAATGTACTTTGTATTTTTGGCCGGTGGCCTTATAATTGCTGAATAAATGTTATGTTATGTAGAAAATTAAATATTGGACAAAAATGAACCACTTTGAACATTGTGCACACTCAATTACTGATGCAAAAATATAATCATTTTAAACACATACTTTTCATATTTTTAATATTTCCATAACAAATCAGTTACAGTTTCTTTCACACATCAATTTTATTTCTTCTCAATAGTACATATATAGAAATATGCATTTTAGTAATGTCCATTTATCCGAATTTTATTGCGCTCAATCGATAAGACAGGAATACATCTTTAACGTTGTCAGTCTGTCTGTCAAACAAAGGCTAATGATAATTATCCAGGTTTCATTCTTCAACCTGAAGGTTGTACACAAAAGTTTATGAAAGAAATTTTCGGTGGTCACTAAGAACGTTTGAGTAGTGTAGCTTTAACTTTTGTATATGATTTTTGTCTAATTTTGCATTATTAAATGCTACCTAGAGGTAAAACCAGTTGCAATTATAGCAAAAATCTATTTTGAACTCAAGTTCCAAGGTAACACCAAAGCAATATCATTTCCCGGTGGCAAAGGCTCTATTCTTACATTTTTTATACATAAGCATTTTTGTATTACAAAAAGATTTATCATTACCCCCCAAACGTGATTCGGAAATTATTTCATCACTCACTATCATAATAATAAGATTTACAAATCCGGGATGATAATAACTTGTGTATGACGCCATTATTTTCCAGGAATTATGTCTGAGATTTTTACTTATTTCATTTGTGCTTAATTCATTGCGAACTTATAAAAAAGATGAATGTATGCCTTCATCGAATAAAGTGTTTTGTTTTTTAACAATCGTTCGTCAATGCAATCTTGATTGCTTCTTATTATGCGATTTAATAATGAAAGTGATCACCTCGATTACTTAACGCTTACCTCGAACTAGAAGGCTTATTTTCACTTCAGTACATACAGTAAGATATATTCAATATTTTCAAAGACAATAGTTTAAAGATAAAGATAAATAAGTTAAAACGATAACACACAGAAACCGTATCGGAATATGGTGAAGGATTAGAGGACACAGAAAATCAAGAAAACAGGGCATCTAAAAAAGAGTTGAATAACGAGCGGGAGGTTTATCGAGAGAAATTGAGCCGAGCTGGATAGATGAAGGGAGCCTAATTGAAAAGGGGAAGGTAGTCTGATTGAGACAGAGAGGCGGAAAAGAAAGAATGGGTAACCGAAAAAGAAAGATATAGCCAGACTCTATGTGTGAGAGAGTGTGTGTGTGTGTGTGTGTGTGAGAGAGAGAAAGAGAGAAGGAGAGAGAGAGAGAGAGAGAGAGAGAGAGAGAGAGAGAGAGAGAGAGAGAGGGAGAGAGAGATTGTCTGTCTGATATTCAAAACATTTGTCGAAAGCCTGATTGAACTAGACTTTTAAATGCATTTTAGGTAGATTCTTTTCATTACTATGAACAGTTCAGCCAACCTAGACTGACAGCAACGAAACCTTGTGTTTACCTGTCTTAACCAATAGAATCCCTTTATAAACATCTTTTTAACCCTTTCCTGTACAATAATTGGTTTTTACGCCCATGTGATTTTATACTTGAGAAAACGTGGGAAAAGAAGATATTGCTTGTAACAAGCAGTTTCTTCTTTTTTTTTTCCACAATATTTTCTATCCCATGGAGTGGTTATTTTTTGATTAAAGTCCTTTTTAAATTGCTGTCTGCAATTTGAATTTGGACAGGTCTAAAATTTAGCAAAACAGGAAAGGGTTAAATAAACACCGTGTGCACGTGGCTTTTAATATCGGGTGGCATTTTTGTACATCTTTTTATTTTGAAGGTATTTTTATAAAAATGTCATTATTTAATTGGCTTAAGATATATCAATATCATAAGAGTAACATTGATTCGTAATCTTATTATTGAGATGTGAAAGATAACCGAAGCAAACGAAGCCGTATGCGGTAGATTAAATCGTTGTAGACTTTGGTAAGTAGTATTAAACCTATGTGTGCATTAGGGGACATCTTTGTGGATGTTACCTAAAACCACGAAAAGGAATACCACTTTATGTCGGAAGTAAATTCGCATGGGGGAAGGCTTCATGATGGTTAGGTTAATCTAACAGTTGTCCAGGTTATGTGGTTTGTCCCCCCCATACGCAATATTACCATTTCTATGACTATTGAAATCCACCCATTTTTACAAATCATTTGAACGATCACCCGTTTTGTAAGGTACAAAATTCTCCCCCGTTATTATCATTATTATTTTTTTTTTTCAAAACGTGCCTTGTCTTTCTTGCTCTTAGACTTGGCCAAGTGACGAGTCAAAACCCATCGTCATTTTGATTCATGGGTACGACGTCAAACTACTAAGCCACTAAGCCATTTACTTTATCTGTTACATGGTATTGGCCAAACATTTTACAAAGCATTGCGTTTGATATCGAACTAGAACTTTCTGTTGGAGTCATTGGGCGTGGCCTGGGGAGCCAATTGTAGAGCCAAAGACAAATCATGATATAGTTGGTCAACCCATTATCTGTGTGGGGGGGAGCGAAGTCGAGTTTCGCTGATATGAACTGTTAAGTTAGTTTACCTCCATCGAAAACAAGTCTGTATAACATCAAGTATACTAAATTTCAGACGTAATACTAGTAATAAAATTCGCGGCTTGTTAAAACGTATGTATGGCAATGTACTGGTTTTGAAGCTCTCATCAAAGGAATACAGACAAAACTGCCGGTATTACCCGAATACGAAACCGCACCAATTAACTGCATCTGTTTTACAAAGAAAACTCAAGTTTTTATTGCTCATGCTTTCCATTCTCTGTCAATATTTCTGTCCAGTTTCCTCAGGTTGTCAGTATTACGTAAAAAGAAGAGGAAAACGGAGCAAATTTAATTATTAAAATTTTCCTTCCAGGTCATTTTATAAATCTAATTATGAAGGCGATGACTGATCGTACCATTACCGGAGACAAATTACCAGGAAAATATTTTTCATATCGTGGAAACGTTACGGCAAACATTCTTGACATTTTACAAAAGTTATGTGTCGAGAGTCACTCGTCTTGCAATCCTCGGACGATGGTGGGTAGCGTAACTATCGGATAAGAAATTAATGGCTCGGATAGAATGTTTGCTTGCATAGGTGTAAGTAACTACACGAAGCTAAGACCAGCTGCTCAAATACTGTTAAATGTGGCGTTTAACTTGAATAATTAATCAATCAAATCGTTTACAATCATGAGAAATTAAGTAGAAAGTTTTTGTTGAAAGGAAAGAGAATATGAAGAGGGAGGAAATGATTACAACTAAAACTAAAATATGTGATCTGAGAAGGTTCTTAAAAATATATATATTTTTTTGAATGGGGTTCAGTGTCACTTTTAACAGTTTTGCAGTCAAATCGTGGCAGCTTGAGCACCTAACCACCGATTCCTGTCATTTCTCACACCAGTACTATCATTTCCGAGCCTCAAGCTACTAATCCGAATTAGGGTTACGATTGTCCACCCATTGGTGGGAGACAAATGTCAGAAAGGATATTTGCCGTGACAAGGACTCGAACCCCGATTTAAACGACGTTATTTTGAACAAGAGGCTAATAGGGCCTTATCGGTCACCCGAGTCTGGGAAAGGGCTAAGTATGACCATGGGGCCATAATTTATACAATCTTGAAAGAGGTCAAATAGATGATGCTACATACCGGTATCAAAGCTCTAGGCCTTTATGTCTCGGAGAAGAAGATTTTTAGAATTTTCACTATATAAGCCTTTGTTAAACTTGTGACATACAGGAACAGGCTAATCCTGACCTTTATTCAATCTTGATAGCGGTCCACCAATTGATGCTGTATACCAAAAATCGCAGCTCTAAGCCTTCCTGTTTTGGAGAAGAAGATTTTTTTAAAAAAAATTCACTATTTAAGCCCTGTGAAAAACTTGTGACGTCCGGGGATGGGCTAATTCTGACCCAGGAGCAATAATTTATACCATCTTGAAAGAGGTCTACCAGATGATGGTGCAGACAAAATATCAAAGCTGTAAAGCTTTCTGTCTCGGAGAAGAAGATATCTAAAATTTTCACAACATAAGCCTTTTTTATAATTGTGACGTTCGGGAACGGGCTAATTCTGACCCTTGAGTCATAATTTATGCAATTTTGATAGAGGTCCAACACGTGATGCTACAAGCCAATTATAAAAGCTCTAAGCCCCCCATTCGGAAGATGAAGATTCTTAAAATTTTCAGAATATATGTCTTTATTAAATTTGTGACGTCCGGAGAAGGGCTTATTCTGACCAAGGAGAAATAACTTATACAAACTTGATAGAGGTCCACCAGATGATGCTACACACCAAATATCAAAGCTGTAGGCCTTTCTGTTTCGGATAAGAAGATTTTAAACTTTTCAGTATATAAGCCTATGTTAAACTTGTGACGTCCGGGAACGGGCTCATTATGTATTTGGGGCCATAATTTATTCAATTTTGATACAGGTCCACTAGATGATGCTACATACCAAATATCAAAGTTCTATGCCTTCTCGTTTGTGAGAAGAAGATTTATGAAATTTTCAACATATAAACCTATGTTAAACCTGCGATCTCATGACAAGAAGATTTCTAAGGGTTTACACTTTTTTGTCCCTTTTTGCCCTTAAGGGAGCTAACTCCATGACCTGTACAAATACGAAACCCCATCCGATGGGGATGCTTCCTGTCGAGTATGGTTGAAATCTGTTCAATGGGTCTTAAGAAGAAGTCAAAAATGTAAAAAGTTAGCGCACGACGCACAACGCACGACGAGAGACGTAACACGATCGCAATTTATGGCCAGCACATATAGCATTTAAAAAAGTCAGAAAGGTTGGTTGGCGACGTATATGTCTGATCACAGCTTAAATAAGCTTTAGTTACGCCGTTTAAGTCGCCAAACCAACAACAAAGGTGAACGTATATTGCAGCCAATTTTGGAGATCAATGAATGATTTCGTAGGTCGACTGGTTATTTGATTTATAGCCGCGATTGGTCAATTAACGTACACATGGCAAGAGAAAACTGTTAGTGCTTCGACAAAAAAAATGACCTATCGCTGGCCCCGCTCTTTTTAGCTCACCTGAGCACGTAGTGCTCAAGTGAGCTATTGTGATCCCCTTTTGTCCGTCGTCCGTCCGTCGTCCGTCGTGTGTCGTGCGTCGTGCGTCGACCGTCAACAATTTCTTTAAACGACATCTCCTCCCATACCACTGGGCCAATTTGAACCAAATTTGGCAGAAATGTTCCTTAGGTGGTCCCCTTCAAAATAGCTAAAAGAATTGAAATCCGTTAAAAACTCTGGTTGCCATGGCAACAAAAGTGAAATTTCAAAATAATCTTTAAAAATCTTCTCCTCCTGACCCAGAAGGCGTAGAGCCTTGATATTTTGCATGAAGCATCAGTATATTGACCTCTTTCAAAATAGCTAAAATCATGATCCTCGGGTCCCCAGGGGCGGAGCCAGGGGGGGGGGGGAAGTATAGGCATGAAGCATTAGTTCACAGACTTCTTTCTTATTTCTGAAATTATAACCCATGGAAAAAGTTTTTTCCTTCTTTCAAACTAGCACTAAAGCCTCGGAATTTGTAATTTAGACTTTTGGATCATAAGGTTCATAGTCTTTACATGTAATTGTGGCCCACTTGATTCATAATCCTAACCTTAACATGAAATTAGACTGTTGAAAGAAAAAAGAGCCTTTATCTCAGGTGAGCGCCCCAGGGCCAACGACCCTCTTGTTTTTCTTTTGCCCCGCTTATTGACTCCGAGAGAAAGTTCCGCTTCGATTTTAATAACGGTGTTAATTTATGGCAAAATTTGTGGCAACGTGCATGCTACAGAATAGAAAAATGATTGGTTGGCGACGTAAACGCCGTAACTACAGCCTGAATAGTCAGCCAAGCCAACAAAAATGATTCGCCAAAATGGCTGCCAATGTTGGAGTTCAAACTGAACTTCCAGTCTTAATGAACGATTTGACTGGTCGACTGATTATTCGATTGACAGTCACACTTGGTCAATTGAAACGGACAAAGGAATGAATCAATGAGTTTTACGGCGAATCGACAGCTGAAGTTATTTCGAGCGCTAATTAAGAGATGAAGAGAATATTTCTTTTTGTTTTCATGGAGGTACGAACCGAAAAACCTAATCACACTGTATGAATACGCGAGTGCCCAATTTTTAGTTGTCAGAACTATTTTATGTGAGGACGAAGGTAAATCGCCTCTCCCCAGACTAGGAGCCACCCATTGACAAACCCCCAATTGGAAAATCTATAGATATCTTTTCGAGTGGTATAGAATGGTTGTTTGAATAGAGATTAACGCCACTTTGACAGTATTTCAGTCATATCTCGCAGGCTGGAGCACCCAACCATGGATTCCTGGCATATGTCACACCTTTACTACCACTACATCCTTTCAGAGCCTCCCGCTACCCATCCCACACAGGTGTACGAATATCAACCATTGGAGGGAGACAAACGTCGGAAAGGATATTTGCTACGACTGGGGATCGAACTCAGGATCCAATGACTAGGAGTCCTACGCGCTACCTTTGCTCCATGGCCGCGGCCTCGAATTGTAATGAAGGATGTGCGGACAAGGAGTTTTGCGTGTTTAAAGCATCATTGAAGGTGTACGTGTATTTGACAAAACACAACATAAACTCAAAATGATTTCCTTTACTTAAAGATAATATTTAGTTACGTTGCTTGGAAACTAGAACAAAAGAATGCTCGACAAATTTTCCATTTTTACATATTCTAACGTGATACGATGGTTATTATTTCTTTCATCGTCTGCTGAAGAAAACAACTGAAAGGTTTTATGGTCGAATATATTCATATGGTTATTTTATGGGTTCCGTTTATAAACCATTAGACTTATCAACTGTTTTGTACGGATAAAAAATGCAGTGTTCCTTTTTAAGTTGGAATGCGGAGCAATTCCTACTTAGAATTAACCAAACCGCAAAATGAACACAAGACAATTTTATTTCGGGTTTTTTGATATTACATATCACGTGATCTCTTAGATATGAATACACCTCGGGTTACTTCTCATCTCAACTTGCCACGGACAATCAGTTAGTTGTAGCCGAAGACAATAATATGACACATGAAAAGGATGATATAAAAATTCGTTGAGAGACTTCTAAACGTGCTTTAGTTTGTTTAAATTATTGAAAAATAAGGTTATAATCAGCGCAGTAATTTGTTTTTTTGTGATTCGCCGTCCCGTGTTTGGTAATCACGTGATCTCAAGTGACATGTGGTAGTCATGTATCCATAGATAGGCAATTTTACAAATATGGCTCAGATCGAAATGCATTTTACAAAAACCACGCCGCCCAGTGCTTTAAAACATTCTAGAGCGATTAAGGGGGGTCGTAGGCATCAAGCAAGCAAGCGCGATTATTGTTTGATTTACAGCTTTTACTCAATATAAATCAAATAGATGTAAAACGAAAGTAGAAGATATTGAAAATTAGAATGTAAACATATCAATTTCCGGTTTCTACTTATTTACTAAATAATTACGCCTTATTATGTCGTTATTTACACGTTTAAATCAATAATAACACATCAAACCTTTAACAAGTTTCATCTAGCTTTCAGCTTGGTCCTTTTTACTTAAGATTTTTTACGGTTCTAAAGCCGAATAACGAATAAGGAAATCGCGCGACTACAGGGCGCCGAAGATTATTTGATACTATCTTCATCATATTATAGGAATTTTTAGGAAAAGGTCAAAACCTACCACGCGCAAACAATAACGTTACAATTACGTTATCGTCTTTTTTCTTTTAAATTTTACTCACACGCTTAAAATATTCTATTTTCCTAAGTCTAAACCGGTATTTCAAATCGATCACCCTGAAACAAGTTTCCGCGCATTTCCGCAAATTTCCACGTATACTCATATATAAACTTGAAGTGAAAATCTCCGTGAGTTTAGTATGATCGTTACAGAATTGGCCGAGTTGAGGGTCAAATAATCATCGAGGTCATTGATTTCTTACTGTAGAAGCTGTCATTCTCTGTTTTCAAGATTTTAAAGCAGTTAACGTTTTACAGTTGATCAAAAGGAGAATGTTATGCTTGAAAATTCTAATTTTGCTGTGCGTGACACGAGCTCATAATATTCAAAGAAGTTGCAGACGACAGTTGTAAGCTGGTGAAATCTTTAAAATCCTGGTCTTTTTTGACAGAAAACATTGTGGATAATGAAGAAATCGGTTGTAAAAAGCAATTTCTTCATTTTCCACAATGTTTTCCAAAGCTTTCATAATGAGGGTCATTAGGGTCAGTTAAAAGCGTCACTATCTGGAAAAGGATTACGACAATGCTAGTTTTTGATTTCTGTATGTGGATTTATGTTTTTGTGCGTTATTCGATCACGCACATATGTACACGAATGGGAATGCCGGTTTAAGTTTAAAGGAGGGAGGCTTTCTCGGAAAGTTATAAATGAATTTGAACCGAAATCGACAGTTATGACCCTTCCAGCGCATTCCAAATTCTCAGTACTTTCAATCCTTTGATTTTATATATAGACCAATTCCTTTTATTTCTCGAGGAACAATTTTCTCCCGAATTCCCCTGTGAGTTATTTGTTGTTCGAATTATATAACAGGTTATTTCCCTAATATCAATTTCCAGTGTAATTTCGGTCAGTAATTCACAAATAATTTTGTCCATATAGCAAAGGTAGTAATGAAAGAATACAGTTCGAATGATGTAGTTTGTGGCTTATGACGCCCTATTTAAGAATCGGACTCGGCTAAAGCTTCACACGTAACCTTAGCAATGGCAACCTTGATAGGATGAAAGTCAAGTTTTATAGTGCAATTTATATGTGACGGCGAGAGCGAGCCAGAGGAAAATTTTCACCATGGCCATGGCTACTTAATATTCTCATGGATTTCAATTCTTTGAAGTAATTTGAAAGGGCAACACCAAAGGACATTTTCTGTGAAGTTTGATTGAAATTCCATGTTAAGTTTAGGGGGAGAAGATTTTATCATAATTGTGACGGACGGACGGGCGGACGGGCGGACGGACGCCGGACGATGATATTGACTAAGGGCGATATGAACTTCGACTGCAGGATCCACGACGGAAGTAAAGGGGTCATGACCAGGTACATAAGCATCTGTTGCGATCAATCTGCTGAACGCAGTCTTTTTTATTATATTTTAGAGAACCTTGTGGTTGAAATTATCAAAATACATGTGAATCAATATTAGATTTATTGCTTTGACAATTTTGTCTAGATGACCGTAGTTTGGAAAGATTGAATAAATTAACCGATATCAAGAATATCTTTCTCAATACTACCAATGCTTTTATAATAAATATAGTTGCTAAGACCATTTGACGGATCGCCGACCCCGCCAACTTACTCCATTGGCCTAGCCTATTCACTCCAAGAGAAAATTCCACATCGGTATTAAATGATGTTAATTTGACAAGAAACGTGTAACAAAAAAGTAAAACGTCGTACTAAGAATTTGAATAATCTGTTAAAAAATGCTTTACACAACTGTCTTTCAAGTCGAAGTTCAAAGTACACTTCCGGTCTAGATGCATGATTTGATTTAACGACTGATTCGTTGGCAGTCGATTGCGAGAAAAAAGTTCAGGTTGATTATCTAGAATATACAAAGACAAATTTATCAACATATGCTCAGATGAAAATGTTCTGTCGGTACGGACTCTTTGGGTGACATTAATTCGCACTTGAAGATTGTGATTTTTTTTCTCAAAATTGTCAGCAATCTATTTCTCACAAAACTTTGATTTTTCAACGACTAAAATTGATGACTGACACTTTTTCAAGAAAAAAAAAATGATCTCTTACAAAAACAACAACAACAACATCAACAACAACAACAAAACACACACAAAAAAAAACACCCAAAGAGTAAAATGAAGTGTTTTTCTTACTGTAAGAAGCAAATTTGCATTGTACTTGTTTGATACTGCTTTTAAAAATCATCTGGTAGTATGTATATAAACACAGATTTCTATTATTCGTGTTTGCTTGTTTGAATGGAGTTTAACGCCGCTTTTAACATTTTTTTCAGTCATATCGGCTGTAGCACCTAACAATGGACTCCTGGTATATCTCGCATAAGTACCACCATTACACACTTTCCTAGCCTCCAGCTGCTATCCCACTTAGGTTTAAGATTATCCACCCACTTGATGGAGACAAATGTCGGAAACGATATGTGCCGCCGCCTAGGATCGAATCCCTGACACCACATGATTGAAACTTGGGAGTATGATGCGCTCCGTACTGCCCTATTTACACAGGGCAAGCTTTTCTTGCAGAAAGTCTTAACTTTGTAACCGGCGAACGAATTCAAAACTCTTAGCATTTGTATCCCGGGTACGACGGCTAACCACTAAGCCACGCGTTAGCCAAAAGATAACATTCATAATCTAATTTAAGAAGCTATGATTGACCAATCGCTGGCCCCGCCCACTTACTCCGTTGTCCCCACCCATTGCCTCTGACAGGAAGTTCTGTTTTGAATTTTAATGGCGTTATTTTGAAAAAAAATATAGCCAGTAGCATGTAATAAAAATGAAATGGTTGGTTGGCGACATTAAGATCGTTACTTCAGCTTGAATAAGCTATAGTTATGACGTTTAAGTCGCACCCCCCCCCCCCAAAAAAATATATTTCACACAAAAGGCGGCCAATGTTGGAGATCAAAGCGAAATTACGGGCAAAATTTATTAGTTGATCGATTTTTTGATTCCTTGATTGACAACCGCGACTGGTCATTTCATGAGTCCAATTTGAACAAATTTAAGACAAAAATAAATAAATAAATAAATTAAAATAAATAAATTAAAAAAAATGAAAGTCCTTAGAGCGGGTTTGTTGGCTTATCAGAAGCTATGTTTAATAATGATGTCAACATGTTTCCAATGCAAGCAATTTCTTCATTTTCCACTATATTTTCTACCCAGATGGTTGAACAAATCATCGATTAAATATTGTTGTCTGCAACTCCCTTCAATTTGAACAAATCTAATATGTTGCCGTCTGGTAATGGGTTAATGTTTTAAGCCAAGTTTAATATTTGACCCGAATCCGCTATTTTTCTTTTATCACAATATTTTCATTTACTTTATTTCATCAATGTGTGAAATTTTGGGATTATCTGGTAATAGATTAAATGTTCACAGGACAAGGAAATCGAAACTGGCATATTAAGATTATTTTTGCAATGATCGTTTTATTATTATAACACATGAAGTGCTACATGCATGTTTCAAAGATAACGAGCGATTTCGAGAGGTGAAAGGGTGTTTGATTCGGTAGAGTCCATGCAGAGCTGTTACCATACACTGTATGTCTGCTGTAGCATACGAAGAGTTTCCATGTATTCGATTGACTTCACTGACTACTGACCTAGATCTTACCTTAAAAAGCAAGTAAATTATCTCTCTCATTTAGACAATTAATTCGACAATTCATCGTGATTTTCTTAAGATACAAGATTGTCGAAGTTTTTGACCACTTTCCTCGTCATTTTTGACAACCAAACAGGCCGATAGCATACGGCAAGTAAGTTATTTTCTAATTCAGCGATGAAACAAGATTGAGGCGATCACACGTCCGGTGTTTGGATCGATATTATAGATTCTATATCTCAGCAGAGGATAGAATTCTACGCCAAATGCAAGAATATCTAGATTTTCCACCTAAAAATACATAATTCATATTTTCTATAATTACTTCTCCCACTCAGTGCATTAACGTATAATTAGGTTTCTGCCACTCTCGGATAATGTACTCACAAAACAAAGATGTAGAAATCCTTAACTTTTGAAATTAATCAAAGCGATATTTAATATATAACTGAGTGTAATAATGCATCATAGTTGGACAAAGAGTAATTCAAACAGGTAAAACTACTTATCTTTATTTGAAAATTTTGTTACGTTGCTTTTTTACGTTGCTTTGAAACTGGGACAAAATTAATGCCACACAAATTTCAAATTATACATACATTTACTAGAGCACATTAAAGTGGTTTCGATTGTTATTATTTCCTTTATCGTCTGCTGAAGATAACAGCCTAGTTGAAAGGGTTTATGGTCAAATATATACATATGGATATTAATAATCCATTAGGCTTATCAGATAAACAGTGCAGTGTTCCTGTTTTATATCTAGACCGATTCCTTTTATTTCACAGGACAATTTTCTCCTAAATTTCTTTGTCAGTTATATGTTTCCGATGGAATCATATAACAGGTTAAATCCATGACATCATAATTTCCAGTCATATTTCCGTCAGTAATTCGCATTAAATATTTCGATGTCGCCAAGGTATTTATTATAGAAATATGTGTTTAGGTATAGTTCGCATGATGCAGTTTGTGGCTTAAGGCGCTTTATCTAAAAATCAGGTTCGGCGAAAGCTTCACATTGATAATGTTTTGTTAGTTTGTTTGAACGCAACTTTGAATAGTATTTTTCATATCGCGACGGCTGGAGCACCTAACCATTGATCAATGTTATTGTTTCACACAAGAACCACCATTACGTCCTTTCCGAGCACCTAGCTGCTCATCCTTCTTAGGTTTACGATTGTCCACACATTGACGGGTGTCAATTGTCAGAAAGGAAATTTGCTGCAATCGGGGATCAAACCCGGGACTCCGTGTTAAGGAGTCTGACGCGCTTTCAACTGTGCTGTGGCAGGGTACATTTGTAATGGGCAAGGATGAAATCCGAGGTGCAATTGACTGGAACACTGCCCAATTAGACATTAGACAATCGATTAGACATTCGACCAAACCCGTTTTGAATGTCTTACTGGTGAATTAGACATTCGAAAGTCTAATCGAATGTCTCATATATAATTGGGCAGCAAGACATTCAAAAACGGGTTTGGTCGAATGTCTTATCGAATGTCTAATGTCTAATTCAGCTGTGAGAAATACAAAAACGGGTTTAGTCGAATGTCTTATCAAATGTCTAATGTCTAGGTCAGCTATGAGAAATTCAAAAACGGGTTTGGTCGAATGTCTTATCGAATGTCTAATCGAAAGTCTAATGTCTAATTGGGCAGTTAGACATTAAAAAAGGGTTTGGTCAAATGTCTAATCGAATGTTTAATTTGGCAGATAGACATTAAAAAGCGGGTTTGGTCGAATGTCTAATCGAATGTCTAATATAATAATAAAAAATAAATTTAGTTTTCATGGCGGTATGAAACGAAAAAAAAAAAAAAAAACTAATCACACTTATTCGCGTATTCATAAGGTGTGATTAGATGTTTCGTTTCATACCTCCATGAAAACAAAAACGTATTCTCTTCATCTCTTAAATGAAGTAGAACTAATTAATGCTTTTTTTCTTCTATGCCTGTAACATGAGGACTCAGCTGAAGAAACGATTAGCTCGAACTTCAATGCATACGAAATTGGGCCGCAGATCTTTTAAAGGAAGAAAATTGAGCTTGACTTTCAATGAATATAAAACTGAGCTGCTAATCAATGGAACAATAAAGACTGAGCTTTACTTTAATGCATTTTAACACTTGAAACAATATTACAGTTATACAGTTACATCGCTCGCTCTATTATGTGCTTCTTTCGTACTGTATATTACTTGGCCCGACTGTGCATTGGTCCGCAAAAATCACAAAGCGCGTAATAACACGGAAAGAGATCGTATTATCGTGCCCTTGAACCTCGGCTCGGTCCACATTCTTTCCAATAGGAGATAACGGCATTGTGACTAGCATCATCTGTTTCGTACCAACAAGTGCCGCCGTCAAAGCGCAGTCGGTAGTGTATCAGACTTCTAATCTCCATTAATTGGATGTCATAGGGAGGAAAATTGTAAACCTAAGCGGGATAGCAGTTGAAGGCTAGGAAAGGGTGTAGTGGTAGTCCTGGTGTGAGAAATACCAAGAATCAATTGTTAGGTGATCCAGCTGACGCAATATAACTGAATACTGTTAAAAGTGACGTTAAACCCCATACAATCATTCAATTCTTACCAATAAATAAGTGAAATGTAGTGGGAATAGCATCTGGTGGCTCTGATTGAATATTCTGCCTGGTTTGTTTGATTGGCTGAATGGGGTTTAAGCCACTTTTAACAGTATTTTTTGTTAAATCGCGGATGTTTGAGCACCTAACCATGGATAGCTGGTACTTCTCACACCAGCACTACCCTACAATTGAAGATTGGGAGTCTGATGCGCTAGCACCTGCGCTGTGACGGCGACAACACTTGTCCCAAATCACGTATAGAGCTGATTCCATCAGAGAAAAGGGTTATTCTGGTTTGCAGTGACATCCTAATTTCCTTTATTTGGCTTGATTAACGACGGTGGCCAGGAAAAAACGAGTCCCTAAATACCGGAAAATCATTTTCGGATAATCACTGTGGACATAAGTGATCATTTACTTCAAGCTTGAGTATACTAAGAAAAACGTGCTAGATATTTTGGCTGTCTCCCAAAAAAGAATGGTTTATTCGTCCTAATAGTTTTGCGTAGGATAACTGTTTTTCATACGTTTTAGTTAAATTATTCGGGAAACAAATGTTGGACGATTAGACATTACCCGAGATATGAAATGTCTACCTTTCCCCTCCATTTCTTAATGGTTCTATGCTTAAGGTTGCATAGAGGTGACATGTGCGGGTTTTATTATTATTATTATTATTATTATTATTGTTATTATTTAAAACCTATCTCGTAAAAAAAACCTCGAAATGCTTGTTATTCTTTTTTTTTTTTTTTTTAATTAAGAACATATCGTTTTAAAGGATGGTTACCCCCCCCCCTTTAAAAAAAGTATAAAATAAATGCTTGTAGATATTGAGACAACCTTTCATTTATGAGTCAGTTTTAGCAAGTGAGACGTCAATTTCTTCATTTTCCACAATGTTTTCCAAATTGTTTTTCTTCGGGGTGTCAAAAAACGTCATTGTGTGGGAATGGGTTAAAGGGGTCAAATCCTTTTACCACCAAGCGGATATATCTCTAGGCACATACAAAAATAAAGCCAATAAGGGATTCGATAATTTTTAGGAATACTTCAGAATGCTCTTTTGTGAATATGTTGGTGTGTAAAATACGGCAACTGTGCCTAAAAGGCTATTGACTAATAAGCACTGGCGCAAAAAGTCAACTCTATCTTATGCAAGGTTGCTGAGAAAGCTGCTACGACAAAATTGTACTTTGCCCTGTTGTGAAGTAAAAACGTAGGTAAAAAACGAAGTCGTTAAACCAGAGGTAGATATCGCGTTGGGTTGAATTTCTGATATGATACCATTGAAAATACGTCATCCTTTCTCACAAAATAATTGCTTGATTGAATTGGATTTAACGCCACTTTAAACAGTATTTCAGTCATATCGCAGCGAATGGAGCCGCTAACATGGACTCCTGGTATTTCTCACACCAGTACTACCACTACATCCTTTCCGAGCCTTTAGCTGCGCATCTCACGTAGGTTTACGATTATCTGTTCATTGGTGGGAGACAAATGTCGGAAAGGATATTCGCAGCGGCCGGGAATCGAACCCGGGATTCCATGAACAGGAGTCCTACGCGCTACCACTGCACAAAATAAACTCATTAAGAAATGTATAAATCAAAGAACTGAAAAGTACTGTAAGCTAGCAGAGCATTGTTTTGTTCAATAAGCAAACGTTATCATGATAAATAAACGTGGTTAAAGTAACCAAGGATTTCACACATTTCCACATAATCCCTCCTTTTTACGCCCCTGAAGAAAATTGTTGTGGAAAACAATGTGGAAAATTAGGAAGTTGCTTGTTACAAGCAATTTCTTCATTTTCCACACTGTTTTATACCTAAAGAGATAAATATTTTAGAATTTTCAACAACTTGAAAATGTCGTCTGCAACTTCTTTGTGCTCAGGTGAGCTTAAATACATAGGAGATGAACTTGCATGCAGAGTTTGCAATATTTCTGAAATACATAAGAACTACTTTTTATGGCGTAGGCATCCAACGGATTTAGTGGTTAAGCCTCCACTGGCAGTTTGCACTCGTTGAACTTTGAGACGACCTCTAAATTTTGTCTGTTAACTTAAGCTACCAAAGCTGACGCTTTGCTAGCTACAAAAGCTTACTGATGTGAAATTTAAGAGAATGTTACCCATTCCCACTCAGTGACGCTTTTAAACGCCCACAAGAAAAAAAAAAAAAAAAAAAAAAAAAAAAAACAACTCGAGAAAACATTGTGGAAAAAGAAGAAATTGCTTGTTTCAAGCAATTTCTTCATTTTCTACAATGTTTTCTCGAGTTTTTTTTAGCAATTTCTTCATTTTCTTTAATGTTTTCTACACAGAAAGTTGAAAAATCCAAAATTTCATGAACTTTAAATTGTCGTATGGAACTTCTTTCAAATTTGGCCAGTCTAAAATTCTGCCGTCTGGTAATTGGTTAAAGTACGTAGTAGAGCTATTTTCTCAACATTTAGCATCGGACGAAGCATCGAAATATCCTTATTTCGCTATGCGTCACATAATATAATGCATATATAGTAAGTCTCCTCGTACTCAGTTGTACTGTGTTTTATGTTGATTTACTATGTTTGTGTGACACATAGCGGAGTAAGGACATGTAGATACTTCGTTTGAGGCTAAATGTTGCAATAGTACTCTACAACGTACTTATACCTTAATAGACAGAAATTAGAAAAAAAAATTTTTTTTTTCAAAATTTCAGGTATAAAGAAACTTTTCGTCTTAACCCATATCATGCTGAACCCGGAATATTCATGTTTTGACAGGAGGCATAGACAAAGATCAGCCTGCAAATAAGTGCAGTCTGATCTTAGTCTATGCCACCTGTTTGCTCCATTTAAGCCAAAATTGTTTATAAAAGTGAATTATCCAAACGATATTGACCGTAATGAAGCCGTATACTGCTTTCGTTCCTTTGATTTTTATACAATTTTGAGAAAATATTTCTTTCATTCATTAAGGGTAAATGCATTTTGTACCTTTTTCTCTGGTGAAGAAGAATTGCGTAAAGACTTAACAGTTTTGCTGTCTTTCTTCGTTTTTGCTGTTGTTGTTTTTAGATAAACTATTTAAGTCATACCCGCATTATCAAATTGTTCTCTTGGATAAATGCTCTCTTAACCCTTACTCTAACTCTTACCCTTACTCTGGAATCGCATCGAATCTTACTTTTGAAACTCACAAAAAAGACTCTAAGTAACAGTCAATTTTCTTTTAAATCATTGTATATGTGCCAAATCATTATTACATTTAAACAAGATAATATGAAAGAACACGGGGATTTTTCTGAAAAATAGTAGAGTATCTAAAGATCTTTAGTATAATAGAACTCTACTGATTGCAAGGACTCTGAAGGCATTTGAAAAAATGGGTCTGGGCAGATATCCATTGCTTCTTGTCAATCAGATCAACATATGCATAACATTTGATCCGAGCAAAAAGGTGCTCGAAACATTTAGGCGTAAATTTGTTCTTTTTCCAAATTGGTGAGAGACAATTGGCGCATGTTGCGATGATTTGTCAAGTTTTGACTGAGTCGAGTTTCGACTTCCCGACCAAAGGGTTTATAAGCACAGCGCGTTATCGACAGAGCTTATCAGATTCGGCTCAATAGAGCTTGACAAAAGGGAAATCTGGTATGATGGAATGCGTTTTATACCCTGTCATCCAAGGACGTTGTTGATGTCACCGCTTCAGCATGGTTTTTTTTATAAGTTTCATTATATTTCTAGTGTCACACTGGTTTTCATTCCTTCCTTATACCCGCTCCCTCCCATTGGCTAACACTGAGGTTTAATAATATACTAGACAAAGTTTCCTAAAGATCACCTTTTCGTTCAATGATTTAATGCCCTAAACAAATTGACTAAAAAATAATCTTTTTTATAAGATAGGTTAATATTCGGATTTGATGACCCTGTAGCAAAAATTCGATTCGACATGTGTAGACAGAGATCTCAGGAAAAGACATACCCTTTAAAGCGTGTTTTATTTTGCTTTGTGTCTTCGCGTGCGTTGGTACATTTTGCGAACCTTCAAAGTGATCACAATTTTAGATTGATTTCTATTTCAATTCTATGTCGTCTGCTACTTCTTTGAATTTGGACTTGTCTAAAATTGTATGGTGTTGGAATTGGTTATTAGCTCGTGTCACGCACAGCAAAAATAGAGTTTTCAAGCATAACATTCTCCTTTTGATCAACTGTAATACGTGAACACCTTTTAGAATCTGGAAAACAGAGAAAAACAGCTTCTACAGTAAGAAATCAATGACCTCGATGATTATTTGACCCCAACTCGGTCAAATTTTGTAACGATCATACTAAACCCAAGTAGATTTTTACTTCAAGTTTATGAGTATACGTGGAAATTTGCGGAAACTTGTTTCAGGGTGATCGATTTGAAATACCGGTTTAGACTTAGGAAAAAAAAAAGAATATTTAAAACGTTGTGAGTAAAATTCAAAAGAAAAAAGACGTTAACGTTATTGTAACGTTATTCTTTGCACATGGTAGTTTTGCCTTTTTCCTAAAAATTCTATATGATGAAGATAGTATCGAATTATCTTCGGCGCCCTGTAGTAGCGCGATTTCCTTATTCGTTATTCGGCTTTAGAACCGTAAAAAATCTTAAGAAAAAAGGACCAAGCTGAAAGATAGATGACACTTGTTAAAGGTTCGATGTGATATTATTGATTTAAACTTGTAAATAACGACATAATAAAGCGTAATTATTTAGTAAATAAGCAGAAACCGGAAGTTGATATGTTTACATTCTAATTTTCAAAATCTTCTACTTTCGTTTTGCATCTATTTGATTTGTATTGAGTAAAAGCTGTAAATCCCACAATAACCGCGTTTGCTTGATGCTACGATCCCCTTAATCGCTCTAGAATGTTTTAAAGCACTGGGCGGCGTGATTATTGTAAAAATGCATTTGCGATCTGAGCCATGTTTGTAAACATTGCCTATTTATGGTCACATGACTACCACATGTCACTTGAGATCACGTGATTACCAAACACGGGACGGCGAATAAAAAATAAATTACTGCGCTGATTATTACCTTATTTTTCAATAATGTAAAACAAACAAAAGCATGTTTAGAAGTTTCTTAACGAATTTCTATATCATCCTTTACATGTGCCATATTATTGTCTTCGGCTACAACTAACTGATCTTCCGTGGCAAGTTGAGATGAGAAGTAACCCGAGGTGTATTCATATCTAAGAGATCAAGTGATATGTGCCATCAAAAAACCCGAAATGAAATTGTCTTGTGTTCATTTTGTGGTATTGTTAAATCTAAGTTGGAATTGCTCCGCATTCGAACTTAAAAATGACTGGTCTCCAGTCATGTTTACAGACGAGTATAAGTTTTTTTTGTGGACTCCACCGATATGCGTGGTAGGGAATGGAGCATGCGAAATGAGCATTTTGCTCCAGTTTGTGTAGTAGAACATGATCCTTTCGATGGGGTCTCAGTCATGTTTTTGGCCGGAATAAGTGTTCAGGTGAAAACGGTCATCAACGTCATTGATAATGGCACGTTGGCGGCTCTCATGAGGTCTTCGATGTTTACGCTCGCCAATATACAGGTATAGTTGATGAGAATTACATACGGATGGATAACAATAAACGTGGACATAAAGTCCGCATGACCGATCAATATCTCGAACGAGCCTCAATCGTCCGTATGAAATGGCCAGATATATTCCCGGACCTAAATCCAGTAGTGCATACTTGTGATATGTAACAGACAGCTATTTCTTCACGCCCCGTGCAACCAGTACCGGTACAGGAGCTCCGACAGGTTCTTCTTGAAGAACGGAGTCAATCTTTCCAAATTTAATATCAGGAGGCTTATCAGCAGTGTGCGGATGTGTTGCCAGGTTGTAACTGAAGCACAGGGACATCACAAACACTATTTAATTGCATAAAACTTCTGAATGTTCAGAAATATTCGATTTATATATTTTCATGACAGTACCGAAACTGTTGATCTGTACCATTACCTCCTTCTTCTTTAAAGTCGTACTCTCAAAATAAAACCGAAACATTTGATCTTTAACAAAAGCCAAATACATAAAGTAATGAAGTACCTGAAAAAATTAAGTTCTAGGAAACACAAGAAGACTTAAGATACCAAATTATTCAACTAGAAAAAAAAGTAATCCTCAGTGAATTTTGACTTCTTTATCATTTTTAATTTGATAAAAAGACAAGATGTGTTAGTGAATCAAAATGCCCCCGCAACAGAACTTAATTATGAAAAGTGTTGTTGACTTGTACATGAGTTTTAATAGAGCAGTTAAGTAAAAGCGACAAGGATTTTTTTTGCGTTTGACCTTGGTATGTGACATTTACCTTATCACATGACCTTGACCTTGACATGAGGAGATGCGTATTATGGAGATGTATCATTATGCCAAATATGAGCATTGTATCTTGAATAGGCTGGTAGTAATTGGCAATATTACGTTGTTTTTTGGGGTTATTTGTTAAGTTTTGCAGACAGACAGACGTACAGACGGACAACGGTAAAACAATATGCCTCCGATCTTTGATGCGGGGGTATCAAAACATCATCAATTTCTAGAATTTAATGGTCCGAAGCCAATGTTTATAAAGACATTCAATTTATATTGTAAAGTAGTCAAATACAAAAAGCTCTTCCTGAATACTCGACTTTAGACCAACAAAATAAAACCAAGTTTTCCTCTGTGTATTGAAACTTTCCTGTTTATTTTCGTCTATCCCTTATCAAATTATCCTTGCCGATTAACAGTGCATTGCGTATACAACCCACCAGTTATATCACAATTTATATCATCTATTTACGAGAAACAATTTCCTATGAATGCCCTTGGGCTCTCTTTATATATGATAAGAAGTAAATTTTGTTATTGATACAACAATTTGCTTATTTGGCATTTTAAATGAAAGTTATTCACTTCGAACGGAAATTCTTTAAGTTTGATCTTTTTTTAAATGGCTATCTAGTGGGATATAAAAATAGATGAAACTGCACCTGTAAGCTCAACTTTGAAAGAATGTCATATCACGTCAGTATATTTCGGATTGTAATTCAATGAAATTTTCAAAACTAAGTGGTAATGATGGCGAATTGTAAGTAACAAAAGTCCTTCAAATAAATAGCATATGCGAATTAATCTTTAAAATAACAAATAAAGGGAAAGATACTTTCATTCACTTGTATATTTTAAATTGATTTAGCTTAGTATTTTGGGGGAAGTTTAAACATACGCTCAGGTCATCTTAAAAGTAGTTATACGTGCTCACAAATATGTCATTCGTTTATTATTCGAGGAACGAGAACAAATGCAAGTGAACTGATTTTATAAAGGCCCCTCTCAGTGCCGAGTGTTTTGACAAACAAAATAGTATCGATAAACGTGATTTGGAAGATTAGAAAAGTGAAATAATATCAAGAACGCCCACACAGTACTTTTAATACTTTGATTTCGAAAAATCAATCATTGCACAATTTATAAAACGTAATTCATTTTGTAGAAATATTATCAATAAATGGCTAGCATGAAAATGATTTTCACGAAGTCCCACAGGTGCGATTTATTACTAGATTTGAACGGAACTGTATATCTTAGCAGTTATATATAACCTAGCACTATTCGTCGATTTCATAAGGGGGTCCTTGAAAGCTCAGGCTAAGTTATAATACAATATAGCAATACACATGCTTTACAGGCTTTAAAGCAGATTTGATGATCGTTTACTTTAAATATGTGGAGTAAGAATCATTTCCGAAAATCATAATTTGTCTATTGATTGCTATTAAACTAATAACATTTTCTGAAGATAAGGTGACATAGTCACACATATATTGACCAAGTGTTATTCCTTAACTTAGTCATTTAAGAGATGAAGAGAATATTTTTTGTTTCACGGAGGTATGAACCGAATAAACTAATCACACTGTATGAATACGCGAAACGGATTCATACATAGGTGTGATTTGGTTTTTCGGTTCATACCTCCATGAAAACAAAAAAAAATCTCTTCATTTCTTATAATTTAATAGCATCGAGCGATAAAAGCAAGAACTAAACAAATTTTGATACCTTTTTGTTTTGGACTATTTAGTGCGGAATAATACAAAATCACTGCGTGCTCAAAATTATGTTCATGGAGTTATAAATATTTTTTCTTTCGACCAATCAGATCGTTTTGATCGTTTTGATAGACGAAACAAAAAATAAATTATTACGTAATTAATTTGATTTGTTTTTTTTTATGAAGAGATTCGCGCTAAGAAATTTTTCATAGTCAGTTGAATTATTTTGCAGAGTACTACTTAAGAGATGAAGAGAATATTTTTTGTTTTCATGGAGGTATGAACCGAAAAACCTAATCACACTGTATGAATACGCGAAGTGGATTCATACATTGTGTGATTAGGTTTTTCGGTTCATACCTGCATGAAAACAAAAAATATTATCTTCATTTCTTATAATTTAATAGCATCGAGCGAAAAATGCAACAACTTAACAAATTTTGATACCTTTTTGTAACAATTTTGTGCGGAAGCATTCAAAATGGCTGCGTACTCAAAATTTTGTTCATGGAGGTATGAATGAAATTTTTCGACCAATCAGATCGCTCTTTTTGATAGACGAAACTAACAATTGAATTATATGGCGGTAAATGCCAGATATCGTTTAAGACATGTTCGGCATTTAAAAATGAATGTCCGTTTGCGCTTTGCATAAGAATAATTCATTTAACTGTTTTCTTTAGTTACAAGAAACAAATATTTTTATTTTAAAATAAGCAGTTAACTACATGAACGTCAACAGAGACATCGAGACGGGATTGCCATTTAAGAGATGAAGAGATTATTTTTTGTTTTCATGCAGGTATGAACCGCAAAAACTAATCACACTGTATGAATACGCGAAGCGGATTCATACATGAGTGTGATTAGGTTTGTCAGTTCATACCTCCATAAAAACAAAAAAATATTTCTCTTCATCTCTTATAATTTATAGCATAGAGCAAAAAAAAAGCAAGTACTTAACAAATTTTAATATCTTTTTGTATGGAACTATTTTGTGCGGAAGCTACGGTGATTAAAAGTTTGTTTGTTTTTTCGACCAATCAGAACGCCCGTTTTTGATAGACGAAACTGAAAATTAAATCATTTAAACATGCATGTAAGTTGCCGATTTTAATTAGGCCAAAAATATGTTGTTTTTTCACATATTTACAAGAAAGTAATGTTTTTCTTAAAAAATCCGGGATAAATGTAACGCCCATTTAGGGTCGGTTTATTTCAGAACAGATAGAAAACTTTAAGTGCCTTAAATCAATCTGTCAAAAGTAAACAGTTTAATATTTTATCTCTGTAATAATTCTTTAATCGTGTATTCATCCGCACTTTTTTCAATAGAAATCCCTATTTAATAAAAAAAAAAAAAAAAAATAATAAGGTATATAATAAATATAATAATCAACTGGTTATTCCAGATATGAAAAAAATATTTCACTATCATTTTAGAGAAAATTGCGCGTCGTATATAAATTTAACCGATAAAGTTTAAATTCGGATACTAAAAGATTTACACAGGGCATTGGTAATAGAAACTTTGATTTAACGAATGGTCACGGCGGCCCTCGGAAATGATCATAAATGATAAATGTGTCTGGATTACAGAATAACACTCATGGTCTCTTCACAGGGACGTTCATACATCAACAAGATGTGTTCGTGAAACTCTATGCCCCCGAAACAGGAATTCTTTAAAAACGGGAAAAGCGTTAAAATTTTGACCTTGACCTTGATGAAATGACCTTCCCCAGTTGCGTTTGTTGAGACCTATCTTCATACCAAAAATTAGCATTGTAACTTAATCAGTGTTGAAGTTATAGAAAAATGTTTAGTTGGCAGATTAAGTTTTGCAGATAGACAGACAGACAGACGGACAGACAGACAGGCGGTGACCGGTAAAAAATATACCCCCGATCTTATCGATGCGGGGGCATAAAAATGACAATACGTCATCCCGAAAATGATCTTTATACACTTTTAGATTTACGACGAGATCGATTAAAATATTTTTGTGGAGAAAGCAAAGTAACCGTGAAAGAAGAGAGTCTTTAAGATGTGGTGTCTTTGCTGAACCTCGTGGTAATCAAATATTTGAACACAAAAGTCAACAAGAAAGAATTTTTTTACAATGAAGTTTGCGCACGGATATGTTTGTCTCTTAAATGAATGTGAAAAGGCTTGATCTTGATTTTATCCTTAGGTTAATGTTTGATCCCAATTAAACACCTTTGATTTTTTCTCCTTTTTTCTGCGTTAAAGCGTTATCGTTCCCCAAAGATAATCATCAAATTGATTGATATCAATACCTTAAATATTCTGTCTTCTGTGTAAAAGTAAAGAAAATCAGTAAGATCTAACTGCAAAGCCCACTCTGCTTGGCGCATGTACTTATCTCTATAACTATCTTATATTTTATCACACCATTAAACATGTGTCCTTTCCTTTAGTAAACGATTTTTTATATATTTGAAACAAGCATTCTGAAGTATTACATGGCAATACCTTGTCCCCTACCGGATTTTTATATATCTCTTGAGCGGTATCTTTTTGGGGTGGTAAAGGGACTACTACCCCTCCAAAATATTACAGTCGAATCAGATTTTACGAGCAATTCTCAAAAATCAACGGACTGGAACAGAACTTGAACTCGTTCTGTAACTCATCAATGCTGACTCACTTTCAAAAATCAGCTAACTACAAAATTTATGTACCTGCAAGTGTCAAGAAAAAAAGTGTGGAAAACTGTAATTTTCCAAGTCTAGCATCCATATCTTCTTCAAAAATAAATGGACCAGAACAAAACTTAAACTCGTTCTGTAACTCATCAATATTGACTGAACTACCAAAATTCAGCTCGATACCTGCAAGCTTTCAGAATGAAGTCCGGGACACTGAAATTTCTTGGTAATTTTTTGAGTCCAGCATCCGTATCTTGCTCTAGATTCAATGGACCGGAACGAAATTTAAACTAATTCTATAACTCATCAATGCTGACTCACCAAAAATCAGCTCAATACCTGCAAGCTTTTAGAAAAAAAGTTTGGAAAACTGTAATTTCCCAGTAATTTTTTAAGTCTAGCATCCTTATCTTCCTCAAAAATCAATGGACCGGAACAAATTTAAACTCGTTCTGTCACTCATCAATATTGACTCACTCACCAAAAATCATCTCAATACCTGCAAGCGTTTAGAAAAAAGTCCGGAAAACTGAAATTTCTCCGTAAAAATCAATGGACTGGAACCAAACTTAAACTTGTTTGGCAACTCATTTATGCGAACTCACATATAAAAAACCATCTTCATATCGCAATCGTCTTGAAAAAACTCCGGAAAACTGAAATTTCTTGGTACTTTTCTAAGTCCAGCATTCGTATCTTCCACAGAAATCAATGGACCGGACTCAAACTCGAACTTGTTCTGTAACTCATTTATGCGAACTCACATACCAAAAATTAGCTCAATATCTCCGAGGTTTTAGAAAAAAAGTCCGGAAAACTGAAATTTCCCGGCAATTTTCTAAGTCCACCATCCTTATCTTCCCCAAAAACCAATGCACCGGAACCAAACTCGAACTTGTTCTGTGACTCATTGACGCGGACTCACATACCAAAAATCAGCTTTTTTATCTCTGAGGATTAAGAAAAAAAGACCGGAAAACTGAAATTTCCTGATAATTTCTAAGTCCAACATCCGTATCTTCCTCAAAAATCAATGGACCGGAATCAAACTCGAGCTTGTTTTTAACTCATTAACGAGGACATACATGCCAAAAATCAGCTTAACATCTCTGAGGGTTAAGAAAAAAAGTCTGGAAAACTGAAATTTCCTGGTAATTTTCTAAGTCCAGCATCCGTATCTTCCACAGAAATCAATGGACCGGACCCAAACTCGAACTTGTTCTGTAACTCATTAATGCGAACTCACATTCTAAAATCAGCTCAGTATCTCCCATGGCTATGAAAAAACCCGGAAAACTGAAAATTCCTGGTAATTCCTCACATACCAAAAATCAGCTAAATATCTCTGAGGATTAGAAAAAAAACCCGGAAAACTGAAATTCCCTGGTAATATTTCTAAGTCCAATAACCATATCTTCCGCAAAAATTAATGGACCGGAACAAAAAATGAATTTGTTCTGTAACTCATTAACGCGGACTCACATACCAAAAATCAGCTCAATATCTCCCAGGGTAAAGAAAAAACCCGAAAAACTGAAAATTCCTGGTAATATTCTAAGTCCAGCATCCGTATCTTCCTCAAAAACCAATGCACCGAAACCAAACTCGAACTTGTTTTTAACTCATTAACGAGGACATACATGCCAAAAATCAGCTTAACATCTCTGAGGATTAAGAAAAAAAGTCCGGAAACTGAAATTTCCTGGTAATTTTCTAAGTCCAGCATCCGTATCTTCCACAGAAATCAATGGACCGGACTCAAACTCGAACTTGTTCTGTAACTCATTTATGCGAACTCACATTCTAAATTCAGCTCAGTATCTCCCATGGCTAGGAAAAAACCCGGAAAACTGAAAATTCCTGGTAATTTTCTAAGTCCAGCATCCTTATCTTCCCCAAAAACCAATGCACCGGAACCAAACTCGAACTTGTTCTGTGACTCATTGACGCGGACTCACATACCAAAAATCAGCTTTTTTATCTCTGAGGATTTAGAAAAAAAGACCGGAAAACTGAAATTTCCTGGTAATTTCTAAGTCCAACAACCATATCTTCCACCAAAATTAACGGACCGGACCAAAACACGAACTTGTTCTGTAACTCATAGACAAGGACTCACATACCAAAAGTAGGCTCAATATCTCCCAGGGTTAGGAAAAAGTCAGGAAATTGATATGTCCGGACTGACAGACGGACTTGCAGACTGACGGATAGACTGACAGGGTGCAAACCTTAAGTCCCCATCGGCTCGCAGGTAGGGGACTAATTGAACATAAGTGTATGAACAGATTGTGGTTTCTTATTGTACTTTGAATTAGAGCCTGTGAAAAATATTTGCACCTAGGGGAAGATTTTAAATTCGAAGGATTAATTTGGTTTATTTAATATAACATTTAAAGGACATTTCTACCGATGTTGAGTATATACTAAACAGCTACATCTTGTTGTTACATCTTAGGGTGTCATATTCTAACTATATCACGAAGATTGATTTATTATTTTGAAGCTTACACAGGCTAGGTCTTTTGTTACTCTATTATGCTTGTTTGATTTCTGATCTGATATATTCGTTGGATAATGTTTCTTTTATAATCAAGATGAAATTCCTGTCCATACAGATATGATTTAACTTGCCTGTTGGCTCAAATTCAATTTCTATCTCGTGTACTTATGCATGTGTGATAGCACGTAGCATGTTTACGAAAGGTTTTATTGGTTTTACAGACGACCGTCAAAAGATCTTAAGTTATATCAGACGACAACAATTTCAAATCTAATAGATGTATTTGCATGCACAACTTCATTGTTCAAATGAAGAATAAGAATTTTGTCTCAAACCCATGGGAGGACATCTAATAACACTTGAAATTGAGATTAATTGCTACGACTGTAAACATGTAATAGTCAATGATTAAATAGAGTTATTTGGAATCTTCAATCATTTTTACAAGACTCGTGAAATTTCTGAGAAACAATTTATGAAATAAATGAAGCACCAGTAGAATCGTTCATTGTCCTCAATTAGTGTCAACAAGATATCAAAATCCTTTAATCGTCGGTTGTCACCTTTCGAACTAATGTTTTTGTAAGAAGGAAGGAGTTCAGCATTTCTTCATACATACGTGAATAGAATGGAAGTTGAGATGAACAAATGTCCAATTTTCCGATTCTTCTTCTTTTAATAAACTCTGTAGATAGTCCTCCATTTTCAGATGTTTCAATCCTTTTTATTCTGCCCAAATTTTGTTTTTTATAGTATAAATAATACATCCAAGAATGGCATTCTAGCAAAATTCTTTTATGTTTACACTAATTTAATTTTAGTTCGATTGAAACAAAAGCCATAAGCTTTGAGAGTCGCTCTTGAACAATCACGATTCAGGTGTTTTCGATTAACAATCCCCTTTTTCATTTACCATAACGTTTTCCAAATCATTTGTCTTTGGTGGGCGTCATAAGGCGGAATTGTTTGGGATTGGGTTTACAAAATTTACAATTTCCGCTAAATGTAATCATTCATAATTGTCGTCTAAAACTAAGAGCTAGTGTTTCTGAATGTATTGCCTGAAACTGTTCCGATATAATCTTGGTAAAGTCTGACCCTGTAGACAATTGTATTATTTCATGAGGAAGTAAATATGAATAGCAGTTTTTTTTAAAAATCTTTATTAGAGAACAACCTTCAGCAAAATGTAATGAAAATTGTCATTTGATATCTGACAGTAAGTCAAACTGTAAAATGTTTTAAAATGTCTCTTGACTGAAGATGTTTACTCTTTCTCTTGGCTTTTCGAAATCAGATATAATGAAAACTAATCAAAAAACAAAATCTTCGAGATCAGAATCTGTACCTGAGTATGAAATAAGAACGTTGAAAAGTCCTTAAATAAGATATTGTAAAATGTTCATATCGGCTTAATATATAGCTATAAAACAAATCAACCATGAAGCAAGTCAGCTCACACCTAGCAGTAGAACCGTTGTACCTGATTTTTTTCTGTGAGAAATAGCATGGGATTGAGTCTTGAAACTTGGTAATGCCGAATTAGATTCTTTAGTATGCCCGCTAGAAGAGCTAGAAACACAGTATCATTTCACATACCACGGTTCACAAGATGTTGAACTAAATTCAGGCTCTGCAAGTACACGAGAGAGGTTATATTCTGGCAACATGAGTATTCCCGATCAAGAGGTCCTGAGTTCGATTCCCGGAGAGGCTATCGATCTTGGTTCTGTCATTGGCCCACACTTTCAGCGCGAGTAATGGTGCATTTTCAAGGAAGCAGAATCGAGATGGATTAATCTAAGTTGGAAGAACTTGTTTCCAAATCAGAGTAAAATCAATAGGTTTAAACAAACATAAGTATTTCTAAATGCGATTGAAGAGCTCGAACATGTGGAATTACAAGAGGCCAAAACATTCAAAACACCTAAAATTGTAAAGGCAAGCCCGAAACCCCATCAAGACACATTTTAACACCCCGACGCTCTGAGAGAAACGAATGATTGATTAAATGGGGTTTAACACCACTTTAAACAGTATTTCAGCCAAATCGCGGCGGCTGGAGTAACTAAAAATTGATTTCTGGTATTTCTTACACCAGTACTACCACTACATCCTTTCCTAGCCTCAAGCTGTTATCCCACTTAAGTTTACAATTATCCGCCCAATGGTGATAGAATGAGAGAAACGAACTACAGCTCTATTGGTGACTGATAATCGCGAGATGAACACAATAGTAGTGTAATGAATTTGTCTGTACTGAAGGAAACCCTATTTTAAAAGAGCTTTTTCCTTAACAAGAAAATATCGAATTACGGTGTAAAATGTCAAGTTAACCTTGCTGCCATTTCGGAAAAAAGATATTTTCTTTCACATCTATAGATGAGACTGGGCATGTGTGTGAAGGCTCATCAAATTCGGCCATATGGTTATTGTTAATTCGTACGGACAAGAAAAGGTTGATTTACTGAGTAAAGTCACGGCTATTTTGAAATCGGCAGTCATGTTTGGAAAGAAACTTACTGCTTTTAAGAATTTGTTCTTGCTCATCTACAGATGATACTGAACTAGTGTGACAGTTTCAGTATATCGACAATGTTGTAACATAGATTCTCTAGACAAGAAAACGTCGATTAACAAAAGTTACAACGGTGGCTATATTGAAAAAAGTGTCGTGCACACGTATGTGTTATACAGAACATACATCAGGAAATAGGTAACATGGCGTCGATTTTGAAAAAAAGGCGGTAATTTTGAAAAAAGAAAATATATCGTGCATAACTAGAGGTAAAACAAAAAATTTCATCAAATCAGTCTGATGGTTACGGATCATTTGTGATGATAAACGGAATATAATAGCAGCCATTATGAAACCGGCGGCCATTCTGATAAAATGAAGGTGTTATGCACATACACATGTTATAGGTTCAGCTTCATTTAAATTGACGGATCGCTGGCAATGCCAACTTACACCGACATGCAACTCTACTGGAGATATTAGCCCATTCTCACAACATCAAGCAATTTGTTCATTATCCACAATGTTTTCTTAAAAAAAATCATCAACGTGAAATCGCCGTCTGCAACTTCTTTCAATTTGGGCCAGTGTAATACTTAGTCGTGTTGGAATGGGTAAACGGCGTTAGTTGTGAATATCTGAATGGTTACAAAAAAACAAACAAGTGCACCGCTTGCGATACCAACGCTCGAATGTTCAAGTGCTCGATTGTGGACAAACTTTCTAAGACAGAAAGGGGAGTGATTCGTTTAAAAATGTATTATCAATCTTGTTGGTGTAGATTACTCTTTTGATAGTGAACATATTCTGAGATTAAAGCGAACGTGTTCTGTAATACCAGAGATATTAGATATTAGAGTGTCAAAGATCTTCTTAGTCGAAGTTATAGATGCAGTTAGAGTTGCTGTATTCGAACGACGACTGCGGTGTCGCAACCCCGACGTAGACGCAATAGTCGCTCTTCTTCGAAAACAGCCGAGCTAATGAAATGGTTAAATGGTGACCTGAATGTCGTTCCCACAGCTTGAATTAGTCGACTCAGTCTTTTGCTCATGGTTTCAATGCAGTCAGGCTTTTGCTATAGATGCCCTCAGTATTTCGTGGAAGAACGTGATTTTATGCATATGCGTTTCCGTCGAACTGTCTTGAAACATATACGGCAGTACCATTGTCAAATATATTAGTAGCACCTCTTTGGTAGAGGAGACACTGTTATCCCGATGTATTGAAACTGGCGAAAGCAACTCCCCTGAAATTTACAGTTGTGCCAAATCTACTAGTGCAATCTATACAGATTTATCATCAGAAACCTGAGCTGTTCAATCCAGCAACTTGACCGTTTCAATAAAGTTTCGAAATGATTGGTTTTTCTAAAAAAAATCTAGGATATTGCTCATGGCTGTCTGTCGAACAGGAACACAAGAGGGTTATTCCGGTAAGTTCAAACAGTACAATAGCTGGTGTATCACACGGAAAATTGATCCCTATTGTGCCACAATAATACAAATAGCTGATTTTGTCAAAGATTTATATCAAAGGGGTTGACAATTCAGCACTGTTAACGGCTATATGTCAATGCTGTCATCTATTTTACCTTACATTGATGGCTATAAAGTGGGTCAGTATCCATTCGTAATTCGGTTATTAAACGGAGTGATCATTTCTAGACCTCCTAAAGTGAATTTGGCTCCAGAATGGAATTTTTTAGAAGTGCTGGATATCCTTCAAAAGAATCCATTTGACCATTTGCCTAAAGTTAGTCTTAGAATGTTGCTATTGCAAACGGTTTTTATGATTGCTATCATTTCTTTCGGGAGATGCAGTGACCTACAGTCTTTCATGATAGCATCTGAATTTGTAAATATTCAAAGTAAAGGTATTACTTTTATTCGTCATAGATTGGAAAATCAGACAGACAATCTCATTGCAAGGAAAGAGTAGTCATACCAGCTTTTCTAGAAAATAAGAAACTGGATCCTAAAAGGTGTCTATAATACTATTTGAAAGCTACCAGAGCGTTTCCGTAAATTAGTTAAATTGGCTAATGCGAAAAAAGAAAGGTTTTTATTAGTTACATTGAACCCAACAATCCGGTTCCAGCGCAGACCATATCAAATTGGATAGTGAAAACTTTGAAACTGACTTTGAATGACAAAAAGTTAAGGACACAGTACCAGAGCTATGGGACCTCCCTTGGCCCTGTCTATTAGGGCAGCACAAGTAGAATCCGTTCTTAATTCAGCAGACTGGTCGTATGAGACTATTTCCATAATATCATATGTACGAGACTTAAACCGCAATGTTTTAAGATCGTAAGACTTGTTGAGCCTTTCAGCAAGTCGCGGTTGTAAATATTTCTAATACAATATTGTGACATAGACAATATACTATATGTGGTTGATGTTGTCCATGCACGCATGTTTATAGTGGGAACAGTGTTTTAGTATCGCAATGTAATTTAGATAGTTGTATACTGTGTAAGTTCCTTTGGGGACCTTTTACTTAGATGTTCATTCCACGGTTCGATTGCCCTTGGATCTATTGAAACAATGAGGCACCGCCCTTTGATCGTGAGTACTGCGTTTCAATCAATTATGTTTATAGATTAATTTGGTAGAATAACCGAGTGAAATACAATTATAAGCTTTTCCGGTTATCTCACCAAATAACATATTAACCATCACCTTCCCCCTTTTGTTTCAAAGGGGTTAGCTCTCCTCGCTTCAGTAAACTTATTTTATGGTGGTTTCACATGAGTGATCTTGGTCACGAGACGCTTTGTTATATTTGTGCTCGATTAACCCGGCTAAAATTCTATTTGCAGATTAATTTGGTAAAATAACCTTTTTCATAAAACTTAAATTTAATGATTTCTTTATAATTTTGTCTGTTAACCTAAATAATCAAAGCTGACGCTTTGCTAGCTAAAAAGCCCATGTCGGACAAGCCATGCATGAAAAATTCCACGTCACTGCTTTCGACATGTTTAAATCTACAACACTCGTAATTTCGTATTTGGAAAAAAAATTCACATATGGTCACAATGTAAACGGTTTTTCCTGGATGCCACACGATTTAATTAAAACTGAAATAGATTGATGATTTTTTTCAAGGTATCACATTATTTAGGTATACATAAAATCTGATTAGGTCGTACTGAAGCAGTTTTATTGAAACAAATTTTACAAGAAGAAAAGGGTGGTGAAATTTATTTGATGCAATATATGGTCAGCGTTTCTTTTAAAATTGCAGTCGTTGTGTTTTTTGGTTTTTTTTTTTTTTGTTTTGTTTTCTTTTAATAAAAAATGAATTTGCCTATTTATTGTTTGTCTTCTTTTAATTCGAAAGTGAGAATCGGTGTGGAATTGTCGTTTGATGATTTGTGTATTCAATGATTGATTTATTAAAACTTATATATTTTTTTTCTTTTGCTTCTTTTTTAAAGATTATATTTTAACATAGACATAAGAGGAACGAAAGACCAGAATTTGAGTTATCACCTGCTACAATGACAATAAACAAGAGCACCACCTACGGGTGCCTACGCTCGGCTGTTGGGTGCTGGATAGGGGACAAAATGCATCTAGAGTTATTCCCCTGGATAGTAAAGGTTGCTCTGTTGATAGTGAACAATTGTGCCAAGTTTCAAGTGAATGTCTTAAGTAGAACAAGAGATATCACAAAAAGTCAAAGTTTTCGCACGACGACGACGACGACGACAACGACGACACCAAGGCTATGGCAATACCTCGGGTGTTCTCCGAAAACAGCCGAGCTAAAATGTTATTTTCCTGGATTAGTATGTTTCATATTCATTTTTCAACACGTCGGGAAAATAAGTTTTCTCACATTTCTGGCGAATTCATCAGTATACGTTAAAACGATATTACTTCCAAACAAAATTACTAAAGTATGATTGCCGAGAATAACTTAAAGTGTTCCGTCTTTTCTGAAAACCTGTTAGATTAGGGAAATTGATTTATTCCCCTAACTACCACACCGTTGGCCTTATAAATTTTGATCTGCAACTGGCATCTCATTCGTTTGTAAATCTACGCTTTCCCGTTGCAGTCTTGTTTAGCTGAGCGGTTTATCTGACATAATCGTTATATGAGATAAGTCGAGGTTTGGACCCCAGCTTGCCAATGACCAATCGCTTGCCCCGTCCACTTGCTCCGTTGGCCTCGCGCATAGAGATTTGAAGTTCCGCTTCGATTTTTAACGGCGTTATCTTGCAAAAAATATGCCCAGTAGCATGTAACAAAAAAGTCTTAATTGGTGACCTAAACGTCGTAACTACAGCTTGAATAAGCTGTAGTTACGACGTTTAAGTCGCCAAATTAACAAAAATGCTTCAAATAAATGGCAGAGGAAAACTTCACTCTCAAACCAACAAATGCTGTAGATACGACGTTTAAGTCGCCAAACCAACAAAAAATGCTTCACATAAATGGTGGAGGTCAAATTGCACTCCCTGTCAAATTGAATAAATTTATTGGTCGATTTTTTCTTAGATTGACAGCTTGATTGGTCAATTATCACGTGCCTACGTCCTTTGAAAAGGTAATTAGTGCCCAAGCCTAGTACATGTACTGGCGATATCCAGGAAGCACATGGATAAGTGTTCTTTGCAGTGATGTATAGATGATATTGAATGAATGATCATGAAATGCTGAATTTACGGATAAAAACGAGGATTTGTCGAGTACTTGCTATACCAAGGAAACACATGAATAAGCGTCCTTCGCCGTGATGTATAGAGGATATTGAATGGCTAGTCATGAAATACCGAATTTTTAAAACGAGTCATATATAGACACTTAAAAACGAGGATTTGTCGAGTACTTGCGATATCTAGGAGAGGCATAATTAAGCGTCATTTGCCATTATGTATAGAGGATGTTGAATGACTGGTCTTAACAACCAGTCATATATAAACGGTAAAACGGTTAAAAACGGGGATTTGTTGAGTACCTGCCAAGCCAAGGAGGCGCATGAATAAGCGTTCTACTCCGTAATGTATAGAGGATATTGAATGTCTGGTAATGAAAGGCCGAATTTTTAAAACGAGTCATCTATAAACAGTTAAAAACGAGGATTTATAAAGCTTTTATCTGTTTTAGATCACGAGTAGATAAGCGTCCTTCGCCGTGATGTATAGAGGATATTGAATGACTTGGCATGAAATACCGTATTTTCAAAACGAGTCATTTATAAACTGTTAAAAACGAGGATTTGTTGAGTACTTGCGATACCAAGGAAACACATGAATAAGCGGCCTTCGCCGTAATGTGTAGAGGATATTGAACGACTGGTCATGAAATGCTGAATTTTTAAAACGAGTCATATATAAACGGATAACAAGAGTGCCATAGTCACAATATACGAGGCCACTTTGCTGCTGTTTCACGAAAATAATTGTACACACTACTTATTTTGACAGAACCAAATTCAAAACATTTGCAGACTATCTTTTTTTAAATTTTCAAGTTCAAAATGTTTGTTATGATTGATTGATTGAATGGGCCAATAGACTAAATGTCAAGGCGCATAACTCTTGCAAAAATCAATGAACCATAAAATCCTTGATCCATGTACACCTACAAATTATGGTGATGACATTGACCAAGTTTTTATTTAAATCACGACAAAAACTTAGGAGGAGTTGCGTTCAAAAGGCTGCAATTTCAATAAGCCCTAGATAATAAGCTTTAAGGGGGCATAAGTCAGGGAAAAATTAATGAACCATAAAATCCTTGATCCATGTACACCTACAACTTATGGTGATGACATTGGCCAAGTTTCATTTAAATCAAGACAAAAAGTTTGGAGTAATTGCATAACCAAAGGCTGCCATTTCGAAAAGCCCTAGATACTAAGTTTTAAGGGGAATAACTGAGGCAAAAATCAATGAACCATACAATTCTTACTTCATGCACGTCTACCAATTAAGGTGATAACATTATCCAAGTTTCAATCAGATCGAGCCAGAAACTTAGAAGGACTTCCATTCACAAGGCTGCAATTTTAATAAGCCCCAAGAGACTAAGTTTTAAGGGGGCATAACTGAGGCAAAAATCAATGAACTATAAAATCCTTCCTTCATGCACATCTACCAATTAAGGTGATAATATTGACCAAGTTTCAATCAGATCCAGCTAGAAACTTAGGAGGAGTTGCATTCACAAGGCTGCAATTTTAATAAGCCCAAGAGACTAAGTTATAAGGGGGCATAACTGAGGCAAAATCAATGAACTATAAAATCCTTCCTTCATGCACATCTACCAATTAAGGTGATAACATACACCAAGTTTCATTAAGATCCAACCAGAAACTTAGGCGGAGTTGCGCTCACGAGAAAAGTGGACGTACCTACGTACGGACGCATGGACGGACGGACAGACGGAGAAGATGACGCCAATATACGACCGCCTCCGGCGGCGTATAAAAACGAGGATTTGTCGAGTTTTTATCTGTTTTAAATCACGAGTTTAACAAATTAGGTTTTATGTGCGCGAATTCTTTAATGTCCGCAATGATATCTACCGTAAAAGACAATTACTTTTTAAATTTCACCAACTTGAAATTGTCGTCTGGAATGTCTTTCAAATTGGACCAGTCCAAGAATCAACTGACAAATCAAGTCATTCCTTTAGACCGGAAGTGAATTTTGAACTCCAACATTGGCCGACATTTAGTTGAACCTCTTCAGTTTGTTTGGCGACTTAAACTTCGACACTATAGTGTTTTTCTAAGCTGTGCTTACGATGTTTAGGTCTCAAACCAACTGATTTGCTATTCCGTCACAATAACGCCGTTTCATTTAAGAGATAAAGAGATTATTTTTTGTTTTCATGGAGGTATGAACCGAAAAACCTAATCACACTCTATGAATACGCGAAGCGGATTCATACATTGTGTGATTAGGTTTTTCGGTTAATACCTCCATGAAACCAAAAAATATCCTCTTCATTTCTTATAATTTAATAACATCGAGCAAAAAAAAAAAAAAAGAAAAACATTACAAATTTGATACCTTTTTGTAAGGGACTATTTTGTGTGGAAGCATACAAAATCGCTATGTGCTCAAATTTTGTTCATGGAGTTATGAATATTTTTTTTCCGACCAATCAGAACGCCCGTTTTTGATAGACGAAACTAAAGATTTCATTATATAAGTGTAACTTCGTGATGGAGCTCAGTGGTCGGGGAATGACGCCCTTCAATTGACGTACCGATGTAGTCTCAAACAATCAGTCTTCCAACCAAATTTTCATTTAAGAGATTAAAAGAATATTTTTTTGTTTTCATGGAGGTATGAACCGAAAAACCTAATCACACTGTATGAATACGCGAAGCAGATTCATACATTTTGTGATTAGGTTTTTCGGTTCATACCTCCATGGAAACAAAAAACATTCTCTTCATTTCTTATAATTTAATACCATCGAACGAAAAAAACAAAAGCTTTACAAATTTTGATACCTTTTTTGTATGGGACTGTTTTATGCGGAAGCATACAAAATGGCTGCATGCTCAAAATTTTGCTAATAGAGGTATGAATTTAATTCTTTCGACTAATCGGAACGCTCATTTTTGATAGATGAAACTAAAAATTAAATTATTAAGACGTGTCTTGCAATATTGACGTCCGACATATATATCAAACGTTTCCTTTTGGATACCTTAAACGTAGTATCTTAAGCTTTGTCAAAAGGAAGTTTAGGTCTCTATCAATTTCCCTGTTCATGATCTCGACTACATATTTTATAAAGTAACATTGTTTGAGCCGCCATCAAAGCTTTGCCAAACTTAAGCTACGACGTTTAGGTCTCTCACTATCAGTTTTCCTGTTCATGATCTCGACTACATTTTTTATAAAGTACCGTTATTTGATCCTTCAAAGTATGTTTTCGGAGGATAAGACATACTGTCATTTTCAACAGCGCGTGAGTCGAACCTGGGGTGCGTTCTTTCTTCTAGATGAAATATCCCCCATAGCAAGATTTTTTGGGGTTCTATAAAGAACGATATTTGTTATTTTGAATGAAAGCATTCGACGTCGCTACTCATTAAGTAAATATCGAGTACCCAATAATTTCTCAATGAGAATTCTCAAGATTCTTATTTAGCGGCTAAAAATCATAATGTAAAGAACGCGTTATATTGAAATCTAAATTTAAAGAACGCGTTATATTAAAAATCTAAATTAGAATCTTAAGGATCTCGATGAAAAGAGCGCGCCTCTGTTTAAGTGTCGAAAGCCTTATATATTAAGCCACATCTCACACTTTCGAGCCTACCAAACTCAAGCTTCCATATAAAACACATATAACATAAACCTTTGTCCAAAAGAATGTGTCAGGTTCCATTACAGAAAATAAGCGCAATCTGTAACATCCTTATTTCCTTTATTAGTCTTGATTAACGGCGACAGTCTGAGAAACGAGTCCCTAAATATCGGGAAATCATTTAAACGTAATTATTGTGGACATAAGTGATCAGTTATTGCAAGCAGGGGTATGAAGAGAAATGCGTTAGACGTCGGAAAGTTTAGTTTAGTAAGAAAGAAAGGTGCATCGCTCACCTGACTTAGTGGTAACAAATGGCAAAAATCACGAGTGACCAGTACTAACACTACATTATTTCCAAGCCTCAAGCTACTCATCCCATTTAGGTTTACGATTGTTTACCAATTGGTGGAAGACAGATGTCGGAAAGGATATTTGTCGCGACCGGTGATCAAACCTAGGAGTCCGATGCGCTACCAAGTGAGCTGTGGTCGCGGTATCAGGCAGGTAGAAGGATGTAGCGGTGGGTGTATTATTGTAAGGGGGGGGTCTGATCAAGGACCTTCTCCCCTTGTTGTTTTTTCAAGACAACTTAACCGCTAACCAGGACTGGGATCGGATTTTTAAACTCATTTCGCTCCCTACAGAGACACGGCCTTATTCTTATATTTCGACATGCTAATGCTAGGCCACACACGGCATTTTTAACTCAAGACTTTCTGAGTAATGCCGGTCTTGGGGTATTACACTGGTCATCACGCAGCCCTGACCTCAATCCGATCGAGTATATCTGGGTCAAGTCGCCCTTTCCGTCAGCAAGTCAATCTAACTCAGACGTTAGAGGATCTTGAACGTAGCTTTTAAAGATGTAGACGGCTTCCCCAGGAAGGATTCACAAAATGAGGAGGCGCTGTGTTGAGATGTTAGAGGTGGACAGAATTGATATTGAAAACATAAGTGTTATCTTATGATCATCATGCGAATCTTATTTGAGGATAATGTTACCTTTACTTTTTTGACGTTTATCAATATTATACCCTACAGCTGAGAAGTACTGCAAGTTTTTATTTTATTTTTTTTTTTTTTTTTCATTATTGTTGCAATGCATATAAAATCCTTGAAGTATATCAAATTTCAATAATTTGGTCGCTAAAATTCGGAGTGTTAAGTTTTCATTTGTGTTCAGTATATATCTAAGTTATAAATAAAGCATTTACGCTGTATATAGATTATCCAACGTTTTGACCCAGTGAACTGATTTTTGACCCAAATTGACCAAAAATTGAACTTGTCCTAAATATAAAAGAGAGACATTTTGACAATATATCAAGATATCTAAGCCTCAAGAATTGATTCTAGAGTGCATACAATGTATTCAGTGATTCGACCTTGTGACCTATTCATTGACCCTAAGTGATCGAATATCATATTAACCGATATAAAGAGGAAAAACATTCTGACCAAATATTAATACAAAAATGAACGAATGACCTACTTTTTTACGCAAAATATCCCAAATTGAATTTGACCGAGTTATTACGAATAAAAACACTTGCTTAAACCTCGAGAAATTTGAGACAAAATTATGCTTCGTAGAGTGCATCCATGTTTTTTCTAAGATTTGACCAAGTGACCTAGTCTTTAAACCCGTGTGACCCAATATAGAACGTGTTAGAAGTTTTATGGAGACCAGTATTCTGACAAAATACCAAGGCAATTGAGGCAAAGTGTTTCTCTCAGAGTGGTCACAATTTTTTTTCCAAGATTTGACAAACGTGACCCAATATCAACTTGACCAAGATACCACGGGAGAAATATTCTTACAAAATACCAAGGCATTTGAGGCAAATGTAGGTCCTCTAGGTTGTACACTTATTTATCCTACGTGACACATTATCGAACTTGACAATGATTTTATAAAGAAAAAAATTCTGACCAACTATCAAGATATTTGAGGCAATAATCAGACCTATAGAGTGCACACAAGGTTTTTCTTAGATTTGACCTCGTGACCCAGTTTTTGGCCCCAAGTGGCATTATATTAAACTTGCCTCAGGTCCGCTTATGTTGTGGGAGGAGGAGAATTTCTACTTATATCACAAAGTTTTAAACCCTATTTTGCACTTACTGTTAAATTTGAATGCAACTTGAATTTTCGTCTGCATTGTTTTTTCTTCATCTTTGACAAGTGTAAGATTAGTCGTCTGCCTACATGTTAAAATACGGATAGCATATTTACCAAAGGCTTTCTTATGAATGATTGGCTTTAAAGACAAAAATGGCTGGATAATACACAGTTTAACATGTATTAAGCGACCACAAAAGGGACGGATGAAAATTTGTTTGTTTATAAAAGAATTTAAGAGATGGAGGGAGTTTTTTGTTTTCATGGAGGTATGAACCGAAAAACCTAATCACGCTGTATGAATACTTGATTAGATTTATCGGTTCATACCTCCATGAAAACGAAATATATTCACTTCATTTCTTATAATCTAATAGCATCGAGCGAAAAAAAAAAAAAAAAAAAACAATAAAAGCTTTACAAATTTTGATACCTTTTTGTATGGCACTATTTTGTGCGGAAGCATACAAAATCGCTAAGGGCTCAAAATTTTGTTCATGGAGTTATGAATATTTTTTTTTCAACCAATCAGAGCGCTCGTTATGATAGATGAAACTAAAAATTAAATTAATATCGCATACACACGTTAATGACATATACGAAGGATGAGTTCGACTTCGTACATAAATCATCTCAGGAATCATACAATACTGATGGAACGTATCAGATTGATTGAATGGGGTTTAACGTCTCTTTTAACAGTATTTCAGTCATATTGCGGCGGCTGGAGCATCTAACAATTGCTTCCTGGTATTTCTCACACCATTACTACCATTACATCCTTTCCTAGCCTCCAGCTGCTGTTCCACTTATGTTTACGATGATCCACCCCTTGGTGAAAGGCAAATGTCGGGAAGGATATGTGCCGCCACCGCAGATCGATGATATATCATAATTGAAGATTAGGAGTCTGGTGCGCCACCGACTGCGCTATGACGGCGGCATATGAATCGTCTTTCTGAGACTGTTATAATTAGATCCACCGGAATAGGAATGATTTGATAATTTTATTAGCAAACATGACCGATTCTAAAGACCCTTTGTTTTTGGAAAGGTAATTCCGATGCTAGTCGCTTCATAGAGGTGGTCGATGATAGAGGTGGTCGCTAAATAGATGTGTACGCTTGAGCAACATTGACTGTATCGATCAAAGTGACTAATGGGATTTAGAGTGGGTTTATATCAACTTTATTCAAACGATGCGCTTAATCGAATCATGAAAATCGCATTATTGCAGTCAATCGAGCACGTATCTTTGTTGATTTTAAAAGCTTTTAAAACATTGTGCCGATTATGATACTGCAATTCAAGCGAAAAGCTTTTAAAGCAAAATGGCCAGACATGTCGATGATGTTGGTTTATGCACACACTATCTTATAGTTTGAGAGAAATTGCAGCCTAAGGGAGATAGGATAGGGTTGGGGAAAGAAATATTCGGCAAGACGGAAAGGTTTATATCCTTGTGGTGTTCCTCACTTATTTTCTCACATGTGTTTCTTCTGAATCAAACCCGCTTAGAAAAAAACGACATTCCTTGACAATTTCACTTTTTGACTCACTTCAAGAAAAGACTTTGGAAAACATGGTGGAAAATGAAGAAAATGCTTGTTTCAAATATTTAGAATTTCATCAACTGAAAATTTTCGTCTACAGGCTCTAAGGGCAGTCTAAAACTATGTTGTTTAGTAATGAGCTAATCGAAAAAAATCTGTATATGGCTTACTTTTACTGAGACATGCACCAAAGCACTATCCTATGGACTTTAAGTGCAAATATGTACAAGATGTACACCTCTTTCTGTGTTTCCACAATGCAAGTTAGGGGCTATCTGGTATGTAAAAAACAGAAGTTATGATGCATACCGCGGTCGTGGCGTTAATGCAATGGAAATAAATCCGTTGATAGCTTCATCGTGTTACCCATATATGGCTTCCATATATATCAATTTAAACCTAAATATACATTCACCCTAAGGCATATCTTGTTCCACAAAAAAGGTTGTCTGCTTCGGGAATGGAGGAAGCGAGGATTGACTCGAAAGGTAATCATTTTTGTTTTGTTGAAAAGTTGAGTGTAAGTCAGGAGTTAATAAATTATGTCGGCTAAAGCACACGTGTATTTATGAGCTAAATTGAGCTCTAGATTCACATTTGCGAAAATTCAATAAACTAAGGGGTGAGGGGTCTGGGTTCAAATCCTAGCAGAGAGGGTTCTGCAAGTGTCACAATCAGCTTCATTTACATTATAAAGAGAATTTAGATTTAAACCCATTTTACGAAATTTTAACAGCGATCTTCCGAGTGTAACCTGCTAATCGTCGATGTTCTACGAAAACCTCGTAACTACAGCTTTGAATAAGCTGTAGTTACGAGGTTTTCGTAGAACAACGTCGTAATTCTGTTTGTAAACAAAACATAATCCTTGTGGTATTGGACCTTCAAGATAATCACACGTAAACCACGTGTAAAAACGCATATTAAAGAATAATACAGCACGAAATGTATCCCTTATTTAAAATGCCCCTTTTTATAAAAATCAAATAGACATACCAACGATTACTAGATTTATTGTGTGAAAATTCGGTCTTGCAACTGACGGAGTGAGAGAAGATTGTTTGTTTGTTTGAATGGGGTTTTATCATTTTTCAGTCATATGACGGCGGCTTGAGCACCTAACCATAGATTCCTCGTATTTCTCACACCAGTACTACCACCCCATCCTTTCTCCCAGTTAGGTTCACGATTATCTACCCATTTGCGAGAGACAAATGTCGGGATGGACATGTGCCGTCGTCGGGGATCGAACGCTAGAGTAGACCGGCCGCCATTAAAAATTGTATTTATATCGCCGGCGAGTTTCATTGGGGAAAGCTCGTAATGTATTATTGTAGTGTAGTGCGTCAGGTCTTTATGAACCAACCAAATTGCGACAATTTTCTTTATTGTATGGTAAAATGTTATGCCTACAATATGGAGAAGTAATAAAATATCGCAAACCGGCACATACACCGTCAAATCTACTCGATGGATCGAAGCTGTCAAACAATAAATAGATCGATCCATCATTTATATTTATTTTGGACCGGAAGTGACTTTTAAAACTCCAACATAGGACGACATCTATGTTATATATATATTTTTTTTTTTGGTTTGGCGACATATACGTCGTAACTACAGCTTAATTAATCTATACCAACGACGTTTAGGCCAACCAAAAATTTAACGTTTGTAAATAGCCATAACGCCGATTGATATCTCAGTTTTATCTCCTTGCCGTAGTTCAAGATCGCGTCTGTCAATCAAGGAACCGACCTACCAATCAAATTATTTATTCAACCCGGAACAAAGCTCTCAACTCCAACATTTACCACCATATTTGTTAACCTTTTTGGTGGTTTGGCTATACCTTAACCTCGTAACTACAGGTTATTCAAGCTGTAGTTACGACGTTTAGGTCACTAACCAACTTTTTCGCTTTCTTGTTACATGCTACTTGCCATATATTTTGCAAAATAACGCCTTTTAAAATGAAGCGGAACTTCCTGTTGGAGTCAATGGGCGGGGCAAGTTGAGTAAGAGGGCGGGGCCAGCGACTGGTCAATTACTCGCCAGCTGAACCTTTTAAAAGTGAAAATCAAAAAGAACAAAAGAGAGCTTTCACTTACCTGAAAGTGAAACAAAAAATTACAACGAAGAGGAGTAAAATAATGAGGAACGGAGATTTGTATTTTAGGGGGAAAAAAACTTAGGATATATCATAAAACGGAAAGACGCTGTCAGTTATTCCATTGAACAGTCAAATGTTTCATTTGGAACCGAAGAGAAATCTTGACCTGCGATATTTCGTTTAAAAAAAGAAAAAGAAAATCTTATACTGTGTTTATTTAGTGTACCAGTGGTTGGATAATCATAAACATAAGTGGGATGAGGAGCTGGAGGCTTGGAAATGATATACATCTAGAGGTAATATTGGTGTGAGAAATACCAGAAATCTATGGTGAGGTGCTCCAGCCGCCGACGTATGACTGAAATACTGTCAAAAGTGGCGGTAAACCCCATATGTGCAGGCTGATCTTTATCTATGTCTCCTGCAGAAACAGGAATATTCCGGGTTCAGCATGACAAGGGTTAAGTTTACGATTATCCATTCATTGGTGGGAGGGGAGACAAATGTCGAAAGGATATTCGCCGCGGCTTGGGATCGAACACGTGACCCCATGACTAGGAATCCCATGTGCTGTCACTTTGCTATTGCCGCAGCCTAGAAAGGCAAATGACTCTCCCAACGGCCAACCAAATAGATAATTTATTAAAACATTTGACTGGACTTGAATAGCGATCCTTCCTATCAAACAACAAATACAAAAATCACAATTTTCACAAACACTCAAATGATAGAAAATGTGAATTTTCTTCATAGAAAAAAATATATAGTGCAAGTAAAGGATTTCCGAGGTTTGTTTACAATCAGGCTTTATTAGGATTTAAGACCGTGGAAGAAAATATGTAGCACTAAAATCGTCCTGAATTATTAATGGAATTCGACTCCATAATGACTGAAAAATCTTCACGAAAAATCATTTAGAAGAAAAAGAGTCATTTGTAGATGGATTCGGATTTTGCTTTCCTCAAGATTTTCAAAGTTCAGAGCACTGGCAATAGTTTTCGCAAATTTTTAAAAACAACTTTTAAATTGGCGGACCACGAGAGCCAATCAAATAATAAATCATCTAGTAAGCAAAACATTCATTTTGTCCTGAAGTGAATTTTGAATTCCACCATTGATCGACATTTATATTGAGTAATTATGTTTTGTTTGGTGTCTTTAACGTCGTAACTAATTCAAGCTTATTCGCGAACCAACCATATAACATTTTTATTTGTCATTTGTATTTCCGTTTATTTATCGTCGCTACCGCAGCACATGCCCATATTAGCGACGCCCCCCAGAAGACGGTTAGTTTGTTACGGGGAATAGTGCAAGGATACAGGACGAAACTGCTGAGAGCTCCGCCTGGTTCTTTAACGTGCTCGATGGATAGCATCGTCACGCGGGGCCTCGGTTTAACGTCTCATCCGAAAGACAATTAGTTTGTTAGTAGATATGGTCAGCCCAGGGCTTGACATTTTTATTACATGTATTTGCCATTATATATCGAGACCGAGATCAGAGGGCGTGACTAGCTGTTGTCAACTGACCAATCGCGACTGTGAAACAAAGAATCTATCTACCAATCAAATCATTCATTTAGACAGAAAGTGAACTCCAATAATGGCCGGAAAGAGTGCAAAGTGTTGAAACTTTTCGCTGCTGTAGAATTGTTGAATCTATGTTAGCTGTTTTACCGTATTATAAGTTGGATTTGGAAAAAAAAGATATCTGAATTATATCTTTTTAAAATATGCCGCAAGCTTTAAAGGTTCGAAACTTTTCGATTACATTAGAATTTCTGAACCTATAGAGTTGCTAGAATTCTGCAGTATAGAATGTTTCGATATATCGATATTCTTGTAAAAATGTATATGATTGACCTCCGCTGGTTCCGTTTTTTAATTTATCCTTCGCGGACTGATTGATATAAATTTTTGGCCATCCTATCGTATTAAATACATCCATTTTATCGACTTATTGTATCTCATTGTTCTCCGTTATTTCGATCACCTTTTCAAATTTATCTTTCGTGGGCTGACCAGGATCTAAACTTTTGGCTTCCTACCGTAATATATTTCTGTATATATATTATCGAAGGATTGACCCCCGATAGATCTAATCAATTTTTCAAATATTTCTTTCGGGGGCTGACCAGGGTCCACTGTATTGTATTACTATTTTAAAATACTTTATCTAACTAATCCTGTTAAATAATAATAAATGGAGGGGGTATATTTTTTTTATTTTCATTGAGGTATGAACCTCTTATTCATTTATTCATACATTTCATGAAGATAGTTTTAAAATTATCGCCGGTATCTTTATTTTTACCAGATTAATTTAATTTTTAGTTTTGTCTGTCAAGAACGGGCATTCTGATTGGTCGAAAAAAATTCATAACTCCATGGACAAAATTTTGAGAACGCAGCGATTTTGTATGCTTCCGCACAAACTAGTCCCACAAAAGAGTGTTTTGGTTTTTTTCCCCTCGATGCTATCAAATTATAAAAAAATGGAGCGAATTTTTTTGTTTTCATGGAGGTATGAATCGAAAAAACTAATCTCATTGTATGAATACACTATGAAGTGGATTCATACAGTGTGATTAGTTTTTTTCGATTCATACCTCTATGAAAACAAAATATATTCTCTACATCTCTTAATTGAATCGAGGGCTCTGGTTAACACTATCCTAAGTAGATATATTAACTTACGATATTTAAGAGATGAAGAGAATATTTTTTTGTTTTTATAGAGATATGAACCGAAAAAACTAATCACACTGTAAGAATACGCGAAGCGTAAAAAGCAAAAACTTTACAATTTTTGATACTTTTTTGTATGGAACAATTTTGCGCGGAAGCATTCAAAATCGCTGTGTGCTCAAAATTTTGTTCATGGTGTTATGAATTATTTTTTCGACCAATCAGAACGCCCATTTGTGATGGACGAAATTGAAAATTAAATAATTGTGCTCAAAACCCTCTAACTGCTGTCATTTTATATGTCAAGACGAATCCACGGCCACGCCCTTCGACATAGCAATTAGACCGAGACAGAAACGACCTTAAGATCTGCTATATGTGAAATAATATAAACTCAAGATCGTTGGTATGACTTAGCCGTAGTTAGGACGTTTAAGTTACCAAACCAACTAAATGGCTAAAGATAAATGACGGAGTTCAAAGTTCACCTCTTATATAATTAAAAGATTTGATTAGCTAATCCATTTTTGATTGACTGTCGTAATTCATCAATGAGACACCAAGTAGATCACTTGACGACTATACTTTGAATGAATTGGTTGGTCACCTGAAAGAAATCGTGTCAAGGGAAATAACTAGAATTATTATTTTAAGAAAGACTGCATAGTTACTTTTCTTTCGTTTACTATTATTGCGGTTCCCGAGTGTCAATCAAATAATCAATCGCCTAATCAAATCATTCTTTTAGACCTGAGGTTAATTTTGAACTCCGACATTAGTCGACATATAAATGAGGCATTTTTTTTTTTTTGGCTTGGTGACTTAAACGTTGTAATTACTGATTATTCAAGGTCGTCAACAAACCATTTTATTTATTTATTTATTTTTGTTATATGGTGCTGGCCATGATTTTTTTTAAAATGTTTAATAATTATCTAAGTTTAATTTCTGTCACAGCTAAGTGGGCGTGGCTAGCGATCCGTCAATTATCATATATGTATCATTATTATCAATAGGAGTACCATCACTAACGGATCGCCGATGGCAACCAAATAATTGATTGACCTATGATACAATTCCTTTAGAACAGAAGTGAACTTTGAGCTTTTTTTGTTAAGCAATTTGTTAAACATTTCGATTTATTACAGACTAAAGAGGTTTGGTACTCAAACAATAGCACTGTACGCGGATCCGAACTTTTGGTTATTCAAGTGCTTGATAGTGCAGTTCTAAGTCAAACAAGGAACAGGATTTAGGCAAAATGCTTTTAAAGTTAGCCGCCTTGTTGGCACAGATAGCTTATTGGTAGTAGACAATTATTCCAAATTTCAAGGGAACGTGTTCATAAACATTAAGAAATGTCAAGGTTTGCGAACGACTACCCTGCTGACGCAAATGAAGACGGGGACGCGGACGACGACTTATTGCGTTGTTGCACTTAAATATCGTTGAGCTATATGACCAAGTGAATAATTTCGGAATGGTATTCGAATGGAAGAGATTGAGCGGAAAGGTCAAGTTTTGAGCGAAATTGTCTTTTTAAACTAAATTTAATACATGTAATTACTTCCTTTTCTTAAATATGCGTTCTGTTACTTATCATGACTTGTTAAAAAAAGTATTGACGTATCAAATATTTCCTAATCTAGATAAACAAATTAATGTTTTTTAGAGATGGAAATAAAGTTTTGTATTGTTTGGAACGATTTCCATGAGCTATCTAATCAAAATGAATGGAATAATGAAGGATCGACTTTCATCCAAATCTAATCGACCAATCCCAACTGTCAGTCCACCAAACAAATAATTCATTTATACCTCCAACATTGGCAGCCAAATATTTGAAGCATTCTTTTACGGTTTGGTGACGTAAACATGATATCAACAGCTTATTCAAGCTGTAGTAACGACTTTTAAGTCGCCAACCAATCATTCTACTTTTTTTACATGCTCTTGGCCATAGATTTGCGAAATAATGACGTTTAGAATCGAAGTGGAACTTCCTGTCATAGTGAATGGTAGGATAAACGGGGTACATGCTGTAAGTGGGCAGGGCCAGGGATTTATGAATTAAAATAAGCATCGATTTAGTTATCCTTTCCACTTTATCTCCAGCCGCCGTTATAGCGCAGTTGGTAGCGCGTCGGACTGTCAATCTAGAGGTCCCGGGTTCGATCCCCGACGGCGGCACTCATCCTTTCCGACTATTTGTCTCTCACCAATGGGTCGATAATCGTAGACCTATGTGGGATAGCAGCTGGAGGCTAGGAAAGGATGTAATGGTAGTACTGGTGTGAGGAATACCAGGATTCAATTGTTAGGTGTTCCAGCCGCCGCGATATAATTCAAAGATTGGTGAAAGCGGTGTAAATCCCCATTCAAACAAAATCACTTTATCTCCCTTTTCATACGCACGTTTCGATTAATTAGATTCCCGCTAATCTTATATGGTCTAAGGGAACTAATTCATTGCCCCCCCCCCCCCCCTTCTGGCAGAAATCTTTAGGGACGCTCCGGTTGATAGTAGGAGTAGATCAAGGTGACCTGTCATTGGACAATAATACCTGATGACAAAATAAATATTTTTTTCTGACTATTTATACAATGTTTAAATATTTCAAGCGGAAAAATAATGAATATGAATAATTTTTACTGAAATAGCCAGTTTTAAAAATGGGTATAACTTTTGGAAAAACCGGAAAAAATAGCTGTCCGGTGAGGGTCATCTCAGAATTGGGGTAAAAAGTCATAGAGAAAAGGGATCATGCCATATTAAAATTTGTTTATAAGGATGTATGAATGATTGTTCTTCAATTTTAGGTAGGTCTGATCATTGTTGCTTACTCATAAACTGAGCGCCTACAATGGTCGCCTATAGAAAATGAATTAGTTCCCTTAGACCATATGCAAAAATTATTTTAGTTTGCCTCCTTAGATATGAGCCCATGCGTGACATTTCAATCAATTACACATGTGCGCCAAGTAAAGACTCAGATCAGCCTGTGCATCCACAGGTTTTTCGGTTCATACCTCCATAAAAACAAAAGATATTCTCTTCATTTCTTATAATTTAATAGCATCGAGCGAAAAAAAACAACAAAAGCTTTACAAATTTTGATACCATTTTTTATGGGACTATTTTGTGCGGACGCATACAAAATCGCTGAGTGCTCACAATTTTGTTCATGGAGTTATGAATATTTTTTTTTTCGGCCAATCAGAACGCTTGTTTTTGATAGACGAAACTAAAAATTAAATTATAAATCGATAATTTATATATAATACATTTTCGCTAACGAATTGTCAGACTTCTGAATATCGTACGTTACAATCGCTTTCTAAAATAGAGAAAGCTTTCGGTAATTTTTCAGAGTTAGGCGAGCTTACAGGTGAGACTTAATTGATCTTGCAAAAGTAGTTTGGTACTTTATGATTTTAATCTTCTATCGTCTGCTCTGAAACATTTCAGTTTTATTTGTTACAAATAACTTCGGTTTTTCATGGTCTCTAATTTTATCCCTTACCAGACGACAAAATTATAGACTAGTGTTAACAGTCCAAATTGAAAGATGCTGCAGACGACAATCTATAGTTGATGAAATAGATTTTTTCAACTTTCTGATTAGAAAACATTGTGAAAAATAAAGAAATTTCTTTTCGCAAGCAATTTCTTCGTTTTGCACAATGTTTTCAAGATTTTTTTTCTTGAGGAGCGTTAAAAAAGCGTCAATGTGTAGGAATGGGTTTAACTCCTCATTAAAAATTCATAGTCAGAAATTTTATCTCCACACAAGTTTATCTCGACATTAAGATTTTTATATCGAAGTCCCCCTTGCGATAAAGTAGATAATGCCCGTATTATCGTATAAGTACATGTGCTTTTTATGCACTGACAATCGAATTATTTTTACAGTAAATTATGGTTAACGTTAATTGCCACAAAAGATGATTAAAAGACAATTAGAGAAAGTTCGCATGTAACTTGAGTATAGTATAATGAGATATGACAAACGCACTAAACATGTGGCGCAAACGAGGTCGTAAGGCTTCGGGTAATGCCGATAACGCCAGGCATGCTAGCGGAAGCTAATGACGTAATTGATACGTCACGAAAACCACACATAAGGCAAATTCCGGTGCAATCGTAACATTACGTGTTTACCCGATGAATTCTGGTTCCTTTCGGATTTTACATCGTCGACTAATTTGGCGTCTCGTAACGCTTAAAATAATTTGCTTCTTTTTTCTCTCCTTTTTTAAGTTTATGAACAGCCATTTTCATTAAAAAAAATCAGCTGAATCACATTCCTTCAGTTGGCAGAAAGCATTTGAGACAGAGATTCGAAAATTGAGGACTTTCTTGTCAATAACATTGATAGTTTGTGGGCCCTTTTGAAGTGTCAGTTGATACAATCACCGTGGACAAAGCCATTATAAACTGTTCGAATTGATACATTGATAACAAAAAGATACCTGGAGTCGCTAGAGATGTTTCGTCTATCACGATAATGTTTAGTATTGGCCACCATACTTTTTCGGCTTCTGAACGTATCGTCCTACGTTGCCCGTAGGTTTGTATCTTTACAAGTGATTGACTTTTACACCTGGACAAGTGATTATTACCCTGGCTTCTACACAGTAGGTTTATATCTATTTAATTTATCCCTGTGTATATTTTTAGATGCACAAGTTACAGTGAGTGATCAAGATTAACTTTGTCCATACAGGTATAGACAAGATTGACCTTTGAACACTCACTCTTACTTGTACATCTATCCTTTTGTCTTGATTGACAAATCGCGGCTGTCAATCAAATAACAAGTCGACCAATGTAATCACTCATTCAGATCAAAACTTAGTTTTGAACTCCGCCTTTGACCGACACTTTCTAACCTTTTTCGTTGGTTTGGCGACTTCAACGTCGTAACTTCAACCTATTCAAGCTATATTTAGGAAGTTTATGTCGCAAATCAACTATTTTGTGTTATATACTACTGGCTTAACTTTTACAAAATAGCGCCGTTTAACCCATTATCAGACGGAAAAATTTTAGACAGGTCCAAAATGAAAGGAGTTGAAGACGACATTTGAAGATTTATGAAATTCTAGATTTATTATACATTTGGAGTAAAAAACATTGTGAACAATGAAAAAAATGCTTGCAACAAGAATTTTTTTATTTTCCAAAATGTTTTCAAAAGCAGTTATTCTTAGAGTCGTCTAAAAGCGTCATTGAGTGGGAAAGGGTTAAATTCGAAGCGGGACTTCCGGCTAGGGTCAGTGGGAGGAGCCAACGGAATAAGTAGGCCGGGCCAGCGGCTGGTCAATTGTACGTGCAAAGTTTAAGGCGAACTGTCAGTCATGATTCTTTGAGATAACTTAAATATTCTTTTTATAGAACTGACGGATTGCTGATCCCGTGCGATAACCTCCGACAGGAAGTTCGACTTGAATAATAAAATGATAGTATTTACACAATATATGGTCACTAACATGTAACAAAAACAGAATGGTTGGTTAGAGACTCAAAAGCCGAGTTTAAGTCACCAAATCAACGAAAGTACTTCACATAAATGTCAGCTAATGTCAGATATGAGTTAACTTGCGGTATAATTTGTATAATTTGTGTGGTCTAATGAAGTTTTAACCCATTCCCATACAATGACGCATTTTGTCGCCCCTTGGGAAAAGATTGGGTAAAATGAAGAAATTCTCTTGAAACAGGCAATTTCTTCATTTTCCACAATATTTTCTATCAAGAAAGTTGTAAAATCTAAAATATCATAAACTTAAGAATGTCGTCTGCAACTCATTTAAATTTGGACCAGTCTAATATTTTGTCATCTGGGAATTTATCGTTTAGCCTCCTCTCGTTCATTTCTTTTTACTGAATATTTAATATGCGGAAAAAAAATATATTGCTGTCAGCATATAGTTTATACAACTGCGAATGGACAGAATTGGATAAGTTGTTGTTACGAATGCTAGGTCCCTAAACCAGATAAACAGCTTCACTAATGTCGGTGTTCAAAGTTCATTTCCGGTCTTAGTATATCATTTGATAGTCCATCGATTTTTTTATTGATAGCTGTGACCAATTAAGTGTCTGTTTCCTGAGAGTTTGCAATCACCATTCTCCTATAAAATCGATAGGGCATCAGACTCCTTATCTTCAATCATGGGATGCCATGGGTTCGATCCTCGGCGGCGGCACGTATTCTTTACGACATTTGTTTGTCACCAATGGATGGATAATCGTAAACCTTAGTGGGATAGCAGCTGGAGGCTGGGAAAGGATGTAGTGGTAGTACTGGTGTGAGAAATACCAGGAAACCATTGGTAGGTGGTCCAGTCGCCGCGATTTGACTGAAATACTGTTAAAAGAGGCGTTATACCCCATTCAATCAATCAATTCTCCTATAAAGTCCGAAAAATCGATTTATCTTTTTTATTTGTTGTTGTTTAATCCTTTCCTGTTTTTTGCAGAATTGTAGATCTGTCCCATTTCAAAGAATTTGCAGATGGGAATTTAAATTGGGTTTTATTTTATTTGAAAAAAAAAAACATTCAGTAGGGAAGAAAATATGGTGGAAAAAGAAAAAATTGCTTGTAACAAGCAATTTCTACCCTTTTTCCACCTTTTCTCGAGCATAAAATTAGAGGGACGTAAAAACCAGGGATTTAACAGGAAAGGGTTAAAGCCTACTGAAGCGGTCGGTAAGACGTTTAGGTCATCTAAAAACAATTTTACTTATTTGCTACATGTTACTGACCTCTTTAAAAAACGCCGTTTAATATCTGAGTTGAACTTCATCTCAGCGTCAGTGGGGGGTTGATTGATTGAATCGGTTTTTACGGCGCTTTTAACAGTATTTCAGTCATATAGCGGCGGCTGGAGCACCTAACAATGGATTCCTGTTATTTCTCACCCCAGCAATACCACTACATCCTTTCCTAGCCTCCAGCTGCTATCCCACTTAGGTTTACAATTATGCACCCATTTGGTGAGAGACAAATGTCGGAAAGAATATGTGCCGCCGCCGGGGATCGAACCCGTGACATCCCATGATTGAAGATAAGGAGTCTGACGCGCTACCGACTGCGCTATGACGGCGGCTGTTCTCGGTTGGAGGGCCAGCGATCACTAATTATCTTTATGTTTAACAGTGGACGGGAAAGTAGCTTTGGTTACCGGTTCTACTAGTGGTATTGGACTGGGAATCGCACATCATCTGGCTCAAAAAGGATGTGACGTCATCGTGACTGGTTTTGGAACACCAGCAGAGATCGACGCCATTTTGACAGAGTTTAGACGGTAAATACTAAAAATTGTGACAGAAAGTTTTATATTATTATTTCTTGTAAACCTCCCCGATACCAAAAAGAATTCTATTTTTAATAATCAATTGGAATTAATCGATTTTCTTGTCAAATTTAGTTTTTCTGGTTAGCATCACCCATTTAAATAACAAGTTCATTTTTGTATAATTTTGGATTTTATATTTGTTGCTATTACATTTAATTTAGTATTTCTGGTTTCTTAACCAGTGCAAATAAAAGTACATTTTATAAAGATGTTTAAGATAGGCGATACGTAAAGGCAAGTGTGAATTCGACCTTGTGACGGAACTTCTTGGATGACGTTGTAAGTTCATCTTCACAATAATTGACCAATTATGGCTACCATTCAAACACGAAACGGCCAATCAAATCATTCATTTTGAACGGAAGTGGAATTTGAACTCAAAAATTGTCCAACATATATACGAAGCGTCTTTATTGGATTAGCAACTTGAACGTCGTAGCTAAAGTTTTACGGTAGCGCTATGCGATGCGTCTGTCTAAATTTCGAGGTTCCAGATAGAATAAGTTGTATTAACGACGTATGATCACCAAACCAACAAAAGTAAACGATATTAATATGTGAGTCACCATTCTCTTACGACCAAAATAAATAATTGACCAATCACTGGCCCCGTCACACCCTATGGTAGTTCCGCTTCGATAATAACGGCATTACTTTGAAATAAGCTGTAGTAACGACGTTAAAGTCGCCAAACCCACAAAAGTACTTCACAAAAATGTCGGTCAGTGTTGGAGTTCATATTCCACTTCCGACCAAACTGAACAATTTGATTGGCCTTCTTTATTAATTTTTTGATTGGCCAATTCTATTGGCCAACAGATATTTTGATTGACGTCGATGGCTCGTTAATTACAGGACTTATAAGGGAAAGTTCACCTATGTGAAAGGAGATCTGTCACAGCAAGACTCGACGCTAGAAATGTGTAAAGATGTAATCAAGGAATACCCAGACGGTGTAGATATTATTATAAATAATGCCGGTAAGTTAGTTTAAATAATATATAACTCTTGGTCAGTGCGAAACATTTGTAACTGCCTATATGTTTTCAGGCAATCACAACCGCTTAGAAATCATCCCAATTTTTAGGTTAGCCGTACCCCATCCAATCTTGAAAGAGTCAAAGATAGCCCTGATAATAAATCTGATAATAAATACAAAGGACTCTATAAATCTAAACACTTTCACATGAACCGCTTTCTGTTTTAGAAATGATGTACCCGGTATTTAAATACAATGTAAATTATTCTCATTTTTTCAGGAATCCAACATGTCTGTCTTGTTGAGGATTATCCTTTATCTAAGTTCAACGAAATGGTCGCCATTAATTTAGCAGCTCCCTTCATTATCACCCAGTATTTCATACCGTTCATGAAAAAGAAAGGTAGGTAGGTGGCTATTTCAACGAAATCTTCGCCATTAATTCAGAAGTTTTCATCATTATCATCCAATATTTTATAACGATCATGAAAATAGAAAGGTAGACAAATGTTTGTTGTTTAAAGAAATAGTCGCCATTATTTAGTAGCCCCCCCTTTATTATCACCTAATATTTTGTAGAGATCAAGAAACGGAAAGGTGGGTAGATGGTTAGTCCAACGAAATGATCGCCATTAATTTAGCAGCCCCCATTCATTATCACTAAATATTTTATCGTTTATGAAAGGAGAGATGGTTAGTTCATAGAAATTGTCGCATTTGCCTAAGCATTTCTCTTTCATATCATTTTTTCTTATTTCTTATAATATTCTATGCCATTTTTGAAAAAATGAAGGTAGGTACCTTATATTGATTTGTAACTTTGACATTTTTTTTCTTCCAAGAAACTCCACCAATCAAACATTATTCAAACCAGAAGCATTTGAAAAGGTGTTTTGAAAATGAGCATTTGCTGGAATCAAGCAGCGCTGTCTGACCAGGGTCGATACCTTTCTCACATTATCAAAAGTCATGCTTACGCCTGACAGTTCATATACATTTAAAATGGGAAAACAACAACGGCAACAATACCGAATACTAAACAGTAAACGTTGTAATTATGTATATCTTTATAAAAAGTTCGAAAACTAAGATAAGCGAAAAAACCCTGGTACAGCGACTCGTTCTTCCAAATATTTATTTTGTAATAGTAAAAGAAACCTTTGTTGTTGTTGTTGTTTCTGTCTAGGCTGGGGTCGAATCGTCAACACAGCCTCACAGATGGGAATGATAAGTCAAGTTGGTAAAACACCGTATAGTTGTACAAAGTCTGGTTTACTGGGGTTCACAAGAGTAAGCCAACTGACTTATTTACGATTTTTCCATTTCCACGAAATTCACTTTTTTAGGTCCCATAAAGAAAATAACTTTTTAAAACATTGTGGAAAATGAAGAAATTGCTTGTTACAAGCAATTTCTTCATTATCCACAAATGTTTTCTATCCGAAATGACAAATATTTCTCATATTTAATCAACTGAAATTTGACGTCAACTTTTGCTCTGAATTTGGACCGGTCTAAAATTGTTTCGTTTGGTAATTGGTTAATCGAGATTTTTAGAGACCGTATATGATTAGATCGTGTGATTGTACATGGCGTACTAAATGGGCCAAACTTCCACTTTTAACCGTTAAAAACCGCTAAAAAGAGCGGGTACATGCTTTTTAATACAGGTGCTCGCATAAAAATCGGGAGTGTTCTCAATAATTGAACGCACACGCGTACAAAATGTGCGTGAGCCCATAGAATTTTAAGTATATTTCATAACATAAAGGTGCTTACTTTTTAGGCGTGCATGGTCAAAGATTTGTAGAGCGCGTATAACATTGCGCGTACACGCTTAATATTAGAGCACGCATGCTTGTATCTGAAAGAGGCACCTATATTATTTACGTGCGCGCGCGATTTTTAAACATGACTTAATGTGAACTTTTAACCCAGATGATGCACCGTACTTTTCGGCATGGTTATTCCTTTAGCTGTTGACAATCGCATCTAGTAACAAGCAGTTTTCTTATAGTTATACAAAGATATACCAATCATTCAGCCGTGTAAATGCCGAATGGTTGACCGAGCGCTACTTTTCAAAAAACAATATCAATAGATAAATCACTTCATTCATTGAAACCGGAATTGAACTTTGCAGTCCGACATTTATAGACATTTATATGTAGCATTTGTTGGTTTTGCGACTTTAACGTCGTAACCACAGCTTTTTCAAGTTCAGGTCACAAACCAACTTTTTTTTTATTTTTGTTTCATGTTTCATGTTCCATAAATTTTGCGGGAGAAAGTTGGAGTTGCCAGCGATCGACCCTGGAAATCAGAGTTAAGACAGAACTTTTAATTTAAAAGCTTTATAGAATTGAATAATAACATGATGAAAGGGATGGGCAACTCAAATAAATCGCAGTTTTGAAACTAAATTATCATATATTATTTCGTGTAAGACTGAGCCGCCGTCATAGCGCGGTTGGTAGCGTATCAGACTCTCAATCTTCAACCCTGGGATACCATAGGTTCGATCCCAAGCGGCGGCACATGTCCTCTCCGACATTTGTATCTCACCAATGAATGGATAAATCGTTAACCTAAGTGGGATAGCAGCCGGAGGCTCAGAAAGGATGTAGTGGTAGTACTGGTGTGAGAAATACCAGAAATCCATTGTAAGGTGCTCTAAACGCCGCGATATGACTGAAATTCTATTAAAAGTGGCGTAAACCCCCATTCAATCAATAAATTTGGGTTAGATTGTCTAGGTAATTTTCAAAACGTTTATACAATGAAGCATCAACAGGATCTGAATCTAAGTTTTTCTTTCTTTCTTCCTTTTTTTTCAGGGAACTGCATTAGAGCTGGCACCACATGGGATAACATGTAACGCCATTTGTCCTGGCTATGTTGAAACACAATGTAAGTTGTGTTTGTCTCAACATCACCAGAACGTTGTAATTGTGTTTCTATGTTTATTCCCCCTTCTTTAATTCGCGGAGTAATGTCGAGATTTTCTTAAGGTTTATCATTTAATAATTTTACCGACATACCAGTGATATTATCAAAATAATAAACGGATTATGTTGGTAGATTGAGCCCTGCATCCGGTCTTTTTCGCGTTACCGAACACCATCTAAGGGGGACCAAAGATACTGATGACGTCATAAGGTTGCCATGAAGACCATGCGCGAAGTGACGCCTCTTCAGCGAATCATGTATTGTCTCTTTGAGTGTATTGAAGGAATCTTACTTTTGTTTTTCGGGTAAAACAAAATCTATCTTTTCAATCGTTGAGCTACTCGTGAATATATAGCTTTTGTTGTTTACTAAAAGAAGATAAATCGACCTCACACTGAAACAAACAAATGTAATCCATATCTTTCAAACTATTTTGCCAATTTATTTATATATCTTTTTGCGTATGTCGGTCTCAAAAGTCAAATTTTGAGTGCATAAAATCCATGAGTGTCGAATAACTGATTTTCTAAAGTCTTTCTTTAATTAAAAAAAATCAAAACATTTAACCCCTGTCATGCGAAATCCCGAAATATTCCTGTGTTGGCAGAAGGTAAAGACAAATATCAGCCTGCAAATAAGTGCAGTCTTATCTTGGTCTAAAAATCCTGTTTGTCAGAGTTGTTTAGTAATCAATTTTCAAAAGACTTTCCGGCGCTGTCAGTCCTTTGATTTTAAAGCAAATCTGTATGTTGCAATTTAATTCAGCATGACAAGGCTTAAAGTGTTTAAAATCATACAAATCGTCGTTTGGTGTGCAAAATGTCTTAACTACAGTTTACTCAAGCTGCAAGTTCGACATGTTGCAAGCACAACGAAGATATATACCAACATATATCAAGGAACGCAAAGTTCACTGTGAGTTTATCGAGTTAAACAAATTGTATTTTTCTTCATTAAACGATGATACAGTTACATCACTTATAAATTTGTTGCAATGGAGTTTGAAAATAACTCATCTTGCACATGCACAATTAAGAACATCATAAAATCGATGACCATTCCTCTTAATTTCAGCCAAAATCGCTCATTCACCGTTCCTTTCATATCGTTAAAAACAATGACTCGTTCAAATTATTCCAGAATATTATTCACATCGCTCAAAGAATTCCAAAATTTCATTGACCGAAATGAATTCGGAAGTACTTGATTGGTCCGAGTTAAACAATTCTAAAGCGATAAAGGGACATTAATCGTTTAAAGTGAATTAAGAGTTACCCTCTTGTTGGTAGCCAATAAAAGGGCATAATTCGTTTAAAACTAATTTAGAGTTACCCCCTTGTTTGTAGCCGATAAAGGGACATTACTCGTTTAAAGTATCATTGAAGTTAACCCCTTGTTGGTATATATTCCTCTGTTAATCAATTCTGGCTGTTAATTAAGGAATCAACCGACCAGCCTAATCATTCATTCAGCCCGGAACTGAGATTTGAACTCCGACATTGACTGCCATTTTTGTTAAACATTTTTGTTGGTTTGGCGACTTAAACGTCGTAACTACAGCGTATTCAAAGTGTAGTTACGACGTTTAGGTCGCCAACGAACCGAGTTAACGAGAGGGATCAACGGAGTAAGTGGGCGGGGTTCAGCCATTGGTCAGTTAAAAGAAGAGTATCAGTGTCCATTGAGATATGAGAATAAAAGCCTATTCACACGGTACGAACCCACGAAGGAGTTTCATACCGAAGTGAGATGGGGTTTTATTTTCATACTTCATAGAAAAAAATATATTCTCCTCATGAATACTTATTCGATTTCACCGATGTTTATACTATTTAACATCAAATAAATCAAGACTTTCAAAGTGTGAATACATTTTAAGGAAAGGCTTCGTGCAAGTATACAAAATCCATTTTATGTGTTTATAATGTAACTCGTCTGGAATATTTTAAAATAACTTTAATTTATCTTTCAGTACTTGCAACACAGTTAGAAGCATTGGCGAAGAAAGAATCTGTGTCCTATGAACAAGCTAAGGTAAGGCCCCTTGACCCGGATTGAACAATTTAAAGTTCTTGAAAAGTGCAGTATGTTTTTCATCCTGTTCAGACCGCACAGATAGTGCATGCTGACAGTTACAGAGTCAACGAACCGTCGCCACCAATAAAACAGAGGTCAACCAATCAAATGAATCGTTCAGATCGGAAGAGACCTTTGACCTCCGACATTTATGCCAAATATTTATGTAATTTTTGGTGTTCAAAAATCGTAACTACCAGCTTATCCAATCTGAATTTTCAAAAATTAGGTCGGCAACCATAAATCTATCTATAGTTTAATGTTCATGATCATATGATTTTCTAACTAACGCCGTTTGATATCTCTGTCAGCCTCCCTTGTTGGGGGTTAATAGGCGTAAACAGCGCCAGATCCGTCATATATGGGATGAAAATAGAAATAAGGTTGGTTGGCGACCGAAACGTCGTAACTATAGATGACGGAATCACATAAACGTCGGCCAATGTTGGAGTACAAAGTTCACTTTCGATCTAAATGAGTGATTTGATTGGTTGATTGATTCTTTGATTAATAGGCGCGATCCGTCATATGGTTCGCCTTTGTATTTCTCTGATCTTGATTAATTGATTGAATGGGGTTTAACGCAACTTTAAGTAATATCACAGTCATAACGCTGCAGTTAAAGCACTTAACCAGGGATTCCTGGTATTTCTCATACCAGTACTATCACTACATCCTTTCCGAACCTCCTGCTGCTTATCCAACTTAAGTTTACGATTATCCACTCATTGGTAGGAGACCAATGTTGGAAAGGAATATCGCCCCGGTCGGAGATAGAACCAAGGGCCGGATGACTAGGAGTTCTACGACCTACCACGCCGCTATGACTGCTGCCATCTTCTGTACTAGAAAATCTATTATACATTCACCAAAAAATTCATCAATTTTTAGCTCACCTGAGCACAACATGCTCAAGGTGAGCTTTTGGTATCGTCTTTTGTCCGTCGTGCGTCGTGCGTTGTGCGTCGTGCGTCGGAAGGCGTCAACAATTCTTTAAACATCTTCTCGTCAGTAACCACTGGGCCAATTTCAACCAAACTTGGTAGGAAAGTTCCTTGGGTGACCCTTCTCAAAAGTTGTTCGCAGAATTTTGATTGACTCCAAGATATGGGCGTGGCAGGGCGTGGCAGTTTTTAACTTTGAAATCTTTAAACATCTTCTCCTTACTAACCATTGGGCCAATTTCAACCAAACTTGGCATGAATATTCCTTAGGTAAACCTTTTCAAAAGTTGTACGCGGTTATTTTGATTAACGTCCAAATATGGGCGTGGCAGGGCGTGGCAGTTTTTGACTTTGAAATCTTTAAACATCTTCTTCTCAGTAACCATTGGGCGGATTTCAACCAAACTTGGCATGAATATTCCTTGGGTGACCCTTTTTAATTGTTGTTCGAGGAATTTTGATTTATGCCCAAATATGGGCCTGGCAGGGTGGGGCCGTTTTTGACTTTGAAATCTTGAAACATCTTCTTCTCAGTAACCATTGGGCGGATTTCAACCAAACTTGGCATGAATGTTCCTTGGGTGACCCTTTTTAATTGTTGTTGGCGGAAATTCTGATTTATGCCCAAAAATTGGCATGGCAGGGTGGGGGCAGTTTTTGACTTTGAAATCTTTAAACATCTTCTTCTCAGTAACTATTGGGCAGATTTTAACCAAACTTTGCATGAATGTACCTTAGGTGACCCTTTTTAAAAGTTGTTGGCGGAATTTTGATTTATTCCCAAATAATGGCGTGACAGGGTGGGGCAGTTTTTGACTTTGAAATCTTTAAACATCTTCTTCTAAGTAACTATTGGGCGGATTTCAACCAAACTTGGCATGAATGTTCCTTGGGTGACCCTTTTTAATTGTTGTTGGCGGAATTTTGATTTATGCCCAAAAAATGGGCGTGGCAGGGCGGGGGCAGTATTTGACTTTGAAATCTTTAAACATCTTCTTCTCAGTAACCATTGGGCGGATTTCAACCAAACTTTGCATGAATATTCCTTAGGTGAACCTTTTTAAAAGTTGTTCGCGGAATTTTGATTTATTCCCAAATATGGGCGTGGCAGGATGGGGGTAGTTTTTTACTTTGAAATCTTTAAACATCTTCTTCTCAGTAACCATTGGGTGGATTTCAACTAAACTTGGCATAAATGTACATTAGGTGACCATTTTTAAAAGTTGTTCGCGGAATTTTGATTTATTCCCAAATATGGGCGTGGCAGGGTAGGGCAGTTTTTTACTTTGAAATCTTTAAACATCTTCTTCTCAGTAACCATTGGGCGGATTTCAACCAAACTTGACATGGATGTTTCTTGGGTGACCCTATTTAAAAGTTGTTCGCGGAATTTTGATTTATGGTCAGAAATGGGCGTGGCAGGACGGGGCAGTTTTTGACTTAGAAATCTTTCAACATCTTCTTCTCATTTACCATTGGGTGGATTTCAACAAAATTTGGCATGAATGTACATTAGGTGACCCTTTTTAATTGTTATTGGCGGAATTTTGATTTATGCCCAAATATTGGCGTGGCAGGGTGGGGCAGTTTTTGACTTTGAAATCTTTAAACATCTACTTCTCAGTAACCATTTGACCAATTTCAACTAAACTTGACATGAATGTTCCTTGGGTGACCCTTTAAAAGTTGTTCGCAGAATTTAGATTTATGCCCAAATATGGGCGTGTCAGGGTTGAGCAGTTTTTGACTTAGATATCTTTAAACATCTTCTCTTCAGTAACCATTGGGCCAATTTCAACCAAACTGGAAATGAATATTTCTTTGGTGACCCTTTTCAAAAGATGTTGGCAAAATTTTGAATGACACTCAAAAATGGGCGTGGCAGGGTGGGGTAGTTTTTACTTAGAAATATTTAAACAGCTTCTTCTCAGTAACGATCGCGCCAATTTGAACTTGACTTGGCGTGAATGTTCCTTGGGTGACCCTTTTCAATATTAGTTTGTTAAATTTTGAATGAAGCCCAAATATGGGTGTGGCTGTTTTTGACTTTAAAATCTTCTCCTCCCTAACCGATGGGCCAATTTCAATCAAACTTGGCATGAATCTCACTGACAATGGCCAATGGGGCTATTACCATGCTGTTATTTCTGTGAGTGCTTCAGGGCTGCCACCATAGCCAGTTAGAAACGCGTCAGACACCCAATCTATAATCGTGGTGTGTCCAGGGTTCCCAGGCTACCGGGAAAAAGTCTTGGTTTTGTGATATCTTTAAAAAAAAAACAGAAAAAAAGGAAAAACTAGGAAAAAGACAAATCAATTTGATGAAAGATGCAAGACCCAATTTAAGTACATGTTCCAAACAGTTGACAAGTATCCCCCTCGCCAGTAGGTTTTATCACAGTGTAAATTACATGGGTATGCATTATCACGTCACAATGTCTGCGGAGAAAGAGAAATTGGTATTTGTTTCACAAAAAAATACAAGCATGGTACTTAGTTTTCTGCAAGGAATGAAGGTAGGTGTCCAATTTTACTAAATATATATATATGATTACAGTACATAAAGCAAATATTTAGGGAGAAAATCCAAAGCAACATCTTAAGTATAACAGTAGCCGGACATAAATTGAATTTGGATACGAAAGCAATAAATGGCCTCCAATTCAATTCAATGAAGAAGAGAACTCTGAGTAAATAGACATTGAAATTAATTATTTTTCGGTTCATACCTCCATGAAAACAAAAATTATTCTCTTCATTTCTTATAATTTGATAGCATCGAGCGAAAAATACAACAACTTCACAAATTTTGATACCTTTTTGTATGGAACTATTTTATGCGGAAGCATATAAAATGGCTGCGTGCTCAAAATTTTGTTCATGGAGGTATGAATTAAATTTTTCGACCAATCACATCGCTCGTTTTGATAGACGAAACTAACAATTAAATTATGTGGAATTAGAGATTAAGGTAAGGCGGGGTAAAGCCAATCGAAAATCGTTATTTCTGAAGTGTTGGTACTCCTTTGAATCGTCTTGATGAGACAATTTCAACAGGTACCCACAACGCAGGGTTTTAGGAAATCATTGTTTATATAATTGAAATTAAATTCCAAAATAATCGCTGAAACTGTACAATCATAACTAGAATAAGCATTAATCCATTACCTAAATAATTATGGGCAGATCTAATTTGAAACAGGTTGTAGACAACATTTCAATGTGGGTTTGTACTAGAATATCAGAGTCGTGTAGAACAGAAAACAGTGAATATTTTAAGAAATAGACAAATTACCTCAAGCGTAGAAACACCTTCCTGAAAAAGCGAAGAAATGAACCTGATAGAATGCGCGGCTTAACCAAGGTCGAAACATTCGCCCTTTTGGTTTTTTTCTGATTTAGAAATGGTTATTGTGTCATCCTATTTGCTTATTCTCAGACAAGGAAAAATATCTGATTAACCTCTGTTGAGTCCCGTTATTTTATCAAATATTTATTTAACTAAGTACCTAGGAGACCACTTTTCATGTTACGGATCAAATGAATATTGTGTTTTAATTTCGTTTAATAAGCCCACAACAAAATTTTAGACTGGTCCATATAGACTGGTCCATATTGAAAAAAAATCTGCAGACGACAATTCCAAATTGATGGGGTTTTTTTGTCTTTTTGGACAAAAAAAAACGTGTGGATATTGAAAAAATGGCTTGAAACAAGCCATTTCCCCATTTTCCACATTGTTTTACTAAGATTTTTTCTTGAGAGGCGGAAAAAGGAGGGATTGTTTGGGGATGTGTTAGATGAAAAAAGGGGGATTTATTTAGAGAACATATTTTGTGAACAGTTCATGTTTTGGTTTCTTTTCTCTTCAGGATATATTTTTCAAGGAGAAAAATCCCACGGGAAAGCCAATAACGATTCAAGAGGTAAGAATCTGCTATATCTGATCCTCCTTTATTTCTCTGAGTTAGTTGCATTTTAGCTAGCAAATCGTCAGCTTTGATAGCTTAAGTTAACAGACAAAATTTTGAGGTAGTCTCAAAGTTCAACGAGTGCAAACTTACACTGGAGGCTTAACCACTAAATCCGTTAAATGCCTACGCCATAGAAAGTAGTTCTTATGCTGCAAACTCTGTATGCAAGTTCATCTCCTATTTTAAGCTCACTTGAGCACATCAAGTTCAAAATGACTCTGATCAGAGTCTTCAAAGAAGTTGTAGACGACAATTTTAAATTGTAGATAATTCTAAATTATTTATCTCTTTAAGTAGAAAACATTGTGGAAAATGAAGAAGCAATTTCATCATTTCCCACATTGTTTTCCCCAACTATTTTCTTGATGGGGGTAAAAAGGGGGGATTGTGAGGGAATGAGTAAACTCCTTGGTTACTTAAACCTTGTTTTTCTTATCATGATAACGTTTGTCAAACAAGATTACTGAAATAGACAATGCTCTGCTAGCTTACAGTACTTTCAGTACTTTGATTCCTTTATGTAATTCATTTTGTTTTTAATGCTGCGATTGTAATATCGAACCTTATGCAAAGAATAAACATGTATGCGGAATTGTTTATATTTACCATATTACCTCAACCACAAATACATAATTCGTCGCTGGGCGACCAAAAAATCGTAAATATAGCTTTACTTAACCATACTTTAACATCTATTCTCAAATCGGCTACTAACCAAAAACATTTTTCCAGGCACTTAGAGCTTAACACATACCCAGACAGTGCGGCTTTCCCACGCTGTGAAGAAATATATACATGTACATGATACATCATTGAAAAAATGAGAACGGAGAAATTTCCTGTAACAGGCAATTTCTCCTTATCACGATATTTTATATCTTATTTGGCACTTTTTGATGCAGTTGGAATTGTCCTCAGAAACTTCCTTCAATTTGGACAGGTCTATGAGTTTGGTGTGTGCTGATAGTTTAATTGTTAACAAATGCTAGTTTGAGTTTGTTTTCACAGATTGCCAACTTTGTCGGATTTTTATGCAGTAACGAAGCCGGGAGTATTACAGGGGCTTCGCTCAGTATCGATGCTGGACACCCAATTATGTGATAGTTGACGTCAGAATTTTGTGATACACCGTCTTCGTACGTCAAAATTTGTGATTATTCGTGTTTGTTTTGTTATATTCCTGTTATTAAAATCCATCTATCTATATATTATATAAAGTATAACACAAAGCGTATAACAGGCGCGGTATCTATTTTTATTGTATGCCTATAAAAGATATGGAGTAGAACCTGGCTGTCAAATACAACTCGACAGAAAAAAAATCAATATTCGGCGTGTAGCAAAAAACCGTATTCGTCGAGTACCGTTAAACACTGACTTCTTTTTTGTGTATTGACGTTCCGGGTTTTTCGGAAAGTTGGTTATATCTTAGCCATTTAAATGTCATTGGTTATTTCTTAGCCATTTAAATGTCATTTCCTAAAAGGTATATAATAAAAGGAATATTACAACTTCGGTCTCATCCAATAAAAAATACCTACACACGATTCTCGAACACGATAACAACGCATAGAAAAAGACACTGTGGTAATATTCCCTATTTATTCGTAGAAAATATGAAAACAAATGCCTGCGATATATCGTTAGTGACCGACCAGAATATCGTAAATACAGCTTGAATAGCGAATTTACGACAGTTTGGTTACCATAGATTTTTTACATAGTTGCATACTCATTCTATAAATGATGATAAAGTAATAAAACTATTAAGAAATTGACGGATCGCCTTTGTAAATCCAAAAAACCGATAGACTAACAAAACCATACAATTAGACAGGTAGTGAGTTTTTTACTCCGACATTTGCCGATATTTATGTGAAGCATTTTAGTTGGTTTGGCGACTTAAAAAACGTAACTACAGCTTATTTAAGCTGTAGTTGCGACGTTTATGTCGTCAACCAACCATTTTACTTTTATTTTTTGTCCCATACAAATGACAATGAATTTTTCCAAAATAACTCGGTTTAAAATCGGACAACTTTCTGTAGTTAAAACGTTAAGGTCGCCAACAAACTAGTTTACATTTTCGTTACATGTTACAGGCAATAATTTTTGAATTTAAAACAACGCTTTTTTTAAATCGAAGTGGAACTTCCTGTCGGGGCTGGTTTGGCGTGGCTATCGATCCGCCAATTCTATACATACCCCTCTTTTAACGTCCACTAAGACAAGAGCTTCAGAAAACTTTATTGGAAATGAAAAAAATAATTGAAACAGGCAATTTCTTAATTTACCGCTATGCTTTCTATGCAGAAATACGAAGGATTTTATAGTATCAACAACTTAGAACTGTTGTCTGGTATTGAGTAAATAGAGCAAGACTGTATTGGTTTGTCTAGTTGTAGAAAAAAGGATTATAGACGAAAAAGAATCATTTTACTTAAAACGTATAACTCAGCGATTAAAATTCAGGAAATACATCGAAAAGAAATATTTCTAAATACTTCTTGCCGAATTTTTATTCCTCCGTTATCTTTATTTGATTTAATTTTATATCCCCAAGATATACGGTTTGTTCCGTAATATAAAATGGTTTTTGGGAAGATTTATCAATTTGAGACGTTTTTTCTTTCTTCTATTGGACTATTTTTAGCTTGAATGGACAAATATTTTCATAAAGGTGTGAAAATAATGGCTATTAGATCGGAAGTCTTGGAACAAAATGTTAGTAAATATTATCCCGTTAGCGTTGGATGCGTTTTCGTGCCAAGCCTTGTTATGGTTCTTTTATCTTTGAAAGTAAAGAAACTGTAGATACGCAGTAGCAAAACAACAGAAAATGTTTCATGTAAACATTGGGATATATCGGAGTCATAACCGTGATTTTTTTAATTTAAACTGTCAACCGATTGTTTCTTGTAAACAGTTCGGAAAAAAATCGATGTCTCTCCCGGTTATCAGTTTCATTTCCAGTTTCACTTTACTCGGCCAATGACAGCCAAACACCGGCCACAGACCTACACTAAAATCAACATTTTGAAAGGTATACATTCGCCAGTCAATCCCAGGCTCCACAATCGTCAGTCTATCTCGATCACTGTCCAATAAGAACCCGTAGCTTCTCTCTAACGATGACCCATGTTTATTTCCTCCCAGATTCATGTGAAAGACATTGTTGCCATAGTGACGACAGTATATACAAACTTGTTTGTGTTCCTCACAGTGTTGAGCGCAGAGAGCCCATGCGTGTTTTTGGTCATACACGTAATAACCATTATCAATATCCGATCTCCGACTAAATCCGATCTCAAATACGAAGTTAATATTGTCTAGTGGCTGCACTACGGTGTACGTTACTGACACCTCGAAGTAGTATTTGCCGGGTGGATGGAGAGCTCTCGTAGACACAACTCCGCGGTACTTCTTCAGTCTCCGTCCTTTTAGATTATTCTGTTTTTGTACTGTGGCGTAATTTCGCAGTATTTTTTGGTTATCGCTTACCTCTCTGTATTGATGAACTGTTTCAGAATCGAACATGAATTCTGGACCTGAAATAACCAAGTCTCTTTTTTATAACTGACGAATCACAGGTGTTTATCAAAAATTGATTAACTAATTAAATCTTTAATCAAGATCGTTAGAGTTTCTGACCTCCGATATTTATCAAAACATATTTGTTAGTTTGGCGACTGAAACGTCTTAACTACAGCTTATTCGGTTCGTCAACCAACTCCTTACCTTGCGGTTTATGTGTCTGACCATACGTTTCACAAATATGTTGAATATAACCTCAGTCCAAATGTCGTATTGGAGGTCAGATTGTGGGAAAAGTAGGATAGAATGATCGCGATTTAGAGAGGGGTTTTTTTCATCTAGAGTGGAATGTCTACCTTGCTTTACATTAGTTTGCAAAGTAGCTATCATAAGTCGGGTTTTATTTTTTATGGTGTTTGACGCCGCTTTTATCATTATTTCAGTCAAAGCTCCTAACCATTGATTCCTGGTATTTCTCACATTAGTACTACCACTACACTCTTTCCGTGTTTCCAGCTGCTCACCCCACATAGATTTACGATTATCCAACCATCAGTGGGACATAATGTCGGAAAGAATATTTGCCGCGATCGGTGATCGAACCCTTGACCTCATGAATGATGGTTCGGCGCGTTACCATCTGCGCTTACTGCGCTATGGCCGAAGCTAATAACTAGGCTGTGCTATGTATGATCTTTAAATTCATTACCAGACTATTCCAAATTGACAAGAGTTACAGACGACATTGTAAATTAGATGAAAATGTATATTTTTTCATTTTTCTGGAAGGAAAACATTGTGTAAAATAAAGAAGTGGTTTCTTGCAAAAGCAATTTCTTCATTTCAAACAATCTTTTCCAAATTCTTTTTCTTGAGACGCGTCAAAGGCGTCACTGTGTGGGAATGGATTAAAGTATATCTTTGACGTCTGTCTATGATAGAACTTATATGCGTGAGGGCCAAACCATTGTTGGAAAAATTACCGAGCTTGGTGTTTGTGCGTCAACATAGCTGGGATGTATGGTAAACCCTTCCCCGTACAATTCCTTGTTTTCACGTCCCTGTGGTTATATACATGACAAAACATTGTCGGGAAAGAAGAAATTGCTTGTAACAAGCAATTTCTTCTTTTCCCACAATATTTTCTAATCTGTAGGTAGGTAACTCTTCAAATTGCATCCATTTTTATTTGTCATCTGCAACTTCAATTTCCAGTCTAAAATTTTGAAAAAAAGGAAAGGGATAACTTGATTCAGTGCGAAACACTTTCGCTGGCCAGCCTCAACCTACAAGTTGACGCGAAAGTTTCTCTAGTCTACCAAATGTTGCAAAATATTTGGAAAGCAACATGGAACAGTTAAGTGAAATCTTTGGTTGGTGAAATTAACGTCCTAACTAAAGCATGAATAAGCTGTAATTAAAGTCGCAAAACCAACAAATTGCTTCACAAAAATGTTTGCTAATATCGGTTTTCAAAGGACTAAATGATTTGATTGGTTGACTGAATCTTTGCTTGGTCAATCAAATGACCGATTGAAATTTAGTGTCAGTGTAATGTTCGCGTTCAAAGCAATTTTTATCATTATTTATTCAAGACTGTACTTACATAATACATCCCCGAACCTCTTGTCATGATGACTTCTACCATAAGTGGAAGCCGACTGAATTCCAATATGGGTGTGGCCTCGAGAGATAGATAACCTCTTCTTTTCGGTCACCGTGGTTATCTCTCCCATTGACTCAGTGAAAATCGCGAAAGCGTTCTCAAACTTGCTTGTTTCAAAGGCGGGACTGTCAACATTAAGCGTCTGTTTGTCCACCTGAAAAATAAACAGCAATCAGGTAGGTGATTGCCATTAAATCTAATTCAAGAGAAGTGCGAACGTGCGTGGCACTTTTCGTCAATGTACATGTTCGGACAAAATGTTTTTTGACAAGGCGGACATCATCCCCTTCCTAAATTTGATAGTGCGAACATTAGCCCCTTCGTTATTCTAACAGGGCGGACACTATCCCTTCGATGGGCGGACATTACCCTATTCGTCAAATTGTTACGGTGAACTGAATTCTTTTGCACTAAGAAACGAAATGAACAAGAACCCCTTCAATTCATATTATTCTTAAAGATGAATCATAATTTACATTTTTTTAATAATGATATCGGGTGCTCGAACCCGAGGTCAGATGGTAGAGTACTTGACTTCAAACCTCAAGATCATGGGATCGAGCCCTTGGCTGCCCAAATTAATGCCTTTCGGATGAGATATTTAATATATATCTTGTGTGACAATCCTATCCATCGACCACATAGGATTTTGGATAGTGCCAGGATATAGGACGAAACAACTGAGAGCTCCGCCTGGTTGTTTAACGTAATTGATGGATGGCACCGTCACACGGGGCCTCGGTTTAACGTCTCATCCGAAAGACAATAAGTTGATATGGCCAGCCCAGGGATCGAACCCGTTATCTTGGGTTTTGAAGTCAAGTGCTCTACCAACTGATCTAAACGGGTTGACCTCCATCCTAGAGTAGTGCTTGGCCAATATTTCTTTCTGAAATTTGACAAACGTCATTACGATATGCGCCATTAATCTCTCACAAATAAACGAATGATAAACAGTGAATCTAAGTGAGATGAGCAACTGATTTGTTGATGGATTGAATGGGGCTTAATCGTATTTCAGTCATATCATGGCGGCTGGAGCACCTTACCATGGATGTCTGGTATTTTTCACACCAATAATACCACAGCATCCTTTCCGAGCCCCCCCCCCCCCCCCCCCCAGCTACCCATCACACTTAGGTTTACGATTAGACACCTATATAATTTAATTGTTAGTTTCGTCTATCAAAAACGAGCGATCTAATTGGTCGAAAAAATTAATTCATACCTCCATGAACAAAATTTTGAGCACGCAGCCATTTTATATTCTTCCGCACAAAATAGTTCCATACAAAAAGGTATCAAAATTTGGTAAGTTGTTGCATTTTTCGCTCGATGCTATTAAATTATAATAAATGAAGAGAATATTTTTTGTTTTCATGGAGGTATGAACCGAAAAACCTAATCACACAATGTATGAATCCGCAATCTTTCAGTTATATCGCGGCGGCTGGAGCACCTAACAATGGAATCCTGGTATTTCTCGCACCAGTACTACCACTACACCCTTTCCTAGCCTCCAGCTGCTATCCCACATAGGCTTACGATTATCTGCCCATTGGTGGTAGACAAATGTTGGAAAGGGTATTGCCGCCGTCGGGGATCGAACCCGGGACCCTTTGAATGATAGTCCGACGCGCTACCAACTGCGAAATGACGGCGGCCCGCTTCGGTGTAACTACAAGACTGTTGAAAGAGATCATAAACTCCGTTCAACCCATTCCAAAACGACAAACTATTCTCAAAATATTTTCTAAATAAATCAACGTGTGGTAATGGTTTAATCAATTAGCTTTAGAAAAAAGGGAAACTATATTGGTAAGTGTCAACCAGGATTAACTAACCTTTAAACTAGCCATGTCTCTCAGTCGATGTAAAAGGGTTGTGTGTAGAGGTACGAACTCTGATGGGTCCGTGTGATTTAACACGTGCAACGAGAAATCTTTAGCATTCGCCGCACTGTCTACATAGTTTTCTATTTTTTCAACTTGTCTCTGAACATTCAATTTCTTTTCCTCACAGACCAAGCCTAATTTTTCCTTTAACTCACGCTTGCGTTTAGCAAGCAAGAGTTTACACTTCTCAAATGCTTCATCAATATCCTTTTCAATTTCAAGTTCTTTAATATCCAGATTCAACATTTCTTGTTCCATTTGTTCCTGAACACATCTGGAAGCAGAAACATCCTCCTCCATTGACTTCAGAAGACGGTCAATTTCAGCCTTCTTTATCTTGTATATGTCTTGAATATTGATGATCACGTGACCGTCTGATCGATCGTGATCACAGACGGTACACGCCGTACAGACGGCCGTCTCACATCCGGGTTTTGTGCAGTAAAATGACAATATTTGGCCCTCGTGTCCGGGCTGGGTACACAACATTTTCCGTCGAAATACATCTATACTCGATTTCTGTAGCTCTTTAATCGTTAAAACATTGTGTTTCTTCGACGCATAGCTCCGTCTATGCGCTTTCGTGCATTCCTGGCACATGAATATATAACACTCCTTACAGAAATCAGTAGCGTTTAGATCATCCGGACAATCTTTGCACAAAATATCAGATGACCTTTTCCGTACTTTGATGAAATCAATCAAATTTCTTCTGGTAGTGTCTTTAGCGAAACCCTGAACACCACGATTGGATAACGTATGTCCTTGTTTACATAAAGGACACGCCAAAGTTCGGCCTTTTGTCAACTTATTGAGACAATTCTGACAAAATGTGTGTAGGCACGGCAGAATTCTTGGCACGCGGTGTTCGTCCTCATATTCTAACGTACAAATCCCGCAAACGAGAAATTCTTCCTGGATGTCTTCGGCTCTCAACATTGGAGAAGTTTTCGGTGATGCCTGTTTTACAAACGTCCTGCTTCTCTCGCTCCCAAGCCTACAATATCATAATTCAGTATTAGTTGTCTATTTCAGTAATATGTAATAAAGAATAAAACGGTGGGTTGGTGATTTAAACGTCGTAACTACAGCTTGAATAAGCTGTAGTTACGACGTTTAAGTTACCAAACCAGAGACTAGTAACTATACAAATATATTTATGTTGGAGTTCAAAGTTCACTTCCGTTTAAAATAAACGATTTGATTGGTCAATCGATGTTTTGAATGACAGAGGCGATCCCTCAATTGCGATATGGTAACACAAATAAAAAAAAAAATAGAAAAGGTTATGTTTTTAACCAACCGTATACCAGATAGGCAGGCAAATAGTCAGACAGAAACGATAAAACGATATGCACCCGATCTCTCTCCACATAATTTCGCAAATTGTATGCTGCCACGAAAATTTCCAATCGTTCGTTAATCTTTTTCATTTCACAGATTATTTTAAATATCCACAGTTTATCGCATTTCATTTTATTCATATAGTTAGAGTCAATCAAACATTATATAAAATAAGATTTTCTACAAAGTTTCTCCAATTCCTAATACCAAAACACATTTAGAATATTTACTTTTTTCTCCATTTTCTAAAAAAATAAATAAATAAATAAATAAATAAAATAAAATAAATATAAAACAATCCATACCTTGTGGGCTGTTCTCTTAAAGACTCTCCGGTTTGTATGTCAACTGTCAACCGAAATCTCGAATTTGCGACGGGGGCACGATAAGCCATCTATTTTTTGTCTTTTGTTTTCGTACTTACCATGATTAAGGCTTTGTTTTTTTTCACTATGTAATAATGAACGCACAGAAAGTGAATACATGTCTAGTCAGTGTAAAGATATTTAGTGCGACAGTGGTTCAAATTCATTATTTGGAAATTTGATACTAGGGAGGAATTTTAAATTATAGAACAATAGAAAGGGTTTTAAAATAACGTGCTGAACCAAACTTTCTAAGTAATACCTTTTTCACCAAACGATTGTTTTAGCTGGACGAAAGCTGGTTCTCACTTGGATCTATCACCATGATAGGGGAAGTAGCTCTAAATTATTTTCTAAGAACAAATTTGCATCTCTTCGTCAACACCCCCCCCTTGCACAGGATGAAATAGGTAGGCGAAGTTTAGCATGAAATTGAGTAAAAGAGCCATTCTTCAAGTGTTTTTTTTTTTTTTTTTTTAACTATTTCGGGCCTTACATCCGAATTACGACCGCTATTCTTTTTTTGTTAATTATTTTGATTATGATCAACTGTAGTTTATTATGTACAGCCAACCTTGCTCGAGAGAAGACTTCTATTAGGCGACCACGTCCATTAAGCGACCATAAAATTGAAATACCCTTTCTAAAAGCTTTTACAATTAAGGCATTTTTCTAAAACCTAAAGTCACAACAAACTCCTTTGTTGTTGGAACGCATTAGAATCGTCTAAATGAGACGATTCTAATAAGTCCCAACAACATAGGATTTAGCAGGAAATCTGTGATAATTTATGTATGCGGTTGAATCAATCCTTCATATCTCTGGCACAAAAGTGTACTAAGCGACCATTCTAAGCGACCGCTTTTGGGTCGTCTATTGGGTGGTCGCTTAATACAATATTTACTGTAAATGTACTAGATAGAAAAATTGGCTTTTTTTTTCTTCAATAAATTGTAAACTTTGTAAACCACTTTCAGTGAAAATTCAATTTTACCGTGACTTAAACGTTTGTTGATTGAACTCATTGAAATAGTCTCAAAGGATTCTAACGAGTTGGTACAACAAAGAACTAAGTGAGAATTATAGAATAGCCTATGCATGCACGAAGCCCATTTCCACACAGACGCTTTTCTTAAAGCCCCACAAGGAAAACCAAAACCTTAAAGTATTGTAGAAAATGAAAAAAATTACTTGTTACTGAGTTCAAAGTTCACTTCCAGTCTAAATACATGATTTTCAATAGTCGAATGATTCTCAGCTGTGACCGGTCAATTAATTTGATCTTAGGTTATTTCTTTTAAAGACATACAATTCATTTTTTATTTTGGTTCTATTTATGATATAAAATGAATTCCCAATTTACATTGCCAAATTACTACCATTTGTTCGACAAGGTAGAATTTGTGGGATTTTTGGGAATTGAACTACAATGTCGGACAACAATATTCGTGACTAGCGATACTAGTCAATCACCAATCATGCGGCAATAAATACGCAGTTTTTTTTTTTGCTATGCTTCTACCAGAAACCACAAAAGCTTGCAAATAAACTCCGTGATACGGAATCAATGTTAAACACTGACTTTGATTCGGTTTATTTATTTTGTTGTTAACAAGAAGTAACTTGATACCGATCGTAGATTTCGAATTTTGAAAAAATGAATACAATTCGACATAACGACAATAGTACACTCAACTGTAACGGTGAACCTACGGCCCCGCCTTTTTTTCTCTTTCTTTTTCAGCTAATCTAGATGAAGAAAAAAGCTTTGGAAAACATTGTGGAAAATGAAGAAATTGCTTGCGTCAAGCAATTTCTTCATTTTCCAAAATGTTTCCTATCCAAAAAAATGAAAGAATGTAAAATTCCACCACCCTGAAATTGTCGTCTGCAGCTTCTTTCAATTTTGACCAGTCTAAAATTTTGTTGTGTGGGAATGTGTTAAATAGAGAATTGCTCTTTGTGCATCAATTCTCGCTTCTGTTAGCTTTTTTTATAAACGCAGAAAACGTTTAATTCGTGTAATTCGATGGAGAACTTTTGTCGTCATGGCAACTATAGAAAAAAGAGAATTGAAAATTGCCCTTGAATCTAAACCGGAATTGATAAAAAAGAGCTTTTTTTTAGCTTGGTACGGGGTGAGGATATGTGGTGGAGGTCTTTTAGAGAGTTCTCTCACCGAAAATGTCCCTATAAATGAATCAAGATCGTCAGTCGCTCTAGGGATTCGAACTAAAGACCTCTCAGCCCTGAAACCGACTTTCTATTTCTTAATCATTCTCTCTCACACAACCTCTCTCTCTCTCTCTCTCTCTCTCTCTCGGTCTCGTTATTTACCTTATAGCAAAAATGCTGTCGTGGGTCTTTTTGCAAATCTGTCTTTCAAAAGCAGTTTTACAAACAATTAGAAAAGAAATCAAGAATTAAATTTTATCAAATACTTAACTGAATTTGATCTATTTCCTTTTAAAGGACTTGTAAACGCTGTATGGACTAAATAAGCAAGGACAGCGAACATTTTAGAAGTAGGCGGTCATAAAAAGGAAGAGAAGTTAGAAAAGAAGAAAAGATAGAAAATGCCTAGAAATGTGTCACAGACTCGGATGCACGGTGTAATTGATAGTCACATGACCTTCATTTGTGACCTTGAATTTGAAAATATCGAACAAAACTTTATGCTAGATACGACTACTCTTCAAGCGAAATAACGGTGGCTGGTAACTTTGAAATTCGTCAATCGACCAATCGCTGACCCCGCCTACTTACTACTTTGGTCCCCTAACATTTACTACGACAGGAAATTCCGATTATAACGAACTACATTATAGAATACTAAGATAGAATAAAAAGCGGAGCGATACATACAAGGCTATGACAAAACTGTTACCATGATTCACCATGATATACCAAGATCTTCTACAAATACACAATTTTATTCTATTTTTTACCAGATTAAGTTCATAAAAACCAAAACCAAAGATCAAGTTCTTAGTTTGTATAAGCAGGTCCAAATAACCATGGCTTGTTTCCACATTGGTCCATGTGTTTACAATCAACACACTGGTTTTTATGAGCGGCGCCACAGGGACAGCCTCCATTTTGACAGCAGGCGCAGTCATACTGGTTATTAAACGTGCAGTCACAGTCTGCGAGAGCTACCGTGTACCCGTCTATACCATAATCAGGTGAGGAAAGCGCTAAAATATATCAAAAATAACATGTATATGTCCACAGAGTCAATCAGAGCTACCGTGTACCCGTCTATACCATAATCAGGTGAGGAAAGCGCTAAAATATATCAAAAATAATATGTGTATGTCCACAGAGTCAATCAGAGCTACCGTGTACCCGTCTATACCATAATCAGGTGAGGAAAGCGCTAAAATATATAAAAAATAATATGTATATGTCCACAGAGTCAATCAGAGCTCCCGTTTACCCACCTGTTTATAATCAGGGGAGAGAGTAGCTAAAATAAAATATAGATAATATGTATGTGTCCACAGAGTCAATCAGAGCTACTGTGTACCCGTCTTTGCCATAAGCAGGGGAGGGAGTCGCTAAAATAAATAAAAAATAACATGTATTTGTCCACACAGTGCGACAGAGCTACCGTGTACCCGTCTGTACCATTATCAGGAGGGGGGGGGATAACGGTTTTCGCACGTTTACAGGATACATCTTTTCTCCTGAAACTATAAACAGGTCAACCCGAATCATTTTTATTAGGGGCGAGGGGTTCTAAATCCGGGTAATTAATGCAGCTTTCTTAATTTTAGACGTATAGGGAGAAAAAACAGATTAAGCAGACCTGTCAGCAATCTCACTACCACTAATGTCTACATTGCCCACAGGCCAGCAGTACACAAGTGTCTGCATATCCAATAAGTAACAATTGGCCAATCGCGCCTGTTAAACAAATAACCAGTCGGTCAACGAAATTATTCATTTAGACCAGAATTGAGTTCATGTCCGACATTAGCCGACATTTATGTAAAGCTTTTTTTTATTGGTTTGGCGACTTAAACGTCTTAACTACAGCTTTTTAAAGCTGTAGTTACGACGTTTAAGTCGCCAAACCAACTATTCTACTTTTTTTATACATCTTACTGGCCATAAATTTAGCAAAATAACGCCGTTTAAATTAGAAGTGGGACTTCCTGTCGGAGTCAATGTGTTTGGCCGACGCTGTCAGAGGGCAGAACTAGCGATTGATCATTTGTAACCAAGAAGATAGCAAATAAAATTAGTTTTAATATTCGAATTTTAGAACCGATCTGGATCGATACTTGTAAATCGACTAAATGATAGATACTTTACTGGCTGAAAAGATAGAAAATATTTAAAAATGCGAGAAATTGATTCTCTTGAAGCCCCTATGTTTTGATTGGATTTTGTGAGTGTGCTGTTTTTGTTTTATCTGTTTCTTCTTCTTCCTATTTCATCATCTTTTTCTTCTTCTTCTTCTTTCGATTGCATCAAAATCTAAGTTTATGTGCCAATAATTTTAATTTTAGGTTCGTCTATCAAAAGCAGACGTTCTTATTGGCCGAAAAAATATCCATACATGCATGAACAAAATTTTGAGAGCGCAGCTATTGTGTATGCTTCAGCACGAAATAGTTGCATCAAAAATGTATCAATGTGTGTGGACTTTTTGTGTTTTTTTCTTATTGTTGTCGTTGTTTGCTTGATGCATTCGTACAGTGTGATTTTTATTATTATTATTTTCATTTTATTTTCATTCCTCCATGAAAGTAAAAAAAATTACTATCTTCATTTAGTGAATGTATAAATGATAAGTTATGAGTGAGATAAAAATCAACCTACGTGTTCCACAATTGTTCAATTTCCCAGCTTGTACACATTGCTGCGCATTAGGTGATGGGCACTGGACCGCTCCTGTATCGCAACACGCACACGTATGGTTTTTATGGTTACTTGGACATGGACAACCCGATTGATTACTGTAAATAAATTTGATTGGTTGATTGAATTTGGTTTAACGCCTTTTAACAGTATTTCAGTCATATAGAGGATCCAAGAGCACCTAAAAATGGATTCCTGATATTTCTCACACCAGTGCTACCACTACAACCTTTCCGAGCATTCCACTTAGGTTTACAATTATTTACCCATTGGTGGGAGACAAATGTCGGAAAGGATATTTGCCGCGACCGGGGATCGAACCCTGGACCCCATGATTGAGAGTCCGACTTGTAAATAAGCAACCGCTAGCATTTAATGTTGATACCTTATTCAATGGAAGATTTGCCAAGAGCTAATGCTTTCTTACCATCAAATATTTACGCGATTAAATGGTGTCCCGCCGAATCTCATCCTATCATCCCAAGCATTTGTCTCAATCTTAACGACATTTTTTTTAGACTGGCGCAAATTAAAAGAAATCGCAGTCGACATTTCCAATTACGCTAAAAATCGAAAAATAAGTGCCAATATGGAGAAATTTCTTGTAAAGAATTATTCTTTTCCGACGAAATTTTCCATGATTGTAGTTCTTCGGGGCTTCTGATAGCGTCATTGTATTGTAATGGGTTAAACCAAAATTGCAAGTTTGAAATACAGATAGACAGAGAAACCACTACATGTTCAAATGACGAAAAAGCTAGTTCGTTTGATTTCTTAGAAGGAATCCTAGCGTTTTCAATACTAATCTATTGGTCAGGAAACATATTTTTTTCTATGTGAGTGTGTGTTTTTCTATTGATTTATTTTATTCTAATTTTCTTTGAAGAACCCGTCAGTGACTTCATCGAGAAGATGTTTCACTGTTTCGTGATTCAAGACATAACAATAATGGTAGAAACAACTTGGATGTCAAACATAATTGAACGATCGCGGCTGTCAATCAAAGAAACAGTTGACAAATCAAATCATTCATTTAGACCGGAAAGGAATTCTGAGCTCCAACATTGGCCGACCCTGAGAAGTTTCTTGTTTGTTTGGCGACTTAGACGTCTGCCTACATCTTATTCAAGCTGTAGTTACGACTTTTAAGTCGACAAACCGACAAAAGATATTCACCAGAATGGCGGCCAATGTTGGAGTTCAAACTGAACCATTTCAATTGGTCGACTCCTTATTTGATTGACATGCACGTTTGGTCAATTTATCACTGGCTTGAACCGTTGGATTAAATCTAATTTCAATTCTCCTCTATCATTGTTCAAGCATTCTGATTGTCTGAAATCGTTAAAATAAGTAAGAAGCTGTATATTATTGTACATAAAAAAGTGATGAAAAAATCGTTTCATTCTCACAGCAAATAAATAATAATACATCGAATGAAAAAGTATATACTATTTAGTATGCTTGTGCTCAAAGTACTTTCATAAAAATGCCCAAAGCTATTCTATTTTTAATATTAACTTAAGTGAAATGAAGCAATAATTTTATGTTTTCATGGTAATATGAAAATTAAAATATCATTACACTTCTGTCTGAATCCGCTTCGCGGCTTTATTTAGTGTGAGAAGGTTCTATTTTCATACTACTATAAAAACGAAAAAATAGTCCCCTTCACCTGTTTAAAAGTAGTATTACTTTGTTTACGTATTACTTCGGGTGCTACCGGCCTTTTAGTTTAATGTTGTAGTTGGTTTTTTTCCGATTTATGATGTCCAAAAGTGATAAAGTGCATTCCGAAAGCGCTTTAGGAAACGCATGGTGTAATGACTTTTTGACTCGAATAAAACCTTACAGTGTCCAAATGTCAAATCGGGCAAGTCTTATACCACCAAGAGGCGCTACAGGTCGGGTGCCACTGGTAGTGTGATGTACTGGTTTCCTGGTAGTTTGAGTCTCGTGATGTACAGTCGGAGACGGTCTAGTTATCGGGGCTACCGTTGTATGAACTGAAATAGAACATTGTAGCCTGCATGCAGCATTTGAGAATGTATCTCTCATGAGAAACCAAAGATGCAGATTAGCCTGGGAAAATATACAGACATGCTTATGTAACCTTTAAAGTTATTTTGCTCGCCAAAACTCTCTTAACCCATTACCAGACGACGCAATTCTAGACTGGTCCAAATTCAGAGAGTTTGTAGACGATAAATTTTAGTTGATTAAATATTTTTCTTATGTTATAGAAAATATTGCGTATAATGAAGGAATTTCTTCATTTTCCCCGTCTAAGATTTTGTCTGGTAATGGATGAAATCCTCTCTTAGTAAGCTTATTTTGGACAATTTAAAAAAAAAATACACACATATAGCAATTTTTTAATGAGATGTTTGGGGATATATATAAAGCTCAAACCTAAAATGTCAGTTCGTGTAGGATTATATAAAGAGGACAGCCTATGACACTTTATATTCGCCGCTGTAATAGTGCAGCTGATAACGCATCAGGCTCCCAATCTTCAATCATAAGGTGTCATAGATCCGATCCCCGGCGGCGTCACACATCCTTTCCGACATTTGTCTCTCACCAATGGATGGTTAAACGTAAACCAAAGTGGGATTGCAGATGAAAGCTATAGGAAAGGGTATAATGGTAGTACTGGTTCGGTGTATACCAGGAACCCATCGTTAGGTGCTCCAGCTGCCGCGATATGACTTAAAGGTGTTAAAAGCGACGTTAAGCAAGAACGAAAATTAACAACGCTTAACACTTTAAGAACGTTTTAATCCGAATACCGGAACATAAACGAAAGAATGAAATCCCGCTCAGTGTGTTTATGCCAAATACATTTGTTGTTCACTTATTTGATATGTTTATATGGGGATGGACGTCTACACGCTGTGCGAATTTGCTAAGGTAATGTAAGACAAAGTAGAAAAATGTCCCAGACACGGAAGCCCCACAAAATTGCTTGCCACATGACCTTCAGTAATGACCTTGAACCTTGGACTATCCGACACAATTTTACGCATGACATTTAGTACTCTTCAATGGGAACAACTGTGTCAAGTTTTTTTGAAATCAAAGAAACAATGCAGCTGTTATACTCCGGACAAAAACTGGACAGACACTGGACGGACACATTAGCACATGCACCCACACATAAAGACCATACCACACTCGCACCAAAGCACTGATTCACTCAAGACAAAAAGAAACTCTATGAGCCGTCGCCATTACATGTCGGGGACATAAAAACTTCAGGACTTTTCAGTTTTTACAACTTCGTCTTTATCTATTAACCCATTTGGAAACAACCCCGCATTTTTACGCCCGAGACAAACAAAGTATAGAAAACATTGTGGAAAATAAATGCATTGCTTTATATTATTTATTTCTTCATTATCCACAATTTTTTTAGTCTAATAGATACAGATTTAAGAAAAGAAATGATAAATTATATCTTGTCATGCCGTATAAAATCATTTTAGCATTGTATAAAAATCAAAAGGCTGAAAGCACTTGTAGTACTTGTTGATCAGTTGTCAATACTCCTTTTGAAATTAATTTCATAAACAACTCTGGTTTCAAAAGGACAAACTACTAATTTACGTGCAGTCTGATCTTTGTCTATACCTCCTGCTAAAACCGGAAATTTCCGGGTTCAGCATGACACAGGTTATGGGTCAAAATTCGCCTACCTGTCCAGGAAGTTTTCGAGCGTGAAGGATCACAAAGTTCACTAGAATTTGAAGGATTTCCAGCTCCACCCCCTCGACAAATTCCATCCACCAGGCACGTCTTATCCTAAAAGAAAAGTTTTAATATCTTTTCTATTTTAAACATGTTAAATAACTTAAATATTCAGTAGATTTAAGTCTAGTTCTAAAAGAAAACTTGAATTGCTTCTGTTTAACTTTGGATCTGAAATGTCTAATTGCCGAATTCCGTTTCGGTTAGAAAAATCGTTTGAGAAAAGACTTCAAAATTCTTTTGAATATGTACACGTTATTGGCCGTAATTGTACATTGGTCCTTTCACTTCATTACCTTTGTTTTTATCCTTTTTCAGTGTGGGGAAGTTGCGATTTTTTATTTGCTTTTTCCAGTTTAATTATAAATACACATCCCTCGATTGTGTTAATTTATGGTTCAATAACATAACGTTTTGTGGGGTTTTTGTGTTTTTTTTTTTTTTTTTTTCAAGATGAAACGAATATTTCCAGCTCTAAAGTTTGCATTGTACAGCTTACCTTAAAAAAAGACGGTGCAAAGAAACCAAGAATAAAGTCAAAGTAAAACACTGATAGGGACCAATGTATTCCTGGAGAGTATTCAAGAAAGATAATCCAAGGATGTCCCTAATTGAGTGATCATAGTCCCCGCCCACTGACTCCGATGGCCGACTGCGACTGGATGTTCCGCTTCGATATTAAACAGATTTTTTCCAGAAATATGGCCAGAACCATGTAATAATAAAGTCAATTACTCGGTTGGATACAAAACGTCGTAATTACAGCTTTTCAAGCTGTACTTACGACATTGTAATCGCCAAACAAATGCTTGATATAAATTGCCAGCAATGTCGGAGTTCAAATTTCACTTCTGGTGTAAATGAATGATTTGATTGGTCGATTCATTTTTTGATTGGTAGAAGCGATTTGTCAATAATTGCATCTTTTAAATCTATTTTTCTTGTAGACCCTTCTGTGTGGGGATGAGGATGGCGGGAAAGCAACCAATACCTTAATTGAGCATTTACCGCCTGTCACACTACACGTCATACACGTTTTGTCTGTGATAAACACGTTTGTTGTGTTACCGTAAACATGGCCATCATTTGTGAGAGAAATTCTGTAACCAATAACACTAGTACCTGGATAGAATACAAGAACAGATTGATCAAACTTACCGTATGACTGCTTAAAGCCATAAAGCCGCCGTCATAGCGCAGTAGGTAGCACGTCGGACTGTCAATCTAGAGGTCCCGGGTTCGATCCCCGACGGCGGCACTCATCCTTTCCGACTATTTGTCTCCCACCAATGGGTCGATAATCCCAGACCTATGTGGGATAGCAGCTGGAGGCTAGGAAAGGATGTATTGGTGTGAGAAATACCAGGAATCCATTATTAGGTATCCAGCCGCCGCGATATAACTGATCGATTGTTGAAAGAGGCGTAAAACCCCATTCAATAAACAAAATCCCTATAAAATAAAATTTTAGACTGGTCTAGACTTGAAAGTAGCTGCTGACAATTTCAAGTTGATGGAATTTTGAACTTTGTCGTCTTTTTGGATAGAAAACATATTGGATAATGAAGAAATTGCTTGATACAAGCAATTTCTTCATTTCCCACAATGTTTTCCATAGCTTTTACTTTAGACGCGTAAAAAGGAGGGATTGTGTAAAAAATTGGCTAATTTGTGGGTTCATTTTTTTTCGGTTTGGAGGTAAGTATATATTTGTATCTACAAATTGTTGCAATGATGATTTTTTTACAATGAAAATACTTTCTATAGATACAACGGGTTTGCTTAATTTCATATCACAGTAAATATCGTGTTAAAAGGAAAATTGCATGCAGCCAGCAATTTCTGCTTCGAATAAGATGTTTTCTATACACTTCAATTAAAGATTTGCGTTTTAAAAATCTGCAGTGGTAAGACAACTGCGTAAATAAAAAAAACATTATGTTGCCACAAAAATATCTTCCAGGTTATAAAAGGCGATTGCAGAAGCACCAGAACACTTGCTGATTGGTTAGTTGCTTTGGCATGAATAAAGGAACACGCCTTCATTTTGACCCTTGTTATGCTTATCCGGGATAGCTTTGGCAAGTGTATAGACTAAGATCAGCCTGCACAGACGTGCAGTCTGATCGTAGTCTACACTCCCTACTTGTTCCTTAAGTATTGAGGAAATATATGAACACATAGTATTTCTAAATTTACAAAAAAAAACAAAGAAAAAGAAAAGAAAAGAAAAATGTGAGAAGAAAGGACATGGGTTAAATCATAAAATAGAATAAATGTAATTTGAGTTGATATATAGATTTCAGAGATTGTAATATTTCTTTATTTGCATGAGCATTTTACCTTATAAACATGTATGTGCTTACTTAATTGATTATAATTAGAAGATTTAACAAAAGTTCTATATGATGGTGCCTAACTCGACGGAAGGTATCAAGAATTATTTTGCAAATCGGATCATTCATTTTGACATGAAGTGAACCTTGAATATCGACATTTACCGCCATTTCTGTGAAGCATTTTTGTTGGTTTAGCAAGCTAAACCTCGTAATTAAGACAAGAAGTGAAACTTGAACTCCGAAATTTGCCGCCATTTCTGTGAAGCATTTTTGTTTGTTTAGCAAGCTAAACATCGTAATTTTGACATGAAGTGAACCTTAAACTCCGAAATTTGCCGGTATTTATGTGAAGCATTTTTGTTGGTTAAGCAAGCTAAACCTCGTAGTTTAGACATGAAGTGAACCTTTGATTTCGACATTTGCCGACATTTATGTGAAGCATTTTTGTTGGTTTAGCAAGCTAAACCTCGTAGTTTAGACATGACGTGAACCTTGAATTTCGACATTTGCCGACATTTACGTGAAGTATTTTTGTTGGATTAGCAAGCTAAACCTCGTAGTTTAGACATGAAGTGAACCTTTGATTTCGACATTTGCCGACATTTATGTGAAGCATTTTTGTTGGTTTAGCAAGCTAAACCTCGTAGTTTAGACATGAAGTGAACCTTTGATTTCGACATTTGCCGACATTTATGTGAAGCATTTTTGTTGGTTAAGCAAGCTAAACCTCGTAGTTTAGACATGAAGTGAACCTTTGATTTCGACATTTGCCGACATTTATGTGAAGCATTTTTGTTGGTTTAGCAAGCTAAACCTCGTAGTTTAGACATGACGTGAGCCTTGAATTTCGACATTTGCCGACATTTACGTGAAGTATTTTTGTTGGATTAGCAAGCTAAACCTCGTAGTTTAGACATGAAGTGAACCTTTGATTTCGACATTTGCCGACATTTATGTGAAGCATTTTTGTTGGTTTAGCAAGCTAAACGTCGTAATTACAGGTCATTCAAGTTGAACTTCTTTTGGAGCTCAGTGGGCGGGGCTAGATAACCTTCAGTGATGTTATGTTACATGCAAGTTTTCAAAAAGTGATGTTCGTAGAAATTTTAATTTAGAAAGGAATCAACATTTACTTCTTAACACACTATCCCTCGTCTTGACGAGCCGCAGAAAAGTAGGGAAAACAGTGACAGAAAAGGAGTATTTGTTAGTAAAAAGCCGATTTCTTTTTTCTTACACTGTTAACTGTTCTATATGACTTTTAGTTTCAAATTAAAACCTTAATTTTTCATCAGTCTAAAATGATGGCATATGATATTCTGTATTAGAACTAGCGATACTCACCACCCTTGCCTGACTGTTTTGGGAGGGGACAACCAAGATTAAACCTGCTTTTGTACACAACGGTTGTCTGGTGGATCCGCCCACTTTCTACATAATTCCTGCCATCAAACTGAAATGTGACTTGAATGTCAATAAAGATCGTCCGTCGACAAAGGTCCTTCCGGGATCTTCTTAAAACAGTTATTTGAAAAGAGAATATATCTAGCAGAGGTCAACATTATTGTTTCAGATTATTAACCCTTCGCTCTTTCTGGGAGATCCCGATGAACAAAACGGGTTACATTTATAATCGCGAGGAGAATTGAGATCACATAGCAAACAAACATACAAACGGGGGTGAAAAAACCAAATCATCAATACGTCTAGAGACTATTTTGAAATTGAGCCTTGTCATTCTGAATGCTTTCTTCAAAACTGCGTTAAAATCAAAGCGCTGACAACGCTTGAATGTCTTGATATTATGAGTCAAGTTTTTATTGCATAATGTTCGATTCCCGACGGCGGCACTCATCCTTTCCGACTATTTGTCCCTCACCAATGGGTCGATAATCGTAGACCTATGTGGGATAGCAGCTGGAGGCTAGGAAAGGATGTAATGGTAGTACTGGTGTGAGAAATACCAGGATTCCATTGTTAGGTGCTCCAGCCGCCGCGATATAACTGAAAGATTGTTGAAAGCGGCGTAAAAACCCATTCAAACAATTTATTGCATAATTCTACATACATCTCTTGACGTTACCATTCCTACACAAACTTTCCTTTTTATGCCCCTCCTTTATTACGCCCCCCGAAAAAAAGCTTTGGGAAGCATTGTGGAAAATGGAGAAATTGCTTGTATCAAGCAAATTCTTCTTTATCCACAATGTTTTCTATCCCAAAAGACGAAAAAAAAATGTAAATTACATCAACTTGTAATTGTCATCTGCACTTTCTTTCAATTCTGACCTGTCTAGAATTATGTTGTGTGGGCTAAAATTTCAAGAGGTGGTGTAGCCTGAGATCAGACTGCACATATGTGATCTTAGTCTACATCACCTGCCAAACCAGAAATATTCCGGGTTCAGCATGACACGAGTTAAGTCCCATTTCGGATAAAATCTGTTTTCATTGGGGTATTTCTTTTATCACTTAAAATATTTGTTACATTTCTCTTCGAACTGTATTATAAACAATTAATAAATCTAAAAAGCAATGTAAGTTAAAAACCAACATTATGAAATTGTAAGACAAGAACAGACTTCAACCAGACTATTGGTAGATCACTTGACAACATACGAGGGACGGTCAGAAAATATCCGGACTTTTCATACCCCTCTCTTTCCACATGCAGCTATATACACAGATTATATGTTGGTGAAAACTACATTCATATACAGTTAACGTTGTCAGATTGTTTTCAATGTTAGTTGTGTTTAAAAAGTATTTTGCACTCTGATATATGATAGGGGTTTCGTCTATCGGTGACTCTTTGTTAGAGGAACAACGCTCTGTAATTAAGTTTCTGGTTGCAGAAGGTGAAAAGCCCTGCCACATCTTTCAGAGGCTTACAAATGATTTTCTGACAAATGTGTATCCCGTTCAACCTTTTACAACTGGGTTTCTTAGTTTCGTGAAAGCAGAACAAGTGTTTATGATAGGTCTAGGACTGGGCTGCCAAATGAGGCGGTGACTCCAACAATGGTAGCAAATGTTAAAGCTTTTGTCAACAAAAATCGTAGAGTAACTTTGGAGGAGGGACCAACAAGTTTAGCATTGGTAAGGCATCGGCACACAAGTTTTTATACGAACAAGCATGGAATGTACCAGGTAGGTGCCTAGACAGTTGTCCGCAGATCAAAAAGCAACCAGAGTAACCAATGCAAAGGAACATTTTAGTCGTTTAAATCGTGATAATCGGAGATAAGTTTTTAAACCGCATTATCACTGGAGATGAGATGTGGGTTCATCTTTCCGAACCTGAGACAAAAGCTCAGTCAAGGCAGCGGAAACAAGCTGGTTCCCCACCTCCTAAAAGTTTGAGCTGTCACCTTCGGCTGGCAAAGTCATGCTTGTTGTTGACTTTTTTGGATTCACGAGGAATGATACTTATTCATTTCATGCCAAAAGGTCAAACTGTCACTGCCAAGTACTATTACTGAAGTAATTCTAAAAAAATCTCAGAGAAAAGCTCAAGCAATTGCGTCTAAGGTAAGCACAAACATTGTCCAATTTCTAACGCCCCCTCCCATATCGCCGCAGCCATAGTGGAGGTTATCTTCTCTTACAAATGGCAATTGTCGTCTTTCCCTCCTTATAGCCCAGACCTCGCCCGCAGTGACTTTAATTTCTTAACAGAACAGAGAAAATGTTTGCTGGAAAGAAATATAAGATCAGGGCGGCTTATATCTGCTGTTACACAGTACCTAAACATAGGTCTTCGTCATGGTTCACAGAGGGAATACAAAAGATTCAACGTGGATAGCAAAAGAGCGTAGACGTAGTGAATATTTGAAAAAGAGAAGAAATATTTTTTTTAAAATTTTGAATGGTTTTCGAGAACGAGTCAAAGTCCGTATATTTTCTGACCGTCTCTCGTACCTATGCAAATTAATGGCGTTTATTACATCATTCGAATTGTCATGCTGGAGGTCGGAGATCAGCATGGCTAGTAATTTGTTTGAAATGTTACACAGGTCCAAATTAATTACCTATTCGCGAATTATGATTTTAACAAAGTCTTTGGGGATTTGATGTTAGTTATTTACCCGAAGTTCCTCGAGTTTACACTTTGTGGCTGTAGAATTCCTAAAGTTGCCACCAACAACATAAATCATCTCACATGGCCTATCCGACAAGTCACAAATGTCTGCATCGCGTCTTTGGCTTGAGCTGAATTGTAAAAAAAGTCTCTGCCAGACATATTAATCAATTACCTAATATCAAGTTTTACACTGGCCCATATTGAAAGATATTGAAGACGATATTTTCAAGTATGCGAAATTTAAAAAAAAGATATTGTTTTTCTGGATAGAACCATTTTGGATAAGCAACACATCGATCGATTTTCAAATGAAAGTGTTCAGTAATACCAGAGTTATTTAACTTGCCCGGTAATCTCGTGCTCCATCTCTTTTTTGAGAACAGTGCAAAAAGGAGACAATGATACTTCCGATATGGAGGCAAGGACCGGAACGGAACAGAAAAGGTAAATAAAACAGTGCACCTCGCGTACAATTTGATCTCCTATTTACCTATTATACATTTTCCCAAAACGTCCAGAGTTTCATACCACATAGAATGATTATATTATCCGTTGGCGGTGATAGATTTCAAAAATAATCCCGTTTGTGAATAGAAACTTGAATCAAAGTTTGGACATCGTACCCGATCAAACACGAAAATGAGTGTTGAAATCGTTCAAATCCATGTAAGAGATGAAGAGAACATTATTTTATTTTCATGGAAGTATGAACCAAAAAACCTAGTCATACTGTATGAATACGCGAAGCTGATTCATACGTAAGCATGATTAGGTTTTTTCGATTCATACCTCCATGAAAACAAAACATATTCTCTTCGTTTCTTATGATTTAATAGCATCGAGCGAAAAAAGAAAAAAATACAAATTTTGAAACTTTTTTGTCTGGGACAATTTTATTCGAAAGCATACAAAATAGATGCGCGCTCAAAATTTTGTTCATGCAGGTATGGTTATTTTTTTCATAAGATTTTCGACTAATCAGAACGTCCGTTTTTGATAGACGAAACTACAAATTAAATTATTACAACATATCAAAGTTTTTGGGCGACGACATCACTGATGCGGATGCAGACACAGACGACTTCAGGGCTATAGCATTACCTCGGGATTTCTCCGAAAACAACCGAGCCAAAAAATGAACGGAAATACTTTTAAATTCTCCGCCTTATGCAGTATAACGTAGAAAGTTTGTCTTAAAAGTAATAAAATATTTGGGTTCATTGCGTTACATGTAGGCCGTGCATATGAATTAAGAGTTTGTGACAAGTCTGAGTCTTTTGAATGGTGTCTAGTTAGTTCTACGATGACATCAGGTGATACGACAGCAATCGTGTCCAATGCCATTCGAATTATCTTTTCGGGACTGTTAATAAGAGTAATAGATTATTCGCCAAAGGCTGAAATTCGCCATCCTAGATTTCCCGTGGGTAGTCTATGGAACTCGATGCTGGTTCGTGCATATTGTGGATACACGGTTTTTCTAACTCACTACGTTTTCATCTGCCTTTAAATGTCACCAACGATTGGTGGTACACCAGTGTATATCTACCTGAAAATTCCACCTAATTTGGGTGGTAAACCAGTGTTAATCTATCTGAAAATGACAACCACGATTTGTGGTAACGAGCGTTAATCTTAATTTAAAATGACATCCATGATTGGTGGTATACGAGTGTCTATCTATCGTAAAATGTCATTCACGATTGGTTGAATACGAGTGTTAATTTATCGTAAATTGCCATCAATGATTGGTGGTTTATGAGTGTTATTCTACATGAAAATGCCATCAATGATTTGTGGAATACGAGTGTAAATATACCTTAAAATGAAAGCTACGATTGGTGCCGCGTGCGTCTTAATCTACCTTAAATTGTCATCAACCATTAGTAGTACACGAGTGTAAATCTACCTTAAACTGTCTTCAATGATTTGGTGGCATATAGGTGTTAATCTACATTAAAATGTCTTCGATGATTGGTGGCATATAGGTGTTAATCTACCTAAGAAAGGCATCAATGACTGGTTGTATACATGTGTTAATCTACCTTTAATGCACCCACAATTTGTGGTAAACGAGTATTAATCTACCTTAAGATGCCATCAACTATTGGTGGTATTCGTGTATTTATTTCACAGGCAACCCCTGTAAACCCGTGGTGACATCGGCATGTTCCGTGTGAGCATACACCGTTTCCTGAACACTGCGATAAACACAGGTCCGTGGTAATAAAGGCGGGTGGTTGACCAGTTGCTTTATTGTAGTAGGCGGGGTCCTTCAGCACGACTTCAGAACACGTCATAATAGCGGCATCAATGGCTCCTTGGATGAAAGCAGTGTCGTCTGTAAACTAAAAAAAACAAGAACACGACTTAGTCGGAGAGACTTTTAGCCTTGGATAAAAATGGTACGACAAAAAAGTGCAAAGTTAATGTGATACATATATTTTTCATTTTTTTACTCATACTTTTTATTGTTTTCTTTCCTCAAACATAACAAGTTTAATATATTTATTTTGAAATTGTTTGTGAAAAGTTATTTCTCCTGTTACTACGATGTTTTCGAAAAAAAAGATACTTCGTCTTTTATCTGTCAACTACACTGAGAAGGTTTAATGACGTAACAACTACGTCATTTGCTTCCGCTAACTAAGTCGGTATCGGTCCTATCCGAAGACTTACGACAAATGATAGGGGGGATTAATCTGACTTCGTTATGAAAATGACCGTTCCTTACTTTCAAAAAAGAAAGAAAAGATCCAAAATATTTCGAGTAAAGAGACGCTAAATTTGTCAACGAAATAAAACTGAAATACAACCGGTATTCATTGGGTAAACACGTTATCGACATTATATCTTCGGATTTTTTTTATATAGTTTTATCAAAGCCAAACGAAATACGACTCTCAAGTAATTTAGTATTTGGAGTACTTTTCTTGTTTAATTTTATAAGATTAAATAGAAAAAAAATACAACAGTGCAAATGATCAATCGGTGGCTCACGTACTCCCACTTAATGACTCCAACAGGGAGCACACTTCGATTTTAAACGGAGTTATTTTAAAAAAAACTGTGGTTGGTTGGCATCCAAAACGCCGTAACTACATACATACAAAAAAAAACCTAAAACAATCAATCTCGTATTAAACTTCTTTAACTAACAGCCATCAAGAATACTTTTGTCCATCACTCTAAATAAATGACGTCAAAATGATTTTAGTTAAGCCCATTATCTTACAGAATTTTCCGGTCCTGCGATCCCACGATTAGAATTTTAGAAATACAATATTTTTGTTTATTTTAGAAAAATAATCTTTAAGTCAGTTTTCTTCGAGACCAGCCGATTTTAATCAATTAAATATTTTACCCAAATTCTATTTACATAGATATACGATTTCTCTTCTGAATACGTTGTAAGATTGCAAAGTATACGTTAAAATTGGAGTAAATATATTTGTGGAAACAGCAAAAAGGCCGATACCAAAAAGAGTTTTCAGGTCGTAATTATGTATATACCTCTTACTAAACTGTTATAATATGAAATAATTATCTCATTTTTCAAAACAGGTACAATAGTTTGATTTTAACTGATTTATTTCGCATAATCAGCTTTCAGTATGTTAAAGGACCTAAGATTCTATACAACAAAGATTCAGTTACAACTTTATTGCCTAATTGTCGTCGCCTAGAATTTTATCATCTCGTCTGTTTTCCATTGTTATGTTTGTATAGCTTTGTTCATTACGCTAAGTAGACTAACTTTTCACGTTATAAAATTTTATCGTCAACAAAAGTTTCGTACTGTTCTCAAGACTTTTTTCTTGCATTTTTTTACGCCGAGAAGGGTATAACCCCCATATAAATGAAATAAAGTGGGTCGATGCCAAAATAGGTAGTAGTTTTTTGCCATTTGATATTCGTCTGTCCCCGCATTCCTTCTGATATCTCCGTGTTTTTCTGTGCAAAAAAGTACAATTAAAGGGAGATTCTTGAATCTGCGAGCTAGTTGTCTCGCGAATGATAGCGAAAATTAAACTCTCGCTAACAAAACCCGTTTTACAGTATTCTACACACGGTTCGTTTCTTAGAGGAGCGTTTATAAATACCTTGATGTCCTCAACACATTCGGCTATTGTGGTATGAAATTGCATCCCGGCTATACGTCGACATGCTTGGATGGTTGGGTCACTGTTGAACGCGTCATTACAGAGTTTTTGTGCGTCTCTCTGGGTCCGGCCACTTTGTGTTGGGAAGTTAGGTAGAATTGGAGTCCAAACTGGATAAGACAAATTACACATTACGATGTACTTTAAAAAGCTACTCTTAGCCCTTGTCATGCTTAACCCGGAACATTGCTGTTTTTGCAGGAAGTATAGTCAAGATAAACCTACACATAAGAGCCGTCTGGTCTAAGTCTACATCTCCCGTTAGTCTCCATCAACCTGAAGTTGTTTATGAAATTAACTGTCAAAATAAATTTTGACCCTTACCTGGTACTTCCATTGCTTTCAGGCCTTTAATTTTTATGCAAATTTAAAAAAGGATTTTATTCAGCAGGACAAGGTTTGATACGTGTAAATACATTGGTGTGATGAAGTTATTTGGTTTAGAAAACAAAAAATATTCTCTTCGTTTCTTAATCCATTACCAAAAGAAAAAAAATATAGTACCAAAATTGAAAAATGTTGATAAAGATACTCTATGTTTTGGTGAACTTTAAAAGTCTATACTGCTCAGTACTTTGTAATAAGCAATTTCTTCTTTTTCCACAAAATGTTCTGCCCACTGTATTGTTATTTTTTCAAACTTAATCTACTTTATATTTTTGTCTGCAAAATCTTTGAATTTGGACAGGTCTAAAATTTTGCAAAAAAGGAAAGTGTTAAAAGGTCTACCTATTCTCACAGAGAAGTCAACCCGATTAGCTCAATTGGTAGAGCACTTGACTTCAAACCTCAAGATCACGGGTTCGAGCCCTGGTATGACCATATCAACTAACGCAATTAATTGTCTTTCGGATAAGAAGTTAAACCGAGGCCCCGTGTGACGGTGCTACCCATCGAAAGAACCAGGTGGGGCTCTCAGCAGTTTCGCCCTGTATCCTTAGACTATGCCCCGCAACAACTACCCGTCTTCTTGGGGCGTCGCTCATATGGGCATGTGCTACGGCAGCGACGTTAAATAAACGGAAATAAAGACACTTACAGAGACCGTAATCAAATCTATAGTGGGGTAAAACATAGTCCGGATCGTCTGCTGTCACCTGACGTTTTCCATTATTATTCGTCTGTTGTCCTTGTGCGATCACGTGGTAATGATTCTGGATAAAATAGGTGTCAAGTTAAAAATATATGATCCGTTCTTTAGAAAAAAAAATGACAAACATTCAAATTTCAGAATAAACTGTCTGATACACAAAATTAAAAAAAAAAAAAACTCGACTGAGCGTCAGATGCGTTATGGCTCTCGCCATGGACACAGACAAATGTAAACTGTCAAACAAATGTATTTGCGAATAAGGCTTTTACTCAACCAACAAAAATAATTGCATGGAAATAACAATTATTTGTCGCTGTCAGTGAAAAAACGATCGAACAATCAAATTAGTGATTTAGACCGGAATAAACTTTGAACTCCAACATAGGTCGATATTTATATGAAGCATTTTTGTTGGCTTAGCGACTGAAACGTCGTAACTACAGCTTATTCAAGCTGTAGTTACGACGTTAAGGTCGCTGACCAACCAATTTTATTTTTTGCGTGTTATTGACAATAATATTTTCAAAATAACGTCTTATGATATATAAGTACACCCTATCGGAGCTCGGTGTGCCTGGCAAGCAATCCTACAATATTAAGAGATGATGAAGATATTATTTCTGATATGATTTGAGTATACAAATAAAAACATATTTACATTGCTTCATTTATACAATATCGTAAAGTTTTATTTTATTCTACAAACTCCTGTAAAAAGAAAATATCTTTGTGATTTTCAAAGAAATTTCATGTATTCATATACCCTAACAAGAGGGCCATTGACCCTGTGCGCTCATCCGAGATAAAGGCTTTTTTCCCTTTCAATAGTCAAATTTAATGTTAAGCCTAGAATTTTGATTGCGGTGTTTTCAACGGATTTTAAATTTTTAGCTAAAAAGGGTGTCTACTAAGGAACATTTCTGACAAATTTCTTTAAAATTGGCCAAGTGGTTTTGGGGAGATATCGTTTAAAGATCCTTCTTTGTTTCTACATAGAAACACTGCCAGGTTCCGCCGCTGTGGACTCGAGAGTAATGATCTTAGCTATTTTGAAAGAGGACAATATACTTACGTTTCATGCAAAATATCAAGCCTTCTTGGTCAAGAGAAGAAGATTTTTTAATTTCAATTTTGTTGTCATAGCAACCGGAATTTCAACGGATTTCAATTTTTTTAGATATTGTTAACGAGGAACGCCTAAGAAACATTTCTATTAAATTCGGTTGAAACTGGCCCAGTGGTTTGAGAGGTGTTGTTTAAAGAAATTGTTGACGTAAGACAGCCGACGGATGGACGCCGGACGAAGGGTGATCACAATAGCTAACATAAGTATTTTGTGCTCAGGTGAGCTAAAATATCTCAAATTCGTTGAAAATAAAGCTCATTATTAAGCCTTGTCATGCTGGATGAATTACCTTGCTGAATTGCAGTATAATCAAAGGGATGAAAGCACTGACAGAACTTGTTGTTCAAAAATAGAAATTTCTGTTAGAAATAAATTTCACTAACAGCTCTGGCAGGAATAGTACAAGCAGGAGGTATAGACCAAGATCAGACTGTATTTATGTGCAGGCTGATCTTAGTCTTCACCTCTTACCAAAACCGGAATATTCTGGGTTCAGCATGACAAGGGTTAATCAATAACATACCCGTATGGCCGGTGGCGATTGTCCATTTATTCGACAATCGATCAGTTTTTTCTTCTGGTCACAGTTACAGAAATACTGATCATGGTTATACTTGGTGTCCGGTTTGAATCCTTTATCAAACAGGGAAGTTCCCAACGGTATCCTGAACAAAAATTAATTAACCCATTCTAACACAAGCCCACACTTTTATCCATTACTAGAATGTAAAATTTTAGACTGGTCCAAATTGTAAGGGGTTGCCAACGAGAACTCCAGGGGCGGTACCGGGAGGTTTGTAGGCATGAAGCGAATTTTTCGACTTTTTCAACTTTTTAGGTAGAAAAAATTGTGAAAATGAAGAAATTGCTTATACAAGAAGTTTCTTCATTTTTCCACAATGTTTTCTAAATGGGTTAACGGGCTGATTAAATATAACCTTAGACAACTTTGTGAGTAAAGTGAACATGGCTTGTAACAAGAAAACTTTCCCTTTTCTCACATTTTTTCTATTCTATTAGGCACTTATTTTTAAATTTCAACTCATTTTGGATTGACATGTGGTAATTCTTTTAGTTTGGACATGTCCAGTATTTGCACATCTGGTAAAGGTTTATTTAAAGTCGAAAAATAAAGAAAAGTGAGACCGATCATCCGAAGGTGCAATCCGCAATGTTTTCCATTTTTTTTTTTTTTTTTTTTTTTTTTTTCTTGAGGGGCGTAAATAGGAGGGATTGAGTTGGAATGGGTTAAAATGATTAGAAGACTAAAAAATGTGTAACAAAAACAGCTGCCCTCGCTCAAGTACTTGCCTCGGAATCATCAGTTGTGACCTCGAAGTCGGTGTATCCAACAGAACTTTATGCCTGACACTAGTACTCATCAAGGGTAACAAGATATTTTGAAATCCATCTTTTAATATAGACAATATGCTCTGGACAAAAGTTGACTAATCTCTTGCCCCGACTTCCTTCGTTGGCCCCCGCCCACCTACTCCGACAAGAAATCCCGCTTCGATTTTAAAGGCGCTATTTTGAAAAATATGATAGTCAGCAGCATGTATTAAAAAGTAGAATCGTTGATTGGCGATCTAAACGTCGAAACTACAGCTTAATAATTTGAAGTTACGACGTTTTAGTCACCAAACCGACAAAAACGGTTTACAAAAATGGCGACCAATGTTGAAGTTGAAAGCTCAGGTCCGGGCTTAATAAACGATTTGATTGGTCGGGAGATTCATTGACAGCCACGATTGGTAAATTGGGCACGCACACACGCACACACTCACACACAGACAGAGGTTATTCTATATGGTCTTTTCCATTTCATGACGGTGAATAAGAAGAAAAAGGGAAAAATCACCTCCATGACTCGACAAAGCTGGTAGGGACACGGTTGGGGTATCTAGTTAGTGTTCCATCTTTATGTCTATAGTCGTTATTCAATATCCCGTCAAAGGTGCCGCAGATTCCATAAGTATGACCCCAATCGGTCTCAGTAGCTTTTACCTCAACTGTCAGGTAACGGTTGTTAGTGTTAATTGTGACAGCGTTACCAGTAGGAAAATATACCTGTAAAATGAATTGAACAACTACAGTGTGAACAAGTTGTAGTTACGACGTTTAAGTAATCAAACCAACAAAAGTCGTTCAAATGAAAAACATATTGTTTTCTTGGTTTGAAGGAACATTTAGTGTATTATTTTTAAATTAGCGAAAAGAAAAAAATGAAATTATCATTAAAAATAGCAATATATTTTAAGTTATTTCTTTGAAAGATGTTATATCTTATACAATGTAACTGGTACCATTCGCAACTGTTCTTTGTAATTGCGGTTCGGTTCCCGGCGGCGGCACATATTCTTTCCGACATTTGTCTCTCACTAATGGGTGGATAATCGTGAACCTAAGTGGGATAGCAGCTGGAGACTAGGAAAGGATTTAGTGGTAGTACTGGTGTGAGAAATACCAGGAATCCATTGTTAGGTGCTCCAGCCGCCGCGATATGACTGAAATACTGTTAAAAGCGGCGTTAAACCCAATTCAACCAACCAACCAACCAATATTTGTAATTGCCCTAACAGAGCTGTCAACCAAAGATTCAATCGACCAATCAAACCATTCATTTCGAATGGAGTGAGTTTTAAACTCCAACATAGGCCGACATTAATTTGAAACATATTGTGTTTCGGCGAGTTAAACGTCGTAACTACAGCTTATTCGAGCTGTAGGTACGCGTTTTAGTTCGCCAACCAATCATTTTACTTTTATATTACATACTTTAATCTAAAGAAGTTACAAATGACCATTTTAAGTTGATGATATTTAAAACAAGAGGGCCAATGGCCCTTGGGCGCTCACCTGAGATAAAGGCTCTAATTTCATGTTAAGGTTAGGATTATGATACAAGTTGGCCACACTTACAAATAAAGACTATGTACCTGAGGATCCAAAAGTCTAAAGTACAAATTCCAAGGCTTTAGGCCAGATTTGAAAGAAGGAAAAAACATTTTCCACCCTCTTTATCCATGGGTTATAATTTCAGAAATTAGAAAGAAGTCTGTGAACTGACGCTTCATGCCTACAAACCTCCCGGCTCCGCCCCTGGAGACCCGATGATCATGATTTTAGCTATTTTGTAAGAGATCAATATACTGATGCTTCATGCAAAATATCAATACTCTACACCTAAGGGTCAGGAGAAGAAGATTTTTAAATATTATTTTAAAATTTCACTTTTTGCCATGTAAACCAGAGTGTTTAACGTATTTCAATTCTTTTAGCTATTTGTAAGGGGGACAACCTAAGGAACATTTCTGTCAAATTTGGTTCAAATTTGCCCAGTGGTTTGGGTGGAGATGTCATTTAAAAAATCGTTCTTTATTTCTATATAAACCCCACCCTTGGGGCTCCGCCCCTGGGGACCCGAGGATCAAGATTTTAGCTATTTTGAAAGAGGTCAATATACTCTTGCTTAAAGCAAAATATCAAGGCTCTACGCCTTCTGGGTCAGGAGGAGAAGATCTTTAAAGATTTTTTTTAAAAATGTCACTTTTGTTGCCATGGCCACCACAGTTTTAATGAATTTCAATTCTTTTAGCTATTTTTAAGGGGACCTCCTAAGGAACATTTCTGCCAAATTTGGTTCAAATTGGCCAAGTGGTTTGGGAGGAGATGTCGTTTAAAGAAATTGTTGACGGACGACACACGACGGACGACAGACGGACGCCGGACAAAAGGAGTTCACAATAGCTCACTTGAGCACTTCGTGCTCAGGTGAGCTAAAAAGCTGTTTTACTGGATATAAAACATTATTTTCCATATTTTCTCAAGCATTTTTTTCAACGAACAAGTGTTTGCTTAGAGCTTTTTTCATACTTGACCAGACATAATTGGGATCAATTTAAGCAATAATTTATTATCCTGTCGGAGTCAGTACGCCAGGGAGCCAGCAATCCGTCAATGAACCCTTTCCTGTTTTACAAGTTTTTAGACAGGTCCAAATTCAAAGGCTTTGCAGATGACAATTTAAAGTCGATTCTATTTGAAAAATAATCATTCAGTAGGGTAGAACATATTGTGGAAAAAGTAGAAATTGCTTATAACAAGCGATTTCTACTTTTTACACAGTTTCTTCTGAAGTATAAAATATTAAGGATGTAAAATTTAGTGATTTAAAGTCGATTCTATTTGAAAAATAATCATTCAGAAGGGTAGAAAATATTGCGGAAAAAGTAGAAATTGCTTATAACAAGCAATTTCTACTTTTTCCACAATGTTTTCTGAAGTATAAAATACAAAGGACGTAAAGCTGGTGATTGAACAGGAAAGGGTTAATTTTGAGGATTCATATGTAGTGTGATGGGCTTCAGGTCTTTAGGGTTTTGCCAATACATAGGGAATATTACCACAGTGTCTTTTTCTATGCGTTGTTATCGTGTTCGAGAATCGTGTGTAGGTATTTTTTATTGGATGAGACCGAAGGTCGAATCCAATAAAAATACCTACACACGATTCGAGAACACGATAACAACAAATAGAAAAACACACTGTTGTATTATCCTTTTATTATATACCTTTTAGGAAATGACATTAAGAAAATTCTCTTAAATGGCTAAGGAATAACCAACTTTCCGAAAAACCCGGATTGTCAATACACAAAAAAGAAGTCAGTGTTTAACGGTACTCGACGAATACGGTTTTTTGCTACACGCCGAATATTGATTTTTTTTTTCTGTGGAGTTGTATTTGACAGCCAGGTTTTACTCCATATCTTTTTTAGGTATATAATAAAATATATTTATTTCTATCCCTATCTATTTGGTACTCACAATCCATCCGTCGCCCTTGCTGTTCTCCTGTATAACTGTTCCTTGGGACATCTGCGCCTTGTTCAAGATGGAAGTGTGGGGAAATGTATGTCCGTAACTGCCGTGACATATATCCACCACAAACACATCGTTCCCTTCTCTTGCAGCTACAGCACATATACAGGACACTTTACCACAAGACCACGTTCGAACCTGGACCTATAGAGACACCTTAGGGATAATATAAAAGTTCTAGAGACACGAGAAAGGAGGTAGAGTTGTTTAGTACTTGTGTTTAAACAAGACAAAGACATTATTGCTTTCTCTCACAGCAATAGTACATATACCGGACTATTCACCACAGGACCACGTTCTAACCTGGAACTATAGAGACAACTTAAGGAAAATCAAAAATGTTCCAGAGACACGAGAAAGAAAGTGAATTTGTTTCAAACTTTGGTTGAAAATAAGACGAAAATAGATTGCTTTGTACAATTAAAACTGTCCTCCTCGGTCAGCCAACATTTGCCGTTGCCATTTTGTATTTTTAGCTAGCAAAGCGTAAGCTTTGATAGCTTTAGTTAACAGACGAAATTTTGAGGTCGTCTCAAAGTTCAACGAGTGCAAACTACCATTGGAGGCTTAACCACTAAATCCGTTAAATGCCTACGCCATTAAAAGTAGTTCTTAATGTTTTTCAGGAATATTGCCAACTCTATTCAAATTGTAGTGAACTGTGTCAAACGCACGCTCTTTAACCCATTCCCAGTCAATTCCGCTTTTTAAGAGGAATATAGACCCATACTTTGTTTTTGCTCTAACCCCTCGATATGCTAAAATTCTTCACTCTGGAAAGGTTAAAGGGGAGGCAAATGATAGTTAAAGGCTCTTTGACTCTCGTAGGGACTTAATTTCTGACCAAAAGGAATCCCGAAATCGGCGTTAAAATTGTTAACAGACCCTTCTATAAATAATTTACAATAGATCACGAGCCAGATATGAAAAACTTGCTGAACAGGAAAAGAAAATAAATATCAAATCATTTTATGTTGCCAACATTATTTCGGAATCATTTTGATCAGACACAGTTTTTTAAAAAATGACAAAATAATAAAAACTTGAAGAAAAGCTAATAAACACTTATCTTATATCGTCATTGTACATATTTAAACAACTGATTTGCCAATACTTAAATCTGTGAGTAAGTATTTTGAAAGTAACTCATAGACCCCTCCCTTCAATCTTTTGAAAATAACTGTATAACAAACACATAGTGGAAATAACTACAGTCACCCATCTTAAATGCTTCAAAATAACTAGGCTGTGAGGGTGTCCTTTAACCCATTACCAGGTGGCTAAATTTTAGACTGGCCAGAATTGAAAGAAGATGCCGACGACAATTTAAAGTTTATGAAATTTTGGATTTTTTCAACTTTCTGGGAAGTAAACATTGTGGAAAATGAAGAAATTGCTTGTAACAAGCAATTTCCTCATTTTCCACAATGTTTTACAAAGATTTTTTTCCTTGAGGGCGTCTAAAAGCGTCACCGAGTGGGAATGGGTAAAAAATCCAATAGATAAATGACTAAGATTTTAAAAGATAGACACTTACCTCAAATTGCGATGACGTGCTTTTAAACATCTGGAACTCTCCGACCTTGTAATAGTTCAAAACATCTGCTTTACTGAAATATAGAGACGCATGTTTTCGGAACATTTTGAAGGAACACGTTTAATGTTTTAAAAACGTATTTCTTTAGCAAAGATACGATTGTACGTCTTTGTTTGAGTAACACTATAGAGACAATACCGGGTATAAGAAGTGCATTGCGTACTGACAGATATGAAGAGAATATTTCTCGTTTTCATGGAGGTATGAATAAAAAAATAATCACACAGTCGGAATACGCGAAGCGGATTTATACATAAGTGTGATTAGTTTTTTCGGTTCACACCTCCACGAAAACAATAAATATTCTCTTCTTTTCTTATTATTTAATAGTATCGAGCGAAAAAGGCAAACCTTTACAAAGTTTGATACATGTTTGTATGGGACTATTTCGTGCGGAATCATACAAAATTACTGCTTGCTCAAATTTTGTTTATGGAGCTATGAATAATATTTTTCAACCATTCAGATCGCCCGTTTTTGATAGACGTAACTAAACATTAATCATTTTTACGTAAACACGTAAGATCTATCGTCTAAAACCTTATACATAAATAGTAAATAATCTGCAATATGGTGAGGACAAAAATTAACAATAAAATGCGAAAGGTTTCGATTTTGGACTAAATGAAGTAAAATTTTGATTGATTGAATGGGGTTTAACGCCACTTTTCCACGGTATTTATGTCATATCGCGGAGGCCGGAGCACCTAACCATTGCATCCTGGTGTTTCTCACACCAGTCCTACCACTACATTCTTTCCGAGCCTCCAACTGCTCATTACACATATGTTTACGGTTATTCACCCATTGGTGGGAGACAAATGTCGGAAAGGATATTCGACGTGGAGTGGGATCGAACACGGGACCCAATACTAGGAGTCTTACGCTATGGCTGCGACCAAAGTAACAAGAGCCATGTCGGACATGGCCAACCCCCGCCATAAAAGCTTGATAGTAAACTTAAGCCATAACTCAAAAAATATGCAAGCAAGAGTTGTGGTTCTTGTGCACTGCACTTCTCCCTAATGAGATCTATCCACCTATGAAGTTTCAAATTGATAGCAATTATACTTTCAGAGATTTGCTCCGGACAAATATAAGTGTTTAAAACAACAAAGGGCAATAACTCAAAAAATATGCAAGCAAGAGTTCTGGTTCTTGTACACTGCACTTCTCCTCAATGAGATCTATCGACATATGAAGTTTCAAGTTGATAGAAATTATACTTTCAGAGATATGCTCCAGACAAGTTTAGTGACGGAAGGACGGAATGGCGGACGGAGACCATTACTATATCCCCTTCGCTGAAACGGCAGGGGATAAAAAGAGTACTTGGAATGGAAAGTATAAAGAATAATGTGATAAAAGAAATAATACTTAGAGGCAAAGAGCAAGGACGGACCAATAACAAAATTATAGACAAATTAAACCATACATTTAGACCGAAAATGAACTATGAACTCCGATATAAGTCGAAAATCATGCGATGTATTCTTGTTGGTTTGGCGACTTAAACACCGTAACTACAGCTTGTTTAAGCTGTAGTTACGACGTTTAGGTCGCCAACCAACCATTTTTTGTTGGTGTGCATGTAACTGGCCATTTTTTTACGAGTAAATGTGTTTAATATCTAGATCGAACTTCCTCTCGGAGGCAGAGGGCGTAGTCAACGATCCTTCAATTGAATGCAATTGAAGAAAAGAATTCCGTTACCTATGTTGAGTCAACTGGCTGTCGAATGTACTGCAATGTGGATCCCCCCAACATCGACAGGTTGACGTGTCTTTGTCTTTAGTACGAATCTGAAAACAAACAATCAAAATTTAGGGTTCATCAGGATAGGGCGAAAAGAATTGTTCCTGATTAGACTGAGTGAACTTCACAGGTAAAAAATAAATAGACTCACCGTGTCTTTTTGAATGGTTGTTCTATCTTACAATGTATCCATATATGAAATACCAAAACTAAATGACCTCTCCTGCTGTCGATCTGGCTAAACTCACTGACTCTAATAGGAAATTTCACTTCGATATTAAACGAAGATATTTTGTACAGTTCATTCTAGTAACGTGTAACAGAAACCGAAGTTGGTTGGCGACCGAGACGTCGTAACTACAGCTTGAACAAGCTGTAGTTACGACGTCTAAGTCGCCGAACCAACACAAATGTTTCAATTAAATGTCGGCCAATGCACAAGTTCGAAGTTCAATTCCGGCTAATTCTGATTGGTTTGTCGGTTTTTTTTTCATCGAGTGAGCAACTTTAAGGTACTTAACATTCGACTATCATGACCATTTTACAAAAATGATTTTATCACTTTTTTAACCCGTTACCAGGCTACAAATATTTAGTCTATTCCTGATGATTTAGACAAGAAGTTAAAGTTAGTTGTATTTGAAAAGTCAAGTTCCAAATAAGATTGTAAGCATTACGAGAAAATAAAAAAAATACTAATTTAACAACCAAACCAAACATTTCGAGAAAATAAGAAATTACTTATTCAACAATCAAACATAACATTATGAGAAAATAAGAAATTACTAATTCAACAATCAAACAAAACATTATGAGAAAACAAGAAATTATTAATCTAACAATTAAACAAAAAGTTTTATGCAAAATCTGCTGTAAGGCTTCCCCTTGTGAATTGCTACATAATGATTCTCTGTAGAAATTAACCTATCCATCATGGACTACTTTTATTATATAACCGCCACAACTGTTCAATAGCGACTGCCAATCAAAGTATCAACCGACAAATCAAATCATTCATTCAGACCGGACGAGAACTTTGAACTCCTACATTGGTCGACATTTTTGTTGGTTTCGCGGATTTAACTTTGTAACTACGGCTTATTCAAGTGGTAGTTAGGAGATCAAGGTCGTCAACCAGCAATTTCGCTTCTTTCCTACATGTTACATGTATCGGTCATAAAATTTACTAAATAACGCCGTTTAATATCCAACAAAAACTTTATATCGGAGCTCGGTGGGCGGGGCTTACATCCGTCAACTGGTGGATCCCCACTGTCATTAAAAAAATTAAAAGAACACGATTGAACAAACAAATCATTCGTTTAGACCAGAAATCGTCTTAGCTAGCCAAGGGTTCTAACTCCACCTTATTCCTTCGAAAGGAACAAGGTTGGGTTAGACCCCTTGGCTTGCGAAAATGACCAGAAATATATGTTGCCCTCCTTCAAAAACTGCATATGCCTGTTTGACAACTTTATTGCCGTAACTACAGCATATTCAAGCCGTAGTTACGCATTAAGGTCAGCTACAAGAAATTTGTTTCTTGTTTTGTGTTCCCGGTCGTTTATTTTGTATATAGTCGTTGGGCGTGAAAAAATGTCGTAACTTCACCTTGAATAAAGCTGTAGTTACGATATTTTGTAGGCCCAACGACGATACAGTTGGCCAAAAATGATCATCTGTGATGAAAATTTGATGAAAGAGTCAACTGCGCTAAAGAACATGTTTTCATATATAGTTTCCAGTTACATCCTCGATAAGGCTAATACAAGACTTCGCCTTTTAATAATCTTTGCTCTTAGGCATGATCCTTTATAAGGTAGCCATCTGCATAAAAAGGGCCACTGTTGGTGACCTCCACAGTTTCGTACAGTTTCTACGCATAAACTCAATAAGCTTTCAACTAGTCTTTGTAAAAGATTCTCTTCTGGTTAGTTAAAGACTTCGTCTTTTTATAAATTTTCCGATTAAACATGATCCTTGATAAGGTAGCCACCTGCGTAAAGGACCACTTTGGGATACTTCAAGGATATGTTCTTTTACACAGGTTCTACTATATACAAAACTAACCTGTAAATATGGAATACTGTAGTTGTTGAACAATGGTGGTGCGTCAAATGTGAACACCTTCTGAAAATGTAACTCCAGAATCTTATCTCCATCTTTTTTCCCGTCTCGTTCAGCGAGAACTTGAAATATGGTTTCGGCAGTATGTGTGGTTGGATTCCAATCAGTCGGTCTCAATACTTGAGTACAGCCTGTGGTTTGGGCGATCGAATCTGGAGAAGAAAACTGTGGTAGCTACACCTTGTTTTTTTTAACCTATTACTTGACGACAAAATTTACACTGATCGAAATTCAAAGAAGTTGCCGACCACAATTTAAAATTAAAGAAATTTGGATTTTTTTTTTCTTTTTGGGAAGAAAGCATTGTGAATAATGTAGAAATTACTTCGACATATCCTCATATCGACTATGTGTCGGATAAACATATCTGAGTAACATTTCAATCATAAAACAACCTTTGAATCTTATTGATAGAGATGTCCCAAATATATTGTTGATGAATTGAGTTGATATATGCAAATAAAATATGTTTAAACCAGACGAATGATTTCTTTTTCTATTGCAGCAACGAAGTGGCAAATGTAAGACAATCGGTCGTGTCGGAGTACAAATGAAAGTAGGCTTGGCTTAAGATTCCTCAATCTCTTTTGCGTCCTATACGTTTCCTAAAAGTTACTGAATTTGACGAACCGCTGCCCAAACCCCCTTCCTGCACCCACACTGACCCCCATATTATGAATGCCTGACCTAATGTTGGTGTCTGAAAGTCTCAGATGTATGATTTGATTGGTCATTCAATTGTTTGATTGAACGCGGCGGTCCGTCACTTAGATTTTCGTTAGTCATGCTAGAAAGTGATTAGACGATTTGGCGATGTAAAAACATAAGAAGAATTCACTCACGATTATTTGGGTCGAGATAGATCTCCAGTTGACAGCTAGCTTGATTGCGTTTATCACATACTATTGGAATAGTAGATATGAGTTTCATGGTTCGAGGTTTCTCGTTTTCTCCAACAGTTATGCTAGCCTCCGAAATCTAGACGGGTAAATTTTCAACATTTAATGCTTATAACAAATGATTAAGTTAATTGAGTGTATTGGGTTTAACGCAACTTTCAAAATGATTTTGTTATAGCACGACGGCTGATGAACCTAACCCTGGCTTCCTGTCGTTTCTCACATGAGCACGTTTGGCGCACCGAATGATTCAAAAGATCCATAAAAATATGCCAATTCCGCTTTTTAAGCATTTCAGAAAAAAAACATAAAAAAAACAGTAGAAAACATTGTGGACAAAAAAAAAGCTTGTAACAAGTAATTTCTTCATTGTTCACAATGTTTTCTACCCAACAAGGTAGGGATGTTCTACATTCAACCAACTTAAAATTGTCGCCTGCTATTTCTTTCAATTTGAACCAGTCTAGGATTTAGTCAATTTGTAATGGGTTAATGAATTTTTTTCACATGTCCAACTGTTTCTACTTGGAATGCACTTGAAAAATATTCAATAAAATTAATTTTAATTTAATTTCGCATATAATTTAAAGGAAGATAATGACTTCAAAGATAAAAATTTAGGGTTCGTACCTTGATACCACACCAGTAACCGTTACTTTCTATGCCGGGACTCATTCGACCGGGAGACGATACGAAATATGTCCGGACTCGACACGATAGCTGAAGAATAAATATATAATCACATACTATTATACAAAATTATAACCCGAACCAATTTTTCAAAAATATGCCAAGACATTGCCCAATGATGTAAGAATAATTCAAGTATTCCGGTTAATTTATGCTAGGTCACATAACGAATTTTCCGAGAAAGTTTCGTAAAAACCCTTACAGTAACATGAGCATACAAGAAATAACCTCACTGCTCCAAATACAAGACCACCGTCTGTCAAATTAGTCACAAGTTCTTTCTTTGGAAAACCAATTAAACATTTTGGCACCAATAGGAACCGATGCGCTTGGGAAAAAATGAGGAATCAAAAATTACTCGTTTCGTTTTTCACAATATTTTTTTCCAAAACACAAAAAAAAATTAAATTCTTATCAACCTGAATTTGTCATCCGCAACTTCTTTTAATTTGGACTAGTTTAAAATTTTGTCGTCTGCTGATGAGTCGAATGAACTATAACTACAATGCGTAAAGTTGAGCCTATAACCAGACTGAGCAGGACAAGATAATTCCATGGCGCTTAATTTTTGGAAATGTTACGTATAGGCTGAAATAGGCAATGGTTTACAGAGTTTACCATTTGACCATAGAAATAACTCTCGCACTTTTTTTCTTTCATTTTTATATCGACTTTTTAAAACTATCCTTATAAATTCAGTTTCGCCTGTGAAATTTGGTGAATTCAAAATGACAGATAAATAGTTTACAGTTAAGAATATCAAGGAACTAACGCTATTTTCAGGTTAACATCTAATTACAAAACAATACGAAAAATTTATTATCGTTCGTTTCATTCAAAACGCTCAAATCTTTCAAAACTCGCTCAGTCTGTTAAAAAACCATTCAACTTGTATATTTCAGGATGTTCTTCACACATAAAAAACATGTATGGAACAGTTCCATTATAAAACGTTCTCAAAAAAAAATAAAATTTTGTGATAAATACCTTGATAGTATTCATTTAAAAATGTTTTCGTGGAGGTATGAAACGAAAAGAGTAACCAATTTGTATAAATACGCGAAGTTGATTCATACATGAGTGCAATTAGGTTTTACCTCCATGAAAACAAAAATTATTCTTTTCGTTTCTTTTAATTTAATGACATTGCGCAAAAAGCAAATATTTACAAATATTGATACGCTTTTTACGGAACTATTTTGTGCGCAAAATGAGGGAACATAGCTGCGTGCTCAAAAAATTGTTTGTGGAAGTATGAATATTTTTTTCGGCCAATCAGAATCTCGCTTTTGATAGACCAAACAAAATAAATGATTATCAGATAAGAAAAGAATATTGTCAGTGGTCGAGCAAATGCTGTAAATAAAGCTTGAATAAATCTATAGCTACGAAATTTAGCTCGCCCAAAGTCGATATTTTTTTGTTTGTTTGTTTGTTTTCGTTTAGGTTTGATTATAAAAAAAAAACTCAATCACACTTCTATGAGAACCCGCTTCGCACTTTCATCCAATGTGATCAAGTTTCTAGTTTCATACCGCAATCAAAATATAAAAAAATATCCCTTACATACTTTATACTAGAAGAAGGAAAATAAAAAGAAAAGTTAATATTAATGAACTTACAGTTTCTCCAAGATGTCCCTCTAAATACTTTTGATCTAATGAGGCGACCCTCTGTGAAGGACCGACTTGTGCTTTCGGAACATTGCGATCGGGTTTACCATCAAAAAGCCACTCGACTTGAAACCCAACATCAGTTCTAGAAGGGTCAAAGTTGATGTCACAGTTAAACTTAAACGTGGTCGGCTGTACAATAGGATTGGACAGTTTGGGACTCTGTGTCATCTTGGGATATGATGCTTTGAAATTAGAAAGTGTAAATTTATAACGATTCAAAAATAATAAAATCGAAAATATGAGCTGTGGTAACAGCGTACTGTAAAAAACCCAAAGGACTTGTAAAGATTACGTTAAGGTCTTATTTTATATTATAATATACCTGTAAATATTTCTAATAAAATATATAGATTCTACCCAGAAAAAATCGGACACGTCAAAAAATCCCGTATTTGACAGTGTCAAGTTCGATTTAATATAGGTACTCTAAGATGACGTCATTTTCATTCGTGAAGTTGGCAGAGTAGCAGACTAGCAGACTGGCAGAGTGAAGTTAGCAGAGTAGCAGACTGGCCGAGTAGCAGAGTGAAGTTAGCAGACTGGCAGTCTGGCAGACTGGCAGAGTGAGAGAACGGACATTCATTAACATGAAATTGGAATTCTTTTTTATGCTAATTGAGCTTTGAATTCTGTGCAAATATTTTTTAAGTGAAAGTGCGGCTCCGGATAATTTCTTACTTTTTACAATAGTTATATATTTTCCAGAACTAAAGCCCTTAAAACATTTGATTTGAAATTGAATTCGGCAGTTTCAGTAGGATATCCTACCAGTTTGTCGGTTGTTGTTGTTCAATTTTGTAAACTGTTTGAATGCCGCAGTCTCAGTCAGCTAGTCTACTGAAAATAACAACATGAACTAGCACACTGGCAGTCTGGCATGAATTTTCTTATGCTAATTGGGTTTTGAATCGTTGAAAAAATCTTTTGAGTGAAAGTGTTGCTCCGGATAATTATTTACGTTTTACAATAGTAATATATTTTCCAGAACTAAAGCCCTTAATGGCGATCAAGCTCTTATCAAAAACGTTTGATTTGAAATTGGTCCGACTGTTTCAGTAGGATATCCTACCATTTTGTCGGTTGTGGTTGTTGTTGTTGTTGTTGTTTTATTTTGTCAACTGTTTAAGTGCCGCGGTCTCAGTCAGCAAGTCTACTGAAAATAACAAACTTGCAGTCTGGCAGACTGGCAAAGAGAAGCTAACAGACTGAATGTCTGGCAGAGTAGCAGAGTAGCATAGTGAAGTTAGTAGACTGGCAGTCTGGCAGACTGGCAGAGTAGCAGCGTAGCAGAGTGAGTTTAGCAGACTGGCAGAGTGAGGGAACGAACCTTCATTCAAATGAAATTGGGTTTATTTCTATTCTAATTTGGCTTTGAATTCGTTGAAATTAGTTTTTGAGAAAGCGTAAGAAATTATCCGGAGTCTCACATTTTTTTACAATTGTTTTTCTTTAGGGGACTCCAAAAGCGTCACTGTGTGGGAATGGGTTAAGTCGAAACTATAATCGGCTGTCCAAATTCAAAGATTTTGCAGCCGACAATTTATGGACTCATTTAGTAGGGTAGAAATATTGTGGGAAAAGAAGAAATTGCTTGCAATTTCTTCTTTTTCTACAATAAGTTTTCTCAAGAATAAGGCTATAGGGACGTAAAGAACTAGCATTGAACAGGAAAGTATAAAATGAAATTTCAAAATATATTTTCCAGTCTAGTATGGTAAGCTGTCCTTAGTAATTGTTTGATTGATAGGGTGTAACGCAACTTTAGCAGTATCTGAGTCATATTGCGCCTAACTATAGATTCATAGTATTTCTCAAACCAGCACCACTACAAAATCATTTCCGAGCCTCCACATGCTCAACCCATTTAAACTTACGATCATCCACCCGTTAGTTGGAGACAAATTGACCAATCGCGGCTGTCAGTCAAACAAAAAACGGCCAATCAATTAATTCATTTTGATCGGAAGCGGAATCGCATCTGTCATTAGTTTCAATACTTTTGATAAGCAAGTATTAGCGAGTGAGCGTGGGATTACACAAACTAAGGCTTGAGCTTTAGCTTCTATTGTTCCGACTTATTTTCAAATTAAAAGCCCGTGAAAGTACTAACATATACTATACTATTCCTACCATTGCGTCAAACCCTTTTTTGCCTATATTTTGTATTTGTAAACTTTTGTAAATATTTGAAATTTTAAAGGGAGATGTCGATGAATTTTCTTGTCGCAGAATTTAATTATTTCTTTTCCTTCTCGTTTATTCTTTGAATACAATATTCCGAAAAGTAGAATTGCGAAAATCAGAAATAAGGCTGTTTCCTTAATAGCCTAGGTATACTATTAATCTATTTTTAGCTAGCAAACACGTCAGCTTTGATAGCTTTAAGTTAAGAGACAAAATGTTGATGTTTTCTCAACGTTCAATGGATTATAACTTCCACTAAATACATTGAGTGTCTACGCTATAAAAAGTAGTTGTCATGTATTTCAGGAATGTGCAGACTCTACATCCAAGATTATCTCCAATGTATGTTAGCTCAAATGAGAATATCGCACTGTTTTTGATGGTCACGTGAATTAACTTTATTTAGATTGTAGAGAACTCCTTCATAAGCATGCTATTTAACATATTCCCACTCAATTCCGCTTTTTTACACATCTTCAAAAGAAATGCTTCGGAAAACATTGTCGGCAATGTAGAAATTGCTTATTACATGCACTTTCTTCAATGTCAACAATATTTTTTTACCCTACAAGGCTTTTCACCAACCAGAATTTGTCGTCTGCGATTTCTTTTATTTATATTGATACCATTTGTTAAAGAAGATTACGTAATAACTTCATTGCTTTTCTGGCTTACGGTGCTTTCTATACTTTGATTAGATTCGCCGAGACAATTGCTAGTCGATTTTCAATTCTATAAAGATCAGATCAAGAATATAGACACATCCTATAGTTTTGCGCAAAACACTTAAAGATATTATCGATGTTTCTGAAACCTTGATAAGAAAAAAATTCCAATTGCCTTAAAATTCACTCAAACGGACGTTAATCACTTAAATTTGAGTTACATATTATCTTCACATTAATCTGATGGGTTTAAGGTGGCTTTTTGTTTATAAAGAAAAGGTTCAGCGGAATTCCAGATTATTTTAGATATAAGGGAATTGGGTTGACGACACCGCATGACCTCATTTGCATATGGCCCAAAGCCAACGGAAGGTAACAAATTGATAAGCGAAACAACCAACGTCCTAACTCATGTCACACAAAATGGTTTGCGCAGAACTACGGTAAGAATCTATAGTCGTATTGACGCTTTCTGCAGTTTTGGACTGATCTTTACAGAACTGAAAACCGGCTAGCGAGCATATCTTCTGATGACGTAACTATGACGTTGGTTTGAGTAAATTCAAATTGAATGCGGTTCCAACGGTTAATCCCACCGTGTGAGTTATTTAATATTCTTGCAACTGTCTCGGGTTTATCTAAAAATAGTCAACAGCCTACGTATGCTATTAGGGTAATTCCCGTGTTTATTCTTATAAACGACCCCCGATTTTCGCAAACTACTTTCAGAATATTGTATTGAAATAGTATGTGAGAGGGAATAAGAATAATCAAAATCTGTGACATTAAAATAACATCGATACCTTCCTATAATGTGAAATAATTCAGGACGTTGGTTGTTTCAACTGTCCCTTTGTTTTCTTCTATTAAATTTATGTCATATGAAAATTAGGCCATACGCTGTCGACAACCAAATACATTAAATTCTAAAAATATCACATGCTTCTGCTGATACTCAGATAACAACAAAAAGCCGCTCTAAAAATTAGCATCAAGACGATATCGGACTCATATTCAAGTACTTGTACCGAGTTTGAGCTTATTCTGTGGCATTTTTGTAAGTTTCAGAAACATTGATACCCCTTTAAAGACAATAAATTGTATTTAAAATAGTATAGTACCTTTACATCCTGGTTGGAAACCCGAAGGAGACCACTGGTCAGGTGGACATGGCACACGGTTACCTAGAAAACCATTACAGTAACACAACGTAATATTGGTAAAGTGGATGAATTTCGAACGCTTATGAAACGGAAAGGAATTAACGAAATGAGTATTCTCAGTGAGGTGAACGATATTTATCATTTGTCATTTATTATTGTCTATTCATATTTTGTACATGTCTATAAACTTGTAAAGTTTTTGTCAATAAATTGTATTGTATTGTATTGTATTGATATTTACTTACCACCCTCCATCACAAGAGAGTGCTCACCTGAGAAAAGACTCTTTTTCATCGAGGCTCTCCACCAACTCGGTCTAGAGAAGATTTTTTTTTCATATTAACTGACAATCAAGCTTTCAATGGATTTCGAATCTTGTTAAAATTTCAAAGGAAATTAACCTAAGAATTATTCATACATAGTTCGGTTGATATGGGCCGGAGAAGTCGCTTTTGAAAACACATATTTTTTCTATCTAGGCCCGGCCCCCGGGTCTCCGCGCCTGGGGCCGAAGGGTAACGATTCGAGAAATTTAGAAAGACTCTTTGCGAAAATTATCAAGATTCTACGCCTTCTGGGTAAGTAGGAGATGACTGAACATTAAAGATTTTTTTAATTACTTTTGATGCCAGTGCAGACAGAGTGTTCACTTGACATCAATTCTTTTAGCAATTTTTAGTGAGGACCATCTAAGGAACATGTCTTCAACATTAAGTTGAAGTTGGCATAGCGACATTGATGGAGGTATAATTTAATGGACGACGTACGATGGACGCCGGACAGAAGGTTTTCACAATACCTTACCTAGAGCTCAGTTGAACTAAAAATGTATTTATCCATATATAAATTGATTTGCTTTTTAGATCCGAGCAATCAGATACAGCTAAATGATGGTCAGCTTATAACAAACTGGAAATGTTTGAGCATGATTGTGTTTGAAATGACGAAACGCGGCTGTCAATCAAATAACAAATCGACCAATCAAATTATTCATTCAAACCGTAAGTGAATTTTTGAACTCTCTCATTAGCTAATATTTATGTTAAGAAAACTTTTTGGTTTTTAGACTTCAACGTCGTAAGTACATCTTGTTTAAGCTGTGGTTACCATAATTAGGTCGCCAACCAAATATAGCTTTTATGTTAAATTTCACAGGCCATAATTATTACAAAATAACGCCGTTTAATAACAAAGTGTAACTTATAATAATAATAATAATAACAATAAAATCTTTATTTTAAGAAGGTAGCACATTAAGCTGTCATCATATGAAATCATACAATGAAGAACTTATTTACAATGTGGCCCTCTGCAACAAATAAGTTATGATTAGCAATCATGACCTTACAGTTAATATGAAAAAAAAAATGCAATAGCCTTACCAGTAAAACCCACACAATCGTGAATTAGTGATAAATGCTATTCTGAAATAGTGATGATAATGGTGAGAAATGATTATGTTAGTTAACAAAAAGGTAATCTCATTTGACATACACACTCCTGAGTGAAGTTATTATAACTATAACCCGTTACTAGACACCAAATGTTTTTTCAGGGAGCATTTAAAGTAAGATAAATTTGTAATTGTTCGAAGGTTTGGTGGAATGGCATTCCAATATTTCATACCGGTGTAAGAAAAGGAATTGATTGTTACTGACTGTTACAAGTTCGGACAATTATACGAGGGAGTTAACCCATGGATCGTCTTATAAACCATTAGAATCGTGTAATATTTACATCGGTTTTCAAAGGATAACCATTTCAAAGAAATGAAATTTTTCTCAGAACTAGACCTCCTAGGCTAGCATAGAACAATTCGGGCAGCTCTTTTTTGGATTTTATTGACTCTTTGAGCTAATGAGGATTTACACTGGCCCAAAAGAATACACCCATAGTCTAAATACGGAGTGATGTAAAAGTTGTAAAACATTTGTTTCATTTCCATAGAAAGAAAGTTATTAACTCTTCTAAGTAAACAAAGCTGTGATGTCAATTTCCCACATAACTTATCCACGTGAGCTTTCCAGCACAAAGTATTGTCAATATGTACACCTAAAAGCTTCTGTGAATAAACATTTTCTATCTTGCTATCTCGTATAATTAGATTTAATTCAGAACTGTTTTTTTTTTAATATTTTGCTTAGACGCTATTAGCATACATGTAGTTTTTGCAGGATTGAGAATAATGTTTTTGTGTCTGCACCATTTTTCAATTCGATTCAGATCATCTTGTAGGAATTCATTTATAAGCGGTAGCGAAGAACTACATTTATGAAGGGTTGCATCATCAGCATATATATCTAAGTTCGAAGATAAGGTGAACGAAAGGTCATTTACATAAATTAGAAATAAGATAGGGCCTAATATTGATCCCTGCGGAACACCAGAAGTAATTGATCTGATATCGGAAGAAACATTGCCATTTTTGACTGCCTGATATCTGTCACTCAAATATGGACGAAACAAGTTACATGTGTTATGCGTGAACTGATGTAGCTTTAGCTTAAATATGAGAATATCATGATCCACAAGATCGAATGCCTTTCTAAAGTCAAGGAATACAGATCCTACCATATTACCTTGATCTAATGCAGTTAACCACGTATCTACTAGTCGAATAAGGGCAGTTTGGCATGAATGGTTCTCTCTAAAACCAGACTGGTGGGAAACAATATATTTGTTTGCACCAAGAACGTTTTAAGCTGGCTAGCGATGTGTCTCTCATAGACCTTCAACAAAGTGGGTAAATTTGAAATTGGTCTATAATTGTTAAGATCGCTTTTATCGCCTCCTTTGAAAAGGGGTTTAACATTCGCCCTTTTAAAATCTTTTGGAAAAACTCCCATAGAAATACAATTGTTTATAATGCTTGCAATAGGTTTGGAAATGAAATCTTTACAAATTTTCAAGATTTTTGGTCCGACTCCATCAAGCCCAGTCGATTTATTGCTATCCAAATTTTCAATGATATTTCTTACTTCTAATGCTGTTATCATTTTTATCTCAAAACTACTATCACACAGTTTGTTATTAAGGTAGATTTTCATAGATTTGAAATATTCTTCATCAATAGGTACCTTATCTACAATATGCGATATATTAACGAAATGATTGTGTAATTCATTCACGATATTTATAATGCCCTCAACCTCAAGTTAACTTCTGTAATGGCGCAGTGGGCTGTGCCAACGATCGGTCCATAGGTTTAAAATGCAAGCCTACTGACTTTATAAGAACGCACAAATGAAAATAAATAATGTAATACCTTTATAAAATTTAAAATATTTGAAAAATAAGTAATAAAGTTATGTAAGCGATTTTGAAAAGAGTTAATTCACAATATTTTTTTTCCTACTGAGATCGATATAAAGATAATACATACTTATTTGTGACAGAAGATATGGGTAGTTGAACACCTACCGGCACAATAAGCTATAGAACAGCCCTTGGTCGGTGTTAGATTATACACGTAGTACGTCCCACAGTTTTTGACTGTTATAGGAAACTGAACACGACAGCATCTACCGGCGGAGTTACCACAGGCAGTCATGGCGTGCTCTTTGTTGTCTTTTGGTGGCAAAGCACCGTTTAGCCATAGTGGCACGTGGGTTCCACAATGGTAGGGCTGCTGGCACGTGGTTGGCATTTCACCTAGAAATACAGCGAATTAACTTTTAAATTTGTGTTTTTTGTCGCTAAAAGGGACCTTTTGGGATTTTTGAGATACAAATATTTAAAGAAGGTATGGGATCAAGCTCTGCTCAGCCGTAAGATGGTATTTACAAATGTGTTTGACCTGCTATCAAGGAAACCCCGCCTAAAAAACAAAATAAAGAATATCATTTTGATTCAAATACAAAAAATGTTATTATCGTAATAACTAACAAATCAGAAACTGTGTTCGTATATCAACCGATTGACAGCGATTTCTCAAGAAGTTCCTTGTATGAGAAAATGCTTGTTACAAGCAATTTCTCATTTTCTGACAATGCTTTATACCCCATATGACAGTTTCGCCTACAGGCAACCTATTGCAATTTGTGTCTAGTCTAAATATTCTGGTCTTACCTCGTTGTTGGTTGCCTGACTTCCGGTATATTAAAACTTGACTTCTCGGCCGCCGTCATAGCGCAGTTGGTAACGCGTCGGACTATCATTCAAAGGGTCCCGGGTTCGATCCCCCACGGCGGCAATTCTCTTTCCGACATTTGTCTACCACCAATGGGCAGATAATCGTAAGCCTATGTGGGATAGCAGCTGGAGGCTAGGAAAGGGTGTAGTGGTAGTACTGGTGCGAAAAATACCAGGAATCAATTGTTAGGTGCTCCAGCCGCCGCGATATAACTGAAAGATTGTTAAAAGCGGCGTTAAACACCATTCAAACAAACAAACTTGACTTATCACTGTGTAACTCGATCGCAAACAATGTTCAAACTCGAATCTTTCATTTGTTGCTTGTTCAAATTTCACCTATTTAAGTGTAACATGTTCTTCTTGACATATCGCAGTGTTACACTATCACACACCATGTTCTAGACTGATACCATTTTAGACTTGCCAGTTAAACCGCTTTCTCAAAATAGGTTACGGCACTAGTCTAATCATTTTCAAACTCGCTTTATTCCAGTGTAACTCGATCGGATACCATATCCACATTTGACCAATCCCTGTGCTACTCTATCACATATCATATCCAAATTTGACAAATCACTGCGCTACTCTATCACATACCATGTTCAAATTAGACCAATCCCTGTGCCTTTCTATCGTATACCTTATTCAAATATGGCCAATCCCTGTGCTACTCTATCACATACAATGTTCAAATTCGGTCTATCTTTGTCCTAGTCTTTTACATACCATGTTCAAAGTTGACCCTTTCATGTGCAACTCTATCACATACCATGTTCAAAGTTGGCCCATCCATGTATCAATCTATCACATATCATGGTCAAACCTGCCAATGTAACTCGATCGCCTACCATGTTCAAAGTTGGCCCATCCATGTATCAATCTATCACATATCATGGTCAAACCTGCCAATGTAACTCGATCGCCTACCATGTTCAAAAAAGACCCATTCCTGTGTTACTAGACAGCATACTAGATTCAAATTTGGACCTTTCCTGTGCCACTTTATAATATAGTAAGTTCAAACAATAGGCACTTGGATTCTGTAATTTATATTAACTTACGAAAATCTCTCTCTTTGATAAAAATACCTAAGGCTGTGTTTTTTTGTGTATGTTTTTTTTTTTTTTTTTTTTTAAGTTACGGATATTTTACAAGCATCTCTGTTTCGTATCCCTACGAGTCAAACATTTCTTTTGGCGGAAACCAGAGGTCTTGTAAAAATATCCTTTTCCTTAAATATGACGACTGCACTAACTTGTGTATATTTGTTAATTATTCAATATTTAGTTTCGACTATCAAAAAACGGCCGTTCTGATTGGTCGAACAAAAAATATCCTTAAGTCCATGAACAAAATTTCGTATGCTTCCGCACAAAATAATGCCATACAAAAAGTATAAAATTTGTAAATATTTGCTTCTTTCGCTCGATGCTATTAAATTATAAGAAATGAAAAAAATATTGTGTGTTTTCATGGAGGTATGAGCCGAAAAGCCTGATCACACTCATGTATGAATCCGCTCCAGATGTGATTAGTTTTTTGGTCATACCTCCATGAAAACAAAAAATATTCTTTTCATCTCTTAAAGGAGAGAGATATTTTGTAAGTTGTTACATATCCCTGAACGAATGCCTATGGTTCAAACCTTACATATTTCAGTGTACCTCGATCACATACCATGTTCAAACTTCACCAATCTCGGTGTAACTCGTTACATCACATGTTCAAATTCGACCTTTCCGCTTAGTAATAGATCACATACCATGTTCAAACTTGACCCATCCCTTTGTAACTCGATCGCATATCATGTCTTCATAACTCGGATCCTTCACGACATAACTCGAGCTCCTGCGACGTTCATCCATGATCTGGTACACATTCGGGTCACACGGATCACACCGTATGACTGAAATTAGACAACGATTGGGTTGAACTAGCCACACTACAGTTCAACAAATAATATCCTACCATATGATTAATATAATATACGTTGGAATTCAGTTAAAAAATCTATTCAAAGCCTAATTGAAAAGGGAACCATTTCGCCTTTTTAGTTATGATCAAGCTAAAGTTATTTCCAAGATATGCTGAAATTTTTTACTTACATTTTGAGATTTGTGTTCGTTTTATTTGTTTGTTTGAATGGGGTTTTATGGCGCTTTCAACAATCTTTCAGTTATATATCAAGGCGGCTGAAGCACCTAACAATGGATTCCTGGTATTTCTCGACCCAGTACCGTCATCACAACCCTTCCTAGCCTCCAGCTGCTATCCCACATAGGTCTAAAATTATCGACCCATTGGTGGGAGGCAAATAGTCGGAAAGGATGAGTGCCGCCGTCGGGGATCGAACCCGGGACCTCTAGATTGACAGTCCGACGCGCTACCAACGGCGGCATTCTGCGTTTTACACAACGCATATATTGCCTACGTCCCAGACAAAAGCTGCTATTAGTTGAAAGGGTCAGCATATGTTGATATGATAAGGATGAGACTTACAGGCGCGTATGTATGCGTTGGTATACCACATGTCGTCATTGCGAGACCAAAATATCGTCAATACAGCATGAGCAAGCATGGTACACGTCGTTTTAATCGCCTACTGACTATCTTGCATGTAGGCAAAGTTGGTATTATCATACATTTTTTTACAAGTATTTGCAGGCTTTTCTCAATTACATTTAGGATTGAAAATATGCACGTGAATTCAACACCTTTTTTGAACTGCAGTGAAATTATTTCCAAATAGAAAGACGAGCCATACGACGAGTATACGAATATACACAATGGGCGTATTATTAAGGTTCGACCTAAATGCGTATTTGGGACGAATGACGTCACTCGTAAATCATTGCCGTCGTCATAAATGCTATTTATAAGATCAGATGCAACCAATTTGTGAATCAATTTTAAACCCATGAATTACATTTCACCCTTAATTCGATCAAATAAAAGTGGAATCTATTTATCTTTTATGAAACATATATTTCACCCTTGCTATGCTGATCCTCTACAGGATTGTCTTAAAATCAAAGGGCTGTTAGCACTGAATGCTGATTTTGTTGGTTAATAATTATTTTCAAATTTATCTTATGAACATCCCTAGCCTGGAAGGGACGAGCAGGAAGTGTAGACAAAGATCAAACTGCACTTATGTGCAGGCTGATCTTTGTCTGTACCTCCTGCAAAAAAGGAATATTCCGAATTCAGTATGTCAATGGTTTAAATAAGAACGCTTTCACTTAACCATTTGCTTTACTCCAGAATCTTTTTTTTTTTCTCCGAATAAAATTATTCGATTGCACGTGTATAAAAATCGATTTTTATATGATTTTTACTATTTCGAAATTCTATACCACGGAAGATATTCCGTTACGCTATGTTTCATTTCCTTCCCCGTATCACCATCGATTACATTTCCGTTGCAGTATTACAATGAAAGAGACCGAAAAAGATACCGCCTATCACTATTTTCAAAGCGTTCTGGCATCACCGCGACAGAAATATAATCGTGAATAATGCTTAAAAGAGAAAAGAAAATGAAATAAGGTAATAGAGATTATACACCGTGAATATCATCTATACGTGCAATCAGTCTATTTTAAAGGACTGAATAAACTATATCTGGGTAATATAAAATTAAAATCGACTATAACCATTTCCTGTTTAGGTCCTGATTTTTACGTTCCAATGATTTTCAAATCGAGAAAACATTGTAGACAAGAGGCCCATGAGAGCCTGAGAAGTTCTACTGGTTATCAAGTTTTCTGTTAAAGTAATCTAATATTTAAGGAAGTTGATTGCTTAAAGAAGAATGGATTAAAGGAAAATAACAAAGTGAACCTTAGCCCCTTGATAGTTTTAGCAATAATTCTTAAGGCACTTTTCTGTGTTTTCCGACAGATTCTCTCTCTTTCCGAAACGAAACTTCCTTACGACCCTACAATCACCACGAGAAAGTTTTTATAGAGTGAGATAATAATCATGGGCTTTCTTTCTTAAACATGAAATTAGTGAAAAAACAAAATGCTCATTTTTCCGTGTTTCTTGACGGATCGGAACCAATTTAGAAAGGAACAATCCTTTGATTTCACAGTCATTCTTAGAGAACCCGATGATAACTATGTACTCTGTGGTGTTTACCAGGATTTTTAATCAAATTTTCATAAGACCCCCCTTTTCCGTGTTTCTTGACGGATCGGACCAAATTTCGAAACTTTGCAAGAACTGTATTTGTAATTTGTCCTCAAAAGACGTTTGGCTCTGATCTATTTTAGATAGAAATTGCAGCTGTAAACCAAAATATCGGTAGGCCGGAAGTGAATTTGAGCTCCTTCGCTGGCCGACATTAAGTTAAAGCATTTTTGTTGGTTTGGCGAGTAAGTTCATATTTTTCAAGCTTCCGGTCGCTTAGCAACCATCTTATTTTTTTTCTGTAGGAGCTCAGGGGCTAGGCCAGCGGTACTTCAATTCTATCTGGTTTACATTCTATTAACCTATTCCCACACGATAAAAATTAAGACCAGTCCAAATTCAAAGAAGTTGCAGAAGACAATTTTGAGTAGATGAAATCCTGAAAAGCATAGTCTTTTGATGTAGAAAACATGGTGGAAAATGAAGAAATTGCTTGTAACAAGAAATTTCTTCATTTTCCACCATGTTTTCCGAAGCATTTGTATTCATGGGTGTTTAAAAGAGTCGTTGTGTGGGAATGGGTTATTAAGGGGAACATATTAAAGTATGTTCTTCTAATTCAGATAAATCCTTCTGCAAAATACATTAGTACTCGTGCCAATTATGTGGACAAATGACAGAACAAAGATCGAGAGCCCCTCCGGGAAATCGAACTCGGGACCTCTTGATCGGGAAGCCGACGCTCTACTTCTCGACTACAGTCACCATTATTAAAAAAGAAAGATAAATAAAGCAACAACCTTGAGGTAAAACAACCAAAACCAAAAACCACTTGTCGGCCACCATTTTGTCCACTATATCGGTGCTTACGCTCTGACCTCAATTCTTGTTCGGACTTGAGAGATATCGCAGTTTTTCCCACCAGAATGTCGTAACTAAAACTATATCTACGCAGTACTTACGACATTTTTGGTTCCCTTTTCCATGATATGACCCTTGACATATTTTGAATTTCTACTTTTTAAGGAGCATGCGTATATAATTTCTGATAACAACACAAACACGCCATGTGACGAATCAGATATCCTACGCTTGATTAGGGTTTAAATAGTGCTCTCTTTAAATCAGCTATGCGTATTTCCTGAAAGTTTTCTTTTACAAAGCGACAAACAAATACTGTATTTAACCGATAAAGGCTATCATTAAAAACAATCAACCGGACAATCAACCATTCATTTATACCGGAAGTGAACTCCGATATTGGCCGAGATCTGTGTGAAGTTTTGTTGGCTTTTGTCGCCAAACATTTTTCTACCCTAAATGAAACGAATTGTCTTAGCTCAGAAACAATTTGAATTGCTGTCTGCAATTTCTTAGAATTTGAACCAATCTAGAATTGTGTCGTCTAATAATGAAATCGTTCTCGAACACATAATCATGACGTTTTCAAGTCCCCGAAAGACAGACAGTGGTTTAAACCCACTCCTACCGGATTTTACAGCTGGGTAGGTTAGGGGCCGGGTATCAAGTGCCATGCCATTGAAGCACCTTTGCTACTCAACCATCGAGGCAGTCGATTATCCAATCTTAGCTTTTGCATGCGAAGTTCAGAGAATATTGAGCCATTCCACTAAACGACGCTTTGTGACGTCCCTCAAGATAAACAACTGAGAAAACATTGTGTAAAATGAAGAAATTGCTTGTAAAAAGCAATTTCTTCATTTTCCACAATGCTTTCCAACAAGAAATATGAAAAAATCTAAAATTCCAGAAACTTAATATTGTCGTCTTCAAGCCCTTTCAATCGGACAGTGTGGAATTTTGCCGTCTAGTAATGGGTCAATATATTTCTACGATTGATTGAATAAATGGGGTTTAACACCACTTTTGACAGAATTTCAGTCATTTCGCGACAGCTGGTGCACCTAACAATAGATTCCTGGTATTTCTCACACTAGTACTACTATTTCATCCTTTACTAGCCTCCAGCTGGTATCCCACTTAGGTTTACGTAGAGAGAGACAAATGTCTGAAAGGATATGTGCCGTCGCCAGGGATCGAACCCATGACATCCCACGATTTAAGATTTGGAGTCTGAGACCTACCAATTGCGCTGCGACCAGCCTTGTATTCAGAATTTAGAAATGTATCCAATATTTCTTTAAAATACATTATTGACATAAATATTAATTCATGACTTTAAAAGGGAAAGTCATTCCGTTCTTTGAGATAAGAAGTGACCATCAATCCCAATTTTACCCATTCCTACACAGTCCCGCTTTTGACCCGCTTTCGGAAGAAAGCTGAGGAAAACAGTGTGAGAAATATAGAAATTGATTCATTTACCACTATATTTTCCACCAAGAAAGACAACGTATTTTGAAACTAAATCAACTTGAAATGTTGTGCAACTTCTTTCAATTTGGATTAGTCCGTAATCTTATCCTCTGATAAAGGGTCAACAGATCTAAGCAAGACAACCTTAAGAAACTGTGTCCTTTATTGACTGACCCCTGTGAAGTTTGTGTCTTTGTAACTTGACATTGTCCCAATATTCAAGACAAAAACATCACGGTAGTCTGAGAATAATAATTTTTTTGAATGACATGCCGCTTTCAATTTTAGATTGAGATTTATGGTATAATGCGCAATACCGTACACTTATTATATATATATAATTTAATTTTTAGTTTCGTCTATCAAAAACAAGCGTTCTGATTGGTCGAAAAAAATTATTCATAACTCCATGAACAAAATTTTGAGCACACTGCGATTTTGTATGCTTCCGAAAAAATAGTCCCATACAAAAAAGTATCAAAATTTGTTAAGTTTTTTGTTTTTTCGCTCGATGCTATTAAATTTTAAGAAATGAAGAGACTTTTTTTTTGTTTTCATGGAGGTATGAACCGAAAAACCTAATCACACAATGTATGAATCCGCTTCGCGTATTCATACAGTGTTATTAGGTTTTTCGGTTCATACCTCCATGAAAACAAAAAATATTCTCTTCATCTCTTAAATATTTCTAGTAAAATACATTTATTCCACACAGACAAAATCGGACAAGTCAGACAAATATTCGTATCTGCCAGTGTAATATACGGTTCCTTGTTAGGTAATCTGGGACTACGTCATTTTCATTCTATAAATGACGTCATAATGTTAATAAACGTCACGGTAGTCTCAGAATAATAATTTATTTGAATGACATGCCGCTTTCAATTTTAGATTTAGATTTATGGTATAATGCGCAATACCGTACACTTACTATATATTTATAAATATTTCGAGTGAAATACGTTTATTCCACACAGACAACACGTCAGACAAATATTCGTTTCTAACAGTGTAATATACGGTTCCTTGTTAGGTAGTCTAGGACAACGTCATTTTCATTCTAAAGATGAAGTCATAATGTTAAAACGTCACCGTGACGGTAGTCTGAGAATGATAATTTATTTGAATGACATGCCGCTTTCAATTTTAAATTGAGATTTATGGTATAATGCGCAATACGGTACAATTATTATGTATCTATAAATATTTCTAGTAAAATACGTTTATTTCACACAGACAACACGTCAGACAAATATTCGTTTCTGAGAGTGTAATATACGGTTCCTTGTTAGGTAGTCTAGGACAACGTCATTTTCATTCTATAGATGACGTCATAATGTTAATAAACGTAATTAGAACGGTAAAGAAAAAAGAAGAGATTGAAGAGGTTTCATTGATTGGATGGGGTTTAACGCCACTTTTGATAGGATTTCAGTCATATCGCGGTGGCTGGAGCACCTAACAATGGATTCCTGGTATTTCTCACACCAGTACAACCACTAGATCCTTTCCTAGCCTCTAGCTGGTATCACATGTAGGTTTATGATTATCCTCCCATTTGTGAGAGACAAATGTCGGAAAGGATATGTGCCGCCGCCGGAGATCGAACCCATGACATCGCATGATTGAAGATTTGGAGTATTGATGCGCTACCGACTGCACTATGATGGCGGCCCATATAATATTAATAAACTTAATTAAAACGGTAAAGAAAAGAGAAAAGCTTGTAGAGATACAGATTTTTTTCTTTTATTTTATCAAATTCATCTAATAGGAATGTATGTATATAACAAATGAAATAATAAGCTAAGATAGGGACCCAACATCTCGTTGGGGAGGAAATTTTGATATTCGGCTCCATCTTTAGTCACGTGAAATGCCAAAAATTTCCTTCAAAGCTCAAAGTAAATACAAATTTTAGATCGCTATCGAAACATAATATTCCCTAGGTATACCAGGGACAATCAAAATGTTTAACCCATTCGCACCCGAGCCCTCCTTTTTTACGCCCCTGAAGAAAAAGGCTTCGGAAAACATAGTGGACAATGAAGAATTTTTTATGTCAAACAGTTTCTTTACTATCCACAATGATTTCTTTCCAAGCAACTTCATTATCCACAGTGTTTTCTTTCCAAAAGGGCGAAGACATTTAAACTCACACCAACTTGAAATTGTTGTCCGCAGCTTCTTCCAATTCGGACCAGTCTAAAATTTTGTTGTGTGGCAATAGTTTACAGATATTTTTCGAATTTCAACTCAGATACGTCAAGTATAAATAAGTTTGATCAGTAATGCAGGAAAATCCGCGCAATAGCAAATTATAATTTTTGTCAATTTTTCGAATTCAGCAATTTTATTTTTCTTATTTTAAAGAAGTAAAAAACAATGTCATTATCTTTCTATCTGACAAAGCTACAGTTAATTAAGCACAGTAAGTGTCGGAGTTATATTACTTAAATTTCATGCTTTGAATCACACTAATTAAAGGCTCTGTAGAACTTGGCGATGGTAAATATTAGTAACATGTCGTTGTTTGGGGAGCAAAATACCGTAAATACAGCTTTATTCAAGGTGTATTTATGACATTTTGCTCACCCAACGGCGATATCTTTCCAAAATATTCTAAACACCTTCACACATCTTAAACCAACACTATGGTATCAACTCAATCATACGATGTCGATCATACCATAACGTTAGCAACATAAGGAGTATATTTTTTTTTTTTTTTTTTTTTTGTTTTCACGGAGGTATGAACCGAAAAACCTAATCACGCTTCGCGTATTCATACAGTGTGATTAGTTTTTCGGTTCATACCTCCATGAAAACAAAAATATTCTCTTCATCTCTTAACAAAGGTGTAGACAAATTGGTGCTGCAATTAACAGAATTCCCTTGTATTCCCCTGTATTTACAGTCTTTATTTCCTCCAAATACCCTGGACCTCATGATTGAGAGTCTGACTTGCTACCCACTGCGCTTTGGCCGCGGCATAAATAAATGCAGTACATGAAATTAACGAAACACATAAGATACCCATTGTCTTTAATGAGATCTTAAAAGTTATCAGTGTGGTTAAAATAATTGTCATTTAAAAAAAAACAAAAAAACAACAACTAAAGTTTCATCGAAACGAAACACAATACCAACAGACTGGATTGTTCCATGAAAAAGAAATTTATGAGAAATGTAGAAAAAAGTAAGCTGCATTTTTAGCTAGCAAAGCGTCAGCTCTGATAGCTTAAGTTAACAAACAGAATTTTGAGGTCGCACATCGTGTTCAACATGACTCTGATCAGAGTCTTCAAAGAAGTTGCAGACGATAATTTCAAATTGTTAAAAATTCTAAAATATTTATCTCTCTAGGTAGAAAACAATGTGGAAAATCAAGAAATGCTTGTATCAAGCAATTTCTTCATTTTTTTGCACATCGTTATCCACAATTATTTTCTTGGGTTGCGTAAAAAGGAAGGAATGGTTAACTCCTTGGTTACTGTAACCTCATTTCTTTTTAGCATGATAACGTTTGACAGAGAAGTTTACTAAACAAAACGATGCTTTGCTAGTTTATAGTACTTTTCAGTACTTTGATTTGTCCTATACTCTCAACACATCCTTAAAATATCTAGATCATGTCAGATCTTTTTCGTATTGCTTCTTCTCTTTTCGGTTTACCAATCAGATTCGTTTTTTATTGGTCGTCTCATCAGTCAGTCATATTTCATTTTATAGAGCAAATTATACAACTGACCGATCGCGACTATTAATTACAGAATTCATCGATAATTCAACCGGAAGCTAACTCCGAACTCCGTCATTGGCGTTGTCTGCGCATGTCATATTCTCCGAAGATTGACCTGTCTTCGGGACCGTATCACTTATCCAGACTGGGATAAATATTACTACGTCGTACGCATAACTCCATATTATATTGCCAAAAAGTAGCAAGTGGATAATTGGAATAAAAACTAAAACCGTGGAGAAATCAAACTTAACTGTCGTCCCAAATTAATAATTTTAAATTGCGGAACCATTTATGTATTACCTGTGACCCAAGAAGAGGTATCAAGAACATCAAGCGTGCATTTCATGGGCGCTGACATTTTGAATGTAATTCGCCGGAATCGGCCGAGTTGTCACGAATTACACTACCCAGAATGCTCAAATTAGATAGGTCAGTATTTGAAAAATGCAACCTATAGGAAAATAATGCGTCATTGGTCAACATAAATCATCAACAACTCCTTTCAATTTGGACCAGTCTAAATTTGTTTCGTCTGATAATGGGTTAACGGATCCCTGGTCGAGCCCGCTAATTTTCGACATCGGAGTTCGACTAAAGTTCGACATAAGTTTGAAAAAAAGAAACAATCAAATCAATCAAATATTTAAACGCTGTCGGAGTTTCACTTCCTGTCTAAATAAATGTTTTGATCAATATCTTTATATACAGCAGCGATCCGTCAATTAACCACTTAAATCATGTTTATATAAAATGTCACGTTATGCTTTAATGTGTGTTTTAAAATAGAAAACAAGAGGGCCAAAATGACCCTAAATGGTTCGCCTGATTTTTATTTCATGATTTCTCTAAATCAAATAAGCCTAATACTCCCATGCTAATTTATTTCCTTTTTGCAAACAAAATTTCAATGATGACATTTTAGAAAAGAGTCACTCGAGGAAATTCCAGCCAAGTTCGATCCAAATTATCCCGGTGTTTTAGAGGAAAAGATTTTTTTAAAAAAATTTTATGATTTCTCTAAGCCTAATAACCCCCCCACACACACACACACACCACCACCACCACCACCACCACCACCACACCCCAATTTTACACAAATTACAACATCCCTAAACAGGTTTTCAAAGTTTTCGATTACTTTAATACAAATCGACCCAGTGAAGGAGAGATGGAAATTTTTAAAGGAATTTTGTCATGATTGTTTTTAAGTTTGATAAGTCCCGGCCTGTCTCGCGACAATATTTTCGACAATCAAAATTGTACGATCAGGTTTTGAAACGGGTCATTCAAGGATCATCCCTGCCAAATTTGGTCCAAACTGACTATGACAAAGTGTTTAAGGAGTATAAGATTATCAAAGAAAATTTAGACGACGCCCAATCGACGATGCTCGACGCACGACGGACACTGAATGGTCCTAAAAGCTCTCCCTGAGTATGTTGTATTCGGGTAAGCTAAACTAGTTTTAATAAGCAGTGATAACCAGACATTATATCCATATTCATTTGTATTGCATTTATATTACTCTTCATTCTATGAGGGATGAAAAGTCGGCCGAACCTCGTTTATATCCTTACGCATAGACCTCGGCCTTAGGGCAGTTTGTATAGCGTAAGACTCCTAATCATGGGGTCCAGGATTTAAGAGGAACTCGAAAAGTAGAAAGTAGGCACACTAACCCTCTCTTTTCTAGTAAAAATGTTTAAACAAAAAGTCAAAAAGTCGAAGTTTTTGACGTTCCACTTTTCATAAAACTTTCGGCTTTTCGGCCCCGCGTCTGTCTTGAAAAATGGAAATTATGTCCTTATTTCCACTTTTCAAGTCAAACGCGAGGCCGAAAAGTCGAAAGTTTTATGACATTTGTCAGGATTAAAATTCCCTCATTTCGATTTTTCGAATTACCATTTTTTCTGGAAAATTGGAAGTTAGAACGCCTAATTTCTATATTTCAAGTTCTTCGTATGTCGAAAAGTGGATGGCGGAAACAGAATTCCGTAAAGATTCGATACCTTTCAGCAGCGAATATTCTTTCCAACATTTGTCTCCCGTCATTGAGTTGATAATCGTTAACTATAAGGGATGGGCAGATGGAGGCTCGGAAAGGATTTTGTGGCAGTACTGGTGTGAGACATACCAGAAATCCATGGTTAGGTTCTCCAGCCTCCGCGATATGTCTGAAATATTGTTAAAAGCGGCGTTGAAACCCTTTCAATTAATCAATGTTTTACGTATGACTCATTATCTAGAAGCAATAATTCATGATCACTCATGATTTTTCCTGTATGTAATCAATGGTGTCTTTTTTTATCCAGCGATTTAAAGAAAGTGGTGCGGTCTAACAAATTGACTTTTGTCGCGGAAGACGGAAACGGTGTAATGGGCCGGAAATTCAAAAACATTACATCATGATAACGGCCGATAACAATGATAGTCTGATACATGTACATGTAGCTTACGCAATCAGGTGAATCAAAAATCAGGTACCTCCAAAAACTTTAAGGATATAGAGGGTAATTGTTTGCTGATTTACCTCTCATTGAGTCTATATCTAAAGTTATAATTTAATGAGTGGCCGAGGCAAAAGAGAAATTTTTGTTTTTGTAGGTCACGAAATGAATTCAACACATAAACACAAATAGCGATTATTCTATATCTAATACAAAACAGGAGAGACAGAGCATGACAATTTTCATCCAATTTCTCTGAGAGACCGTTATAACGTAATTTACATGGTAAATGATGACGTCATCAATGTCTAAGGTCCCGCTTAAATGACGTTCAGTAGCACGAAATGAACGCAAGCTGGGCTAAATCTCTTTGCAAACGATGAGTGTATTATTTTGATAATTACGCTTTTTTAGGGTGAACTTTTTAACCGATTACCAGACGGCAGAATTTTAGACTGGTCCTAATTAAAAGAGGCTGACGACATTTTAAATCATATGGATTTTTGGATTTTTTTTTACCTTTGGAGTAGAAAACATGGTGGATAATGACGAAATTGCTTGTAACAAGCAATTTCTTCTTTTCCACGATGTTTTCCAAAGCTTTCTTTGTCTTAGTGGCGTCTTAAAGCGTCACTGAATGGGAATAAATTAATATACAGACAAATCAAGATAATCCAATTGTAAGCATTCGAAGTCGAATTTGATTTTGAACCTGAAATACAATCGAATGCGATTTCTATTGGTCTGGAGAAAAACGTATGATATGTTTCACTGGACCATAGCCAAAGCACAGTAGGCTGTGCTATAAACGGCAAATTATTCGGTCACTTTTTCGTTTTTCCCTTACTCTGTCAACATTCCTTTCAGCCATTCTTGACAGAGATTTGTCTCTCACAACTTGGTGTTGGTCCCGGGAGAAATGCAAGGAACCAATGGCATGGTTTGGTAACCCAGCCGCCCCGATGTGCCTGAAATAATGCTGAAAATGGCGTTAAACCGGATACAACCAATTCGTGTTAGGTAAAGAGAAGTCTACATGTACAATGTTTTACCATTAAAATGTAATAAATCAAATAGTGTTCTTTATTGAAACGTAGACCCTGTTCTAATTGACCAATGGCAGCTGTCAATTAAATAACCAGCCGACCGATGAAATCATTAATTGAGACCAAAAATGAGTTTTGATCTCCAACATTGGCCGCCATTTAAGTTAACCTTTTTTGATGGTTTGGCGACTTACACGTAGTAATTACAGCTTATTTAAGCTGTAGTTACGACGTTTAAGTCGCTAACCAACTATACTACTTTTTTGTTTCATGCTACCGGCCATATTTCTTTCAAAATACCACCGATTAAAATTGAAGCGGAACTTTCAGTAAGAGATACTGGGCGGAGCTAACGAAGTGATTGGGCGGGGCCAGCGATTTGAATATCAATTTTAAAATCTACATAACAAACAAAGGTTTTGTAGCTTCCCAGAACCTCATGTTACTTCCAGCGACAATATGTGTTCCATTTAGAGACCCGAGGTCGATAGCCGCCTTCGATAATCGGACTCAGATTCTTGAAGGCAAACCTGATGCCGCCCTACACTGTGTTGCACTAAATCGGTAAAGAGTCTGTTGAATCAAAAGTACTTTAGGTGGCGTGTACATGAAGAATGCGTCATACAGGTGCACCCATAAATTTAAGAGTGCGCGCTCAAATGATATTCACGCAATATATGGAATACACGCACAACTTTTGAGCGTACAAGCTAGAATATGGACCCCCCACCAATTTACGTTAACAAATTTGCGCTTGTAACTTTATGCGAGCAAACACGAGCTCATATTTTGAGCGTTCACTCCTGACTACAAGGGCGAATCTGTTAAAGTCTGCCACCTTTCCTTTTATTTTTTGCGCGACTTAAGTGAGCTTAAGACCAATTTAGTACGCCATACAAAAATCAACACGTTTTTATACTGGTACTTCCATAAAATTTCAGTGTGCCCATAATTTGATCGAGCTTCTCTAAAAAATTCTCTTGTCCCATAAAATTGCAAGCTCAAACATAAAGTGGGGATGCTAACATTTTACGCATAAAAGCTCATATTTTAGGAGTGCACGCGTTAAATAACGTTTTCATTCTGAATATATGAGCGGGCACGCTTAGATTTTACTGGTGTACCTGTGTGATATCGTCGTCAGCTGAACAAAATGTCGTAAATACAGCTCTATTCAAGCTGTATGTGTGCATGTATTTACGCCGGAACACGTTTGTATGATTTATTTCAATATACAAGCTGTAGTTCCAACGTTTTGTTCGCCATCAAATGATTAACTTTTTGTTTTAATTTCTTAGACCATGTATAACTCTATTTATGATCGAGCACACTTAAATTTTACTGGTGACATAGCGTCATAAGGCGAGCGAAATGTCGTAAATGCAGCTTTATTGCTCGCCTAATGACGGTATAAGTATTTACGCGTGAATGCGTTTTTATGGTTTATTTCAATATACAAGCTGTAGCTTTGACGTTTTGATCGCCATCCAATGATTTGCTTTTTGATTAATGTGCCTGGTCGTAAATTACACAAACTAACGTCGGCGAAGGAATGGGGGGGGGGGCAGCGATTCGTCAGTGATAGTTTGTAAATTGGTTCAGTCCGAGGTAAGAACCAAAAACTTCGAGATTTGCAGTCAATTAACCAATCGCTGCCCCGCTCACTAACTTCGTTAGCCCCACCCATTGACTCCGTTAGGAAGTTCCGCTTCGATTTTAAACGGCGTTAATTTGAAAATTTATGGCCAGTCACATGTATAAAGAAAGTAGTATAGTTGGTTGGTGACCTAAACATCGTAACTACAGCTTGAATAAGCTGTAGTTACGATGTTTAAGTCGCCAAACCGATAAAAAAATATCGGCCAATGTTTGGAGATCAAAACTCATGTCTGGTCCCAATGAATGATTTCATTGGTTAACTGGTTATTTGATTGACAATCGCGATTGGTCAAATACTTAGTAGCTGGGCCAATCGGACTGGCTGCTTCCTTGCTTCTTTGTAGTCATATTTAAAACGATGTGTCCCTGTAAATCTCGAACAATGTAGGTGTCAAAACATTGACGTCTGGATGACAGGAATTGTCATGAAATCGTTGATTCGGAACCGATTCATCACGGCCCAACTCTTTATAAATGGGGCGATGACAGGCTACTAGCTCTTGTGATGGATTAGGACCCGATCCGAAGCTTTTGTTTTTCCTGGTCCTCGTCGTGATTAAATTTGATCTTCTTTTATTTTTCGTTTCAAAGTTTACCTTTTTATTGACGAGGACATGAAAAATTATGATTACTGAAATACAGTGAAAATATAACAAGAAATATCTTATTGGAAAACCATTACCAACGCTACTTTGGAGTTAATTTGCTTACTATTGTTGCACTGCGAATTCTAAAATGGAAGTTCTTTGCAGATTTTGTGTTATACATGGATTAATTTTGAGCTTGTTAAATTTTGCTTCTGGCCAAGGTAAGCGTTTCAGCAGATTTATTTTTGTTTTATTATTATTATTATTATTATTATTACCATTTGTTCCGAAAAAGTAACAAGAAGTTTCACTTGAAGAATGCGTCAAGTATTACAGTTCTTTTATAGGATTTAATACATAGGGAATATTACAACAGTGTGTTTTTTCTATTTGTTGTTATCGTGTTCGAGAATCATGTGAAGGTATTTTCATTGGATGAGACCGCATGTCGAATCCAATAAAAATACCTACACACGTTTCGAGAGCACGATTACAAAAAATAGAAAAGCACACTGTTGTAATATTCCTTTTATTATATACATTTAGGACCAGATATTAAAAAAAAATCTATTAAATGATTAAGAAATAATAATTTTCCGAAAAACCCGAACGTCAATACACAAAAAAGTAGTATAGACCGTGCGACGAATACGGTTTTTCGGTACACGCCGAATACGGATTTTTGGAGTTGTATTAGATAGCCAGATTTTAATTCATATCATTTATAGGTATATAATTAAGGTTTTTCTCTTTTTTACAATATTTTATTTACACTTTCACAGTCGATTTGATGTTTACAACTATTTATTTTAATCTTATATCACTAAAGCTTCCAGGGCATTGATTTAAATATTTCGTTTACATTTTAAAAAGATGTGACCCAGAAAGAGGTTAACTATATGAGGGGGTTAGACACACAGCCCCCAAATAGTTTTGAAAAAGAAATGATTACGGCAAATTGTTTTTTTCACTGATTGTATATGACATTTTCCTGTCTATTTAATCCATTCCCATACAATCCCTCCATCTTACGCACTCAAGAAAAAAGCTATAAAAATATTATGGAAAATTACGTATAAAGGAATTTCAACATTATCCACAATGATTTCTATCACGAAAGATGAACAAATTTAAAATCCTATCAACTTGTAATAGTCGTCTGCAGCTTCGTTCGAATTGGACCAGTCTAAAATTCTGTTGTAAGGGAATGGGTTAAGTAAACTCCTTAATCTTGAATTGTGTCAAAATTAGCCATCCCAATGTTGAATTATTTCCTATGGGCCTGGTTCGTAAAACTACATTCTTTTCCTTCGCCCTCACCGGTTGTATGAAGGAATGTGAAATGTTGCTACCTAACCACGATCCCAATGAACTGCGACAACTTTTCTAAATGTTAATCATTATCTTACAAGCAAATCACTATTTTCAAACGATTTAGCATACCCTCGATGCAAGTCTCATTGTGCGGGCAAGCAGTCCGCCAATATTTATTGAGAAACCTTTTTATGCGAATAACCGAATCTATTCTAGCTCATTAAATTTGATGTAACGCTAGAATACCTTGAGCTCTTTATCAAGGATATGCAAAATATACGTATAATTCCTAAGATTTACGAAAATTTCTCATAACCCAAGAATACACATATTGCTTTCGCGTATTAATTATAATGCCACAATCCCAAAACAGAGTTTTCGTTCGTTACTTTCACATATGACAGGATTCTTGGCAAACCAAGGAATGGGTGATATATTAATTTTCTGTTGTTTCGCGAGGGAACAAAGAGAGAGAGAGAGAGAGAAAAAAAAACACTTTTAGAACATATCCAACACGATGTTTAGAACATAATCACATTGTATGTGCATTAAACCTTTAAATCATCGAACTGTAAGTTTTGTTATTAAACCGTTTGATTTGTTAACGAAAAAACAAACTCTCGTGATCATTCACCAGTTTTTAAAATGAAATCGGTTGAGTTACATACATTATGTGACGAAGAGATGACGTATGGCGGACTATTTACCGAGCCCACTGCAGAGGTGTATGTGGAATGAAACAGAGTGCAAGACAGTGAGATTGCCAGTGGGTAACCAACAAAAACTCATTTGACTGGTCGCTGGACATGCTCAATGACCTCCGTCAGAAAGTTTGCTTTGAATTACCCATTTTCCAAACGATAAAATACTAGAACAGCAAAAATTCAAAGAACTTGCAGAAGACAATCAAATGTTGAAAAATTGGGTCATCCTATTTTGAAGATCTATCGACATCGAAAAGTTCCGACCACAATCCATGCTATCTATTTGATTGGTTGAATCGGATTTAACGCTACTTTTAACAGTATTTCAGTCATATCGCGGCGGTTGGAACGCCTTACCGTGGTTTCCCGGTGTTTCTCACACCAATACAAACACTACACCCTTTCCTACTCTCCAGCTGTTCATCCGAAATAAGTTTACGATCTACCCATTAGTAGTAGACTAATGTCAGAAAGGATATTCGCGGTACCCCATGACTGCGGACTCCGCGCTGTCTGACTAGGGTCGATAGTTTTGCACTAACCCAGACGTTACCTGCACTTTGCAAAAAGCACAAACCCAGATTCTGAAATATTCCATTTATAGTATGGTTATAAACTCAACTGGTGTTATATTCAACAGCGACGAACAAGATTGATCGAGAGAATCATAATAGCTACAATACATTCGTATATCTGTAATTTACTTATTTGTACCAAATGACTTTGAATTAACACGTAAAAGAGTGCTAATATTGTCTTCGTGCTTTAGCTCACCTATAATATGATAAAGTTTATTGATGATTGATGATTATTAATTATTATTTTAATTTGTTATAATTGTAAACATGTTTACGTCAGGAAATCTCTCTCTCTAGAAGCATTTCCTTGTCTGTAGAGATCGCAAGCCCTTCACGGAACTACTTCCCATTCAAAAGCGAGTGTCACCGTGTCACCCTAAAACGATGAGTCCGCAGAAACAAGTAGTTCCTAAACAAGTTCAGTCGCAATCTCGAAGCAGATTTGTCATTCGTTACTCTCTTAATACATCTTTGCGATTATGCTAAAAGACAATTGTCAAATCAAGATAATGGAAGACGTATTAATTTTTCAGTTGTTTCGCTAGAAGTAATACGTTTTGTGCAAAAATAGTTAGAATGGTCAACCTGTCCCATCTACACTGCTCTCCAATCTTGTATTGTAAGATTAGAACAGGCTCGCCAGTCAAATATTAACAGTCAAATAAGATGTATTTATACTTACTCTTTTACCGTAAAAACCATCGAACTACTTTATAATAAAAACAATTGAATTGCTAGCGGAAAAATATCTCATACATATTCATGCGTCAGGTTTAAAATGGAAATGAGTTGGCTTATATGACGTCATGTTACGAATTAATGACTTATAGGCGGATTATTTATAAACCGGAATGCAAGAGAGCGGTTCAGTCGAATACAAATAAGTAAAATGATTTTCATTTGCGTAGCGTATTCAACGCATCAGCCTTCTATAGAAATGAAAAACTTTCACTTGGAAGACCTTTGTGGTTATATAGTACAATAAAGTGCTATCCGATAGTGTAGAAGTGTGTAAAGACCGTTGTAATCGATTTAAATATTATTTATCCAAGGATTCAATAGACCAATCGCTGGCTACGCCATCTTACTCTTTTGGACTCATGGACTGCTCAGGAAGTTCCGCTACGATTTTTTTAACGACAGTATTTTGCAAAATTCAGAGCATGTAGCATGTAATGAAAAAGTGAAATGGTTGGCTGGCGACCTAATCGTCGTAAGTACAGCTTGAATAAGCTTAAGTTACGACCTTTAATTCGCCAAATCAACAGAAAAGGTTAACGGAAATGGCGGCCAAGGGAGGAGATAAAAACTTATGTCTGGTCTCAATGAACGATTTTATTGGTCGACTGATTACTTGATTGACAGCCACGATTGGTCAATTGACGGATCATGACAGTAATCAGAAAATCGATAGGCAAATCAGACCATACATTTAGACATACAAGCTGTAACTACGACATTTAGGTCTAAAACCAACCATTTAATTTATTTATCTATTTTATTCATTTTTTGTGTCACGTGTCACTGACCATGAGTTTTAAAGAATAACGTCCTCTGATATTAAAGCGAAACTTTCTGTCGGAGATCAGTGGGCGTGGTCAGCGATCCGCCTATTGGTGTAGGGATAGTTCAATGATACGACATTACTGGAGCCCTTTCGGGCTCATTGACCTTCTCGATGAAAAGCGGAACGGGGCGTCGGTTTAACGTCTAATCCGAAAGACAATCCGTTTTGTTAGTTTGGCAAGCCTGGGGCTCGAACCCGCTATCTTGAGGGGTTCAAAGTTGAGCGTACTCGGCTTGGCCTAGAAAGGCTGGTTTAAATCGACTTAATATAGCTTGACTTACTTTCGTGTAAAACGGTCAACCCAGTGTCAATATTTATCGCTGACCGTCGATTCCTAATGAAATCCACATACCTGCCGGACAAACGTTTAGCACCGTGAGGTCACGTGTCTTTGGTGAATGACGTCACTGGTGTCAATATCGTTGACCGTCGACTAATACAGATATGCAAATAACTGATCGGGAAAACGTTTAGCCCGCCAGGTCACGTGTCTTTGATGAATGACGTTATGTCACTGGTGTCAATATCGATGACCTTGATCCAGGGTTCTCCCCAGGCTCTTAAGGCGTATCGGCCCCGATACGCCTTCATAAATTTTGAGAGTTTGCCGATACGCCTTCAAATCGCCGATACGCTTAAATTTGGTCACATTGAAATTGGTTGCAGAAGCGTGGACACGACATGCTCTTTATCTATAGTGTTGTATACCTCGTATTACATAACATCTATTAATAAGACCCTTACAATCTTACTAATTGATGATTATTGATTTTTTTCTGAGTTTCCCACTGGTACCGCGCTTTCATTCACCAAGGTTTATGGGTACCAATATGTAAACAATGAATTCAAAATGACGACGATTAGGTGCCAACAAACATTTTATGTTTCCGTAAATTTTGCCAAATTACGCCATATAAAATCGAAGCGGGACTTCCCGCCGGAGTCAATGGCTGGGGTCAAAGGAGTAAGTGTATGGGGCCAGCGATTGTCAATTATATTGTCAATAAAAACAATATTCTATAGTGTTTGGGTCATCTTGAAAATTAGTGATTGTTAATATTGGTAGTGTATGGGGGACCCTTAACATTTTCTCTACCTTGACAAAGGAACCAGTTGTGACATACGAAAGCCATACGTAAAAGCAACTATTAAAAAAAGTGATAGGATCCAGCAAAGGTTTAGAAGGTTCACTATTTCTGAAATAACCTAAGCGAAAGTTAATGTTACAATTTATATTAATTAATTGGTTAATTGATTGATTGAATGGGGTCAACACCACTTATAACAGTATTTCAGTCATATCGCGGCGGCTGAAGCACCCAACAATGGGTTCCTGGTATTTCTCACACCAGTTCTACCATTACATCGTTTCCTAGCCTCCAGCTGCTATCACGCTTCAGTTTACGATTATCCAACAATTGGCGAGAGACAAATGTCGGAACGGATATGTGCCGCCGCCGGGGATCGAACCCATGACATCCCATAGTTGAAGATTGGGAGTCTGATGAGCTACTGACTGTGGACACAATGCCATGATACATATTTTAAATTGAGGAAATCTACTTAGAGAGATTATTTACCCAAGTCAGTATACATAGCGCGCGCAGTCTGATCAGAGTTCATACTTTTCTCACTTCCAAAATTGCCTCTGTGATTAAAACGGGCCACATGGAAAATTTATGGTGAATTTCGAAATTTTCTGTGAAGGTCCACCGGGCAGTCGATTGTGGAAAGTTTGTTTAACCCATTACCAGAGGACACAGTTCTGTACCATTCAAGTTGAAAGAAATCTAAGTTTGTTTAAATGAAATTAGTACCAACTGAGTACTAATTAAGGGGGGAAATAAATCTGTTGTTGTTTTGTTTTGTTTTTGTTTTTCTTTTTAAAGGTGGTTCTACACATGTCTATTGAGACAATAAATGCTATTCATGAAAGCTGTTCGACATAGACATCTATGTGAAAAATGATTATATCCAATAAAGAATGATGTGTTCTAACTGAATTAATCAGGTTGTTCACTGCACAGTAATATGTACAAATGTAATATAAGTGATGAATTGAAACATGTGACAAATTTGACAGTTGTAACAAGTCATGAATGTCATAATGCAGTTATGCTTATCTGAAGCCCAATAATACAACCGTTTATTCACAGTGTCAAAAAATATGTGATATGTCATACGACGAAGGGCAGTTCGGGGATTTCTGTAAACAAACGGGAGGCTACTCGTCGAGAATAGGGCATATCTGGGAAATAATAAAGACTCGACCTCGGTCAGCCTGCAAGATGTGCAAGCTGACCGGGGTCGATACGTTTTGCATTTTGGTTTACATAAACTACAATGATTAATCTACCACATTTTATATTCATTTCTGAAACGAGACCTCCTGTTGTCCTCTAGTTACTTTCATTTTTATTATTGGTACATCCATATCTACGACACATTTCTAGTTTACTATGTATTTAATATTTTCAAACATCTATTGCTTCTTTGGTGATCTAAACGGAATTCATTTGATTTTTTAATATTTGACTCACGCCCTGGTCAGAGAGTCTCGCAAAGGGAATTTATGGGAGCTTGGTATAACATAATATCAATAATATAAGTTATTTTGAAATCCGTCTATTAAAGTAGAAGATATGCTCCAGACAAGAATTGGACAGACACACTAACGCCCACACACACTCTCCTACCCCCCACCCTCACACACACACAGACACACAAACACCAACACATGCATACACGGACAGAGTTAACCGTATATGTCCGTAGCCATTGCATGGCAGGGGGGCATATATGGTTTTTTCTTTACTGAGATTTTTCTTGTTTGTTTTTTTTTTTTTTTTTTTTTAAATGCGGCAAGCTTCGACAAGGCTCTAAAAACTACACGTTCAACGTCTTTAGGACAATGTTAACTAAACCATAACAAAAAGCCATTTTAGTTGTTATTTTCTAAGCCATTACAACATAAATATGCTTTATAACGCTCTGAAGAAATGCATTTATTGGAAGCTTTGTTGGAAAAAAGGAGAAATCGATTGTGACTAGCAATTTCTCCCTTTTTCAAAATGTTTTCTATCCTATTCCTCACTCAATTTCCAATTTTTGCGAAATTTGAAATGCCGTCTGCATCCTTGTTCAATTTCGAAAATTCTAAAAAAATGTTGTCTGGTTATGAGTTTAATCCGTGGTTTTTAATATCCCCTTAATTTTGTAATTGAGAAAATATCGTAGAAAAAGAAGTATTTGTCAAATGACCAGCAATTTCTTCTTTACTACAATATTTTCTACCCTACTCAATTGTTGTTGTTTTTTTCCAAATTAATTCCACTTTTATTTTCTTCTGCAAAACCTTCGAATTTGGATAGGTCTAGAATTTTTGCAAAACAGGAAAGTGTTCAATCATGAAAATATCATTATAAATATTTGCCCGATTGACAAACAGACCTTACGTGAACAGGCACTTAACCCTTGTCACTCTGAATTAAAGTCTGACTAAAATCAAACCACAAATATCTCCGGGGCATAGGTTTCAGGTCTTTTGAAAACTGGTTTTATAAATAATTGAAAGAGACAAGCAGGTGTTTTAGAATATGCAGACTGCATATGTGCTGGCTGATCTCTGCCTATACCTCCTGTCAAAACAGGAATGTCCCGGAATCAGCATGACAGGGGTTAACATGGAAAAGACATCCAAATTGGGAAAACATTGTGTAAAATGAAGAAATTGCTCGGGTCAGTGTATAAATATTTTCCAGTTGTTTTTCTTAAGGGGTGTCAAATTACGTCATTGTGTGTGAATGAGTCCTTTGCTTTACTTTTTTTTAATTTTATGAGACAAAGAGCATATTTTTGTTATTATTCTAAGAATTGAAGATAAAATGGTTCGTTTTCATTGAAGTACGATCCTAAGCACTTAATTGCGTCTTTATTTCTTTTAATTTGATACAATCAGGCAAAATAAAGCAAAACTTTACTCATTTTGATTAACATTTTACGGAACTACTTTGTGCGCGCGCAAGCATACAAAATAGTTGCGTGCTCAAAACTTTGTTCGTGGAAGATTCAGCCAATCGAAACTAAAACTTAATTATTAGGTATTTAACGAATAAACTGACTCAGACTTTTGTATGAATTCGCTACGCGACTTGATACAGTGTGATAAGCTTTTTCGTTTCAAACCGCAATGAAAACAAAAGCCATTCGTTTCGTTTTATAAAGTTTGAAACATCATGAATTGCTGTATACTGAAGTACAGATGTAGATAATAAAAGACATGTCATAGTAACCTTGATATCTTACGGTGGGCCATTAATGTCATTATACACCACGAATTTAACTTTCCATTTTACTTTTACGATGAAAGTTATTGGTAGAAAAATATTTATATTCCAATTCACTTGAAAGATTGTGTATATTACTGAACCCTACACCCAAATGTCCCCAAATGAAAACAACTCAACGATTCTTTTTTAAACGAATGAAAACAACTCAACGACTCTTTTATAAACGAACATTTATTTCCTATTTAGTACTTAACTACATTCTGTTGTAATCAACCAGTTTAAAGGCCAGTTTCTTCGATGCAGATGACAAAATTTATTGGAGAGGACAAATATTGTAGATCAACTGTTTATGTATCTCTCACTTACGTAAACATACACCAAACAATTAACCCTTTCCTGTATAATCACTGGTTTTTACGTCCTCGTGATTTATACTTGAGAAAACATTGTGGGAAAAGAAGAAATTGCTTGTAACAAGCAATTTCTTCTTTTTCCACAATATTTGCTTCCCTACTGGATGGTTATTTCTCAAATTAAATCCACTCTAAATTTTCGTCTGCAAAACCGTTGAATTTGGACAGGTCTAAAAAATTTTAAAACAGGAAATGGTTAAAGTAGATTTTTCAAATTGAAGGGCTTAGCAGTCTTCAAATCATTTCATTACCCATTCCCAGATAACACACTTTTAGACTGACCCATATTTAAAAAAAATCAGGCCTATGAAATTCTAAAAACCTTGCCTTTTGGACAGGAACACATTGTGGATAGTGAAGAAATTGCTTGTGACAAGCAATTTCTTCATTTTCCGTAACATTTTCCAAAGCTTTTTTCCTGGGGAGTGAAGAAAAGCGGGGTTGTGTGGGGATGGGACAATACTCTCTTATTACATACACCAAGGTGTATTAACAAATGTTTTGTATAAAAAGGTCATATTTGTTCTTTACGCTAAACTCCCATTTATCTAATTCAATTATCAGTACCAAAAAAAAATCCATTTTCTTGTATAAAACACTCTATGTTTTTGTTATTACTGTCTAATTTTTCATTTGTGAACAAAGACAACTTATTCATTGCTTCGTTGTATTTGAAATAAGCGCTTTTTAAAACATGATAAAAAAATCAGACGAAAAATTGTCTAGAACAGAAAATGTCATTTTTGTTGAGATGATAGGCGTATGTTTACGTTAGCGGGAGATTCAGTAACAATTGTTTTACAATAATTGACCTTTCCATTCAAATATGCATCAGAAAAGGAAACCGGCTATTAATTTCTGATGCCCTGGTTAAAGAGACACGATGCGGCTAATAGGCACAATGTAATTAAGAGGCACTTAGTAGCTAAGAAACACAATGTAGTTAAATAGACACAAAGGAGCTAAGAGGCACTACATGTAAGAAAGTCAATGTAGCCGAGAGACACAATGTAGCTAAAATGGAGCTATATAGCACTGTATAGCTACATGTAAGTTTATTTGGGGTTTAACGCCGCTTTTAACAATCTTTCAGTCATATCGCGGCGGCTGGAGCACCTAACAATGGATTCCTGGTATTTCTCGCACCATTACTACCACTACACCCTTCCCTAGCCTCCAGCTGCTATCCCAAATAGGCTTACGATTATCTGCCCATTGGTGGTAGACAAATGTCGGAAAGAGTATTGCCGCCGTCGGGGATCGAACCCGGGACCCTTTGAAGCTACATGTAAGAGGAGCAATCTAGATAAGAGACATTATATACCCATAAGTAACAATGTATCTAAGAAACACAATGTAGCTTAGAGGTACAATGCAGTTAAAACACACAATGTATCTAAGTAACACATTGTAGCAAACAGACACAGTATAGCTTAGAGAAACAATGTACCTCGGAGAAACAATGTAGCTAAAAGGTACAATGCAGTTAAAACACACAATGTATCTAAGTAACACATTGTAGCAAACAGACACAGTATAGCTTAGAGACACAATGTAGCTCGGAGACACAATGTAGCTAAGAAACAAAGTGTAGCTTAAAGACACAATGTAGCTAAGAGACATAATGAAGATACGAAACACATTGTAGCTAAGAAATGCAAGAGTAGCTTGAAGACAAGATGCAGCTTAGAGACACAGTGCAGCTAAGAAACATAGTGAAGCTAAGAAACAAGAGTAGCTTAAAGACACGATGCAGCTAAGAGACACAATGCAGCGAAGAAAAATAATGTAGCCAAGAAACAATTGTAGCTCAAAGACACGATGCAGCTCAGAGACACAATGTAGCTAAGAGGCACAATGAAGTTTAGAGACACAGTGTAGCTGAGAAACACAATGTAGCTAAGTCACACAATGAAGCAAGGGGACACAATATAGCTACTAAATACAATGCAGCATAAAGACACGATACAGCTATGAGAAATAATAAAGCTAAGAGACACAATGTAGCTAAGAGATACAATGTAGCCAAGAGGCACATAGTTAAGTTTAGAGACACAATGTAGCTAAGGGACAAAATGTTAGTAGAAGGCACAACGCAGCTAATAATCAATGAAGCTAAGAGACACAATGGTTAAGACCAACAGTGTAGCTAACAGATACAGTGTAACTAAGAGACACAATGTAGTTTAGAGAAACAATGTAGCTTAGAGACAAGTTGGAGCAAAGAGGCACAATGTAGCTCAGAGATACAATGTAGCTAAAATGCACCATGTAGATAACAGACACAATGTAGTTAGGAGACACAATACAGTTAAGAGACACGATGTAGTTTAGACCCACAGTGTAGCTAACAGATACAGTGTAACTAAGAGACACAAAGTAGTTTAGAGAATCAATGTAGCCTAGAGACTAGATGGAACAAAGAGGCACAATGTAGCTCAGAGATACAATGTAGCTAAAATGCACCATGTAGATAACAGACACAATGTAGTTAGGAGACACAATGCAGTTAAGAGACACGATGTAGCTGAGAGACACAATGTAGCAAGGAGACGCTATGTAGTTATGCTATTTTTCATATAACATTACCCAAGTGTTTACATCATGTGACTCCCATCAAATAATTTCTTTCCACAACCATTCTCAATATAAGGTCATAGTCACTCCCCAAAATGGTTTGCTTATAAAAACTTTCATGTACAACTGAAAAACTGCACCATTGTTTCATTCAAACTGAAACGAGCACAAATAATTGTAAGCAAGAACGAATGACAGACTAATAAGCGATTTATCATTGAAGTGAACCCTTTTCGTTGAACTGATTGGTCTATTTGTATGTTATCTGAAACTGCATAAATAATTATTTACAATTCATCGCTGTCAGTGAAAAGTTGATGGATCCACTTGTTGAACTCCGATTTTTTTGTTGATTTCGAGATATCGAGGTCGCAATTTCAGGTTATTCAAGACTCTTGATAAAATCGTTCTTAGGAGATAGAATATGGCTCCTCGGTAATGATAATATTATCAAATGGCATACGATCATAAATAACTTTTGCAAATTTTACGTTTATTTGTATGTATAAAGATATCAGCTTAATAAGTATCCTTCTTAAAATAAAGAATTCATTAACATTATTAACACTAACCAATCGCGGATGTCAATGATTGTTAACGATCAAAGCTAAATCAAAATCGCATAGGATCAGGATTAAATGCTAACTAATTGCAGAGCCCCTATTCTGCGTCCAGGATGACTAAACGCACCATACTTTTTTTTAAAAAAATGGTATCCCGATTTTCACTTACACTTTTTTGAAAAGCAAGTTTCGAAAAAGAAGCGTTCTGTTTGTCATCCTAGTTTTAAATCCCTGGTTTTAAAATTATCATATATGGTTGGCGCGATTTTCACTTAAATATCCTTTGTCAAAAGCGTGACAAGGATAAACCATTTTCTTTGATTTATTCTCGATCCTAATGGGGGCATTAACTATTGAACTTATTTGCAATAATATTGATTCAATATATTGATCCAATTGTAATATCACCCACACACTATCAAACAGTATCATTGAAAGTGTGTAGGCGATAAAGAAGATTGATCAGTATTATTGTCAATAACTTTAACAGTGTATGGACCCCTATATACGACCAAACTTTCGAAAAGGAAAAAGTTACAGTACAATTTCTTGATGATATGTGATTTTGAAATTATAAAAGTCACTCATAATTCCTACTCTATAAAAAGGTTTCAATTTGATTTTTATGCCAGGAAATTCCTCTCAAAGGGTTTTGTTGCCTGTAGCGACCAAACGCTCTTCACGGGTCTACTTGTCGGGCAAAAATGTTGGTCTACGTGTCCACCTAAATTGTTGAATCCGCAAAAAAGAAGTAGATCATTTTTCAATATGATAAGAGTATAAGAAAATCGGCGAATACTCTCGCGAACTATTTCAAGACTATATCCTACCTATTAAAACAAGAGTTTCGGCTGAAATGTAGATTTTAATCGAAATAACTTTTGTTTAGGGACCCCAAGCTACATGTATTTTGTCTAAGCCCAAGCTATGGTGGCACAGGATAGTCATCACTTATCATAAGGTAAATTTATACAAGGGAAAAGGGGTGAATGGCGTTTATCGCATAATTTGCTGAATCTACTTGATAAACGTTCGTAATATTTTTAATTTATTATTTTGAAGTTGTTTGTGGTTTGTTGTTGTTGTTACGATATCAGATGCTTAAATTAGCATTTACTAGTGTTTGTGCTCTTAATTCTGCTTTTGGTTTGTATCCTGCAATTTCCACGTTTTCCTAGTCTTCAGTGCGATCAGAACTTCGATTAACCCATTCCCACACCCTGCGACTTTTTTACGCCCCTAAAACAGCCTGGAAAAACATTGTGGAAGAAATTGCTTGTCACAAGCAATTTCTTCATTATCTACAATATTTTCTTTCCTAAAGATTTTTTTAAATTTTCATCATCTAAAGAATGTCGTCTGCAACCTCTTTTAACATTGACAAGTCTAAAATTTTGTCGCCTCGAAATGAATTAATAAACGCTTTAAAGTACTTCAATTATGATACATTTCCTTTATAAGATACACTGAAAAGATTCCTTGTTTCGTTAGTGCGTGTTTTCTTGTTCTAAATTTGGACCTTTATGTTCCTTTATTAATAGTTGTAAAAACGAAAGGTTATTAAAGAGTATAAATTATGCAATTTTATCATTAACAACATCCCTTTGAAGGCATATGATAATTCTGAAGAGAATTGCAGTTGCATTGTAAGAACAAAATAATGTAGTGCAAGCGGATATCTTACGGTCGGCTTTAGAAATTAAAAAGGGATAATAAGTCGAAAGTCGAATAAAAGGTTTGAATCACAAAAAAAATGTATTTTTATTTACATTCTCAAAGTTCTCAAACTATTGAGAACATAGCATTATCTCGCTCAAATCATCGAAAATCGCTCGCCCATCGTTTCACAATTGATCTAAATCTAGTCTTCCCAAAAATGGAGTTGCTTACTTTAAGCGACCTTTTCAGTTCCGGTAGACGTAGACTTGTGAACCTGTCCCATCTTCGCTGCTCTCCGATATTGAAAAGGATGAAATTACAGACGAATGAATGTAATGTTTACATTAGTATTTACCTGTCCTTGTATCGATAGATTAGGATAGGCTAGCCAATTAATGCTAGACGTTCAAACAATTGACCAATCGCTGGCCCCTACCACTTGCTCCATGAACCATGCCCATCGACTCCAACAGAGAGTCCCGCTTCGATTATAAACGGCGTTATTTCGCAAAATTTATGGCAAGTAGTATGCAGCAAAAAGGTATAATAGTTGGTTAGCGACCTAAACGTTGCACTTACAGCTTGAAAAGGTTGTATTTACGACGTCTAAGTCTCCAACCAAACAAAAAGATTAATAAAAATGGTGGACAGTGTTGATTAAAACTCATATCTTGTCTCAATGAATGATTTCATGGGTCCACTGGTTATTTGATATACAATCGCGATTGTCCAATCAGTCAACAGTTCCGCTATGTCACGGAAAACATCGTTTTCTTCCGTACACTGACGCCAACAGCGTCTGTACACATAACGAACAATACCGACGACTTCAGTCCGTTCGTATACATTCGGCTCGGTCTAACACAAATTGATTGAAATTAATAAATTTATAGACTCTACCCATATCTTCCTTTTGTATTTTCATAGTTAGAAGCCTGTTGGATGCTTTAGTGAACAAATAAACAATAGATTCTTTAAACAGATTTTATTGCTCGCCAGGGGAAAATTCTGGTTTGCTTAATGCGAAAAGACACTTTATATGCACCCAAGTGACTTCATATAGTTTCATTTGATAGAACAAATTTTATCATGGAAAGTTCTCATATATCGACAAGCATGATAAGTAAATCAGCAGTTACAAGGGAAAGAAACTAAGCCTTTGTCACAAAATCTCGAGCTTGACGTCGTGAAAGAATTTAGGAATGGAAAATATTGTGGAGAGAGTAGAAACAGCCAAAATACTTATTAATATTAATTAGTTGTTTGATTGCTTGATTGCTTGATTGATTGATTGATTGAATGATCGGCTGTTTCATTGACTTACTTACTGATTTATTGATTTGTCGATCGATTAATTGTTTAATTGTTTGAAAAATCAACAATAAATTGTTCGATTTGATTGATTGGTTGAATGTCTTGCTTGCTCGCTTGCTTGATTGCTTGCTTTGATTGCTTGCTTGCTTGTTTGATTAATGTGTTACATCATATCGACTACTTAAGTCATTTTGCGCTCAATAAATTTAAAAATGATTTAACATAAAACACAAAACAAATAGCGCAACAAAAAGTAAATCATAAGACATACACATTTACAATGATAGATGAGGAATAAAACAAAAAAGGAAGAAATGATAATCAAATTTATGTCGCCTGATAATGGATTAAATGAAAATTGTGGTTAACCGCAGTTTCATTTTGAGATGGGGCAAGGCCAATCGACTTGCGGAAACTAAGATTGATGATGTGGGGAAACAAAATAATGTTTTGCCTACTGAAAGTTTGGTTGAATAGTTTTCCAAAGACTAGTTATAATATCTATTATTTAAAAAAAGAACACACTTGCGACCGCCAAACACTGCAAACTCTCATTGCTTCAACATCTGCGCTACCCCATCCCCCCCAAAATAGATCGAATATCGCTGATTAGGTATGGAATGCTGCAGTCACGTCTTTTATTTAGGTCAAATAAAATCACATCTGTTTCTTCTTCCACAGGCATAGTTCGCACCTATTTCACTCGCTATCAAATGAATGTGCTGTGTTGTCGTGGTCGTAAGTTCGAATCCGAATTAAGCAAACAAAGTGTTTTAACGTCTACTGGCATGGTTGATTAAACTATTTGCCTCCAGTCTATTTTAAGAGCATTCGTTAATGTGCATCGATTGATGAATTTATGGAATCGCGTGAATTAGAATGTAACAGTGCATTAAAACCCCGGTAACACATTGATTAACCCATTCCCACACGAAAAAATTTTGACTGGCCCAAATTCAAATGTGATACAGACGACAATTAGATATTACGTGTTAGTAGAAAAAGGTTGATAAAACCGAATCTAAACCAAAGGAAACATGCAACTCAAATAAAGCATCAACACCGGTCCGATATTTGTCTCTCGCAAATGGGAAAGGATGTAGTGGTAATACTGGTGTTAGAAATACAAGGGATCATTGTTAGGTGCTCCAGCCGCCGCGATATGACTGAAATACTACTAAAACTTACGTCAAGTCCCATTCAATCGTTCAATCAATCAATTAAATTAAGCATCTTGAAGACTTTTTGTGTTAGATTGTCTTGGTGAGCTTTAATTTCAAGCGTATTATCGAATCCACCAGGCTTTTATTTGCTTGCGGGTAGAAATATATTTAAGAGATGAAAAAAAAATGTTTTCATGAATGTATGAACCGAAAAGACTAATCACACTGTACGAATAAGTGAAGCGGATTCATACATTGTGTGATTAGGTTTTTCGGTTCATACCTCCATGAGAACAAAAATATTCTTAATATCATCAATCGGAAAAGGCAAAAACTTTACACATTTTTATACCTTTTTGTATGGGACTATTTGTGCGGAAGCATAGCAAATCACTGCGTGCTCAAAAGTTTGTTCATGGAGTTATGGATATTTTTTAGACCAATCAGAATGCCCGTTTTTGAAAGACGAAACTAAAAATTAAATTATATGATCTAAAAGCACATTTTCAGAGGGTTCAACAGGGCCATATACGTGCGACATTCTTTAATACTTTAAGGTGGATTGTCTACATTTCTTGATAGATTATCACTTGATAATCCCACCGACTAAGTAATGAAATTATCAAAATGATAAACTCACTTTTTCAAAGATTTAGCCCCGCTTTCGCTAATTTCGCGACAATGAACGTCATGTCAGCGGGACCAAAGGTTGTCACGTAAAACCGTTTGCAAAATGGTGCTTTATAAGATCTTCTACGAAAAAAAAAAATCACAAATTGTTTTGTTGTTGTTTGTTTGGGGGGCATTAGAGAAATAAATTAACCTTTTTTTTTCTTTCGTTCAAGAAATATAGAAAGATAGATCGTTCGTTGAGTGAACAACAAAAGCTATATTTTCACGTGTGAGAAAATAGCTTTTGTTGTTCACTCAATGAACGATAACACGATCTTAAACTGAAACAAATTACCCTCTATTATTTTCTCCGTTTACGAACCTTCAAATGACCTGTTTTCCAACAAAAATACATTTTGGCGTATGACATGTATATAATAAATTATCGATGAATTATCATTTGATAATCTCGCCGATAAACCAGTGAAATTATCAAAATGATACACCCACCTTTTTGAAAGATTTGGCCACGCTTTCGTTCTAATGAAAGTCATGTCAGCGAACCAAAGACACTGTGATGTCAGCAGGTTGTAACATAAACCGTGTGCAAAATGATGCTTTTAAAGATTTTCTCAAAAAAAAAATCATTATTTTTTTTTTGGGGGGGGGGGGGAATTAAAGCAAAAGAAAAACCTTCTTCTTTTCGTTCAAGAAATAAAGACAAATATATCGTTAATTGAGTGAACAACAAAAGCTATATTTTCACGTTCACTCAATGAACGATAAAACGATCTTAAACTGAAATAAACAAATTACCCTCTATTATTTTCCCCGATTATGAACCTTCTTATGACCTCTTTTCCCACAAAAAGACATATTTGACGTATGACATGTCTATATAATAAATTCTGACATCAAGTTTATTGAAAACGCGTTTTTTATCAAGTGTGTCACAATTAAGTGCATATCGACGTCTTGCTTTCTTTGTCAAGATTTTTCACGTTTCACCATCCATTGTCAATTCATGCTAGGTCAAAATTTCGACGTATTTGCCAATGCCCTTCTATCCGCCGATATGTCTCCATCTGCGAAGTCTCAAAAAGCGTTCTGTCGTTAGGCGGCTAAAATGTCGTAAACACAGACTTATGGAAACTGTTGTAACGACGTTTACGTTTTCGATCGAGGAAAATGTTTGTATAGTTATCCAACATGAAGTTTTATTGGCGGGTACATATAGATCTCGCTGATGAGCACATCGGGCTTTTATTTTTATCTATATTATCCCCTTCCCTAAAAAAATAGGGGTAAAACAAATTTTGCATTGACTTTTTGTCCGGTTGTAATCAAAATCTTTACTATTGGCCACAACTCTTTGAATTTTAAGTGACAGAGTCTTCATATTTCGTTTATTTCTTGTGCCTTTTTTATTCTGTTTATAGCCATATAAAAAAGCCGCCGTCAAAGCGCAGTTGGTAGCGCGTCGGACTGTCAATCTAGAGTTTTCGGGTTCGATTCCCGACGGCGGCACTCACCCGTCCGACTATTTGTCTCTCACCAATGGGTCGATAATCGTAGACCTATGTGGGATAGCAGTTGGAGACTAGGAACGGATGTAATGGTAGTACTGGTGTGAGTAATACCAGGATTCCATTGTTAGGTGCTCCAGCCGCCGCGATAAAACTGAAAGATTGTTGAAAGCGGCGTAAAACCCAAATCAAACAAATCAAAAAGCCATATAAAAAGCCATCCTGCAAAATTAATGTCAAAAAAAAAAACTTAACATGGGTGATTACAAGAAAGATATGGGATACAAATATATAATTCCACACGTGATTTGCTTCTGGCGAGTTCTTTTTTCTGACCGACAGATCGCCTATGTAAATCGATAGACTATTCCAACCATTAATTTAAAACGTAAATAACTTTGTACTCCAACATTCATTTTAACTATTTTTGTTGGTTTTGTGAATTCAAAGTCGTATCTACAGCTTATTCGATTGATCGATTGATTGATTAAATGGAGTTTAACGCTGCTATTAACAGTATTTCAGTCATATCTCGGCGGCTGGAGCACCTAACAATGGACTCCTGGTATTTCTCCCACCAATACTACCACTACATCCTTTCCTAGCCTCCGCGGCTGCTATCCCACTTAGGTTTACGATTATCCACCCAATGATGAGAGACAAATGTCGGATAAGATATGTGCCGCCGCCGGGGATCGAACCCATGACATCCCATGATTGAAAAATAGGGGTCTGACGCGCTATACCGACTGCGCTTTGACGGCGGCTTACAGCTTATTCAATGTCGTCTTCAAGGTCGTCAACCAACGATGTTCGCTTTCACATTCTACGAATCGTCATTTAAGTATTTCAATATAACGATGTCATATACTATTTTACAGTTGGAGGAGGAGTGGCAATCGGTTTTGGGGGAGGAGATTTCATGTTGGGGAGTCCATTTGGAGGAGGTTTACCATCACCCTTTATGACAATGGTCCCGACAGACACGACCTCTCCCGGTCCCTCGACGGGGCCCCCGACCACATCCGGAGTCACAATGGGGTCTGCCAACGCAGGGTCTACGCTAGAGACAGCTACAGTATCTACTATAGGTAAACAGTCGATATGTGTTTTAACCCATTACCAGACGACAATATCTTGGACTGGTCCAATTTGATAGGAGTTGCAGACGACAATTCAAAGTCAATGAAGTTTTAGATACTTTTTAACTCTTTGGGTAGAAAACATTGTGAAAACATTCTTACAAGCAATTTCTTAATTTTACACAATGTTTTCCCAATTGTTTATCTTGGGGAGCGTCCAATAGCCTCATTGTGTTGGAACAGGTTTGGCGACCACAGCTTTTAACTTTTTCCCATTTTATTCTTGAAATTTTGGACTGGTCCAAATTGAAAGAGCTTGCAGATGACATTGAAAATTGGGTGCAGTTTGAAATGTATCTATTCTGTGTGGCATAAAATATTGTGAAAAAAGGGGAAAATCGCTTGTTACACGTAATTTTTCCTTTCCCCATAAGGTATTCTCAAGCATGAAATCACGGCGACGTAATATTCTGGGTTCATTTCCCTCTTCAAAATAAACTAAGATCTCTATATCCATTATTAGACGAGACCATAATTACATGAGAACGTTTGGACTTGACCAAATTGATAGAAGTTTAAGATGATGATACAAAGCGAATTATAGATGAAACATAGACTAGAAAAACTGTTTTAAGAAATGAAACAAAAAATGAAATTGCTTTTTAACAAATAATATATCCTTTTTGTTACAAGCAAATTTCTCCTTTTTTCACAATGTTTCCTCAAGTATGAAATCACAGCGACATAAAATCCCTGATCTGATTTATACAGGAAAGTATTAAGCGATCTATTTTGCTAAGATTATTGAATGAGACGGCCCTCTCAAAATCAAAGCACTGACAGTACTGATGATAGACGTCCGTATTGGCAAAGTAGAGTGAAATGCCTGTTTTGGTGAACAAAATGGCATTTTTCATATAGATACTTTTTATGAACCCAGGATTTCAAGTCCCTTTGATTCTATACTTGTGAAAGCATTGTGAAAAAAAGACATTTCAAGCAATTTCCCCTTTTCCAACATTTTCTCCCACATAGGAATGTTTGATTTCAAACTGCATCCGATTTTCATTTTCGTCTGCAACCTTTCTCAGTTTGGATCAGTCGAATATTTCAAAAAGTGGGAAAGGGTTAAGCATAACCTCTCGCCTAGCCTGGTTTGTTAATTAGGTAGATGTTTTAAAGGATGTTTCTATTCTAGAGTCCTGAGCACGATCACAAGCTCGGGAAAAAATGTCATTGTTACACACATCATTTGTCTTTCACCCTACACCTGTAATCTCCTAAATTAATTTTTGTTGTAGTTACGATATGTTGTACACTTAATGACAGTATGCTTTCCTATTTGATGTGTGGAAGGAAACATAAATACATAAAGATATAGGTACTTATTTTGCACTCGACGTATATAAACTCTAATCCTCTACAAATCAAAGGGCCGAAAGTACCAGAAACACGTATTGTAGGTTGATATTCATTTTGTAAACAACTCTGGCTTTACAGGGACAAGCAAGTGGTGTAGACTAAGACCAGATTGCCCATATGTGCAAACTGATCTTTGTCTATAGCTCTTGCCAAAACATCATGGCAAGGGTGAATGAAATACATGATATAGATGGAGATTTTTTTACATATACTTGTCCGATTCTTCGCGATGAAAATCAATTTAGTTATTTTTATAATTGTAATTATCCCATATTTAATTATCATTATTATTTTGATATAATACTAGACCAATTTTCGTTCCAGGTGGTGGTTTTAATCCAAGTGACCTGTTTTCTATGTTTGGAGGCACAGGGGAGGGTATGGCCGTTAACCCGGCAGGGGGACAAAATACCTACGACATACAAACACAACCATCAGTCAAGCCAACACCTTCGACTATAGTGACAACGAAAAAAGCTTCGATACAAATAAATAACTTGAACCAGAAAGGGTTTACGTTGCAAAATGAAGCTTACACTCCAATTGGGAGTGTTGGAAACTTGGTTAAAGTTCCAACAAACACACAAAGTCAATCTAATACAGCTATGTTACAGATACCATCAAAACAAAGTAATGACTTTGCAGACATTATTGTTAAACCCGTATCTTCCATTAACACTCCGCCAAACAAGGATGTAAACAGTGTGTTTGCATCAACGAAAAACAATAAATCACCTACATTGACTACAGACAATTTCAATCCAGGAACCGGCATGGCCGACGAGATTGCAGCGTTGCAGTCATCAATGTTAGGTTCTCCAGTAGATATGTCAAAATTTGTTCCACCGCCATCCAACCCAATAGACATGTCTAATCTTGTCCCACCGCAATCATACCCAATAGATATGTCCGCCGGTCCAGTCAGCTCTATCGGTGACCTGCCAGTGCCGGCAGAATTCAGCACAAACCCAGAAACTGGGGTACCGGTGAATAGTCCAGCATCTACAAATACCGATCCCGCCACTACTATTGGACTAAACCCAGCATATAACCCAGAGATGAATCTAAATTCTGGTACTATTACAGACTCTTTAAACATTGCACCACCTGGAACAGATAGAAATACAAATACGGGACCAGTCGGGTCCTCTGGAAATGATTTTGTTTCAAATAATAATTTCAATATTGACTCAAGAACACCACAGCAAACTGTGCCTGAAGGTAACCAGCCTATAAGATCAAGTTTGCGGGACATGTTTTCTAGTTCCAAACCGTCTAATCAAGACCAAGTTTTGACGAGTGTTCAGTCAAACCAGGGAATACAAGACGCACCAAAGACTGCCCCACAGCTCAAAGACATGACAGCAGAAGGAATATATCCATTTGAGGCCGGCTCCACAGGTCAAGCTCCGATTGGAGATAGTACAGCAGTTATTCAAGATATGAATAAAGCGATTTCAGACCACAACACAACAGATAGCCTACACCGAACAAAACAAGTCGCTGGTAAGTAAATACTTTCATGATAAACATGGATCTATTTCTTTTAAGAAAACAAAGTAAAGAGACAATGAGTGAAGGAAATAGGGTTTATGTGCTCTCGTTTCATCAAGTTTGTGCGTGAGAAACGTACTATAATCCTATAATATCTTAATCCTTGTTATGTCAAACGAAATCTCGTCCATTATTGTATAATAATAAATAGGGAATAAAACAACAGTGTCTTTTTCTATTTGTTGTTAACGTGTTCGAGAATCATGTGTAGGTATTTTTTATTGGATGATCCAATAAAAAATACCAACACACGTTTCGAGAACACGATAACAACAAATAGACAAACACACTGTTGTAATATTCCTTTTATTATATACCTTTTTGGACATGGCATTAAGAAAAATTCTCTTAAATGATTAAGAAATAACCAACTTTCCGAAAGAAAAAGAACGTCAATACTCAACAAAGGAGTCCGTGTTTAAAGGTACTCGAAGAATACGTTTTTTTGTACACGCCGAATGTTGATTTTTTTTTCTGTGGAGTTGTTTTAGATAGCCAGATTTTAATTCGTATCATTCATAGACCTGTTTATAATAAAAGGGCTAGCAATACTTGGATCACCATTTCTGGGTCTATATTTCTGTAGGTTATTGCTTCCAGATAAATAGGGAATATTACCACAGTGTCTTTTTCTATGCATTGTTATCATGTTCGAGAATCGTGTGTAGGTATTTTTATTGGATGAGACCGAAGGTCGAATCCAATAAAAATACCTACACACGATTCGAGAACACGATAACAACAAATAGAAAAACACACTGTTGTAATATTCCTTTTATTATATACCTTTTAGGAAATGACATTAAGAAAATTCTCTTAAATGGCTAAGAAATAACAAACTTTCCGAAAAACCCGGAACGTCAATACACAAAAAAGAAGTCCGTGTTTAACGGTACTCGACGAATACGGTTTTTTGGTACACGCCGAATATTGATTTTTTTCTGTCGAGTTGTATTTGACAGCCAGGTTTTACTCCATATCTTGTATAGGTATATAATAAACAGTAATATTGCATGTTCAGCATGATGATAATGTTATATATATTAGGTTATGAATATTCGAAACTTTCCAATCGCTCGATATATGGGATATTCCTATCGTCGTTGGTCGAGCGAGCTAAATGTCGTAACTACATCATTATTCAAGCTGTAGTTACGACATTTTCCACTCGCGATGACGTTTCACATCATCCAATGCGAAATATCCGAAATACTGTTGCAAGTAGCGTTGATCACTATACAATCTAAGAGAAAACAAGGTGTCTCAAATTGCTAGAAATAACAATTCTTTTATATGTATATATTTTTTTAAATTAGCCACTAGCCCGCCGTCGGACGGACGTACGAAACGACATGCGCTTACGGATTACAAATAACGGATCGCTGGCCACACCCACTGACCTCCGACAAGACGCAATTGGTGATAGTTATTTTTAATAATTTTAAATCTCAAACCCAACCAAATTGTTCGAAATAAAATGTTAGAGGTCTACATGAATGTATCCATTGACGAATGCAATTTTTCATTGACAGTGGCGACCCATATAAATAGAATTATTAGTTGATTGAATGGGGTTTAACGCCACTTTCAACATTATTTCAGTCATATTGCGTCGGCTAGAGCGCCTAACCATGGTTTCCTGGTATTTCTCCCAACAGTACTAGATGCACCACTACATCCTATCCGAGCCTCCAGCTCCTCATCCCACTTAAGTTTATGATTATCCATTCATTAGTGGGAAACAAATGTCGAAAAGGATATTTGAAACGGCCGGGGATCGAATACGGGACCCCATGATTAGGAGTATTACATGCTACAAACTTATAGCCGCGGTTTTATAGAAGTAGAGCCAAACTGCTTGATATCTATATTTTACATGGAATTTACAAAGATCTTACTTTTTGACAGGTATAAGCGATGTTCCACCATTGACTGGAACTAATGGTGGCCGGATAACAAATTTCGTTGGCGCTAAGCCACCTCAAACATTAGAAGGTAGTAAAGACATGGCATCTTTACAAGTTCCCGAAAGAAGCATCTCTGAACCAAATCAACCTAGCAATAAACCAGGTGGATTTGTAGTGGGAGCTGGTATGCCAAATGCACAGTTGATTCAACCCGGTCTTGTAACCGATACAGGACGACCAAGCATGAATCTACAAGGTGATTCAGGAATACCTGTAAGTGGGGGCGGTACATCGCCGTTCATCGAATCTTATCCTAGTTTAATGAAGACCAGTGAACCAAAAGTAGATAATATGGTCAACACTCTTCCATCGTCGTTTACACCTCCTGATAATTACCAACCCAGTATTGATGCTACAACTGGAATTAACCCAATGGATTCACCTCCAATTAAGCCTCAACCTAAAGGGGGATTATCAAAGGCTTTTGGTAGTGCTCGTCAACCGGCTGTGGAAAATACCAGTGCTAATATGAACTCATTCTCTAACACAGAAAATATACCATCACAAAATACGGTAACAAATGATATTCCGAACGTTGTTGAGTCAACAGCACCGGGATTCGACCCAGGAAACCAAAACTTTAACTCAAGAATTAATGACGTGTTGTCTGCCAACAGATTTGGAAACAACCTGGAGATGGCTACGACTGATGTTGGACTAGTTAGTCAACAAAATAGACAACCTCTAGTAAAAAGTCCAAGTGTAGTTGAAGTACCTGCTAAAATAATTCCAACTACTAATCCAGGCAGTGATGGGTCGTTCGTTGTTTCTGGAAAGCCTATGAATCAAATAGAACCAGTTGTTGAACCAGTTAATACCGAACTAAGCATTGGTATGATGCAGATACCACCCGAAGGTGCAAACAACCAGGGGTTGGCTGCCAAGACGATGCAAAATATTGTAAGGCAGGACAATTCTGCAATTGATTCTGCATCAAGTCAACAAATCGTTGCGGTCAAACCGGAATGGTTAACAAATGTTTTTGGGAAAATCGGTAATGCTCTGCAAACGAATACAGTAGAAACTCAGTCATCAGGGACTAATCCATTGAATAATTTTGGAGGTGATTTGAATAGACTACAAACGAATCGCAAAGACTTTAATACTCAACCGCAACCATCAATTAAACAATTTGATAATTTAAGAAACTCGTTATCAAACGAAATAATGCCAAATACCGCCTCAGATAGCCTACAGATCGTTCCGTTACAAAACCGCGGACCAGCAGAGCCTAATAATCAAGTATTCACACTTGGAGCTCACCGTGTGCTAGATACTATGCCAAGCCAGCCTCCACGACAAGATATAATGGCAGATTATCAAACACAGAATGTTATTGGTACATCAGAAACTAAGCCCCTCGTTCCCGACAGTGCTGCCCAAATAGATAATATCCAGATATCTGGGATCTCACCGAATTCTGTGGAAATGCAACTGAAAAACATGATGATGCTACAGGACGCACAGATGGCCATGTCTAACACACAGAAAGGAAAACAGGATTCCTCTTCTGTCTTCACAGCTTTTGAGGCCCCTGGAATGTCCATTGGAAGATCAGTTGCCGTGCAAGAAAGCTTTGGACGACAGCCTAATATAGTAACGATACAAGCCGAGAGTAATCTTCCCGTGTTGGAAAAAAGACCACCGCAACAAATTGCTGGAAGTCTTAATGACGTGCCCTCTAATGTATTTAGTGAACAAATCATGCAACCTAATGCTAATCTTGGAATAGAACCAGTTCCAAGTTCTCGCCTATCTGTTGGACAAACTCTTCTGAACGACCCTAACGTTTCGTCATTTACAGACCGACAAAGTGCAGTCACTGGTCAACAAATAAACGCAATCGACACATTTGCCAATGGCCTTAGATTAGGACAACCTGTAACGAATGAAAACACGCCACTTCTACGTCCAGGTTCATCGGGAAGAGGTATCATGTTGCCAATGGCTGGGGAGGCAACCCCATTTACATCGGGGAATCGCGAAGCCGTGTTTGGATCCGGGTTAAACACGGGGAAAACACTTTCAAATACCGGTGGAGTTGGCACCAAACTGGCCGATCAAAGTAATACTCCCCCTTTGATGTGCAATCATATCGCCGACCCGACCGATGAGCTTTATTTCATGGTTAGACAGCCCGACGGTTATAAGAGACTGAGGTGTGCACTCGGTACAGCCTTCGACCCGGCCACTTGCGAATGTTCCCGCAGAGTCGAAGATCCAAGTAGGTACCTGTCTCCCGAAAAGGGGCTATATGGATATTGGCCGATTCCTTGCTCCGCCCACTTACTCCATTCCCGCCTATTGGTCCCGACAGAAAGTTCCACTTCGATTTCAAACAGCGATGTTTTGCGAACTTTATGGCCAGAGGCATATAACAAAAAGTAGAACGGTTGGTTGGCAACCTAAACGTCGTAACTATATATTGAATAAGCTGTAGTTATGATTTTTACGTCGCAAAACCAAACAAAAAGCTTAGTAAAATTTGCGGCCAAAGCTGAAGTTCAAAAGTCACTTTTGGTCTGAATGAATGGTTTCTTTGGTTGACCAATTGTCAACGGCCGCGGCTGGTATCAAAATTATAATTATTACGCATATTACTTTCCCGTTCGCAGTTCGATCAGAACATTAACTTTTTTCAGTTGGGAAAGGATTATACGAGCTGTAGTTACGTCGCTAACCAATTATCCTACTTTTTTGTAACATGGTACTGGCCATAAAACTTGCAAAATAACACCGTGTAAAATCGAAGTGGAACGTCCTGTTGTAGTCAATGGGCTTTTGCCAATGCAGTAAATTGGGCGGGGCCAGCGATTGGTCAATTTTTTGGTGATGAAGTATTTACCCATTTAAAAGATAAAAATAATATATTTTTTGTTTTCATCGCGGATTCATAAAGTGTGATTAGTTTTTTTGTTGTTTTTTTCCCGGTTCATACCTCCATGAAAACAAAAACTTTTCTCTTAATTTCTTATAAGTTAATAGCTTTGAGCGTAAAAAGCATCAACTTTACAAATTTTGATACTTTTTGTATGGAACTATTTTGTGCGGAAGCATACAAAATTGCTGCGTGCTCAAAATTTTGTTCATGGAGGTTTGAATATTTTTTCGACCAATCAGAACGCCCGTTTTTTATAGACGAAACTTGAATTTAAGTAACTACCAGATGACAAGATTTAAACTGGTCAAAATTCAAAGAAGTTGTCGATGACAAAGTTTGGGCTTGCGGAATATTTTTTTATTCGGGGTAGAAAACATTGAGCGCACTGAATAAATTGTTCATCAGAAGAAATTTCTTCAATGCTTAAACTAGTGGTATAGGTGCTTGATTCGTGATCTGTATATGACGGGTTCGAGCCCCTCCGTCATCAGGGTGTGTTCATGGGCAAAGAACTCAATAGTTAGTCTACCCAATTATTAAATTGGATAGCAGTAGTTTTAAGCCACTGCCACTCTTTGGGGGACGTGAAACATCTGGATTGTGAGGGATTAAGCTTAACGACGCTTTAAGATTAACAATTTCGTCTTACCATGTAATAGAAGAAAAATAAATATTTCTAAACTTGCAATGGTTTACAGGTGATTGTCTCGAGGTTATACTTCTTTAATAAAACTTCCGTCGTACAATGTAATTGAACTAAAACAAAAAAAATTATAAACTCGCAATAGTTTACAGGTGGCTGTCTCTAGGTTCATATGGACTTTAATAAAACTTTCGTCATATAATGTGATCGAAATAAAACAAATAATTATAAACTTACAATGATTTACAGGTGAATGTCTCGAGGCTCATATCGACTTTAATAAAGCTTTCGTCGTACAATGTAATTGAGCTAAAATAATGAATAAGTAAAAACTTACAATGGTTTGCAGGTGACTGTCTCGAGGTTCATATGGACTTTAACAACGGTATTGTGGAAGATTCTTCGTACCACAGACTACCGATCGGTAACCAAAACGTGGAAGTGACGAACAAGTCGACACCTCTCAGCGGCATTGCTCTCTTTGACTCGAAAAGCAAACTAACTATATGGAGATATCAAAACTACGACTTCAGGTAAGAAATGTAGCAACAATTTGATTTGTATGAATTGAACGACCCCGTCTGTCAATCAAAGAAACCAATTGACATTCAAATCAATATCTTGGGTCGAAAGTGAGCTTTGAACTCCGACATTCGCAGACTTTTATGTGAAGCATTTTACAGCTTATTAAAGATGTAGTTACAACGTTTAGTTCGCTAACCAACTATTTTAGTCTTTATTTTAGTTTTGAACATTGTTACAGACCGTTAAAGTCGACCGGCAAAATTGAAGACCGGCTAGCGAACATAACACCTGATGGCGTATTGATGACGTTGGTTTTGAGCAAATTCAAACTGAATAGGAGATTCTTACGGTTATACGCACTGATGGAATGACCCAATATTCTTAGTAACTGTCTCGGCTTAATCTAAAAACAGATTAACAGCCTACGTAGGCTATAAGTGAAATACCCTTGTTTATTCAGATAAACGACCTCTGATTTTAGCAAAACCATTTTTCAGACTATTGTATCAAAATAGTATATGAGAGGGAATAAGAACAGTCAAAATTTGTGACAAGCAAAAAAAAAATACATTCTAACTTCAGCTTGTTTCATGAGGACTTACGATATTTTGGAATCCCACTAGTGATACATTTTTTTTCCAGAAAAGTATATCGTCGTTGTGATTCTAAATCCTCGTAACTACAGCTTGGACCAAGCTGTAGTTACGAGGTTTTAGAACTACACCGACGATATGTACCACAAGGCCTATTAATCCTATCCAAATATCAACATTTTAGAGACCAGGTGATGCTGAAGGTGCAGTTTAGACCGGGCCAGAAAGGAGACCGCTTCCAGCCATTAATCAGTAACTGTGACGGCGACATTGAGGGACCTTCCATAGGTATTATATATGATAATGGACAGCAAAAAGTTCTTCTGGTGTTGAAGACGAGTAATGATACCAAGCAAGAGTTATCTTTCCCAATTAATGTAAGTATTGTATGGATAAAAAGAGGGGTCATAAAATACCAAATTTATATATCGAGTAAAACGGCGGCATAGAATCGACGTAAGCATTTTTTTTTATCTAGACCTATCGCGAAATAAATATCCCACGAAAACGAGTAATGATACCAAGCAAGAGTTATCCTTCCCAATTAATGTGAGTATTGTATGGAAATAAAGAGGGGTCATAAAATACCAAATTTGTATAACGAGTAATACGGCGGCATAGAATCGACGTAAGCGTTTTTTATTTAGACCTATCGCGAAATAAATATCCCACGAAAACGAGTAATGATACCAAGCAAGAGGTATCCTTCCCAATTAATGTGAGTATTGTATGGAAAAAAAGTGGGGTCATAAAATACCAAATTTATATATCGAGTAAAACGGCGGCATAGAATTGACGTAAGCATTTTTTTTTTATCTAGACCTATCGCGAAATAAATATCCCACGAAAACGAGTAATGATACCAAGCAAGAGGTATCCTTCCCAATTAATGTGAGTATTGTATGGAAAAAAAGTGGGGTCATAAAATACCAAATTTATATATCGAGTAAAACGGCGGCATAGAATTAACGTAAACATTTTTTTATCTAGACCTATCGCGAAATAAATATCCCACGAAAACAAGTAATGATACCAAGCAAGAGGTATCCTTCCCAATTAATGTGAGTATTGTATGGAAAAAAAGTGGGGTCATAAAATACCAAATTTATATATCGAGTAAAACGGCGGCATAGAATTAACGTAAACATTTTTTTATCTAGACCTATCGCGAAATAAATATCCCACGAAAACAAGTAATGATACCAAGCAAGAGGTATCCTTCCCAATTAATGTGAGTATAGAGGGGTCATGAAATAGCAAATTTATTAAAAGAGGAATACGGTGACATATAGGTGACATGAGTTTTTTTCCCCCTTTTTTTAGACCTATCGCGAAATAAATATCCCACGAAAACTAGTAATGATACCAAGCAAGAGTTATCCTTCCCAATTAATGTGAGTATAGAGGGGTCATGAAATAGCAAATTTATTAAAAGAGGAATACGGTGGCATAGAGGTGACACGAGCTTTGTCTTTTATTTAGACCTATCGCGAAAAAAAATCTCTCGAAAAATATTTCGTTTTATAATTTTCTCTTTAAAAAGGGCAACTGGATAGAAATGCCTATTATTCGGGGGTGGATATTAAAAAAAATTGACAGAACGATTAAAATGGTTAAAATACGTTTGCTGTTTTTGCTATCTCTATGGAACGAGAAATCTAGCCTAACTGGGCACTACTTCTCTTCTAACCTAGTAACATCCTACTGGATTTTTCAAACTGGATTTTCAAACTGGGTATCACTGACGAACGCCCTCGGAGTCGATCAGAAAACTGTACAAGTCACCTGTATGTATAGTTTTAGTTTTCAGTTTCAAACGTCGTAAAAGTGAAAAGAATATTCTATCCAGTTTTTTTATGATTTTAATATTTTCAATGCATATCCAAAATACGCAAATACTTAACAAGTTTAAAAGTGCATTACGTAAGGTAACTAACACATATTTTAATCTCCGATTCTTAACCCTTGTCATGCTAAATTTTATCCTTTATTCACAACATTTTGATATATATCATTTTTTTCCCAAATTTAGATCTTCTTTTTGGTCAAATGTTTGATCAACGTTAAAAGAACAAACAGGTAATTTAGACTAAGATCAGACTGCGCATCAGTGCAGGCAGATCTTAGTTTATATACCTGCCTCAGCTATTGTCAATACAGGAATATTCCGGGATCAGCATGGAAAGAGTAAAAACTCTAACTTGTTTCACTGAGAATTCCTTCGAATGACGAACCGCTTGCCCTGCCAACTGACTCCGACAGGAAGCTCCACTTCGATATAACACGGCGCTCAATTAAATTTATACCCGGTACTATGTTACAAAATAGTTAGAATAGTTGGTAGGCGACGTAAACGTCGTAAACGCAGATTTAATCAACTGTAGTTACGACGTTTAAGTCTCAAAACCAACAAAAATGCTTCAAATACTTGTCGGTCAATGCTGGGTTCAAAGTTTATTTCCGATCTAAATGGGGGAGTTGATTTATCGACTGGTTCTGTCTAGTGGTTAGGATTCCTGGTTTTCACCAAGGCGGCCCGGGTTCGATTCCCGGCATCGGAACAAGTCTTTTAGGACCGCCGTCATAGCGCAGACGGTAGCGCGTCAGACTCCTAATCTTCAATCATGGATTGTCATGGGTTCTATCCCCGGCGGCGACACATATTCTTTCCGATATTTTTCTCTCACCAATGGGTGGATAATCGTAAACCTAATTGGGATAGCAGCTGGAGGCTAGAAAAGGATGTATAGGTGGTACTGGTGTGAGAAATACCAAGAATCCGTTGTTAAGTGCTCCAGCCTCCGCAATATAACTGAAATACTGTTAAAAGTGGCGTTAAACCCCATTCAATCAATCAATTGATTGGTCAAGTCACTGATCGGAATGTGCAGCATTTTGTTGGTTAGGTATTCTTTGGGACTGAGCGTGAAAGCTGGACTTCGATATTGATGTCGAGCATTTTTGTTGGTCTGACGGTTTATACAAGCTTAACCCTTGTCGTGCTGCATGAAAAATCCACAAAACTATTGCATTTAAATCAAAGGGCGCTGGAATATTCCGGATTCAGCATGATAAGGGTTCAGTAGCGACATCTTTGTCGCCAGCCGACGGCTTTTTGTCTTTTTAAGCTAATGCATGGTCTTTGATATCTCAGTCTCGCAGCAATATCGGAGGTAGTGGGCGTGGTCAGCGATCCGTAAACTCATTTGTTAATGTTTATGCTTAATAAAATAATTTTTTTTTAATATTTCACTAGGATCAAAGAGCTAAAAGGACTGACAGTTCTGATTGTTAATTAGTGTTTTTTTTTTTTTTTTTTTTTTGAAATCAGTTTAATGAACAAATCTGGTTTTAAGGGAACAAACAAGCGATGAGGACTAAGATCATTCTTTACATTATGTGCAGGCTGATCTTTGTCTATACATCCTGCCAAAACAGAAATATCCCGTTTTAAGCATGACAAAGGTTAGCACACGTTTTGAGAAATGGATAAAATGTCTGACGAATATCATGAAAAATGAAAACTAGACATTTCGAAATTATGCAACTATTTTTTTTTTAAGTAAGATACACCCGATTCCTTAATTAATCGATTGTTACACTGTGAAAGACCTTAAACTAATGCATGTGGCCGGTTAGATTTCCCCGACTTTTTGGAAATTGGAATAATATTCGCGGGCACCAACAATACGCAGCGGAAATATTTGAAATGCTGAAATACGTTTTTACTACCCCCCTGATTTTTCTCAAAATTTGTTTCGCAGATTTAAATACGTTTTGCGTAAAAACGCGTCATATATTCATCTCTGTGTCCCTTGTTGTAACCGTGGCTCTGTTTCTAAATACCACTAAGAATCCAGCAGGCCCAAGGGAACCAGTCTAAGGTCTCAGAATTTAAATGCCATTAGAAGTGACCCTTAATTATTACGCACTTTAGTAATTCGGCTTTTCCCGCGGTTAGTTTCGTGAACGGATTTAATTTTTACATTACGAATTAAATCAAGTGCAATAATACATATGTTCATATCGTCGCCAGGTTCCTAGAAGAAAAGGCGGAATTCCGTCGAGTGCCATATAACAGTCAATTACCTGACTGTTAAAAAATAATTCACATCAAATTTGGAGTTCAAAGATCGTTCCAGGTCTTATTGAATGATTTGATTAATCGAATGAATCTTTGTCTAACAGCTGCGATAGGTCAGTTTGCCACTTAACCCTTTCCTGTACAATCCCTGGTTTTACGTCCCTGTGATGATATATCATCAGAAAACATTGTTGGAAAAGAAGAAATTGCTTGTAACAAGCAATTTCGTCTTTTCCCACAATATTTTCTACCCTGTAGGATTTATTACTTTTAAAATTGCACACACCTTTAATTGTCCTCTACAACTTCTTTCAAATTGGACAATTCTAAAATTTTGAAAAACAGGGGAGGGTTAAAAGGCTTATTTTCATTTCAGCCAAATCAATGGAATGATGTCACCTACATATATAACGGGAAGCAATTTGTTGGTGTTGTTAATGGTGTTCGGCGTTATGTATCCCGTACAGACCCTCATCTGTTGGGGATCATCGGAGGGAATATCGATTCTCGACTCGTCACAGGTACGTTGACCCTTTTTATTGCCCCTCCTCTCGAATTTCGGCCTTCTTTGTTCTAATTGAAATGACACGTGTTTATGATGCTGTGGCAGATTAACAAAACATTCGTTGACATATGACCTCTTTAGTGCTTCATCCTCATTCATAGGTCTGTCTTTTAAGACCAAAATTTATTGGTCATGAATGATAAATTGCTTTGCTATTCTAGCCGTTGAAGAGGCACCCTCTTTTTCCCACCTAGGAAAAGGTCAGTTAGTTTGGGTACGCCCTCACCCATTTGCCGTCCTCTGGAATATTAAAGTCAATGGCGTAGACGGCTAAATCAAGTAAAAAACTGTCGGATAGATGCAGGACTCATGAAAAGGTAAACATTTGAGCATATCGATTTCTAAGGTGCACTGAAAATGCTGTTTTAGTATCGGACTAGTTTTTGTAAAAAGAACTACTTTTACTTCCGGAAATAAATTCAAGTGAGGTCACTCCTTTAGAAGAGGTTAAAGCCATTCCTACACAACGAAATTTTAGACAGGTCCAAGTTGAAAGGAGTTGCAGACGACAATATTAAGTTAATGAAATTTTAGATTTTTTTAACCTTCTAGGTAGGAAATATTGTTGAAAAAGAAGAAATGACTTTTAAGAAGAAATTTCTTCATATTCAACAATATTTTCCAAATCTCTTTTTCTTTGGGGGTATCTTAAAGCGTCAATGTTTGGTGATTGGTTAAAGTCATTTGGTAGCTACTACACTTGTCGACTGGTACTTTAATTAAAATGGTAAGAACGTTGGTGCCAGTCGAAAAGGGCCATCATATCCGTTAGATTATTAAATGTCACTTGTTTACAAATATAATCCTTTAAAATCACAACATTTAAGACTGCAGTGTTACAAGACTTTTTAGCTAGCAAAGCGTCAGCTTTGATAGCTCAAGTTAACAGACAAAATTTGAGGTCATCTCAGAGTTCAGTGGGTGCAAACTGCCATGGGAGGCTTAACCACTGGATCTGTTAAATGCCTACGCCATAAAAGTAGTTCTTAAGTATTTCAGGAATCTTGCAAACTCTGCATGCGAGTTCATCTCCTAGGTATTTTAGCTCACTTTTGCACATCGTGTTCATAATTACTCTAATCAGAGTCTTCAAAGAAGTTGCAGAAGACAATTTCAAAATGTTGAAAATTCTAAAATACTTATCTCTCTATGTAGAAAACAATATGTAAAAAGAAGAAATTACTTATAACAATCAATTTCTTCATTTACCACATTGTTTTCCACAACTAATTTCTCGAGAGGCATAAAAAGGAGGGATTTTGAGGGAATGGTTATCTCCCTGGTTTCATATCACCGTTTCATTATCAAACTAACGTTGACAGAGAAGATTACTGAACAAAACAATGCTTTGCTAGCTTGCGGTAGTTTTCAGAACTTTGGACGGACTTACACTAACTAAGGCACGAATACCGATATGTCATAGCCACAGCTATGTCTCGCCCACTGCAAGTGGGCTCGACAGAATTGCATTTATTTCTTTTGGTCGAGGGTTCGATCCCCGGTCGAGGCCAAAAACCCTTTCCGACATTTGTGTCCCACCAATGGGTGGTTAATCGTAATCCTAAGTAGCTGGACGCTCGGAAAGGGTGTAGGGGTATTACTGGTGTGAGGATGCCAGGTTGGGTGGTCGAGCCGCCGGGTTTGCCGATATTATTTACGCGTGCACGCATTCTTATGCTAAGACGACTTAAATGGTACTTTAGACCAAAATGGTACACCATAGACAAAAGTGTGACCAAATAGTGCCACGAACATTTTGCTCGACCCTTTATAGTGTGTTTGCATGTGTTGTAAATTAAGCTATTGCGGAAGATATCTCTAATGGGAGCATCAATTGTTCTATAGACGGGGGAAATTGACGCAATGAAAGCTTTGAAATGTAAATTAGTTCACGTTTCTTATCTGCATAATGTACATTTTATGGATTCGGTAGAGGAAAATGTCCTTTACTAATTTTATATTTCATGTGCTCACAGAACGATACAATGGCACTTTCCTTTCTCGTTAACCCTTTCCTGTTTTGCCAAAGTTTAGACTGGTCCAAATTCAAATGTTCTGTAGACGACAATTTATTGTTGAATTTATTTTGAAAATAATCATTTTTAAAGAGCATAACCTAAGGATTATTTCTGTGAAGTTTGGTTGAAACTCCATGGATAGCTTTGGAGGAGATTTTTTTTTTTTTTTTTTTTTTTGTAATTGCGAACGGACGGGCGATGACTGCTCACAATAGCTCACCCAGAGCACTACGTACTCAGGTGAGCTAATAATCATTCAGTAGAGTTTAAAATATTGTGGAAAAGAAGAAATTGCTTGTTATAAGCAATTTCTTCTTTTTCTATAATATTTTCTCAATTAGAAAATAACAGGGACGTAAAAAACAGGGAATGAACAGGAAAGGGTTAATCAAATCGTCATTGTGCCTCTTTTTTCCGTGTCTTCATATGCATTGGCCCTATTTTCAGTAGAACTCATTTTGTGGCGAAACAAACAATTAAATCAAGTTTCATCGGGATTAATAAAAAATTGCGTGCTCTTGAGAATAAACAGAGGGTTTTTCTTAAAGGCCGCCTTTTCTCTTGTTTACGACATTTTCAAAAGGATTCGTCCCATCGAGATCGGGATAAAAACGTGGCCCAAGAGAGTTGACAAAGAACGATTGACGACAAAATCATGCACATGTCATTCTTGATCGACAAAAGCTCGCCATGGATGAGCAGTCGTGCTAAGGTGAACTAAAAACTTTGAAGTTCTATCGATTTTAACGCTATCGCGTCGAAACTCACTTTAATTTGGTTTAACGCCGTTTTTAACAATATTTCAGTCATATCGCTGTAGCTGGAGCACCTAAAAATGGATTCTTCATACACCTCGCACCGGTACCACCATTTTATCGTTTCCTAGCCTCCAGCTGCTATCCCACTTAAGTTTACGATTATTGGTGAGAGAAAAATGTCGTAAAAGACATGTGCCCTCGCCTGGGATCGAACTCATGGCACCACATTATTGAAAAATTGGAGTTTGATGCGCTACAAACTGCGCTGTGACGGCAGAATATAGAGGTTAAGCGTTCGCTTCTGTGTATGATTGATTTACCGTTCATCGAGTGAACAAAAAAAGCTATATTTTCACTGGTATCGGAGCCACTCGTAAAAATAAATCTATAGTAGTTCACACACACACAAAAAAAAAAACAAAATATTTCTTTAATGCATAAAAGACACGAATCGTCGGTGCGGAGATTAAAATGTCGTAACTACAGCTTTGATAAAGCTGTAGTTACGACATGTTACTCGCACTCCGACGATATTATTATTTTTTTCGTCCAAAAAATCTGTAAGTGCGTCTTTACGCGCGCGAAATACATGGCGACTTTTTGACGTAATCAGTCTTATGTGACGTTTAGTAGATCTAAATGTACAACAATCTTGATTAAATCGGGGGTGCGTTCTTTTCGTCAAGATTCTTAAGATTCTTATTTAGATTTTTAAGATAAATCGTTCTTTAGATTAAGATTTTTAAGCGGCTAAATAAGAATCTTAAGAATTCTTAATGAGGAATTTAAGCATACTCAGTATTGGCTTCAAACAAGTAACCTTGACGACGTCGAATATTTTCAGTAAAAATAACAAAAATCGTTCTTTAAAATGTCTCTAAAATCTTATTTAGCGGGATTTTTCATCTCGACGAAAAGAACGCACCTCAGTTATCTATTTGATAATTTCACTATTTTTGCGGTGAAATTATCAAGTGATAATCCAACGAGAAAGCTCGATTTTCGACCGATAATCATAAAAGAGCATTTCGCAATCATGATGGTCAGTTATATGGCCTGCTTAATATTTGGGCTCAATTTAAGGTTATAATTCTTGTTTAGGGTTCGATTTAAGGTTATAATTCTTGTTTCAGGTTTGATAGAAATCCGACATGCTGGTTTAATACTGGGTCATTGTCCGCGATATGGATATTATAATGGTGCTATGGTTGATGTGAGTACTTCTTGAACACTTCTTGAATGTTTCTAGAACTAGGAATTCTAATTTATTAATTCTGAGTCGCATTGAACATTTTAAAGGTCCTGTAGTTCATGTGATTACTTCTTGAATGCTTCAATATCTGGGAAAGGAATTTTATTGAAACATTTCCGCCATATTATACATGTAATTTGTCTTTGGTTAATGTGATTATTTCTTGAACATTTCTAGAACAAGAAAAGCTATTAATACTTCGTCATTGTCTTTGATATGGACATATCGTATAAGTTTCCTATGGTTAATTATTAGATCTTGAATAATTCTTTGATTCTCGGAGATTTGAGATAAATGTTTATCTCTGTTTTGAGCTCAATTTCATCAACCTTTTCAGATAAGCGTTTGGCCCTAATACTTAATCTCTTTTTGTCATTCGGTCATAGACTGGATTTTTTTTTAAATTTAAGAATACAATCTTTGATTCATTTTGATTAAAGGCGCTATGGTTATTATATGGACAAAATCTCTCACACAAAGGAATCCTAAAATATTCCTTAAAACTTTGTACAGACCCTCTATCAATAATTTCAGAATAGGTAACAAGCCCGATATTATAAACCCTTGTCATGCTGAACCAGGAACATTTGGCAGGAGTTACAGACCAAGATCAGCCTGCACATAGGTGCAGTCTGATCTTGGTGTACACCTCATACTTGTTCTTTTTCTGTCAGAGTTGTTTATGAAATTGATTTATAGAAGAAATACTGATTTTTGAACAACAAGTTCTATCAGTGATTTCAGCCCTTTGATTTTATAGCAATTCAGTCAGGTAATTTATAAAGCATCATGTCAGCATAACAAGATTTAAGTGTTGCCAAACAGAGAAAAGAAAATAATCCCCAACATTATTCTATGTTGGCAACTTAACCCTTGTCGTGCTGAACCCGGAATATTCCTGTTTTTGCAGGAGGTACAGATAAAGATCAGTATGCACATAAATGCAGTGTGATCTTTGTCTACACCACCAGCTTGTCTCTTTCAAGTCAGGACAGTTTAAGAAATCTAATTTAAAAATAAATATAGACATAGAAATAGTACTCTCAGTGCCTTCAGACCTATTATTTTCATGCGGTTTGAAAACAGCTTTTTATTCAGCATGTCAAGGGTTAAAATAATTTTGAGACTTATTTTTTCTGTTTTCCGCAGTGGGAATGTGGTCTATTCTGAAGTTATTTGTAGAGGTGTAAAGAAATTTAACGAAAGATTCAACATTATTTTATGTTGACAACTTAAAGTAATTTTGATTTTTCCCCTGTTTTTCTAAGCGGGAATATGATCTATTATGAAGTTATTTGTAGACGTGTATTTAAGAAATTTAACGAAAATTTCAACATTATTTTATGTTGGCAACATAAAATAATTTTGAAATTTATCTTTTTCTGTTTTCCAAAGCGAGAACGTGATCTATTCTATAGTTATTTGTAGACGTGTATTTAAGAAATTTAACGGAAATTTCAACATGCCTTTTTGGCCAGGAATTCAGCCATAGAACCTTTAACGCATTACCTGACGGATAAATTTTAGACTGGTCCAAATTGAAAGGAGTTGCACGAGAAAGGACGAGAATTTAAAGCACGTGAAATTTTAGATTTTTCAATTTTCTTGGTAGAAACCATTGTGTAAAATGAATGAATTGCTTGTCACGAGCAATTTATTCATTTTACAAAATGATTTCATAATTGCTTTTTTTTTCCTTTTTTTTGAGGGGGGGGGGGGCGTCAAAAAGAGTCTGTGGGAATTGGTTAAGTGATGTTTGTAAGACGTCAAAATGTGGGATTTATAAGCCAATCCGCTACCTTACTAATCATTCTGTTGGTGATTAAGTATTACAAAGTGTTACAAAGACCCATTCCCACACATCGACATTTTTACGCCTGTCAACTCATTCCTGTTTTAGTAAAATTTTAGACCTGTCCAAATTCAAAGGTTTTGGCGAAAATTTAAAGAGGCTTTCACTTGAAAATAACCATTCAGTAGGCTAGAAAATGTTGTGGAAAAGAAGAAATTGCTGGTAACAAGGAGTTTCTTCTTTTTCTACAATGTCTTCTCAATTATAAAATCAAAGGGACGTGAAAGCCAGGGATTGAACAGGAAAGGTTAAGATAAAATGATTTGATAAAACAATGTGTAAAATGATGAAATTGCTTGCAACAAGCAATTTCCTCATTTTACACAATGTTTTGTATCTAAAAAGTTGAAAAAAAATCTACAATTTCATAAACTGGAAATTGTCGTCTTCAACTCCTTTCAATTTGGACAAGTCTAAAATTTTGACGTCTGGTAAACGGTTAAGTGAGTTATGAATTCATTTTCAGATTCAAATCTATACATGTATACCAGATAACTTTCGTTTGGAGTGAAAGTCGGACAAATCGAGCCCGTAACCTACAGAGATGGGGGACAGAACTTCGATAGAGTTGGGACACTGCTCATCCACGTGACCAACTTCAGTCATGTGACATAAACTGCTTTATGATAAAAATCAACATGCACATAGACACATGCTTTACTTTTTTGAAAGAAAAAGCAAATACAGTTTGTAAGGCTCAAGTTTAAGTGTAATAATTTTAATCCAAAGTGATGCTAAACCTAGTATATTCCTGTTTTGGTAGGAGATATAGAAAAAGATCAGCCTGTACATAAGTACAGTCTGATCTTGGTCTACATAGTAATCATTAGAAAAATTCTTAAAATAAATCTCAAACCCATAATTAATACCTCCAGTGTTTTCAGCTCTTTGATTTTAATGCAATTCAGTTGAAGACTTTAATCTGTTTAAGAGATGAAAAGAAATTTTTTGTTTACATGGAGATATGAACCGAAAAACCTAATCTCACTGTATGAATACGCGAAATGGATTTATACATAAGTGTGATTAGGTTTTTAGGGTCATACCTCCATGAAAACAAAAAACATTCTCTTCATTTCTTATAATCTAATAGTACCGAGCGAAAAAAACAAACACATTACAATTTTTGATACATTTTTGTATGGAACTACTTTGCGCGGAAGCATTCAAAATCGCTGTGTGCTCAACATTTTGTTCATGGAGTTATGAATAATGTTTTCGACCAATCAGAACGCTCGTTATTGATAGACAAAACTAAAAATTAAATTATATGACAATAGTTAAATAATGGATACAATTTTGCCAGTATCGGTTTTGGGCTTTACGCAAGTCTCGTGGTACTGTTCTCGGTTGACTGACTGAATTGACGGATCCCTGGCCACGCCCACTGAGCTCCGACAAGAAGTGCCACTTCGATATCAAACGGCGTTTAAATGAAAATATCTTATGGTCAGTAGAATGTAAGCAAAAAAATTAAAATGGTTGGTTGGTCGACCTAAACGTCGTAACAACAGCTTATTTAAGCTGTTAGTTACGACATTCAAGTCGCAAACTCAACAAAAACGTCGACCGATAACGGAGTTCAAAGTTAAAACGAATGATTTGATTGGTCGTTATTTTTTTCTCTTTGATTAACAACCGCGATTAATAAATTGTCTACACGAAAACGCTTTTATGAAAACTAGTATATTATTACATCAAAAGTATTTTGTAGGGTAATTATAGCCACGCATTTAACGGAACGCCCCTGGTGTTAACAGTAGAATGTGTGAAATTGAAAGTTATATTCCAGAATTAAGTTTTCAATTAACTCTGGTAAATATATTTACTTGTTGGATACGGATAGTTGTGTGATTGACTAAAACAAAATGTTAAACAATTTTAATAAATTTTGTATAAAAAATAATCACAAAACTAGAATATTTATCTAATTTATAATTACCTGGCGAATACAGCTAACAGTTAACTCATGCGATGATTTCACCGTGAAGTGATGAAAACAAATTATTAAAGTAACAAATTATTGCTTTATGGCTCACCTGAGTATGACGTACAAAAGGAGGGGTTTAAAAGACTTCCTCCTTTACGTGTACCTCTATCTAGAATGAGAGAATTCACATCAAGAGCTGATCATCTGAAACGTCTTCATTCCGAAGTCAGTGTCTTATTTTGTGATCCTAGCTATATTCCGTGTAAAGTTGTCATCCATACAAGATTTGATCTACCAAAGGCGCACTGTGACCTTTACTTTCAACCTGAAAATCGATAAGGATCATCTACATACCGAGAAAAATGTCTGCGTCATAATTTTCTAACCCTCGCTCCATTCTACGCCAAGTTATCATCTGGTCAAGGTTTGGTGTATCAAATGTCAAGCTCAAGGTCACCCTATGAAAATTAGATAGAGGTCACCTACATACCTAGATGATTGTCTGTGCCAAATTTGATAATCCTGGCTTTATTCTGTGCCAAGACCTACGGCGGACCGACCAACGGACATGAGCAGAGCAGTTTGTCCCCAATTGTGGTGTCCGTGGTCGAGAGGTAGAGCGTCGGCTTCCCGATCAAGAGGTCATGAGTTCGATTCCCGGGAGCGGCTATCGATCTTGGTTCTATCATTGGCCCAAACTTTCGGCGCGAGTACTGGTGCATTTTCCGGGAAGCAGAATCGAGAGGGATTAATCTAAGTTGGAAGAACTTGTTTCCCAACCGATGTAAAATAAATAGGTTTAAACCAATATATCCCCAATTCGTTGAAGGTGTGGATATTAATTTAAAGTTTATACAGGGATAGGACAATGCTCGTTGAACTTTAAGCCGAATTCATAAAAAAGAGGACCTTAAAGGTATCATATCGCTCGCCTCGGTATCATTATCAAAATACTTACATAGGGACCGATTTAATTATATATTTGTGCATGGATGGAGCCAAAATGGAACATAAGGATAATAATTTTGCTGTGTATGCTGAGCCATGCGAATCCTGACCTCACGTGATTTGGATGTACTGGGATTTTCCTGCATTCAGCCATAATATATCGCGCGGTAATATTCAATTTAGTCCTTTAAATAAAGAAGTTTATTTAGTAACATCTTTGCCTGTGGCTCTGGATTTCAAATAAAGATAATAGAACTAGAGGTAGGATAAATCTGGGAGATATATATAATCCGCCTGATTTAACTTTGACACTTTGAGAAACTTCTATTGGGGCGGTTTAGTAATATAGAGAACGAGACTTACAAGAGACTTCTAAAATCAATGATATATACAATGCTGGTTATAAAGGGATAATCAGGAGGTCTAGACAAAGATCAGACTGCACATATGAGCAGCCTGATCTTTGTCTAGCCTCCTGCCAAAACAGGAATATTCCGGGCTCAGCATGAAAAGGTCAAAAAGTGAGTACATTAGCTACTAAAAAGCGTATACAACTCTTATCATTGAATTTGGCGCTACATACGAATGAGGTCGCGTCATCCACTTTAATTTCCGAATAGATTCAACACAAAACTAATCACCAACACAATTTTGCAGTGCGCGACCATATAACTCACCTATCGCGGCTTTCAACTGCAGAATCAATAGACCAACCAAATAGTTTACTGGAAATGAACCATAAACTTCAACATTTGCCGACATTTATGTAAAGCGATTATATTGATTTAGCGACTTAAAGGTCGTAATTATAGTTCAAGCTGTTATCACGACGAGAACCAACCAATTTAGCCTTTTACTGTAAGTTAATTAATTGTGCAATAAATTCGCTTTATAATATCAAAATGGAACTTCCCGTCGGAGCTCAGTGGACATGGTCAGCGGAGTCAGTGGGTGTGATCAGCAGAGTCAGTGGACATGGCCAGCAGAGTCAGTGGGCGTAGTCAGTGGAGTCGGTTGGTGTGGTCAGCGGAGTCAGTGAGTGTGATCAGTGGATTTGGTGGGTAAGGTCAGCGGAGTACGTGGGTGTGGTCAGTGGAGTCAGTGGGTGTGGTCAGCGGAGTCGGTTGGTGTTGTCAGCGGAGTCAGTGGGTGTGGTCAGCGGAGTCAGTGGGTGTGACAGGGTAGATTTATGGCATCGCGAAAATTGTGGTGAAAGAAAACGAAGAAACGAAAACAGAATGGGACAATGGTTGTTCTATTAATGAAAAAGTGAAACATCAAAATTTAGGAAAAAGGGATATTGTTGGAAGAAATGTAGAAAGCCATAATATTGAGACTTATGATCCAGATTTTGTTCGTGATTCTAATTTAAATGTCATGCCTTTAAATACTTCTCAAGGACAACAGGCGGTAACCGATCACAATACCTCACATTTACTGTGTGGTGCTCAAGTCAGCTAGAAAGGCTTACGTCAATATATAGTAAATATTTTGTAATTATGAAAACAGAAAAACAAAGCAAAAATTTCATACCCAAAGCTATTATGGATCAAGTTGTACAGTTCAGGCACTTAATTCATATTGTATCTTACTTTCTATTGAGGTATACATGTTATATGGCTTAATCCGTTTCAAACACTATCCTGCATTTTCACGCGCTAAAGTTTGTTTGAATGGGGTTTTACGCCGCTTTCAACAATCTTTCAGTTATATCGCGGCGGCTGGAGCACCTAACAATGGATTCCTGGTATTTCTCACAACAGTACCACTATCACATCCTTTCCTAGTCTCCAGCTGCTATTCCACATAAGTCTACGATTATCGACCCATTGGTGGGAGACAAATAGTCGGAAAGGATGAGTGCCGCCGTCGGGGTCACGCGCTAAAGAAAATAGCTCTGGAAAACACCAAAAGATAAATTGCTTCAAACATGCAATTTCTTCTCTTCTCACTATATTTTTTGTACCGATTTTCTAATTCTAACACACTTTGAATAGTACTCTGCAACATCTTTTGATTTAGACCAGACTAATATTTTGCCATGGAAAAGAAGCTATCACTGAAAATACCTAATACCCTCAAGTACCGCTCCATGTCACAGAAAAAGCATTTTGTCATTAAAATAAATAGGGCGTATTACAACAGTGTGTTTTTCTATTTTTTGTTATCGTGTTCGAGAATCGTGTGTAGGAATTGGATGAGACTGAAGGTCAAACACGATAAAATACCTGCATACAACCCATGAACACGATAACAACAAATAGACAAGAGGGCCGTTGGCCCTGGGGCGCTCACCTGAGATAAAGGCTTTTTTTCTTTCAACAGTCTTATTTCATGTTAAGGTTAGGACTATGACACAAGTGGGCCACAATTACATATAAAGACTATGTACTGGGGGGTCCAAAAGTCTTAATTACAAATTCCAAGGCTTTAGTGCTGATTTCAAAGAAGGAAAAACTTTTTTCCATGGGATAATTTCAGAAATAAGAAAGAAGTCTGTGAACTGATGCATTCATGCCTATAACCCACCCCCCAATGGGTCCGCCCCTGGAGACCCGAGAATCATGATTTTAGCTATTTTGTAAGAGATCAATATACTGATGCTTCATGCAAAATATCAAGGCTCTATGCCTTCAGGGTCAGGAGGAGAAGATTCTTTAAGATTATTTTGAAATTTCATTTTTGTTGCCATGGCAACCAGAGTTTAAACTGATTTCAATTCTTTTGGCTGATTTTAAGGGGGACCACCTAAGGAACATTTCTGCAAAATTTGGTTCAAATTGGCCCAATGGTTTGGGAGGAAATGTCATTTAAAAAATCATTCTTTATTTCTTTATCACCCCCCCCCCCCCCTGTGGCTCCGCAACAGGGGACTTGAGGATCATGATTTTAGCTATTTTGAAATGGTTCATTAAACTGATGCTTCATGCAAAATATCAAGGCTCTACGCCTTCTGGGTCAGGAGGATAAGATTTTTAAAGATTATTTTCAATTTCACTTTTGTTGCCATGGCAACCAGAGTTTTTAACAGATTTCAATTCTTTAAGCTATTTTTGAAGGGGACCACCTAAGCAACATTTCTGCCAAATTTGGTTCAAATCGGCCCAGTGGTTTGGGAGGAGATGTCATTTAATAAATCGTTCTTTATTTCTATATAAACCCCACCCCCTGGGGCTCCGCCCCTGGGGACCCGAGGATCATGATTTTAGCAATTTTGAAAGAGGTCAATATACTGATGCATCATGCAAAATATCAAGGCTCTATGCCTTCTGGGTCAGGAGGAGGAGATTTTTAAAGATTATTTTCAATTTCACTTTTGTTGCCATGGCAACCAGAGTTTTTAACGGATTTTAATTCTTTAAGCTATTTTTAAAGTGGACCACTAAAGCAACATTTCTGCCAAATTTGGTTCAAATCGGCCCAGTGGTTTGGGAGGAGATGTCATTTAATAAATCGTTCTTTATTTCTATATAAACCCCACCCCCCTGGGGCTCCGCCCCTGGGGACCCAATGATCATGATTGTAGCTCTTTTGAAAGAGGTCAATATACTGATGCATCATGCAAAATATCAAGGCTCTATGCCTTCTGGGAAAGGAGGATAAGATTTTTAAAGAATATTTTAAAATTTCACTTTTGTTGCCATGGCAACCAGAGTTTTCAACGGATTTCAATTCTTTTAGCTTTTTTTGAAGGGGACCACCTAAGCAACATTTCTGCCAAATTTAGTTCAAATCGGCCCAGTGGTTTGGGAGGAGATGTCATTTAATAAATTGTTCTTTATTACTATATAAACCCCACCCCCTGGGGCTCCGCCCCTGTGGCCCGAGGATCGTGATTTTAGCAATTTTGAAAGAGGTCAATATACTGATGCATCATGCAAAATATCAAGGCTCTATGCCTTCTGGGTCAGGAGGAGGATATTTTTAAAGATTATTTTAAAATTTCACTTTTGTTGCCATGGCAACCAGAGTTTTCAACGGATTTCAATTCTTTTAGCTATTTTTGAAGGGGACCACCTAAGCAACATTTCTGCCAAATTTGGTTCAAATCGGCCCAGTGGTTTGGGAGGAGATGTCATTTAATAAATCGTTCTTTATTTCTTTATAAACCCAACCCCCTGGGGTTCCGCCCCTGGGGACCCTAGGATCATGATTTTAGCTATTTTGAAAGAGGTCAATAAACTGATGCATCATACAAAATATCAAGGCGCTATGCCTTAGGGTCAGGAGGAGGAGATTTTTAAAGATTATTTTAAAATTTCACTTTTGTTGCCATGGCAACCAGAGTTTTCAACGGATTTCAATTCTTTAAGCTACTTTTGAAGGGGACCACCTAGGCAACATTTCTGCCAAATTTGGTTCAAATCAGCCCAGAGGTTTGGGAGGAGATGTCATTTAATAAATCGTTCTTTATTTCTATATAAACCCCACCCCCCTGGGGCTCCGCCCCTGGGGACTCGAGGATCATGATTTTAGCTATTTTGAAAGAGGTCAAAATACTGATGCATCATGCAAAATATCAAGGCTCTATGCCTTCTGGGAAAGGAGGATAAGATTTTTAAAGATTATTTCAAAATTTCACTTTTGTTGCCATGGCAACCAGAGTTTTCAACGGATTTCAATTCTTTTAGCTATATTTGAAGGGGATCACCTAAGCAACATTACTGCAAAATTTGGTTCAAATCGGCCCAGTGGTTTGGGAGGAGATGTCATTTAATAAATCGTTCTTTATTTCTATATAAACCCCACCCCCCTGGGGCTCCGCCCCTGGGGACCCTAGGATAATGATTTTAGCTATTTTGAAAGAGGTCAATATACTGATGCATCATGCAAAATATTTCTGGGTCAGGAGGAGGAGATTTTTAAATATTATTTTAAAATTTCACTTTTGTTGCCATGGCAACCAGAGTTTTCAACGGATTTCAATTCGTTTAGCTATTTTTGAAGGGGACCACCTAAGCAACATTTCTGCCAAATTTGGTTCAAATCGGCCAAGGGGTTTGGGAGAAGATGTAATTTAATAAATTGTTCTTTATTTCTATAAACCCCATACCCCTGGGGCTCTGCCCCTGGGGACCCTAGGATAATGATTTTAGCTATTTTGAAAGAGGTCAATATACTGATGCATCATGCAAAATATCAAGGCTCTATGCCTTCTGGGTCAGGAGGATAAGATTTTTAAATATTATTTTAAAATTTCACTTTTGTTGCCATGGCAACCAGAGTTTTCAACGGATTTCAATTCGTTTAGCTATTTTTGAAGGGGACCACCTAAGCAACATTTCTGCCAAATTTGGTTCAAATCGGCCCAGTGGTTTGGGAGGAGATGTCATTTAATAAATCGTTCTTTATTTCTATATAAACCCCACCCCCCTGGGGCTCCGCCCCTGGGGACTCGAGGATCATGATTTTAGCTATTTTGAAAGAGGTCAATATACTGATGCATCATACAAAATATCAAGGCTCTATGCCTTCGGGTCAGGAGGAGGAGATTTTTAAAGATTATTTCAAAATTTCACTTTTGTTGCCCTGGCAACCAGAGTTTTCAACGGATTTCAATTCTTTAAGCTATTTTTGAAGGGGACCACCTAAGCAACATTTCTGCCAAATTTGGTTCAAATCGGCCCAGTGGTTTGGGAGGAGATGTCATTTAATAAATCGTTCTTTATTTCTATATAAACCCCACCCCCTGGGGCTCCGCCCCTGTGGCCCGAGGATCATGATTTTAGCAATTTTGAAAGAGGTCAATATACTTATGCATCATGCAAAATATCAAGGCTCTATGCCTTCTGGGTCAGGAGGAGGAGATTTTTAAAGATTATTTTAAAATTTCACTTTTGTTGCCATGGCAACCAGGGTTTTCAACGGATTTCAATTCTTTAAGCTATTTTTGAAGGGGACCACCTAAGCAACATTTCTGCCAAATTTGGTTCAAATCGGCCCAGTGGTTTGGGAGGAGATGTCATTTAATAAATCGTTCTTTATTTCTATATAAACCCCCCCCCCCCCTGGGGCTCCGCCCCTTGGGACCCGAGGATCATGATTTTAGCTATTTTGAAAGAGGTCAATATACTGATGCTTCATGCAAAATATCAAGGCTCTATGCCTTCTTGGTCAGGAGGAGAAGATTCTTAAAGATTATTTTAAAATTTCCCTTTTGATGCCATTGCAACCAGAGTTTTCAAAGGATTTCAATTCTTTTAGCTATTTTTGAAGGGGACCACCTAAGCAACATTTCTGCCAAATTTGGTTCAAATTGGCCCAGTGGTTTGGGAGGAGATGCTGTTTAAAGAAATTGTTGACGGACGACGCACGGAAGCCGGACAAAAGGGGATCACAATAGCTCTCTTCAGCACTAAGTGCTCAGGTGAGCTAAAAAACACACTGTTGTAATATTCCTTTTATTATATACCTTTTAGGATATGACATTAAGAAAATTCTCTTAAATGATTAAGAAATAACCAACTTTCCGAAAAAAAACGAACATCAATACACACTAGTAACAGTAGGGTTTTTTAGTACACGCCGAATACGGATTTTTTTTTTTTTGTTGTTGAGTTGTATTAGATAGCCAGATTTTAATCCAATTCTTTCATAAGTATGTAATAAAGGTTTTTATCATGGATCATAATAAAAAAACAACACGTATGTCTTTGCTTAATGCAGAGTGCACATGTGAAATCTTAATCAAATCCATTATGTAGTTGAAGGGAAAATGAGCAGACAAAATTCTTAAATACAAATGGCAATACGTCCATGAGAAATAAATGGATTATAAACAAAATACAATGTGCACATCTTTGCCTGATATTGAATACATTTAGGAAACATTAACGCTTTCCAGGTCAATCCCTGGTTTTACGTCCCTTTGTATTTATGATTGAGAAAACATTGTAAAAATAGAAGAAATTGCTTGTAACACGCAATTTCTTCTACTTCCAGAATGTTTTCTACCCTACCGAATAGTTATTTTTCAAATTGAATCAACTTTAAATTTTCGTCTGCAAAACCTTTGAACTTGGATAGGTCAAAAATTTTGCAAAACAGGAAAGGGTAAATCAAATCTATCAAGGAGAAAATGGGCGGATAAGAAAAGGTTACAGACAGACCATGACAATTGTTAACCAATTAGTACACAACAATATTTTAGACTAGTCCAAATTCGGAGAAGTTGCAGTCAATAATTTTATGTTCATGAAATTTCAGAAATCTATTTCTTTTAGGATAGAAAGCATTGTGGATAATAAAGAAATTGCATGTTACAAGCAATTTCTTTATTTTCAACAATGTTTTCCAAAGCATTTTTCTTGCGATGCGTCAAAAAGCAGATTTGTGTGGGAATGGATTAAAATGTCAGCTTTCAAGTAATACTACTGATATGTTTCAAAGTTGGCATTTGGTGAAATACTGTTTAAGGAATCTTCACTTGCTTATATCATCTTTCCTCAGATCAGGAATCAAAGTGTCTCTTTCCATCAAGGTACAGCATGGCTTCTACAAAAGATAAAGATTTAGAGAATTCAGAAAATATATCAACTAACTGACTTATCAAATCATTTCTCTTTATACTGGAAGTAACATATTGTCCTCTGTTGACATTTATGTTGAATATTATGGTTTGAAAAGAGCTATCGAGTTATGCATTGCAACTACATTTATCTACATCACCAACTATTTCATCTAGGTCACCACCTTCAAATTACTTCTTTGGGTTTTTTTGGGTGTCTCTGATCATATCCTACGCAAACTGATATTATTTGATGTCTCACTCAAACTGCCCTATCGGAGGTCGACGGTAATGGCCAGCAATCTGTCGATTATGTCACATGCACCAGAAGCCAAGACAGTCGGTTAGTTCATTTAGAATAATCCCTGATTCTACGAAGAAACCTTGAGTCCATATCTGCCTCAAGAGTCCCTTGTGAAAAATTCGAGGGGGTTAGAGCAAAAACATAGTATGGGTCTATACAACTTCTTAGTACTTAACACTGTCTGCAACTTCGAAAATTCCCCAACTTTGGACCAGTCTGAAATTTTGTTATCTGGAAATGGGTTAAAATAATGTCATATGAAGGTGTTTAAAACTAGAGACGCTTGAGCGCTCACCTGAATTGATGACTGCAGATGTAATCAAAGAACAAGTGACTTAAATGTGGCCAAACGTCACCCGTTATCAATATCTAATCTCATTCAGGAAATCAGAAACAAAACGCTATTCTTCCAATATTTTAGTTTTTTGAGCCAAGAATGTAGCATGCACATTGTTATGAAGGTTTTTGTGTGACTCGGGTTAATAAACTAGATATTGAACAAAACCAAATATTTGTTGGTAGCTAGTGGCCTAGTTTTTTATCACAATGTGAACCAATATCAAACTTGATCAAGATTTTATGGAGTCAAACTTTTTAATCAAGTATCAAGCCTTAAATGTGGCCTACAGGATGCTTATAAGTTTTTTAAGATCTTACCTAGTGACCTATTTTTTAACCCCATGTAACCGAACTTAGAAAACATCGGAGATGTTATGGAGACAAGTATTCTGAACTCATTAAGCCAAAAATGTGGCCTCTAGATTGCACACAAGTTTTTTTTTTACAGATTTTAAAATAATGACCTAGTTTTTAAGAGAAGTGGTCCAATTTTGAACTTGTACGTTATATTAAGTAAACAAACTTTATGTTACCTTATTATTCTAGACTCAGACAAGATCAGCATGTGTCAAAGATTCTCGTTTAGTAATATTTTTATTCTAGACTCGGCTAACCCTTTACCAGACAAGATAATTCTATGCTGATCCAAATTGAAAGAAGTTGCAAAAGACGAATTTACTTAGGTGGGATTTTTAAAATAGTTGTCTTTTCAGGTAGAAAATGTTTTGGATAATGAAGAAATTGCTTGTCACAAAGCTTTATTCTTGAGAGCGTCAAAAAGCGTCATTGTGTGGGAAAGGGCTAAGATCAGCATGTCAGCTAAGATCAGATTCTTGCTCGATAGCTTTTCTATTCTTGACTAAGTTATATTCAGCATGTCTGAAAGGTTCTCTTTAAGTAACAAGCAATGTCCTCTTTTCTCGCAATGTTCTCTTCCCCATGTGGCAGTTATCTTTCAACTTAATTGCACTTTGATATGCTGTCTGGGACTTATATCAATTTGGACTTATTCTACTTTTGTTTATAGGATTTTTTTTGAGAGGTTTTTTGGTAATGGGTTAAAAAGTGTCTATATGAGGTTAATTGTGATGTCTGTTTTCTAGACAAGAAGAGGAGCTTTGTGAGAGAAATAATTCCTTGACTGCCTCAATGACCGAGTAAAACAGGTGCTTGACTCTTGATCTGAAGGTCACGGGTTCCAGCCTCAGCCTTACCAGGTTGTGTTCATAGGCAAGACACTTGGCCAGCCCCTGTTTACCTAGTGGTGAAATTTGGTTGCAGTTGGTTTATGCCACTGCCTCTCTTAACCCTTGTCATGTTGAATAGAATCCTTCTGGAGCTGCATTGAAATCAAAGTGCTGAAAGCATTGAAAGCACTTGATGTGGGTCAATATTTCTTCTGAAATCAATTTCATTAACAACTCTCGCAAAGCGACAAACAAGTGATGTATACAAAGAGATTTGACTGTACTTATGTCTAGTCTGATCTTAGTCTATACCTCCTGTTAGAACAGGAATATTGTTGGTCCAGCATGACAAGCGTTAAAGGGTCTTGAAAAACATCTCTATTGTGAGTTATCTAGAGTAATCAGACCAAAATAATTTAATTTTCAGTTTTGTCTATCAAAAACGAGCGTTCTGATTGGTTGATAAAAAAATATTAATAACTCCATGAACAAAATTTTGAGCACGCAGCGGTTTTGTATGCCTCTGCACAAAATAGTCCCATACAAGAAGGTATGAAAATTTGTAAAGCTTTTGTTCTTTTTGCTCAGTGCTATTAAATTATTAGAAATGAAGAGGATATTTTTTGTTTTCATGGAGGTATGAACCGAAAAACCTATTCACACAATGAACATGTATGCGTATTCATACAGTGTGATTAGGTTTTTCGGTTCATACCTCCATGAAAACAAAAAATATTCTCTTCATCTCTTAAATAAATCAGCATAAACAAAAATCACTTCCTACCAGCATAAGTTTTGGGTATCACAGTTTTCACATCAGTGTCTCTCGTATTGAAGGTAAAATGAAAATCATTGGTCGTCTCTCTCGTATCATCTTTAGGATTTACAACTTCAGCATGAACTTTGACTTGTAGCTTGGTCCCTGTACAATACACAACCTGAAATAATATCAAAGTACTTATACCTACAACAATTCAAATAAAAATATTTTGAAATCCATGCACACATGTAGGAGATATACATTCCACCAATTCAAATTGAACGCTGTGACTCTGACCTTGGTCATATCTTTTTAAATGCTTACCAACAACATAGGGTTTGGATTATGAATTTGGGTTTGAAATTAGGTTAATGTCAATCTGACTTATCAAAAGCTATGCCTGACAACCATTCAAGTCAGTATTCATTGAAAAATAGAAGCAAATAAGGTACAAAATATTGTAAGAAAAGGAATTTGCTTCCTGCAACTAATTTCTCCTTTTTCAACTAGTGCTTTCCAACTTTACTCATGTGGTGGTGACAAATTAAAGGATTACCTAGTAATGGGAAATTCACTGTGAGACTACAGATTTGATTGTCTGGCAATACATGACTACTACAAAAAGATTTTGCTGCCTTGGAGTGGGTTATTCAATTGACAAGAGATTTTGTTATCTATTAATGATAGTATTCACAACAAGTCAATAGATTTTGTGGTGAGTTTGAGTTTTTTTTACATGTGTTATACATTAATAGACAGCATATTTTGTTGTCTCAAAATATGTTATCCACTATGAGTCTAAAAATTTTAGTTTAGTAATTCACTAGAAGACAACAAATTCCGTTGTATGATAATTGGTTTTTCATTAGGAGTTATATGCTATTGTCTGGTAAAGGGTAATTCACTATGAGACTACAGACTTTGATCCCTTGAAATGGATTATTTACATTAAGACAACATATTTTGTTGTCTCCTAAAACGTAATTCACTATAAGATTTTTTTGCCTTGTAATGTGATATTCATTAGTTCAAGATAACATATTTTATTGTCTTGTAATACGTCATTCACAACAAGACAACAGATAAAGTTGTGTGCTAGTTGATTATTCACTAGGAGACACTTTTATGTAATCTGGTAATAGGTTTCTCACTACAAGACAACATATTTTGTTGTCTGGTAATGGGTTACTCACTGAAAGACAAGATTTTTATTTTGTGGTTGTAGGTTACTCACGAAAAGACAACATATTTTGTAGTCTAGTGGTTGCTAATTCCCTACAAGACAACATATTTAATGTCAGTAAATGACAACATATTTGTTGTCTAGTAGTCGGTAATTCCCTATAAGAAAACAAATTTTGTAATCTGGTCATGGGTTACTAACGAAAAGACAACATATTTTGTAGAGACTGGTAGTTGGTTACTCACTAAAAGACAACATATTTTGTAGTCTAATAACGGGTTACTCTCTTCAAGACAACAAATTGTAATTGGTTCCTCACTACAAGACAGCATATTTTGTTTTCTTGTATTTGGTTAAAGTGGATAATGCATCTATTGACGGATCAACACTGTCAATCAAGAAATGATTGACAAATCAAATCAGACAAACCAAATCATGTAATTGAACAGGAAGTCAAATTTTGAACTTGGACATTTATCTTGAACATTTCCTATTTTTAGTAGCTATTCCAGGATTACCATAATTACTCAAAGAAGTGGTAAAGGACATTTTGGTCAACAACCAATAATATGCCTTTTGCATCGGTTTTCAACCATATATTTTGCAAACTAACTACATGTATACTTGATGTCTATTTCTAAAACTTTTATGATGAAGATCAGAAAGCATTGCCTGTGTTTCCTTAATTAGACAGCACAACTTACCTGTGAAGAAAGAAATAATAAAGATCCCACTTCCACTGGCTTTCTAAACACAATATCATCTACTATCTCAACATATGGACGGGTTTTACTGGAAAATAGCGGAGTACCAATTTACAAACTGATAAAAAAAGTACTTAATAAGCAGTCAAATTTATTCTACTTTTGAATAAATCTTATTCAAACATATGCAGACCGACAACAAAATTTAGAGTTTTTCCAAATTCTAAGAAGTTAAAGACAAAAAAAATTCAGCAAATATTTGCTTAAAAATATCATTCTACAAACAATACCTTTATTTTCAGCAATATTTTCAAAACATTTTGAGAGTCAAAACATTGGATTCTGTGAGAGTGGGTCAAAGATTGAGGGGAATAATCTAGAAAAGATATATACCCATCCTATGTAATATTTTTTTTTTTAATCTTAACCACACTTATACATGAACCCTTCGTGTATTCATACAGCATGATTTGTTTTTCCGTTCTTAATTCCATGAAAACAAAATATTCTATTCATCTGATAAATGAAAAATCTAGACAAAATGGTCAGAGAAATGTTAGATAATTTAAAACATGTATGACATGTATTTCAGGATGACAATGGGAAAAATAAGAGCTCTTCATGATGCCGTGCTGAATGGTTCTTAGTCCATTATTTTTACAATATTGCATGTAGAGTTACCTCTATTAATGGTATCTTTTGTTAGTGGAAATACCATTCAGTTTTCAAGTAAATACTGTCAACTATTATACAGATTTGACCAAAGTCAAAATTTGTCACACCAACAGAACCATATCAAACGACATAAACACCATTGAAACTAAAGTAGGAATCACATCTCCACTTTTCTTTCAAAATATCTGAGCTAACAACTCACCAAAACAGGGCAGCATTAGCCCATGCTAATTCAAAAGCTTTCCTCATAAGAAATCCACCAAAGATTTTGTTGTACATGTTTCTTTGCTGAAAAAATACAAAATTAAGATACTGCATTTTTTCAACTTTTCACTGAGATTCTTATGATAAGGAAATTAAGTTAATAAATAACCATATAATCCTGCCTTTTTATGTCTTTAAAGAAAAAGTCTTGGGCAAATACTGTGGAAAATGAAGAAATTGCTGGTTTCAAGAAATTTCTTCCTTTTCCACAATGACAAACATTTCTCGTCTGCAACTTCGTTCAAATTGAATCAGTCTAAAAAATTTGTTGTTTAAGAATGGGTTAAAGATTCTTCAAAATTATTACTTTTAAGACGTTGAATAAGAATCAATAATACTTATTGAGATATTTTGTGTATACAGAACTGGCTTAAACAAAAAGCCCTAATGACATGTCATTCAAAATGATAAAAAAAATCTGTAAGACATCAATAAAATCATAATAAATGGGATTTTCATCTCAAGAACTGGTAGCGGATCAACTCAGGATCTGTCTGTGTGTGTAAACAGAGGAGTGTTCTTTTCGTCAAGATTAAAAATCCCTCTAAATAAGATTTTTATGACGTCTTATAGAACGATTTTTGTAATTTTGGGCAAAAATTTTTAACATCGTCAAGGCTACTGATTTAAGCCAATGCTGAGTACGTTTAAATTCCTCATTAAGAATTCTTAAGATTCTAATTAAGCTGCTTAAAATTATTTATCTAAAGAAAGATTTCTCTTAAAAATGTAAATAAGAATCCTAAGAACCACACAAAAAAAAAACCCTCAGATTTATATTAATACAAGTTTGCATTTTCTGATCCAGTACTTAACTTCTAGATTCAAGGATAACAGTTAGTATATTAGAAATGAACTTTGCAAAAATTACCTACAGGAAGAGGGAAGATGTCCTGAAACCAGGAAGTAAGTTATAAACTATGCATGGCTTAATAGTTTAAAATGTTGATAGGGACATTTGTTTTACAAAAATGAATTAAGACATTTTGATAAGCATTTTTGTTAGTTTAGCTACTTATAGTGGCTCTTCAACAGATTTTCATGGAAATTTGGTTTAGGACAATTATCTGCTTTTCCCGTACTTATTAACCCTTGTCATGCTGTATAAATTACCTTACTGAAATGCTGTCAAATCAAAGGGTTGAAAGCACACTGATAGAACTTGTTGGTCAAAAATCAAGATTTCTTTTGGAAATCAACTTCATAAACAATTCTGGCAGGAAAAGTAAAAGCAGGAGGTGTAGACTAAGATCAGCCTGCACATACGTCCAGTCTGATCTTAGTCATCACCGCCTGCAAAAACCCAAATATTCCGGATTCAGCATGACAAGGGTTAAAATTTCTTTCATGATAAACATTCTTTCTTCAAGTTAATGCTACTGAATTCACTGTGAATTTAATTTAATTAAGAGATGAAGAGAATAAATTTTTGTTTCCATGGAGGTATGAACCGAAAAAACTAATCACACTGTATGAATACACGAAGCGGATTCATACATAAGTGTGATTAGGTTTTTCGGTTCATACCTCCATGAAAACAGAAAATATTCTCTAAATTTCTTATAATTTAGTAGCATAAAGAAAAAAAAGCAAAAACTTTACACATTTTGATACCTTTTTTTTATGGGACTATTTTGTGCGGAAGCATACAAAATCACTGCGTGCTTAAAATTTTGTCCATGGAGTAATGAATAATCTTTTTTACCAAACAGAACTCTTGCTTTTGATAGGCGAAACTTAATATCAAATTAATACGCTGTACTCCTTATGCCCTAGTTTGATACATCGGAATTTATTGGGCAAGGTTGTTAGTCATTGGGTGATGTTGATAACAACTGTATCGCTAATTGAAGCCCATGGCACAGTTGATATGTCATGGAAACCACATATTTTGGCAATTTTCAGTGACAGATAACGTATTCATCCAAAGAATTTGCGGTTCCATACCGGTTGTACTTTGCTGACTTATTTGGTGTCTCATAACACAAAAAATTTTTGCTTCTTTTTTTTAATTTATGAAAAGTCACTTCATTACAAAATCATCTTAATCACCTTTTTTCAAATATCTAGAAGCATTACATTTAGAGATTAGAAAATTCAGAGCCAAAATGTTTCTTTAATAATCTGTGCAAGCGCCAATTTAAGATTGTAACTCAACTTATTCAAGTCTTAGCGATAATATTTACAAAATCAAGCGAGTTAGGTTTTTACATCATGTCCCTGACTATGAAATAATACATAACCCAGTTCAATCCCTGTTTTTTATGACCCTGTGATGTTATAATTGAGAAAACATTGTAGAAAAAGAAGATATTGCTTGAAACAAGCAATTTCGTCTTTTTCCACAATAATTTCTACCCAACTGATTGGTCATTTTTCAAATTAAATCCATTCTAAATTTTCTTCTGCAAAACCTTTGAATTTGTACAGGTCTAATATTTTACAAAACAGGAGAGGATTAGTAAACTCAGTCAAACTGTCATGTCTGAGGTCGGTGTGTGTGTGTGGCCACCAATCCGTCAACTGCCAACTCTCTACAAAAGAAATACAATCCCTCCTTTTTACGCCCCTTAAGAAAGTAGCTCTGTAAAATAATGTGAACAAGAGGCCCATGAGGGCCTGAGACGCTCTAATGGTTATCAAGTTTTCCGTTAAAGAAATGTAATATCTAAGGAAGTTAATTACTCAAAGAAGAATGCATAAAGAAAAAAACAACAGGACTTTATCCCCTTTATTATTTTAAGCAACAATCCTCAAGGCCCCTTTTCCCGTGTTTCATGACAGATCCACTCCATTTCCAAAAGAATGTTACCTTATGACCCTACAATCATCCTGTGAAATTTTCATCAGAATCTGACAAGAATTGAGGACTTTATCACATAAAATGGATTGTTTTGAATGAAAATCAATAAGGCCCCTGTTCCTGTGTTTTCTGGGGGATCAATTTCATTCCAAAAGGAACTTTCCTTACAACCCTACAATTGTCCTGTGAAATTTAAAAGACAATTTGATAATGATTGTGATCTTCATCACATACACAAGAATGTTTTGTATGATAATCTGTAAGGCCCCTTTTCCTGTGTTTCGAATGACACAATTATTCAATGCATCTTTGAAGAGAATCCGATACAACTGTTGACTTTATTGTGTTAACAAAGATATTCTCATAACGCTCCTTTACCCGTGATATTTTACTGTTGCTTTTATCATTCTGTGAAAGTTAAAAGTGAATCCGATGAAATATTGGGACTTCATTATGTTTACTAGAATATTTAAAAAAAAATCATATGGCCCCTGTTTACATGATACTTGATGGATTGTACCCAGTTCTGAAAAGAACCATTTAAATGATTGTACAATCCTAATGATGGTACAAACATTCTGTGAAAGTTTGAACAGAATCCGATGAAAACTGCAGACTTTATCTTGGTGTAAAGATTTAAAATAAAATTTTCATAAGGCTCCTTTTCCTGTGATACTTGAAGGATCAGGTCTCATGTCAGCATCAACAATCGTGATTATTGGACAATGATTCTGTGAAGGTTTGAAGAAAATCAAATGAAAGCTCTGGACTTGGTTACAAGGATTGTAGATTACATTCTCAAAAGGCCCCTTTTCCAATGATAATAGACAGATCAGGTCTAATTTGAAAAGAAAGAATCCTCATGATGAAATAATCATTCTGTGAAAGTTTGAAGGGAATCTAATGAAATTTGTGGACTCTAGAGTGTTAACAAGGAAAAGTTTAATGGGAAGGCGACGTACGGACGGACGGACGGAAGGACGGACGCCGGATGGGAAAAAGCCATCGCAATAGCTCTAGTGGCCTTCGGCCAGTATAGCTAAAAATGAAGAAATTGCTTGTTACCAGCAATTTCTTCATTTTCCACATTATTTTCTACATAGAGAAACAAATATTTAAAGATTTCAACAATTTGAATTTGTTGTCTCCAGCTTCTTTCCAATTGGACAGGTCTATAATTTCATTATGTTGGAATGGGTTAATTTTTTTTCTTAAAAAAGGCATGAAATATCTATACCAGAAATGGCATAAAACGTAACATCAGTCAATCATGATTAACCAACACAGAAAAACTAAAATTGATATAGCATATAGAAATGTTCTGTGAATACTATTCACCTCAGGCATACAAATAACTAGATTTTTCAGAATGGTATCCTCCATCCATACACTGTTCTCCGGCTTCACTCTGAGTCTGAATGTATTGGCTCTGAAATATACAGTATGGGCAGTCTATCAGTCATGTGCATATGGTGGTACATTTTGATGAAAGAGAAAGAAGTAATGTAAATCCATATACATTTTCTATATTTTATTAATTTACAGGCATTTAAGCCATTTCTGCAGCATAAAACCACTTTTGTAAGCCCCTCAAGAAAAAAAGATTGTGTTTGTGAAACACAATGCCCCTGCAACAGGACTTAAATATGAAAAGTGTTGTTGACTTGATGGAGATGTATCATCATGCCAAATATGAGCATTGTATCTTGAATAGGTTGGTAGTAATTGACAATGTAAAGTTTTTAGTTTTGCAGTCAGACGGAAAGACTGAATGATGGACAGACAGACAGACAGACAGACAAGCGTAAAACAATATGCCCCTGATATTTTGATGCAGGGGCATAAAAATTGTAAAGAAATTGCTTATCTGTATGACACTAGTACTCATCATGGAAGTAACTGTGCCAAGTTATTTTCAGATCCATTAATTAATGTAGAAGATATGCTTCAGCCTAGAAAAGGACACACACATTAACCCACCCAAATACGGATAGAAGTAACTCTCTATACCTGTCACCATTACACTGCAGCACAAAAAAAAATTATATCACCAAGCAGACTTATACCCCCACCAGCATTTTGTATCTCAAGTAGCCAGTAAACCTTTGACCTGTCTTACCAAAATATATAAGGGCACCTCCTTCAATCAAAGATAACATTCGTATAAAGTTTCATGGACTTAGGTCAAATAGCTAAGAACTGTTTTTCAGTCGAAGTTCAATTTTGACCTTGACCTTTGACCCACATGACCAATAAGCAATAGGGCATATCATTGGGTCACTGGTAATAATTCTTGGTCTATTAGTTCTAGAATTAGAGCATGCAAACAAAAAGTCTAAGGATTAAAAAATGAACAGAAGAATTGATTGAATGAATTGGGTTTAACGCCTCTTTTAACAGTATTTCTGTCATATTGCTGCGGCTTTAGTACCTAACAATGTATTTGTGGTATTTCTCACACCAGTTCAACTATAACAGCCTATCAGGGCCTCCAGCTGTTCATCCCACTTAGGTTTACAATTATCTACCTATTGGTTAGAGATATTTGGCGGAAAGAAAATTTGCCGCGACCGGACTTGATTAGACAGACAGACAAGGTGAAACCAATAAACTCCTCTCTATTTTGAAGGTGGAGGGCTAATAACAGTACATATTCACTTATTACATGAATTCTTACTTTGGGTCAATAGTCTGTAGAAAGAGATTATGTATCAGAAGTCTTTCATCTTCACTAGGAGGAGTCTTTAACAATGTTCTCTGGCCCTCCAACAACCGCTTTGCCTTGGTCTCTACAGTTTTAGAGTAATTCAGATTAACCCTTTCTAGAAAAATTTCCCTTTTTTTATGTCCCTGTGATTTTTACATTGTAGAAAAAGAAGAAATCGCTTGTAACAAGCAAATACTTCTTTTTCAACAATATATTCTTTCCAACTAAATGATTATTTTTTCAAATTAAATCCTTTTTAAATTTTCGTCTGCAAAACCTTTGAGTTTGGACAGGCCTAAAATTTTGCAAAACAGGAAAGGGTTAAATTAATGCTAAACAACAAAATTTTACACAAATCTAGATTGAAAAAGCTTGCAAATGGTTTAATCCCTGTTTCTTATTTCCCTCTGTTTTTATACTTGAGAAAATATTGTGGAACAAGCAATTTCTTCTATTTCCTCAATATTTTCCAACCTACTGAATTATTATTTTTTTCAAATAAATCGATTTTGAATTGTCGTCTTCAAAACCTTTGAATTTGGACAGGTCTAAAATTGTACAAAAAAGGGAAAGAATTAAACTAGAAATGTGTCACAGACACGGGTGCCCCACATAATTGCTGGTCACATAAACTTTAGGTGTGACCTTGAACTTGAGAGTATTCAACAAAACTTCATGGATTACACTAGCCCTCTTCAAGGGGACCAACTATGTCAAGTGACTTTGAAATCCAATGTTTAATGCAGAAGATATGCTCCATACAAAGAATTGGACACAAACACACAAATCCTCCCCCAACCCCTAGAGGCAACATACTCACACATGGACAGAAGTTACTCCATATGCCTGTTGCCATGACATGGCTTGAGCATGAAAAATGCTTTAACCATTCACATATGATCCCACTTCTCCCTCAAGAAAAAAGCCTAGGAAAACATTGTTGAAAATGAAGAAATTGCCTGTAAAAAGTAATTTCCTCATTACCCACAATATTTTCTAAGGCAAAAGACAAATTTCTTCTAGAGTTTTACCAACACAAATAGTAGCCTACAACTTCCTGTTAACAGTCAACATTTTGTCATTTGAAAATGGGTTAAATAGAAAATAAGTGATCTTCTCCAACTTTGAATGGAATATATCAATGACTTTACAAAAGTCCTTTGAACTTTTCAAGAGAATCCCTTATTATTTGTAGACTTAATTGTCTAAACAACATTTTGAGTGAAATTCCTACAGGTCTTTCTGCAGTATTTTATTACCACAGACACTCAAATTTCTGAATATACCTTATGACCCTACAGTCATCATGGCTAAAGTAAAATTTTAGATCAACATTGATATTATACCATTCCAATATGTTTCCACTTTTTACAACCCTACAAAAAGAATTTGGAAAACATTGTGGAAAATGAAGGAATTCCCTGAAACAAGTTTTCTTTCAATTCCTGAGATGAAAGACAAAAAAAGCTCTGAATTTTATAAACTTCGTATTGTCACCTGCAATTTTTTCAACTTTGGACCAGTCTATTTTTTAGCGGTTTTGTAGGACAAAACCGGTATTTCAAATCGAACAACCGGAAACAAGTTTTTACATATTTCCGCTCATTTCTACACATGCTCATAAACTTAAAGTGAAAATCCATGTGATCGCCTCCATCTTGTTTCATTTCTGGTGAAGAAAATTACTTACTTGCTGAATGCCAACAGCCTCCTTTTAGTCATGAATATCAAGGAAAATGGTTTAAAACTTCGACTTAATATATCCATGGTAAATTGTCTTATGAAATGTCAAACTGAGAGAAAAAATTTTCTTGCGTTTCAAGATAGAATCTAGGTCAGTGGTTAGTGGAGTTAGCAAATACATGTAAACAAACTCCTAATCCTGTCTGTTTGTGTTTTGACCTGGCAGGGCTGAGCAAATTTACATCCCGTATACACAGTATATGCTACAAGTTACAACCCTGTTAGAGTCGCGATTCAAGTGCCTATTTAACCCCATCGAAAAAAACACCTTTTACTTTGAATTCCACTATATCTTTGAAACGGACATGTAGTACTTCAATAGTAATGATAATATGCTCAACGCAAAAATGGTGATCTCGGTTAACAGCAAAGGGTAATGATTGATTGAATTGGGTTTAACGAAACTTTAATAGTATTTCATTTATATCTGGGCAGCTGGAGCTCCTAACCATGGATTCCTGGTAGTCCACACACCAGTACTACCACTACAACCAGCCTCCAACTGCTCATCCCACTTAGGTGTACGATTTACTTACTCATGTTGATGTTACATGCTGGCATTATTGAGGGCAGTTACTGATAAGCCAGCAAAACCGCTCTCAGGACTTTCAGTACTTTGATTTTTTTATTTGGTATTCGCTTTATACTTGTTGAAAGGTTGAAAATACATACTTAACCCTTGTCATGATGAACCCAGAATATTCCTATTTTAAGGAGGTAAATACTAAGATGTTTGTCCTATCTACGTAGCTGCGATAAATCGTCATTCTTTCCAGAATGACGGTTAAAACAACTAGTGTCTAGAGTAAATTTGACTTTGTTACACAGTATTATTTTCATATATTTATACATACTTCTTTGACATTCCATGAGATAGACCTATAATTTAACAACACAAACCCGCTTTTTTACAAACTTCATGAAAAAGGTTGAGAAAAATGTGATAAATGCAGAAAGTGCTTGGTTTCAACATTGTATTCTGCCCAAAATGACAGAGACATTTCAAATTCTTTCAACTTGAAATTGTCATCTAAACCCTTTCCTGGTTAAACCCTCGTTTTTACGTCCCTGTGATTTTATAATTGAGAAAACATTGTGGAAAAAGAAGAAATTGCTTGTAACAAGCAATTCCTTCTTTTTCCACAATATTTTCTACCCTACTAATTGGTTAATTTTCAAATAAAATCTACTTTAAATTTTGATCTTAAGAACCTTTGAATTTAGACAGGTCTACGAATTCACAAAACAGGAAAGGGTTAAACTCCTTTTTTTTAAACAAGTTCAATTTTTTTTCATCTGGTAATGGGTTAATCAAGAACCAAAAAGCTTCATTTGTGACCAGTGCATGCTGTATACAGTACAGAACATCCTTAATTTGACAATCTGATTGTAAGCGGATTGAATGCTATACGGTACACGATCGTGATTGAATGATTGTGATTGAACGCTTTTTCACTCTGAGCGGATTGAACGCTTTCTTGTTTAGATGCGATCCCTTAATCATTGCAAAATTTCTTTCAATCCCTACAATGTCAGAAATCATCTTAAACGAAAACATTATCGTTATTTTTATCATTCGAATTTAATTTTAACGAAAAAATCTATCACCAAAACTTATATGGCTATGTAAATTATCGGAATGATTGAACGCTGTTGATTGAGCGCTTTCGTTTAAGGATTGAATGATCGCAGATTGGAAAACCGCGATTGTTACCTGATTGAACGCTGAATGCTGATTAAATCTGATTGAAAGTGATTGCCCGAAATGTGATTGAAATAATTGTCAAATTAACGATGTTCCGTACTGTAACTTTCTGTAGAACAGTACAGTGCAGAACTTCGTTTATTTCATAATCTGATTGAAACTGGTTTGAATTCTGAATGCTACACACTTATGATTGAATGATTGTGATAGAAGGCTGATTGCTTTTAACTCTAAGCAGAATGACCACTTTCTTGATTTCTTGATTAAATGCAATTGTTCAATCATTTGACATTTCATAAAACTCCACAACATCGGGAATCATCTTAAACGAAATTATTATTGTCATTTTTAAAATTTGAATTACCAAATTCAATTTTAAGCAAAATATTAATCACTGAACACTTTCCTTTAAGGATTGATTGAACACCGAATACTGGCGATCACATGATTTACCGAGATCACCAGGAATGTCATTTTAATAATTGCCAAATTAATGATGTTCCAAACTGTATGAGTCACTCACCTTCACCCTCTGCAAATAACTGTTGTTCTTCTGGTCCTTCAGGCTGCAGTTTATTTATTATTGCCGACCTAAATAGATTAACTAGTGCATCAAATTCCAAACAAATAAAATATTACCCTTGTAAATCATAAAATCATATGACCAATCATCTAGACTAGAACTCTTATGATATGCATTTTTATCTGTTTGGTGACTTAAATATTGCAACTACAGCTTATTAAAGCTGTACTTACAACATTTAGGTTTCCAGCCAGATTTGTTTTTTATCTGTGTCCCTGACCACAAACATGTTACACAGAATAATATTGTTTATACCGTCAGGGAACTGCCATATCAATGGGTATGGCAAGCGATAATTCAGTTTTGCATGTGCATAAAAATCACACACATTCAGCAGTCTGGACCACCACACAGTGCAATGAGAATATTTGCTGATTGCTGAACCCTTTCCTGTACAAACATGGGATTTTACCTTGCTGTGATTTTATACTTGAGAAAACATTGTGGAAAAAGGAGAAATTGCTTGTAACAAGCAGTTTCCTCTTTTTCCACAATGTTTTCTACCCTATTGAATGGTTATTATTCAAATTAAATCCACTTTAAAATATCATCTGCAAAACCTTTGAATTTGGACAGGTCTAAAACTTCCAAAAACGGGAAGGGGTTAAACAACTCCAAGTCAAGAAAACATAGTGAAGACTCTGATCAGATTGCACAGGGAGATCTGAGTTTTTTATTTGAACACATGAAAAAGTTGGTTGTGTCATGCACAAGTTTGAATGATGAATGTTAATTCACAAGTAAACTTTAAATCATTCTAATCATTACAAGATGACGACACTTTAGGCTGCTTCAAATTTGAAAATATCACAGAGGATAGTTGCTTGACCCAAGCAATTTCTTCATCTTACCCAATGTGTACTCATTTATGGGGTGTGTCAAAAAGCATAAGTGTGTGGGAAAGGTTTATTTTTTGAAATGAAACAATTTGTTATTAACTATCTACCTTAACACTTTTCCTGCATAATCCCTTTTTTTACGCTCTTACACAAAACAGATTTTGAAAACATTGTGGAAAATGAAGAAATATCTTATTTCAAGCAACCTTTTCATTATCCACAATGTTTTTTCTCTCCAAATGACAAAGATTTCATCAGCTTAAGATTATTGTCTACAACTCCTTTCGATTTATACTAGTCCAAAATTGTGTCCCTTGGTAATGGGTTAACCCACTCTCATCCAGTCCCTTATTTTTTGTTTGCAACTTCTCTAAATAGGACAAGACCAAAATTTTCTTGTCTGGTAATAGGTTAAACCATTCCTGGACAAACACGGGATTTTACGTTGCTATAATTTTATACTTGAGAAAACATTGTGGAAAAAGGAGAAATTGCTTGTTACAAGCAATTTCTCCTTTTTCGATAATATTTTCTACCACATAGGATGGTTTCGTTTAAATTGTATCCAATATTCATTGTCGTCTGCAACCTCTTTCAATTTGGACCAGTCTAAAATTTCAAAAACAGGAAAGGGTTAACCCATTCCAACACAATCCCACTTGTTCCACCCCTCGATACAAAAGCTTTGGAAAAGATTGTGGACCATGAAGAAACTACCTGTAACAAGCAATTCCTTCATTTTCCACAATGTTTTCTAATTAGAAACTTAAACAAGAGGACCATGATTGTTCTAAATACTTATGACCGAGCAATTATTCTTGCCAAGTTTCATGAAGATTGAGACAAAACTTTGGCCTTTAGAGTGTAAACACTTCAATTGTTGATGCCGCACCAGTGACGCAGGACGACAGACATTCATTGATCACAAAAGCTCACCATGAGCATGTTATGCTCACTTGAGCAAAAAATCTAATATATTATAAAGTTGAAATTATCATCTGCAACTTCTTTCAATTTGGACCAGTCTAAATTTCCTCGTCTATTTATTGGTTAAACAAATACTGTACAGGCTCAACTCACCCTTTTGTTTTTGGATTCCTTGCCACCATAACAAACTTGGCTGTTAATAATTTTCTCCATACTTCATTCTCTTCCTGTTGAATAAAATCTGTCATATTACCAGATGCCAAAGTTATATAAGTGTCCAAAGTCAAAGATGTTGCAAGCCATAATTTAAACTGAATGAAATTCTAAAAATATTTGTTTTAGGTGCAGAAAAAATTCCAGGAAATGAAGACATTACTTATTTTAAGCAATTTCTTCATTTGCCACAATGTTTCCTCATGCTGTTTTTCTTGAGGGCTGTCAAAATATGTCATTGTTTGGGAATGGGTTAACTTTATTAATTGTGTGTTAGTTTTTTCTTTTGGAAGAAATTTTACAATCAGTTCTTACAAACAGGAACAAACAGGTGGCATAGACTATGATAACATTGCACAGAACTGATGAAAAAGTATTTTTTCCTGTCTAAAAGTATGATATGATTGCTCTATCGATTTTTGGCCTATTCAAGGTGCAGTTATAATATTCAGGTTGACAATAAACCACTTTATGAATCGTTATAGATTTTGCAAAATAGTGCTGTTTAATATCCAAGTGAACTTTCCTATTAAATTCATGGCATTTTCATCTCTGTGAATTTATAATTGAGAAAATATTGTAGAAAAAGAAGATATTGCTTGTTACAAGCAATTTCTTCTCTTTCCACAAAATTTTCTACCCTACTAAATGTTTATTTTTATTAAATGAAAATTATTTTTTTTAATTTGGACAGGTCTAAAATTTTGCAAAACAGGAAAGAGTTGATATCTAGGTTGACTAGCCTATCAAAGTCAGTGGCGAGGCCAGCGGAGTCAGTGGGCAAGGCTAGAGGAGTCTGTGGGCGTGGCCAGTGATCCATTAATTCATCTCCTCCCCTTATAACTGTATTAACCCCTTCTTGTACAATCCCTGGTTTTTACGTCCATGCAATTTTATACTAAAGAAAATATTGTGGGAAACAAAGAAACTGCTTAGATCAAGCAGTTTCTTCTTTTATCACAATATTTTCTACCACATAGGATGGTTTTGTTTCAAACAGCGCTGGCTTTTCATTTTGTCTGCAATATATATCAAATTGGACAGGTCCAAAATTTTGAGAAACAGGAAAGGGTTAATCCTATCTTATCTGCAGGGAGCTGACTCACTTTTGAATTCACTACAAGAGGTTGGTCTATACTACTAGGGCTAACCAACCATCTGTAATTGAGATAGGGGCAGTATACGATCCAAGGGGCTGCCACACACATTTTGCCTAGCACTGCAAACATTCCTCATGGACTATTAACCCATTCCCACACAATGACGCTTTTTAACGCCCCTCAAGAAAAGAAAGTCCAGTAACCATTGTAAAAAATGAAGAAATTGCTTCTCACAAGCAATTTCCTCATTTTCCACAATGTTTTCCGCCCATAAAGTTGAATAACTCTAAAATACCTGATGTAGGTTCATAGTTATTTCCATAGAGGTTTTCCCAGCCCAGGTGACCTTCCCTGTCATTTTTACATCATGGTGAGGAGAAATTTTACCATCAAATAAACCTGAAATATACATACATTTATATTACCTATGCATAACATTCCCAACATTTTGTTATGAAATTGTATGCTTAGGAAGAGACATGGGTTTAGTGAGTTTAGTCAGTATTCACAATTTTGTTTATTCAACAGACTTCATGCCATAACTCATACTTTAACATATTCTATAACCCCTTTCGCGCGAAAAAACTTGGAAAATATTCTGAGAAATGAAAAAAATGTTTAGAATCAATTTCTTCATTACCCACAATGTTTCTACGCCAAAAGACATAGATATTTAGAATTCCATCAACTGCATAATGTCATCTGCAACTTCTTTGAAATACGACCAGTCTAAAAAAATTGTCTGGTAATAGGTTAACGTAGAGCACATCTGGTAGCCACAACTTATTGGTTACTTTTTTTCAAATTTCTATGACAAATTATATGTTTTCCATTGTTTTTCAAAGGAACATAACTACATTCCAAATTTTGTTTGGATCCATCTATTAAGCATTCTGACCAATATTCATGAAGATTGGTCACCAATTGTGGCCCCAGGAGTGCTAACAAGGATGGTACATGGTACATTCCCATTTTAGATAGAGCTCATTCTTGTGACCAGACAAACTTTCTGAACAAGTTTCATAATGAGTGGGCCAAAATTGTGGCCCTTAGAGGGTTCATCTTTGTGACCAGATAAACAATCTGACCAAGTTTCATGAAGATTGGGCTGAAATTGTGGCCCCTAGAGTGCGAACGAGGAAATTGTTGACAACAGATGACCGACAACAGATATTCAATGATCACATTAGCTCATCTTGAGCATGATGTGTTTAGGTGAGCTAAAAATCTAGAATTTCATTAACTTTAAGTTGTTGTCTGCAACTCCTTTCAATTTGGAACAGTCAAAACATTTTCCATCTGGCAATGGATTATATCATCTGATCACGATCAAACTCATTATTTCATAGAAGTAACAAACTCACATATTCTGTCAACTAAAGCTGTAACAATGCTGATTGGTGAGATCTGTCCAGTGGAGGCAGGACTCAATGAATGAGTGTAACCAATAGCAACTGAAATACAATATCAACAACAAATGTAATAATTCTGATTGTTGAGATCTGTTCCGGCTTTCAATTAATAATTGTCTGACAATCAATAGGTTACAAAGATGTTGAAATAAATGATCCCTAAAAAAATCCTATATGAAGCTAAAAATTAGTACCCATTTTTCAGTATTCTAGCATTATGAAACACACAAAAGACCTGATTGTTTCCCGCCAATAAGTCACATTCATCTTTAACCCCTTCCCACACGATTGCTACTTTTTACGCACCTAAGAAAAAAGCTCATGAAAACATAATAGAATATGAAGAAATTGCTTGTTACAAGCAAGTTCTTCATTATCCATAATTCTTTTCATCCACAAAGACATTTTTTTTACAATTCCACCAACTTAAAATTGAGGTCTGCAACTCCTTTGAATTTGGACCAGTCTAAAGTTTTGTCGTATGGAAAATGGTTAATATCACTTACATCAGTACATAGGTGATTCAGTGTCCAAGTTATCTTTTTATGAAAGGATCTTCTTTTTCAAATAGTTTGATGGAAAATCATGATTCAGTTCTAGTGGAACAATACATATTAGCATGGTTTAAACAGTTCCCAGGGACAAAGAAGGATGTCTGGCGACTCCTATAAGATAGTCAGGTAAACCAGAATCCTTAAAATGAAATGTGCTCAACTTTGCTAGAGTGAAATTTCAATTAAATCCATTCCCTAGTTTAGAAGCAACCAACCGACTCATAGACCAACCAACAGGCTGACTGCTACAGTAATCCGCCAAGGCTGTGTTTTTGCACCATTGTCACCCAAAAATCATTAATGTCCACTGTTTTCTAGGATCATGGGGACACTATCCCCTTGTTTCCAAAGCCCTGGTAGCTAAACTGTTAGTTAGATCCATCAATATTGTAAAATAACCCCATGTTTTTTTACCATGGGGACATTGCTTCCAAAGTCTCCGCAGAACCCTGCTGCTTTATACCCCTAAAAAGAATTTTAGGGGTATAATAAGTGTTACATTGGGCAGAAAATAGTGAGTAAAGGAGGAAATGCTAATTACAAAATGTTTTTGTTGCACCCTTTGCTATTTTTGGCACATCAAAACAATTGAGCGCATGCGTGACATTTCCAACCATTACACATGTGTGCCAAATAAAGACTCTGTGCTCTGTAGATAGATACTGACTCAAAGCTTCTTTGAACAATCCGCCAATATTCTAATTGCCCAGAATGGCTGTTCAGGGTGATCAATGTGTGTGAGTCACGCACATGCGAAATGGTTGGAAATGTCATGCATAGGCTCAATTGACCAATCCTGGCTGTCAATCAAAGAAAATCATTCATTCAACCGGAAATGAACTCTGACATAAGCCAACATTTCTGTGAAGCAGCATTCCTGTTGGCTTGCCCACTTATATGTCATTACTACAGCTTATTCAAGCTGTAGTTATGACGTTTAGGTCTCAAACAATCTATTTTACTTTTCTGATATATATTGCTGTCCATAAACTTTGTAAAATTAAAGCTGTTATATATAGAAGCCAAATTCCAGTTGGAATCAGTGGGCATTGCCAGTGGAGACAGTGGGTTGGGCCAGTAATCTGTTATATGGGCAAATACCTGCAAATGTGTCCAGGTCCTCTAGAATCCGCCCAAATCTGATGCCATTATAAAAATTGATATATTTCTCCCTGAACTTTGGGCTAGTTCCGAGTGGTATTATTGCCTCTCTGTAGCTATCTCGCATTGTTCTGACGGGGAGTTCATCCTGTGATGTGGCTATTGGAGAGACATCCTTACTATCAGCCTCACTAGCAGGGGACCTTGTTACAGGAAAAAAGAGTTTTTAATAGGGTTTTATGTTGCTTCATCCCCATTCCCACTTAGTGACACCTATAGACCCCCAAAAGGAAAAAAGCTTTGGAAAATATTGTGAAAAATGAAGAAATTGCTTGTGACAAGCAATTTCTTCCTTTTCCACAATGTTTTCTACCTAGAAAGTTGAAAAAGTCTAAATTTTCATAAACTTTAAATTGTCGTCTGCAACTTCTTTTAATTTGGACCAGTCTAACATTCTGCCTTCTAGTAATGTGTTAAACCATCTTTCAGTTATATTACAGCAAAGTTCACATATTCACGTTCTTCCTGAGTATCTCGGGTACTAGGCTGGGGCTCTGAAATGTCTTGCCAAACAGAATACCCACATAACCAGTAATGCATTGGAACCTGCAACTTCTAATATAAAACAAGAGGACCACGATGGTCCTAAATCGCTCCCCTGAGTATGATGGTTCATGGCTTTATGATATAAACAAAATAGCAAAGCCCTCTGTCTAATTATTTTGGAGAAGATGTTTAAGGATTTCTCTTATCAATAATCCTAGGTATATTGATGATCCAGCCATATAGCACTAATTTCCTGAATATAGTAATGCTTTGAAGTATAGATATCAATACATACCAGTATAAAAGCTCTAGGCCTAATGGTTAGGAGAAGAAGGTTTTCAAAGATATCATTATTTATTCCTAACTAAAATTAGGGATTGCAAAGAAAAGGGCTAATTTTTTTAAGTAATTTGGTAGAGGGTCAATGGCTGATGATTTGTACTAAATATCAAAGCTCTAGGCCTAATGGTTCGGGAGAAGAAGACTATCAAAGATTTCCTTCTTTATTCCTTTGTAAAATCAGGGATCACACAGAAAAGGGCCAATTTTCAGAATACATTAATTCTTTGAAGTATTTTGGTAGAGGGTCAATAGATGATGATGTATACCAAATATCAAAGCTCTAGGCCTTATGGTTTGGGAGAAGAAGATTTTTAAAGTTTTCCTTCTTTTATTTTATGTAAAATTAGCGATCGCCCAGAAAAGGGCTATTTTTCAGAATACAATAACTCTTTGAAGTATTTTGGTAGAGGGTCAATAGATGATGATTTGTACCAAATATCAAAGCTCTAGGCCTTATGGTTTGGGAGAAGAAGATTTTCTAAGATTTCCTTCTTGATTTCTATGTTAAATCAGGGATCACAAAGAAAAGGGCCAATTTTCAGAATACAGAAATTCTTTGAAGTATTTTGGTAGAGGGTCAATAGATGATGATGTATACCAAATATCAAAGCTCTGGGCCTAATGGTTTGGGAGAAGAAGATTTTTAAAGATTTCCTTCTTTATTTCTATGTAAAATCAGGGATCACCCAGAAAAGGGCTAATTTTCATAATACAGTAAATCTTTAGAGTATTTTGGTAGAGGGTCAACAGATGATGATTTGTACCAAATATCTAAGACTTAGGCTTTATGGCTTGGGAGGAGAAGATTTTATAAGTTTTTTCACTCTGTTGCCATGGCAACCAGAGTTCTTCCTGGATTACAATTCTTTGAAGTATTTTGAAAGGGCATGACCTAAGGATCATTTCTGTAGAGTTTTGTTGAAATTCCATGGTTAGTTTAGGAGGAGAAGATTTTTTTGTAATTGTGAACGGACAGACGGATGGACAGACAGACGATGACCGATCACAATAGCTCCCCCAGAGCACTTCGTGCTCAGGTGAGCTAACAAGATGTGTTTGTGAAACACAAATGCCCCCGAAACAGCAAATTTTTCATAAGTTTGACATTGACAGATGACCTTGACATTGTCACCTGACCATGAACTTTGTACCAGCAGATGCATATCATTGAGATCTATTATCATGCCAAATATGAGCATTGTATCTTGAATATGCTGGTAGTAATTGGCAATGTTAAGTTTTTTTGGTTAAGTTTTGCAGACAGACAGACCAACAGATGGAAAGACTGAATGACTGACAGACGGACAACGTTAAAACAATATGATCCCTATCTTTCGATGTTGGGACATCAAAATAACTCTAGTTTTCCCCTCTAAACAATAATTCATAATGATGATTTAGAGGAAATGATGCTCAAATTAGAAAAATATTCATAAAATTTATCAAGTTATGCTCATGTAAATCTATTTATCTACAGTTTGCAACTGTGAATTTGGGTATTTATCTCTTAACCCTTGATATTTTTCTTAAATCTGCATTCTAAACAAATGACAGGGGTTAATACATAAGGGGGGGGGGCTTCTATTACAAAGGAATGCCCTAGTAGAATTAATTGAACAGGGTTTAAGACCACTTTTAATAACATTTTACAGTCATATTGGCACGGCTGGAGCAGCCCACCAACTTTGGTATGTCTCATACCATTACTACCACTACATATTTGGAGACCCTCCTGCTCTTCATCCCATTTAACCCATTTCCAGATGACAAAATTGTAGACTGGTCTAAATTGAAAGAAGATATTTCCAAATTTATGAAATTGTAGATATTTCCAAGTTTTTTTGGTAGAAAACATTGTGTAAAATGAAGAAATTGCTTGTAGCAAGCAATTTCTTCATTTTATACAATGTTTTCCCATTTTTTCTTCTGGAGAGGGCGTCAAAGAGTGTCATTGTGTGGGAATGGGTCAGGTTTATGAATATCTATCCATTGCTTGAAGAAAATATCAGAAGGATGTTTGTCCCAACCAGGGATCTTATGATAAGGAGTCCTACATGCAATCAACTAAGCTATTGCTGCTAATCCAACAGGAATAAACTGCTGTATTTTGTGAAATCGACAGATAGTAACATGTAAAAAAAAATAGAATGGTTGGTTTGTGACCTAAATGTCGTAACAACAGCTAATTTGTTGTAACTATATATTAAATAAGATGTGGTTATGACGTTTCGGTCACCAAACTAACACTAGAGGCGCTTGAGCGCCTGTATCTCTCCACAGGCCTTATTGTACTGTTTTGTGGCTATGTTTCCAACCAATCAAAATTATTTGATGGAATCTGAAAAAGTCACCTGAGGATCATTCCAGTGAAATTCGGTTGAAATCCATCAACTTGTTTACGAGAAAAAGATTTTCAAAGATTTCACAATATATTAAAATTAGCTCTGCCCACTTAAGCCAAGTTTTTCATCTGATCAAAAAAAATTTTTACGGAATCTTCTGAGGATCATTCCAGTGAAATTTGGTTGAAATCCATTTGCTAATTTCTGAGAAAAGGGTTTTCAAAGATTTCACCATATATGAAATTTAACCCTGCCCATTAAAGCCATGTTAACCAACTGATCAAAATTCTTTTTAGGAATCTGAAAAAGGTCACACATGGATCATTTCTGTAAAATTTACAAGAGATCAATCCACTGATTTCAGAGAAAAAGATTTTTGAAAGGTTTCACCAAGTATGGAAATTAGCCCCGCCCATTAAAGCCATCTTTATCATCCAATAAAAATTCATTGAAAGAATCTGAAAAAGGGTTACCCAATGGTCCTGTAAAATTTGGTTGAAATCTATTCTCTGGTTTCCTACAAGAAGATTTTTTAAGGTTTCACCAAATAGGAAATTAGCCCTGCTCACTAGATACCATATATGGACATCAGCCACAACCAATGAAACTATGTTTTTCAAAAATCAAAATTAATTGATTGAAACTGAAAAAGAGTGACAAGAGGATCATTTCTGTGAAATTTGGTTGCAATCCATCAACTGCCTTCTGAGAAAAGAATTTCAAAGCTTTCACCATACATAGAAAAAAGCCCCGTCTATTAAAGCAATGTTTTTCATCTGATCAAAAATCTTTGAAGCAATCTAATAAAGGGTCACCAAATGATTATTCCTTTAAAATTTGGTTGAAATCCATCCACTGATTTCTGAGATGATGATTTTTTAAGGTTTACCATATATGGAAATAAGTACCGCTTATTAAAGCCATGTTTTTCATCAGATCAAAATCTTTTGAATGAATCTAATGAAGGGTCATCCAAGGATCATTTCTGTGAAATTTGGCTGAATTATGATATGTATTTTCTGAAGAGAAGATTTTAACATGAGCACCGCCCACTGGTGCTAACGCTCGGCTGCAGGCAGGGTTCGCGCTGCCGATCGCCATTGTCGCCAAATGCGACAAAAATAAAATTCTGGCGCAAGTTTTTTTCATTTGGCGAAAGTTCGTGGCGCCAAAAAAAGAAAAGTTTTTGTTAAACATACTTTTACTTTGACTAATCTCTGGAAATTAAGTCCGAGGGCCAAGTGTGTCTAATTGCTGGAGGGCTTGTATATCGGGTCAATTATGTCATCGAGTCTGACACAAGACTAACACATCACCAAATTTAATTACAGTTCTGATTGACAGCCAATCAGATGAATAAAATGCGCTCATTGGTCGGCGAGTCGTATTGAATTTTTGTTGTGGGCGTGACTTAGTATTATGGAGGAGCCGATGAAACTATCACATATTCAATTAGAAGACCTCAATTATCACGCATAAAAAGGGTTTCTATAAGAAAAGTGTAATCAAACAGGCCGTCATTTGCCTTTTCCTGATGAATACAATTGCCGAATTCGGGAATATTTCGTATATTTCTGCTGACAGATTCAGTCAGTTTCTAATCTCGGCACCGCTACCGCGATTCCTTGCTAAAACATTGAATCATCATTTATGGGTCATTAGAAGGATATTCTGATGAACTTTTGATAGAAACAGTGGTAGTTTGGCAAAATTTGACAGAAATTTCAAAAGTTATACTGTCCCAAAAGCAGACGAACCATTTCTTTTTTATTCATTCGTACCCAAGAATGTTCAACCTTAAACCGATTTTTTTTTAAATTACAGAAGTCTACATTATTTTATTATTAAATCAAGCATATTTTACTAGGTTCATTACTATTTCCTTCTCTCTTTTTTTCTCATCAAAGTCTCGATTTTCTAATCAAAGTACTGAAAGCACTGATTAAAGATGAGTAAAAATCAATGTAGGTGTATGCCTTAGCTACATTCATTAAAGACAAAACAACAAACGAATTGCCATATAAAAACCTGTTTAATATGCACATTATCTTTTCAACAGCATATAAGTTAAGAAAATAACAGTGCAGTTGAGAAATGCTAGAGCTTGGCCCCAACTCTTCAATTTGGCCCCAACTTTTTCCATTTGGCCCCAACTTTTTTAATTTGGCGAAAGTGATGGCGACAACTTTTTTCAAGCCAGAGCTAACCCTGTGCAGGTGCTGAATAATGCAAGAATTCTAAGTCAAAGAAGGGGCATGACTCTTACAAAAATGCTTTTATAGTTATCCCCCTTGGTAGTCTAGATAGCTCTTGTGATGGTAAATCCAGATGCCAAGTTTCATGAGGATATCTTCAATAACAACACAGATATGACCAAGGTTAATTTTTTACACGCCAACGCCAATGCACACAACACCAAGGTGACGACAACACCTCAGGTTTTCTCCAAAAACACCCGAGCTAAAAATGAAAGTTTACAGGTGGACAGACGCACGACAGACACAACGCCATGAAAATAGCTCGCTGGCCTTCAGCCAGTGGAGCTAAAAACTGGTTCACAAAAATATTGACAAAAGTCTGAGTTTACCTTAACCCTTGTCATGCTGAACCCGGAATATTCCGGTTTTGGCAGGAGGTGTAGACCAAGATCAGCCTGTACATAAGTGCAGTCTGATCTTGGTCTACACCTACTGCTAATACTTTTCCTGTCAGTTGTTAATGAAGTTGATTTAGAAAAGAAATATTGATTTTTGAACAGGAAGTTGTATCAGTGTTTTCAGCCCTTTGATCTTACAGCTATTCAGTAAGGTAGTTTATACAGCACGACAAGGGATAATGTATGATTTGATTGGTCTATCAATTTCTTTTTTTCACAGACACATTTCATCAATTAACCATATATAGATGCCATCATTTAATCAAATTATATTCTAAATATGGTAATTTAAACAATTGGCAATAGTAGTAACAGTAACTTTATGACTCACCCCCATAATCTTTGGGCTCCGACTAAATCCTTCAACTTTTCTCTTGCTGTGAATACAAAATACCTAACACAAATTTCACTAGACTGAGTAGTGTGTTCTGGCATAAAGGCATCTACTCCTATAATCAAGGAGTAAATACCTTCATGTCAGTACACAGTCTAATCTATATCATTTCCAAAAGAGTCAATTTTGTCAGTGAATATTGAGCTGTGTATTTATTTGCACTTACAAGAGCTATGGATCACTCTAACTCTGTTGATTTCTTTCAAATCCTATTTTGTGGGCACTCTAACTTTTAGGTACAAACAACATACAGAGTTGTATATAAGAACAGTTAAATTTTTACATTCATCAATTAACAAGACTCAAAATTAACTAATTTCTACTGTCACTCAAATAACCAGACAACCAATGAAATCATTCATTTGGATGAAAGTTAATTTTGAACTCCTACATTAGCCAACATTTATGTAAAACATTTTTGTTTGTTATTTAAGCTGTAGTTACAACATTTAGGTCTTCAACCAACCATTTTACTTATTTATTTCATACTCCTGGCCATAAATTTTGCAAAATAACACCATTTTAACCCTTTCCTGTACAAACACGGGATTTTACGTTAATGTGATTTATACTTAAGAAAATATTGTGGGAAAAGGAGAAATTGCTTGTGAAAAGCAATTTCTCCTTTTCCCACAATATTTTCAACCACATTGGATGGTTTCATTTCAAATTGCATCGGGTTTTTGTTGTTGTCTGCATACTCTTTGAATTTGGACCAGTCTAAAAGTTCAAGAAACAGGGAAAGGGTTAAATCAAAGTGGAACATCATGTTTGAGTCAATGGGTAGAGCTAATGATGTAAGAGGGTGGAGCTAGTGCTTGGTCCGTTAACTTACTCTGTTTAATTGTAAGGGTTGAGTTTTCTCCAGCACTTGTCAGTAATTTTCTCACTGGTTTGGAAGTTAGCCTCCTAGCAGTCCAAGCTACTGACCATTGAAACATATCTATGTGGTTAAGTTCATCTGTTATGGTGTCTTTTCTTTACAGCCTGTATTATCTGGAAAAAACAAAAAAAGTATCTTCTATATGAGTCACCTCCCCTTTGATCAACATCTGATATGTTGACATTCTCATTTACAAACATGCTATGACCGGATTAACTAATTCTATATTCATCCATTAAATTAAAAGGGAATTCTGTTTTCCCAACAAAGGCACAAATATTTTCGGAATGAAAGCACAGATCATTCCCAATGCACATGTCCTTATTCAATACATCTGCATGCATGCTATTGCAAAAATCCCCAACAACTATTTTTAGCACCACACAGCAGTTGTGTGCATGAAAACTTATTGGCAATTTGTGCTTCTAGGGGATTTCCCAAGTTTGGCATCTTTAATTATCTATAGAAACATGAACACAATACTCCTAAACAATTAGGCTTGAATAGGTTTAATTCTGGACTTTTTGCGAAGGGGGTCAGTACTGCTTAACCATTTTCTACACAGTCCCTCCTTTTTACACCCCATATGAAAAAAAGGTTACAAGCAATTTCTCCATTATCCACAATGTTTTCTTTCCAAAAAGACATAGCTTCTTTAAACCTTTCCTGTACAAACCCAGGATTTTACGCTGTTGCAATTTTACAATTTAGAAAACATAGTGGAAAAATCCACAATATTTTCTACCACATAGGATGCATCCAATTTTTATTGTTGTCTGCAACTTCTTTCAATTTGAACAGGTCTAAAATTTTTGAAACTGGACTGGTCTACAATTTTGTTGTGTGGGAATGGGTTGAAGGGGTAAAAAGAAAAGTTTAACCCTTGTCGTGCAGAGCCCGGAATGTTCGGGTTTTGGCAGGAGGTATAGAGAAAGATCAGCCTGCACATAAGTCTACACCACCTGCTTGTATTTTTCCTGCCAGAAAAGTTACAAAATTGATTTTAAAAAGAAATATTGATTGTTTAAAAACAAGTACTTTAAGTGCTCTCAGCCCTTTGCTTTTAATACAATTCTGTAAGGAATTGTAAACAGCATGACAAGGGTTAATATGAGAAAAAATGCTTTCACATTTAATGACAATAACGAATTTCTTCTACTTGAATGTAATTAATATCAGAAATTACACTTCTTTAAAAATCCATACCATTTCCTTTCAAATTGTTCAGTATTATGTAAGATATGTGGATAGGAAATTTCACCTAGAGGAAATTCTTTACCAAAAGAGGTTGAAAGCATATATTCTAGGAAGGAGGGAAAGGAGGGTATTTTCCATTCATTTTGGTAATAAAAAATGGGAACGATATTCTCCATTTAGTTTGGTCATAAAATAAAATGATTTAGCCCACTGTTTAACTGGCTCTTTGTATGTACTATTGTTTATATTTTGAGTGACTGTCAACCAAGAAACTTTCCTATGGTCAGTGTACGTTTAATGTAAAAAAAGATAGGTATAATGGCTTCATTACCAAATAAAAGATGACAAACCTTACTTTCTTTGAAGAGAAACAGAGAAGTCTTCATTTCAAATTTGCACAAACATTTCCAACACAGGATCACAACAAAGAGTAAAACAGGAAGATTCAAAGTAAGATAATTAGCAATATTTTGGTTTGGGCTTCTGAATAAGATAACTGACTAAGAAATTTCATAAATGGATTTATTGCTTTGTTACATTTGTATATGACTTTTGGTATTTATGCAAAGCATTGTGACCAAAATGTGTCATGATTTTGGAATTGACCTCCGTTGCTGAATGACTCTTCCAGCTATGAGTTTTAATCTTTAATATTTGATTAGGAGGATGATGATGCAGAGTATATACTCAAATATGAAATTTATTTATGTTTTTTTTATAATTGATTAAGAGATAAATCTTCCCTTTGAAATAGGCCTAATTAATATTAGCTACAGAAAATTAAGATTGTGTTTGTTTCCACTTGATTTTAATTAGTTAATATTGGGATTCATTTATTTTCTAAGATGGACTCATTGAATTTTTTTCTTGGACCCCTTGTAAGTTTCAGATATGTGAGTCCTGAGGGACTAGCAGATTGCATTCGATGCTTGATATGAAGGTACAAATCATTGATAAATTTCTTAGGGCAACTGGGGAGACCAATGTCACTAATTTGGTCTTGTTTACTTCTTATTCTCTAGTAATAACCTTTTACCTAGGGAACGCAAATCATTGTCTCGAGAATGAACAAGGCCTCTATCACATACATAATCAATAGTTTCAAAATCAAACCTTTAAAAGAAAAGATATAAGTATCATTGCATAAAATGTAAAAATATCAAAGAAGCAGGCAGTAGTGGTAATGCCATAGCATACATACACAGAGTACTGATTTGATTTCAAAGAAGCAGATTATGTAATCAATCACTAGTTGATTTATATTTCCAACTAAAACGATAATCAATTGAAATTTGAAACTGATTGCCCAACACTAGCAATAAGACATTATTTATGCATTTCAAGTGTACAAAGTGATTAAATGTAATTAATTGAATGTAAAAGAACAGCTAGGTTATTTGATTCAGCTAACTTTAAAACCTCTCTTTATTTGTTAATATGTACAAGGTTTTGTAGCTGCCGTTTAAAACAGGAACAAATGAAATTGCAACATTTGGTTCCGTCATAGGAATGGTTGACTTGTAAAACGATGGTGCCGACAACCTCGTATAAGCATCCATTCCAGAAAAAAACATTGAGGCTGCACAATCCTGTTTATTTCGTGAGATAGACTGCGTTGTTTAAATTTTAAATAACCTTAAAATATTGAAGTGCCCTTGAGTAAACGTTAACAGAATGAGTAACACTTACACAGAAAGAGTTAGAAAGATGTTCGGAGTTCACAATCTGTACCTGAAAAATGGTGAATCCGGAAGTTCAAAAAACAAATAAGGGACGTAACTGTTTGATTCAATAAGTATATCTGTGCCAAGGGGAGAAAACGGAGGGTACGTTCTTTTCGCTGATATTCTTAAGATTCTTTTTTAGCTTTATTAAAAGGCATTCTTTAGATTAAGAAATTTAAGCGGATAGATAAAAATCTTAAGAATTCTAAATGAGGCATCTAAGCGTACTCAGCATTGGTTTAAACCAGTAGCCTTGACAACATCGAATATTTTCACTCAACTTGAAATAACAAAAATTGTTCTTTAAATTCTCTCAAAAATCTTATTTAGCGGAATTTCCATCTCGACGAAAAGAACAAACCTCTGTTTTAAACCTTTACCCTTTACCGCGTTGATTGGATTTTCTTGAGAAAACATTGTGTCAGAAAAAGAAGAAATTCCTTGTAACAAGCAATTTCTTCTTTTCCCAAAATATTTTCTACTACTACATAGGATGATTTCATTTTAAATTGCACTCAATTTTCCATTTCGTCTTAAACCTCTTTAATTTAGAATAGTCTTAATTTCAAATAAAAAAGAAAGGGTTAAAATACGCACATAGCCTACAGACCTTGCAAGCGTTATTCACATGATACTGAGATGGTAAATCTTGCCTTTCAAAACTGTTTACCAAAGCATGTCAATAGTTTCTTTTTAAACGGCTATTACAATTTGTTTGTTTCAGCATTCAACGTAAGATCAGGTTTAAGCGTTTGATTTCACTCGATCATGAGCCGGCCACCGAAAGCCGCACAATATTTGCTGGAGTATAGAAGCCACGAGTGAAAAGATGCTGAAGTCCTTCACGAAATGAAAGATAAATCGATTCTTGTGCGAAAAAATAAAAACCCTATTTTTATTATATTTCTTTAATGAAAAAAGAGAGAAATATTACCTGAAGTCTCTAGACAAATCTCCCCAAAAGTGCGTCATCTCGGGTGAATTCTGTTCAGTACATTCTAATGAAAAGATTTTTAAAGTAAAAGTTCACGTGCGCACAGATTGACGCATGACATAGCCATCAAAGTCAGTGGGTGTGGCCATGGAAGTCAGTGGGTGTGGCCATCGAAGTCAGTGGGTGTTGCCATCGGAATCAGTGGGTGTGGCCATGGAAGTCAGTGGGTGTGGCCATCGAAGTCAGTAGGTGTGGCCATCGGAGTAAGTGGGTGTTACCATCGGAGTTAGTAGGTGTGGTCATCGAAGTCAGTAGGTGTGGCCATCGAAGTCAGTGGTGTTCCATCGCCGAAAGTCAGTGGGTGTGGCCATCGAAGTCAGTGAGTCTGGCCATTGAAGTCAGTGGGTCTGGCCATCCGAGTTAGTAGGTGTGGTCATCGGAGTCAGTAGGTGTGGCTATCAAAGTCAGTGGTAGGGCTCAAGCATGGAGACTTGAGGCGCGCCAGCGTCTATTGACTTTTGCATTGACATTGATATCAAGGTGTTCACAATCACAGAGGCTGTTTTCGATTGCTAAGATAATCTTTAAACCACTGAATGAACGGCAATGTAATTCCGAGTTGTCATTTTTTTAAACGAACAACCTTTATGTCAATAAAATGCAAAACGCTTTTTGATAAATTAAAGTTATCAAACAGAGATATTGTTTTGAATCCAAAGAAATACTATTTGGTGGTATGTTTTAAGCGAATGGTGGGCAATGTGAAAAGCAGAATGTTTTGCATATATTTGATGGTGGAAGAGCAAATATAAAATCATTTTACAATAATATTCTTTCATCGTGAACGGACAGATAGATGGACGGACGGAGGGACGCAGGCCGATGACCGATCACAATAGCTCATTCAATGCTAAGGTGAGCTAAAAAGGAAAGAAGAAGAAAGAAAGAAAGAATAAACGCAAAAAAATGCAATTCCAATAATTAATTCATTTCCAAACAATATATAACGTCTTTCTAATTCTAAAACCTAGTAAATACAGCTTAAATTATCCACTCTTATTCTGGAATGGCTTTGGCTTACTATATAGATCTCCTCGAAATGCTATAGCTATTTGTCCTTTACTTCGATATTTTTATCAACTTTTTCACGAAGTTCCCAGGATTCCCATTTTCATTTGAAGGGTCATTTGTTTAGTTTAAAATATTCACCTACAGAACATAGTGTCTTGTTTAACCCATTCCAACTTAATCCCTCCTTTTTACGCCCCTCAAGAAAAAACTTTGGAAAACATTGTGGAAAATGAAGAAATTGCTTGTATCAAGCAATTTCTTCATTATTCACTATGTTTTCTATCCAAAAAGACGAAAAAATTCAAAATTCCATCAACTTGAAATTGTCGTCTGCAGCTTCTTTCAATTTGGACCAGTCTAAAATTTCACTGTGTTGGAATGGGTTAATTCAAAAATCTAAAAAAAAAAAAAAAAAGAAAAAAAACCCCAAAGGGACGATGGTGGTCCTAAATCGCTCGCCTGAGTCATCTGCTAATAAACACACTTTTTGTCGAGACCGCTTCCGGTTCGCAAGATATGGTTATCACAAGTCGGTGTGTATGTGAGTGTGTGTTATTGCGTCATTTCCGCCCGAATTTGTCCGGACTGTTTATGGACCGATTTTAAAATAGCTTGGCATAATTGTTTTCCGTTATGAGTGAAACAAACTTTTAGATCGATCCGAGGTGATGGACACAGTACAAGGTCAACGTTCATATTGGGCTCGTAGGTCTCCTGTGGGATATTTCTATGTCTTTATGTATGATGGCTTTACTCCTTATCAAACTGTAGCGGTATTCCTTTGAAATATTGTTGAAAACCATCCTCGTTTTCGGAGAACATAATTTTCAAAAAACTAAAGGCGCTTGAGCGCCTGTGTCACTTCACAGGTATGAATGTACTGATTAAGCAGTTTTTTCAAGAATTTTGAATAAACTGAATAAAATGAAAACACCAGCAATCATTGGTAGTTTGGTTGAAATCCATCGACTGGTTTCTGATAAGATTTTAAAGTTTTCAACAAAACAATATATGGAAATCATCCTCGACCATGAAAGCCATGTCTTTCATCTAATCCAAATTCTTTGAAGGAATCTTATTAAGGGTCGACTAAGGATTATTCCTGTGAGATTTGATTGGAATCCATATACCGGTTTCTGAGGAAAAGATTTTCAAAGACGTCACTATTTACCATATATGGAATAAATCCCTATCCGTGAAAACCATGTTCTTCATCCGATCATTTTTTTTTCATGTAAAACCATTAAGGCCCAGCCAAGGATCAATCCTTTGAAATTCGGTTGAAAGCCATCTACTGGTTTCTGAGAAAAAGATTTTCAAAGTTTTCACTCTATATGGCAATTATTTCCGCCCATTGAAACCATGTTTTTTATCCGATTATAATTCTTTGAAGAAATCTGATAAAGGGTCAACAAAGAATCGTTCCTGTGAAATTTGGTTGAAATCCACCGACTGTTTTATGAGAAGAATATTAAAGCTGTTACCTTATATGGTAATTAGCTCCGCAGATTAAACCATTTTTATACGATCTAAGTTGTTTGAAGGAATCTGATGAAGGGTCACCCATGGATCATTCCTCTGAAATTTGTTTGAATTCTGTTAAGCACTTTCTGAGCAGAAGGTTTTTAAATAGAAATTTACGGATGGACGCATGGGAATAGCCGCGTTTATTCAACAATATTTCTGTTATATCAGAGACTAGTGCATTCAACTATGTTTCCTGCAATTTCTCAAACGCTTAGGTCGGTAACCATAACACAGTTTGGGCCACCAGCTTTTTTTCAAACATAGGCGCACTAATCGTCTCTCGTCGATCAGTAAGATGCAAACAAGATGACAATGATGGTCCTATATCGCTCTTCTGGGAATGGTTTTATGATATATACAAAAAATAAATCCTGATTGTTTTGGGGAAGAAGACTTTTAAAGATTTCTCCTATAATCCAAGGTATATATTTTATCCAAATATATAGCGCTAAATTCCAGAGTATGGTTATTCTTGAAGTAATTTGGTAGAGGGTCAAAAGGCTATTCTTCTTTATTCCTATCTAAAACCAGGGATCACACAGACAAGGGCTAATTTTCAGAGTACAGTAATACTTTGAAGTATTTTAGTAGAGTGTCAATAAACGATTATTTAAACAAAATATCAAAGCTCTATCGTTTGGAAGACGAAGATCTTTAAAAAATTCCTTCTTCAATCCTATGTAAAATCAGGGATCGTACAGAAAAGGGTTAATTTTCAGAATGCGATAATTCTTTAAAGTGTTATGGTTGAGGTTCATTAGATGATGACCAATATACTAATTTGATATCCAAATATCAAAGGCCTAGGTCGTAAAATTGTTGAGGAGAAGCTTTTTTTTTTTTTTTTTTTTCACTTGGTTAACAGTTCTCCATGGATTTCAATCGCATGAATTATTTTGAATGAGCATGACCTAAGGATCATTTCTGTGAAGTTTGGATGAAATCCCATTGTTAGTTTAGGAGAAGAAGATTTTTTTTTTTTGTAAATTGTGAACGGACTGGCGGACAGATGGACGGACGGATGGACGTCGGACGATGATCGATCACAACAGCTCAACAGCTCAGCCGGAATAACTGTTGACCAAGCTCGTATTCGATTCGAACTAATAGCCCAAGAACGTAAGCACGGTATATTACTGACCCCACAAACCGAGGTTAGCGTCGAGAGGTAATGAGAAAACACACGAGAAAAAGAGGTTTCATAACAAACATGTTTTAATAATTTTCATAAGTCTACATCATTTATGTGGAAGTTTAAGTAAAATATATAGAACAGCCATGTATATCTATTAATTGACGGAACGCAGCTGTCAACCTGAAATAATTTAATTGTTAGTTTCGTCTATCAAAAACGAGCGATCAGATTGGTCGAAAAATTTAATTCATACCTCCATGAACAAAATTTTGAGTACGCAGCCATTTTGAATGCTTCCGCACAAAATAGTTCACTACAAAAAGGTATCAAAATTTGTTAAGTTGTTGCATTTTTCGCTCGATGCTATTAAATTATAAGAAATATCGAATGTCTTTTATCTCGAATATCTGTCTAAGTCGAATAAGCCTTTTTTTTAGCAGGAACATAAACAAGGACAACGTCTACTGACGTCTTGCGCTCGACTGGCGACAGGAAAAGGAAAATTTACCTGTACGTGACACTTAAAGCATTTTAAATGCTCGCGAAGCATAAACACTAAGCAAACTGGACAGTTATATAGTGTAATTATCAGCGATGCGCGAGCAATATGTCGTAACTACAGCTTTATTAAAGCTGTAGTTGCGACATTTTTTTTTCTGCTGATCGCCTAAAGTAAGATTGAGTTAGTAATCATATCTACAGAGCACATAGGGAAGACTCGAATAAGACAGCGTAGATGCACAGGGTGATCTGAGTTACACTACTCTGTGCATACAAGAAATTGTTTGAAATATCACCCTCACACTCAAAATAAAGTCGAAAACTTTCTACCATTATATTTGTGTAAATTCTTGTTTCTAATCTTGTTTCTAATCTGCCTAGAGACAGACTTGGTCTACATAGACGGACTGGTGGCAACGCCCGCAGGATGTTTGACTTCAATATTAAACAACTTTTTTTTTTTTTTGCAAAAAAACTTCAAGTTACAAGTTACCAAAATATAAGATGGTTGGTTGACGAAATAAACGTCGTAACTACACATTGGATAAGCTGTAGTTGCGGAGTTTACGTCGCCAAACCAACAAAATGCTTAGCATAAATGTCGACTAATGTTGGAGTTCAAAGTTCACTTCCCATCTAAATAAACGATTTGATTGGTCGATTGATTCTTTAATTGAAGGATCCTTCAATTCTTCCATATTTGGGAAATTATGATTTGAGTATTTCCTATGTATGATTGTACCTTTTCGGGTTATCCCGCCGGTCGGTTGTTGTTGTTTTATTGATGACGTAGCCTGCCACACGGTAAGATTTCAAAATGATATTTCTGAAGTAGAAATATTGGGTTCAATTGTTTCGACATCGCGATAGACACCCTCTTCGGGGAGAAAAATGGATTTGCGGTCGATAGATACACATGACGGTAATATCATTATACTTAATCCCCCGATCCATATCAAAACCAACTATAAATTATTTTGTCAATTAACCATATTTAACAAACATTCATTATAATTTGAAACACAAAAAACAATGAGTTGATACATGTTCATCGAGTGATAAGTACATTAAACTCTCCTCTAAATGAGAAAGAAAGTCGTTTCCCTGTAACCCATTCTACGTAACAAAAACTTAGAATGGTCCAAATTGGAAGAAGTTGCGGTTGACAATTTTTAGTAAATGAAACTTTAAAATTCTTTATCTTTTTGAACAGAAAAACATTGTGCAAAATGAGGAAATTGCTTGTAACAAGCAATTTCTTCATTTTTACACAATGTTTTCCAAAGCCTTTTTACTTCGGGTGCGTCAACTAAACGTCATTGTACGGGAATGAGTTGAGAGATTATCATATAACAAGATACCCTCAGACAGAACTACGTTGCAACGAGAAGTGTTTCTTACCGATACTCTTGTTCTTTCGCCGTAACAGGTATCGTAGAAGATCACATTTTCGCTGTAACATGACAGAGGCCGTAGCCTAGTTATCTGTGAGTGAAATTAAACACGCGATAAACCCGAAAGACGTTACAGACAACAGGCGTGCAGTTCACTGATCGCGGCTTTTCGATTCGATAGACCAATCAGATCATAGATTTCAACCAGAAGTAAGTTTTAATTTTTTATTAGTTTAGCGACTTAAACGAGGTTAACAACAGCTCGTTCAATATGTAGTTACGACGTTTAGGTCGTAATCCAACCATTCTATTTTTGTAACTGACCACAAATTTCGCACAAAAAGTTTTACGATCTTAGTTGAACTTCCTGTCGGAGTTCAGTGGGCATGTCAAGTGATACGTCAATTCGGAGGTGGTTATAAGGAATAAATATATGTATGAAGCATGTGGGGAAATCTGAAAAATAATCATTATAAGCAATCTCCTTTGGTCTCTCATGATTCCTTAATACAATGTTCATGAGGCGTCAAACTATAGGCCATTTTTCATGTAAACAAGTTTTAAAAATCCACTACATGTAAGTCAGCCAGCTGACTCAAGTAGGCCAGTTATATACATACAGCATATTTATAACCCATCATTGCCCCTGCATATCCAAGCAAGCAAGACTACAAACAATAATCAAATTCTTTAACTCTTTAACAAGTGCCAACTACACAGAAGCTCGTTCGGTTCCATTTTATGTCGGGTACCAAATACAGTCTCAAACTGAACTAGTTGCGCTTAATCCTTTAATGTTTTTCAAAATTTTAAATCTTTCCAAGTTCAGAGAAGACATTAATTTTAAAGTTGATTTTATCTGAGAAAATAATCATTTAGTATAGTAGAAAATATTGTGGAAATATTGTGGAAAAAGAAGAAATTGTTTGTTACAAGCATTTTTTTTCTTTTTCCACAACGTTTTCTCAACGTTTTCTCAAGTATACAACCACAGGGACTTAAAAAACCAGGGATTGGACAGGAATGGGTTAATTTACATTTAATTACATATCATAAGAGAGACTTACATTTTCTTTAACCCATTCCCACTCGATTCCTCCTCTTACGCCCCCAGAGAAAATAGCCTTGGAAAACATTGTGGATAATGAAGAAATCGCTTGTGACAAGCAATTTCTCCATTATCCACAATGTTTTCTGTCCCAGAAGACACATATTTCTAACATTTCATCAACTTGAAAGTGATGTCTGTAACTTCTTTCAATTTGGACCAGTCTAAAATTTTCTTGTGTGGGAATGGGTTAACTCAAGAGGTAATTATTTAGAAAGCTGCATTTCATCTAAGGGGAGACAACTGTTTTTTATGCGACAAATATTCTTAGTTAAGCAGCATCAACATTTCCCTTGCACCACGTGATATCTACCTGAAAATTAGGCCAATCCCCTAGGGCAATATTATAAATAATGTATTAGAATTTCTGCAAGAAATCTAATTAATGGGTCACCAAAAGATCCTTTCTGTGAAATTCAGTTGAAATCTTTCTTCCTTTTTCAGGGCAGAAGATTTTTAAAGTTTTCGCTTTATTCAATATATGGAATTTTGCCCCGCCAATAAGTCATGATTTTTCACCGATCGAAATTGTTTGAAGGAAACTGTAAATGTTTTACACTGACCTTGGAAAAATGGTATTCTTTTGATCAAAATCAATGACAGATAACTTATTACATTACCATACGACAATTTTTAGACTGGTTCAATTGAAAGGAGTTGCAGACGACAACTTATGAAATTGTTAATTATTTTTCTTCAATTTTCTGGACAGAAAACATTGTGTAAAATGAAAAGAATTGCTTGTTACAAGCAATCCATCATATTATACAATGTTTTCCAAATTGCTTGTCTTGAAGGAAGTCCATTGTGTGGCAATGAAATAAAAACAAATAGCCTCCTACCAGACATACTAGTAAAGTTATAGATAAGACGATTTCGGTTACGTTTTGCAGGAGGACGGACAGACGGATTGACGCACGGACGGACTGACAGACGGTCAACGATTTAAACAATGCCACAGCTTAGTCGAAACTGAGGCATTGAAATATAGTTGGTCAATAAACATGTGACAAATTTGGAGAATTCATGAAAAGGGAAATAAGCACGAATAGTTCAAAACGACACAACAGAGTAACTCCCCTTTGATAAACAAACTACATATTTCGCTATTGGCCTCTGGTAAACCCATTCCCACACAATGAAGTTTATGAAGCCCACAAGAAAAAAGTTTCCGATAACATTGTTGAAAATGAAGAAAGAGCTTGTTACAAGCAAATTTTCTATTTTCCATTATGTTTTCTACACAGAAAGTTGAAAAAATTCTAAAATGTCATCTACTTCAAACTGTTGTCTGCAACTCCTTTCAATTTGGACCAGTCTAAAATTTTGCTGTGCGGTAATGGGTTAAGGACGAGAAGTTTTCGATTGTTGCTGTTACAACGATTCAGCATTTCTGGAGTGTTTTGAAAGAGAATCATCAAATGACGGATTCCAAAAAAGGATTGACCAATAAAATCTTTAATTTGTACCTGAAGTGATTTGTGAACTGCGTCATTGAAAATAAGCAATTTTGCTTGGTTAGCAACTAAAACGTCGTAAATACAGTTTATTTTCACTAATTCGAATGTGCTTAAACTGCAGGTTAACACATAATCAAAAGCTATACAAGTCACAGACAAAATTACAAAGTGCTCTAAAATTAAGAAAAAAATAAGTGTTCAATTAGATAGTAACAGTGTGAGGAGAGGAAGAATTGTTTTTTAGAAACAGTTTTTCCTTTTCCAACAAAGTTCTCAGTGATCATATCTTTTCGGTGCGTCAAAAAGAGGGATTTTGTTGGGATGGGTTAATATAAAGTTTCATAATAGACCCAAGGAAGAAAAGTCACAATTCGAACGAAAATATGATCAAGAGTCAAACTGGAACATTTCAGAAAAAAAAAAATAAATAAAAACCTGATTTTTGTTTTTCATTTGTGATATCGAATGCAATATCTGTATAAAATGGGGCCTGAAATTCGAACATAGCCCACGAGTTACCTAGGTAACATCATTCTCAATAAACAGAATTCCGGGACTTTCTATCCTAAAATATTTCGCCTGTTGTCAAATCACGCGTTATGGATAATTCCGCGTTTTTAACACTATAGACTAGAACCTCTACTTTAAGCAGTAGATTCTCAATAGCCTTAATCAAGTAGACCATAGCAAAGTTACATTTTGAGAGTGTTACCTTGATTTCAGATAGAGATAACTTTAACCCGCTCCCTCACAATGACGCTATTTGACGCCCCGATGAAAAACAATCGGGAAAACATTGTGAAAATGAATAAATTGCTTGAATAAGCAATTACTTCATTTTCCACAATGTTTTCTACCAAGAAAGTTGTAAAACTTTCAAAAAAATTCATTAATTTGACATCTTATTGTTTTACACCAGTCAAGTTTTTGCCGTCTGTTGTATGGTTAAAAACACATCTTAAGATCCATGTATTGTGTACTTACTCGAATCGTCTCACCAAGTATGAACAACAAAGGGTTTCGTTAAGAAATAACGATTTCGGAATGCCTTTTACCCAAATCATATCATTTTCCCCCCACAGTATTTAGTTTCAAAACAGCTCACACAGTTTCGGCACAATAAAAAAAAAATAGGCCTTCGTGAATTTATCGTTGAAAAATAATTTTTGATTGTAAGAAATGGTATATTGAGCTGTAGTTTTAATAAAGTTTTAACATTTTATGTCTAATACATGTACTTTTAAGAAAAACAAGAGGTCCATGGGGCCTAATTGGTCACCTGAGCACAAAGAGCACAAAACAGATAAAGGTCTACCAGATGATGCTACATACAAAATATCAACGCTTTAAGCCTTCTTTTGCGAGAGAAGAATAGTTTTTAAAAGTTTTCACTATGTGTAACCTGTGACATCTGGGAACGGTCTAATTTTGAACCTGTGGCCATAATTCATACATCTTGATAGAGATACACAAGATGCTGATGCATACCACAAAAATTCTAGGCCTTTTTGTATGGCCTGTTTGGGAGAAGAAGATTTTTAAAATTTTCACTATATAAGCCCTATGTAAAACTTGTGACGTCCGGGGATTGTCTAATTATGACCCTGGGGATATAATTTATACATCTTGATAGAGATCATCAAGATAATGCTACACATTATTAAAGCTATTGACCTTTTAGCTTATGAGATTTCTAAAGTTTTCCCTATATAAGCCTATGTCAAGCTTATGACGTCCGGGAACGGGCTTATTCTGACTCTGAGGCAACACTTTATACAATCTTGAGAGAGGTCCACCAAATGATGTTACATACCAAATATCAAAGCTCTAGGCCCCCTCGTATGGGAGAAGAATTATTTCAAAATGTTCACTATATGAACCTATGTTAAACTTGTGACGTCCGAGAACGGGCTCATTTGACTCTAGGGTCATAATTTATACAATCTTGATAGAGGTCAACTAGATTATGCCATATACCAAATTACAGAGCTGTAGGTCGTTCAGTTTGGAAGAAAAATATTTTCTAAGTTGTCATTATGTAAGCTTATCCCTATCCTTCCCCGACACGCACACCTTTAACCCCGAGCTAGGCCATTTCATGACAGATTCTTTTTCCTTGTACAGGCTTTAAAGTCATTGCCCTTTAGATTCTAAATACCAAGTGTGAATCCAATCCAACAGCCGGTTCAAAAGATTTTTAAAGATGTACCCTTTTTTGTCCCCCCCTTTCCCACTCTAATTGGTTTAAATCCGTCCAAGGGTTCTTGATTAGAAGTCGGAAAACGCACGACGGGCGACGACGTACGAAACACGATCGCATAGGTCATCATGTCCTTCGCTGAGGTGACCTTAAAACTTAGGCCTTGGCGAAATATATCTTAGATATTAAAATGTAGGTAGTTGACGTATTGAACATTAGGCCTTTTTATCATGTTCCCTAAATACTATGCAAACTATTGTCCAGATACATTAGCCCTTAACCCATTCCAACACAGCAAAATTTTAGACTGGTCCAAATTGAAAGAAGTTGCAGACGACAATTTCAAGTTGATGGAATTTTGAACTTTTTTGTCATTTTGGATAGAAAACTTTGTGGAGAATGAAGAAATTGCCAAGCAATTTCTTCATTCTCCACAATGTTTTCAAAAGCTATTTTCTTGAGGGGCGTAAAAAGGAGGGATTGAGTTGGAATGGGTTAAATTCGGTTAAAAGAGCCCTACGGTTACGAGCATCCCCACTGAAACTAGCTGATAATAGCAGCATGAAAAATACAAGTTGTAAGGGAAAAAGACCAGAAATTAAACAGAGTCAAAACGTCGATTCAACTCTAAATACAAGTCGATACAAAAGTAAACGGGTAAGGAAGTTGGATTACTCTGCTAAAAGCAAAAACAGATACGAAAATAACTATGAAATGCACGACTTGCTTGACACGAAGTATTTCAGTGAAGTTTGAATGAAAAGGAAATGGAATAATTATTTAAACATTTAGGAAGTCAGACTTTTTGCTCTTTACGAATACTGTAGTTCTCCAGTGAGATCTCACTAGCCTGGACATCATTTATGTAGACAGCTAGTATACTATCAGACATAATCCGGAAAAAAAACGTGCAGCGGACAAAGGCGGACAGAATAACGAACAAACAGACGCATGCTACATGTTTTACCATACCGAGACACCAACTTCTTTCGGCAGGGTAAAGTAACAGGATTTACAAATGAAAAATTCAACTTCGTTTGAAAAAAGAAAGTAGTCTTTGAAGAGTATATTGAGGGGAATAACGAACTTTTCTGATGACGAGGTCATTGCTTTGAGCTCGGAGCCAGTATGACTCGTCACAGTAACAGGGAAATACGGAAATGCTAAATCTAACAATCGTGTTGTGCACGCTGATCAGAATCGATCCTTTTTACAATTAGGAGATTTCTGAATGAACAATGGTCATTCTTCCAGTCAAGTTTGAAATAAATGACGGATCGCTGGTCCAACTAAGCTACGACAGGGAGTTTTACTTCTATATTAAACGGCGTTTACTTATACTCAGTAACGAGTAAGAAAAGCGGTTGGTAGGCGACCTAAACGTCGTAACTATAGCTTATTCAAGTTGTACTTACTACATTATGGTCGTCAAACCAACAAAAATACTTCATAATTATGTTGGCAAGTGTCGAAGTTCAAAGTTCACTACCGGTCGAAGTGAATGATTTGATTGGTTTATCAAGTTTTGATTTATATTCGCGATCCGTGGACAGGCATACCCCGATTTACACAAATTAAGGTCTTAACTATTAAAAAGATCTGTTTTTGTGAATAATCAGAGTTCTCCTTTTAGCAAGCATTGTCATATATCATCGGGTTAACGCAAGACTGTTGTAAGTGCCACCATGTATATAAATATATGCACTTACGGCAGCGTTGCACTAAGCCATCGAAATGTACACGACAGCATATATCTCCAACATGAGCTTATTACACAACTAAACTGGTCTATATTAAGACAGAATTAATATCACTGGTTATTGTAATAGTACAATTATAATTTAATGATATTTACACCTATGTTATGATTACATAATATATAAAATATTCCTATATAGACTAACACGCGATTGCTAAGTTAATCCTATACAACTATACCGAGAAAGAGCCCGTATTATCCACGTCACGAGAACACAAAGTGCTAAAAATAGATTGAGTCCGGGAGGTGTGGAGGCGTGGTTTTGAGTGATTGCTGGTACACAGTTGGAAGTGACATTCAGTGGTGGACAGCCCTGGTTCCAGTCCTCCATTATAAATACTTGACAGGGTTCAAAACAACAGTTTTCCTGACCGTAAAGCGCAGCAGCATTTTCATGATGTATGGTTAAATCTGAAAGAAAAAAATAACAAGATACGTTCATCCAATAACACTTATAAGATCAAACAATTTCAAATGGAGTTCAAGGGGCTGCGGGGCCAGCGATCGGTAAGTTTCTGGTCGGTGATCAGAGATTAATTTTGCTGTGAAAAGTTTTTCTCAAGACTCGCATCCAGCATCGTTTAAAGATGGCCACGAAAAAGGTTAAAGTACAAAAGGTGAAACCTCTATGCCCTATGGTATGTGAGGAAGAAGAATGTTTCCTCCATTGTTTCCACGTAAAATATGAAGCACTCACTCCGACCAAGATGCAACATACAAAATATCAAGTTCAATGTTCTAAGCCATCTTGTTTCAACCTGAGCTTTAATACACCAAGATTTCACCGTTTGTTTATACATGACGAATTCCAGATATAACCCAAGGGAGGTCATTTGAAAAAAAATCGGTGGGAATCGGTGGGAGTCAACAAGAAGATGCTACCCGCCATACAATAATTCTCTTTGACTGGCGAGCCTGTCCTAATCTTACGATATGGGGGCATTAATGCTTTCCGGCTGCGGAAGAAAAAGATATTTAAGGTAGGCGTACCCTTCTTTGATTTTACGTGCAAGTCATTCCACCGAAAGAACCTAATGGTATGATCATAATATTACGAACAAACTCAGTGGAGTTCGTACCAAATATCAAAGCTCTTGGCCTTCAGAAATAAATAATCTCTGCTTCTTTTTAATTGCTGTGTCCCACAGGTATGGGTTGATTTTACTATCTAAACGAATTTGATACATGTAAAACTTACCAGAGAGAACATCCCTTTAAAAACTACCATTATGTTTGCTTCACTAGTTGAGGTGGAGGGGATTTTAGAGTACATGTAAAAGGGGACTACAGATACATGGCGGAGATTTATCTACCACACCAAGTCTAATTACACATAACCCATTCTCACACAATTTTTTTAGACTAGTCCAAATTGAAAGAAGCTGCAGACTACAATTTAAAGGATGGAATTTTGATTGTTTTCGTCTTTTTGGATAAAAAAAATGCGAATAACTTTTCTCTCGAGGGCCGTAAAATGGAGGGCTTGTGTGGAAATGGATTAAGAGAATCAGTTCTTATGTGAACAGTAGGCGAACATCATTGCGTAAATTCCAAAGGCATTAATTTTGGTTGTTTACTTAAAGTTCTCCTTTTTTGTTACAATCTAGCGGTAATTGACTGATTTCTTGCCACGCCCACTGAGCTCCAACAAAAAAATTCCACTTTGATATTAAACGGCGTTATTTTGCAAAGTTTATGGTCGTTATAATTTGACAAAGAATACGACCAAAATGACCCTAAATTGCTCATCTTGGAATGATTTCTCCAAGTCTGATATAGCCAGCCGTGCAATGCCCACTTATTTTTGGGAATCAAAATTTTGTGAACAGGTTTTCAAAAGGATCACCCAAAGAACATTCCCACCAGGTTTAGTCCAAATTGTCCCTTTGGTTAAGGGGAGAAGATTTTTAATGAATTATTCTATGATTTTCTTAAGTCTGATAAGCCTAGCCCTGCCACGCCTAAATTTGTTTTTCAAAATAAAATTTCTTGAACAAGTTGTAAACTAGAGGCGCTTGAACGCCTCTATCGCTCCACAGGCATGAATGTACTGATTAAGCAATTTTTTCATGAATTTAAAATAAACTGAATATAATGAAAATAAATCTAAATCTTTGAAATAGTTCTAGAGAACCATTTCAAACTTTTCATTGCTTTTACAAAAGTCAAGTCAAGTCAAAATTCATTAGGCAAATTTTCACTGTATAACATATATGGACATAACCCATCACCATAATAGCCATGTTTTTCAAGCAATCAAAATTTTAAGAAGGAATCTTTCAAACAGACATCATGTTATCATTCCCGTGAAATTTGGTTGAAATCCATCTACAGGTTTCTGAGAAATTTACAAAGTTTACAATATATGCCATATATGGAAAGTAGCCCTGCCCATTAAAGCCATATTTTTCATCCATTCAGAATTCTTTTTTATAATCTGATAAAGGTCACACAAGGGTCGATCCGGACAAATTTCGTTGAAATCCATCCACTGTTTTCTGAGAAGAAGAATTTCAAAGCTTTTACCATATATGGAAATAGCCCCGCCCATTAAAGTCATGTTTTTCATCCGATCAAAATTCTTTGAAGGAATCTGATAGAGGTTCACAATGATCATTTCTGTGAAATTTGGTAAAAATCCATCCTCTGGTTTCTGAGAAGAAGAATTTCAAACCTTTTACCATACATGGAAATTAGCCCCGCCCATTAAAGCCATGATTCTCATCCGATCAAAATTCTTTGAAGGAATCTGATAGAGGTTCACCATATGATCATTTCAGGGAAATTTGATTGAAGTCAATCCACTAGGTTCTTAGAAGAAGATTTTCAAAGCTTTCACCATATATGGAAATTAGCCTCGCCCATTAAAGCCATGTTTTTCATCCAATCAAAACTCTGTGACGGAATCTGATAAATATTCACTGAAGGATCATTTCTTTGAAATTTGGTTGAAATCTGTTAAGTAGTTTCTGAGAAGAAGATTTTCAAAATTTCACCATATATGGAAATTAGCCCCGCCCATTTACCCATGTTTTTCATCCGATCAAAATTCTTTGAAGGAACCTGATAGAGAGTCACCCAAGGATCATTTGCTTGAAATCTGTTCTGTACTTTCTGAGGAGAAGATTTTCTAAGTAAAAGTTTACAGACGGACGGACGGACGATGGACACAACGCCATTACAATATACAATAGCCTTCTGGCTTTCAGCCAGTGGAGCTAAAAAGATCACCCAAGGAAACGTTACTGCCAAGTTTGGTCGAAATTGACCAATGGTTTAGGAAAAGGAGATTTTTAAAAGAATTATTTCGTGTTTGCTTTAAGTATGAGAAGCCTGCCTTGCTATGCCTGATTTTTTTTCTAGATCCAAATTTCACGAGCAAGTTTTGAAAAGGATTAGCTGAGGAAAAGGGCCATCCCAAAACCATTCTTGTCAAAATTGGCCGAAGGGTTTAGGAGGAAAAGATTTTTAAAGAATTATTTAATGATTTCTCGAAGTCTGATAAGCCTATCCCTGTCACACCTTTTTGTTTAAAGATATTTTGAAAAGGGTCACAAAAGGAATACTCCTACAAAGTTTGGTTGAAATTGACCTTGTGGTTTAGGAGGAGAAGATTTTTTGAGCTAAAAAGTAAAATGGTTGTTTGGCGACCTAAAAACCGGAACTAGTTTGAATAACAATAAATATACCTCCCATAAATTAGGTCAATGTCGGATTTCAAAGTTCACTTCCGTTTAAATGAGTAATTTGATTGGTAAATTGATTATTTGATTGAAAGCCTCGATCCGTCAATGAAAGCGCATTATAAGTTGCTTTGTATGGCTATTGTTTTACAGACCAATGGTCTGTCATGAGATTAATTGAGAATCAGATCCTCCTTACATTTAAAAGCCGGTTTTGCGGTTTGAAATCCTTGGACTGAAGACACACTGCAATATCATGAGCTAGGACAACGTCGTTCCCTTCGAATAAAGGGTTAAAGGAGACCAGCTTACCTTTGCATAAAAAACCTGGTTCACCAATATGGGTGTCTCCATATGGACGAAAGAAAGGACAGCTTCTAGAAACCTGATCACAGACTTGAATACATGGTTTGATTTCTAACCCTCCTTGATAATACTCGAAATGGACCGAACACAACCAGTACTTATATGCCTCCTGAAAGTAGAAAATAAAATAAAGTTTATGCTCCCTGTTTCGATTTATCAATATAATATTTATTTCATTAATCAAAACTCCAAGCGGCGGCGGCACATATCCTTCCCACATTTGTCTCTCACTAATCGGTTGATATTCGTAAACCTAAGTGGTATAGCAGCTTGAGGCTAGAAAATGGTATAGTAGTAATACTGGTATAGGAAATATTAGGGATCCATTGTTAGGTGCTCCAGCCGCTGCGATAAGACTAAAATACTGTTAAAAGTGGCGTTAAACCCCATTCAATCAATCAAAACTCAAAGATTCGAATATGCTGAAAATATGTTATCTTACTATCTCCGGCTAGCAAATCAAAACGTTCGAATTTACCCGATGATTTCCGATGTTCAAAACATTCTATTCTAGACTCGGCTAAGCCCAACTTGTCTCAAAGAAGATGTCTTGACAGAACTACGGTTTGTTCTGAAATATTACCGAGAAGAAGAAAGCGTTTGTAAAAAAAATCTTCTTTTCTCAAACTGTTTCCTTCGATATTTATCATTCTTGGATCATGAAAACTAATGATGGAAGAAGAGTAAAAGTCTTGATTATTTGTTAACACAATATCATTTTGAAATCACAAGTCAGTCCACATCAAAATTGTGCATTATATGTATTAATTGATTCCCACACAATGACGCTTTTGGACGCCCTAAAGAAAAATATCTGGGAAAAGATTCTGCAAAATGAAGAAATTGTTTGTGACAAACAATTTCTTCATCTTACACAATGTTTCCTATCCAGAAAGTTGGAAAAATTTAATTTTCATAAACTTTAACATGTCTTCTGCAATACCTTTCAATTTTGTAGTCTAAAACGAAATTCTCCATACAGACTCGACAGATATTCTTTGCGCCTCTTACAAGACTGGTCGAAACTCAAAGAGGATGCAGAGGATAGCTTTAACCGATAACAACCCATTACTAAATGAAACAAGAGGACCCTGATGGTCCTAAATCGCTCACCTGTATTGACTGCTATCAAAGAAAATGCAACTAGAGCCAAAAAACTATAACCAGTTTCATGAAGATTGATCCAAAACTGTGGTTTCTATATTGTAAACAAAGAAATTGTCATTATGGCCCATTTTCCTTTATTATCCTAAAGAACCCACCTATAATCTATAAGGTTCATCTTTATGACCTAACAATTAATCCTGAACAAGTTTCATGACGATTGAGCCAATATTGTGGTCTCTAGTGTGTAAACAATGAAATTGTCATTAAGGCCCCTTTTCCTGTGTTTTCCAATAGAAGCTCCCCATAATCAAAAGAGTTTATCCTTATGACCTAACAGTCATTCTGGGCAAGCTTCATGAAGATTGACCCGAAACTGTGGCCACTAGAGTGTAATAAAAGAAATAGTCATTAAGGCCCTTTTTCCTGTGTTTTCCAATAGAAGCTCCCCATAATCAAAAGAGTTTATCCTTATGACCTAACAGTCATTCTGGGCAAGCTTCATGAAGATTTAGCCGAAACTGTGGCCACTAGAGTGTAATAAAAGAAATAGTCATTAAGGCCCCTTTTCCTGTGTTTTCAAATAGCAGCTTCCCATAATCAATAGGGTTCATCCTTATGACCAAACAATTATTCTGGGCAAGCTTCATGAAGATTTAGCCGAAACTGTGGCCACTAGAGTGAAAACAAAGAAAAAGTCATTAAGGCCCCTTTCCTGTGTTTTCAAATAGATCCCCCCCCTAATCAATAGGGTTCATCCTTGTGACCTGACTATTATTTTGGGATAGTTTCATGAAGATTGAGCCGCCACTGTGACCTCTAGAGGGTAAAAAAAGACATTGTCAGACAAGTAAGGCCCCTCTTCCAACAGACCCCCCCCCCCCTAATCAATAGGGTTCATCCTTCTGACCTCACAATTATCCTGACCAAGTCTTATGATGATGGAGCCAAAATTGTGGCATCTAGAGTGTAAACAAAGAAATTGTCATTAATGCCCCCTTTCCTGTGTTTTTCCAATATAACCTCCTTTAATATTAGTGCATCCTTATGACCTAATAATTATTCTGGCCTTGTTTTATGAAGATTGAGCAGACACTGTGGCCTCTAGAGTGAAAACAAAGAAATTGTCATTAAGGCCAATTTTCCTGTGTTTTCAAGTAGAACCCCCAAATTATCAATAGGGTTCATCCTTATGACCAAACAATAATTCTGGGCAAGTTTCATGAAGATTGAGCCAATAGTGTGGCCTCTAGAGTGTAAAAAAAGAAATTGTCATTATGGCCCCTATTCCTGTTTTTTTTTTTCCAATAGAACCCTCCCATAATCAACAGGGTTCATACCCATGACCTTACAATTATTTTGACCAAGTTTCATGAAGATTTGGTAAACTTGTGGCCTCTAGAGTATAAACACTAATTGTTGACGCCGCACGACGCACGACAAACGACAGACATTCAACGAACACAAAATCTCACCATGAGCACTTTGTGCTCAGGTGAGCTTAAAAATTTAGACTTGCCCAAGTGAAAGAAATTGCAGACGACAACCTTTAGTTATTGAAATTTTGAAATATTTGTAATTTATCGGTAGAAATCATTGTGAGAAACTTTTTACAACGTCTTTTTTTTTTCTTTTTTTTTTTTTTTTTTTTTCACTTGGGGGCCGTAAAAAGCGTGATTGTTCAGGAGTTGGTTAACTGAATACTAAATGCCTTGACAAGGTTGTGAAAAGAGGACAAACAGCACATTCTTCTTTTCAAACCAAGTTGTCGTAGTATTGTTCTTTGGCGCGTCAAAATACAGGATTGGTGCATTGTCGATTTCTATCAATTCGTGTTTTTTTGTTTGTTTTGTTTTTGTTTTGTTGTTTTTTTCTTTTAGATGGCACCAAAAGTGCACCATAGTTAAACGAGAAACTCCCCAATGGTTTGATATAGCAACAAGATTTCCCATGTACAATATTTCCTCCGAAACAGCGAAAGAATTATTCCACAGTTTAGAGACGTTCCCCGGGGACTTTATCTAAAGTAATTGAACTAAACATTAGTTATATAGACGACAAGACGCTCCGAATTCCTGCGATTGATGGCCTAGGCTTGTGTATTGAACGTATCGTCGTGGTCGAGCTAAAACCTCGTAACTACAGCTTGAATCAAGCTGTAGTTACGCGATTTTAGAACGACAGCGACAATATACAGATATTAGAATATGGATTTCCTTTTTTTCAAAAAATCATTTTACTCGGAGGTGGCATGGACAGGACAAGAGGCCTTCTTTTTGACACGAGATTAATTCTGGTCCTAAGTAGCTCACTCGAGTTCTAAATTGGACAAAGAAACATTCACATCCAAGTTAGAAATTAAATCAGATACCTGTATGCAGTTTACAAGAATTAAAATAAAAGGGCCGAGATCGCTCGCCTGGGGTCTTTGTTGAACAAAGCAACCGAAACTGAAACTTCAAATAAGGTCTTAATTGTGAAGAGTATAGCAGTTCAAAAGGCATATAAAAATTGGTGAAATTCACCAAATTATCATTAAGTCATCCTTTTCCGCATTTTTCATAGAACTTTTATCATTTTCAATCAGATTTATCCTTCTGGCCTAACAATCATTTTAATCAACTTTCCTCAAGACTGGACGAAAATTATAGCTACAAGAGTGTAAACCAAGGAAATTGTAATTAATGCCCCCTTTCTCGTTTTTTCATATAGAACCTTCCTATTCTAATCATTCCGACCACGTTTCATCAAGATAGGGCCAAAATAGTGGAAGAAATTTGTATAAAGGCCCCTTTTCACAGGTTTTTTTTTTTTTTTTTTTTGCGACAGAATATTCCCATTTTCGATAAGGTTCAACCGTGAGCTAACAATCATTCTGACCAGGTTTCATCAAGTTTGAGATAAAACTTTGACATACTTAGCACGCCGGACGACAGACATTCAAGGATCACAAAACTTCATCTCAATTTTCAAATGTCTAAATGTAATATTTTCAGATATTTAAAAGGAGGTATTTAAGATGATTTGGTTATGACTTTTCATAACTAAAAAAAAAAAAAAAAAAAGATACAAAAATAGTTCGCGTACGATACGCAAAATAAGTCAACGAAGTAAAACCCTATCGGAACCGGAATTCATAGGGGAAATACGCTATATATCGATTGTATCGAAAACATTTGTGGTTTCTATGACGTATCATTCACGTCATTACGTATCATTCACGTCATTACGTATCGTTTACGTCATTAGCATCGAAAACATTTGTGGTTTCTATGACGTATCATTTACGTCATTACGTATCATTTACGTCATTACGTATCATTTACGTCATTAGCATCGAAAACATTTGTGGTTTCTATGACGTATCATTTACGTCATTACGTATCATTTACGTCATTACGTATCATTTACGTCATTAGTATCGAAAACACTTGTGGTTTCTATGACGTATCTTTTACGTCATTGGCTTCCGCTAGCAATACAGTCGTTATCGACATCACCCGAAGACTAACCATCCCCAACCGATAAATTTTGATGTCTAAAAGTAGGGCAGAGGGATCATAGTATATATTAAATTGAATTTATTATGAATTTAGTCGATTAAACAGGAAAAAAGAATATTCAAAATGAAAATGATATTCATAAATTGTGGAAATTCAGTTTTTTCCCTATATCAAATTTTCATAAAAAAAACAGTTCAAGAGCCGCTTTAGATAACACTATTTTTTAGTATCTTTTTTACGTTCAATATACAACAGCATATAAACCTTGCATCCGAAATCTTTATTGATTTTTTGCCTGAGGGAAAAAAATCGTGATGAATGAGATTTTTATTAATTAACTCTTGATCTGACGGTAAACAAGACCAAGTGTCGTCCTACTTTTACTCTTTTTGTTTATATATATTTTCATTTTTATCCTACTATCCATCCGACCCATCCATTCACCCGTCCAACCAACCATCTATCAAATCACCCATCAACCCATCAATCTATCCATCCATCTGCCCATGAATCCATCCATGAATCCATCCAAGAACCAAGAACAAACAAACTAATCCCCAAATCCAGCCATGAAAAAGCAAATTGATCAATCAATAATCAATTAATCAAATGATTCATCAATCAAATACAATAACGAGTCGGTCTGAGCCGGAACAAGTAAAATGTTATTAAGATATATCTAATTTGGCCAATCGCGGTTGTTAATCAAGGAATCTATCGACCAATCAATTTATTTATTCAGCCCGGAACTGAGCTGTCAACTCCGACATTGGCCGCCATTTTCTTTCATCTTTTTAAGTTAGTGTGTCGACTTAAATTTCGTAACCACAGGTTATTCAAGTTGTATTTATGACATTTAAGTCGAGAACCAACTTTTTTCTATATCTTTTTTATAATTGCTACTTGCCATGATTTTTTTAAAAAAAAATCGCCGTTAAACATTGAAGCGGAACTTCCTGTCGGAGTTAATGGGCGGGGCCTAAGGAGTCAGTAGGCAGTACCAGCGATTTGTCAATTTATAAGGGGTGAGTTTTAAATAACACTATTTCTCTGTAAACGTCTTTTTCATAAGCTTATACCACTGCATTCGAAACCTTTATTGAATATTGATAAAAGCCTTTTGCCTAAGGAGTCCCGAGAGACTAATAACGGTGGCATATTTATGCGCCATTTTGTTTTACTTTTGTTCTCGTATAGCCGACATTTTGTCCGTCAACAGGAAAAATTCGATATTCAGTCTTCAGTAGAATGGAGAGAATGGAAGAGATGATAGTGTGGGTAAATAAGGGATCGCTAGCTCCGCCCACCGTCTTCGTTTGCCACGCCCACTGACTCGACATAGTCATAGAATGGCGTTATTTGAAAAAATTAAAAAGCTGTAACATGTAATCCAAAAGGTAAATGGTTGGTTTGGCGACCTAAATATCAAACATCGTAACTACATCTTGGATAAGCTCTATTTTCAACGTTTAAGTGGCCAAAACAAAAATACTTTTCATTAATATTAACCAAGTTGTACAGTTCACCTCCGGTTTAACTTAATGATTTGATCGGTAGAATGATGATTTGATTAACAGCCGTGATTGGTCAATTTGGCAAGGAAGAAAAAGGAATGAGATAGGGAAAAAAAAGGATGAAAAAAAAGCGACACAAAAAGACACAATCGGAACTCCTCGTTCAATTCTACGAATCAATTTTGATTCGTAGAATTGAACGAGAGGATCCGATTGAAAAAGACACACACAATGAAACAAACAGAACAGACAACTTCTTATTCACAGTGAAGAATTTTTCAGTGAGCAGAGTAAAAAACTAACAACTTGAGTGACAAAATCGATGAAAAAACGCTGCATGTCAGATAAGCATAACGGGTGTTAAACACGCACATTGTTCAGGGGTCTATCGACAGAAATACGAAGCAGCCTCGATGTTTTTATGACCCATTTATTTTATTGGATTTTCTTTTAACCCTTATTTTCTACTGGCCAAAACCGAGGCCAGATTTTATAAGGCCACATGCGAATGCGCAAAATATCTTTCCTTAGCCCTATGTTGTGGGTGTTCATTTGGATGTCTCGATGAGAGGTAAGTTGTCAGATTCCGTCAATTCCCATTGTTTTGGATTCGCCTGTGTCGAAGAACTGAACTGTCTATGCCGAAGTAGTATTTAAGTTCCGCTGTAACACAATACCAGACCACAAAATTATAAAATTGTCCTAATTAAAAGAAGCCGCAGGCAAAAATTTTAAGTTAATGGAATTTAAAAATAAATATTTGTATCTTTTGGTTAGAAAAGGCAAAAAATTTAAGTTAACGGAATTTTAAAATAAATAGTTGTCTCTTTTGGCTAGAAAACTCTTTTAATAATGAAGAAATTGCTTGCAACTAGCAATTTCTTCAATTTTCTCAATGTTTCCAAAACCTCTTTTTCTAAAGGGGTGTAAGACAGCGTCATTGTTTAGGATTGGATTAATAAGAATATGGTAATAAACATATGTTTCTATACTTAACAATTTATTCTAGTCTTTGATAATGATTGTTATCTATTCTATTCATTCTATTTCCATCGATACTATGGAAATTTTACAAAATATTAGCCCTTGACATGCTGAACCCGGAATATTCCGATTTTGGCAGGAGGTGTAGACAAAGATCAGACTGCACTTATGTGCAGGCTGATCTTAGTCTATACCTCCTGTTTGTACTTTTCCTGCCAGAGTTGTTTATGAAGTTGATTTCTAAAAATAAATATTGATTATTGAACAACAAGTTCTATCAGTGCTTTCAGCAGTTTGATTTGACACCAATTCAGTAAGGTAATTTATACAGCATGACAAGGGTTAACAAATACGAGGTAACACGATGATACAGGATACACCATTTTAAGGATTTAACAGGATCTATTTGTGAATCACTAGTCGGTTTAGATTCTCGCTGATTTTTAAGTAATACATATGCAATTTAAATTAAACACTTTTTAGTCTCTAGCTGTAACCTCACTGTTTTGCTGATCAGTGACGTGTCAGTCTGTGAGACACAAGGTAGGTAATTCCAGGGATTGGAATATAAAGTGAGAGTGATGTATCTTAGTTTCTTTCAAACGCACATTTACTAACAGCCTGGGAGACGGGCCAGTGAAACACGTCCAGACGTTAGAAAGTGATAGATAACCACAACCTTGTCATGCGACCTTGACATTTGTAAAATTATATGTGTACCGATGACAGATATTACCATGTGTTGACAATGAGCAACGTATCCTAAAATGGCTCAAAGAAATAGGAAATGAAGAATTTTTTTTAAGTTAAAAAGCATAGTGTTAAAATGTTTACATTAACCTAAGAGTATCAAGGCTAAGCCCTAACGTATAAAATACAAACCATGCTTCTCGAAAGCGTAAAGAATGGAAGCTGTTCACACGCGAATGCGTATGTCTATGTTTGTGTTCTATTACAATTATCATTATTTTTGTTCGTTTCACCCTTTCCTGATCAATACTTGGCTTTTACGTCCCTGTGATTTTATATATGAGAAAAAATAGTCGAAAAAGAGGAAATTGCTGGTAACAAGCAATTTCTTCTTTTTCCACAATATTTTCTTCCCCACGAAATGGTTGTTTAAAATAAATAATAATAAAAAAAACAATTATTTTCTGCAAAACCTTTGAATTTGGACAGGTCTAAAATTTTGCAAAACAGGAAAGGGTTAAGGTATGCAGCCAGACAGACGCATGATCATTTTATCTTTCATTAAATGAACATCAAAGACTGCATAACCTTTGTTGTTCGTGAAATAAACTATCTATCTATCTTACACTTACAAATGATTCTTCATTTCTTTTTTGCGAAAAATATATAAAAATGTGATATGTTTTCGGGAAAAAATCTCAGGTGGACATCCTTTTTCAAGAAATTCAAAGAAAAGCATAACTAACTTTGGTCCTGATTTGATGTCATTCAGTAGCTTTGTTTGGATGGGGTTTAACGCCGCTTTTAACAATTTTCAATTATATCGCGGCGGCTGGAGCACCTAACAACAAATTCCTAGTATACATCGCACCAGTACTACCACTACATCCTTTCCTAACCTCCAGCTGCTACCCCAGGTTTACGATTATCTACCCATTGGTGAGAGACATATTTCGGAAAGAATGTGCCGCCGCCGGGGATCAAACCCATGACACCCCATGTTTGAGGATTGGGAGTCTGCTGCGCTACCAACTGCGATATGACAACTTGACATTCAGTAGGACAAATAGATCGAAGGGAGGGGGTAGATCTACAAACAAAGTAAATTGATCACTGATTTATCTGGGTAAGTTCACCAAGAAATTAAGCTGATCTATCAGAAAACATTAACGAAAACAAAATAACATGCAGGGTTTGATTTGATTAAAGAGAGGGAGTGTCTGTGTCTTTATTTCTTTTTATTCAAATAATGTCTCGACGAGGTTCACTTGTTCAGGTAGTTCCTTTGCAACATCAGTGCTAGGTCAGATCTCTAAATGGTTTTCAAGAGGACCCACTGACAAAGTCCAGTGGAGCTTCCAGGAGTCGAACTCGCAACTTTCGACACCACTTAGATTACAAGTCCTCACAACCACTAACCACTACGCCTAACAGGAACCCTACATAGAGAGCAAACTTACAGAAAATATTGTAGACTAATGGGAAACATTGAGGGAATATATACATTAGTAAAATAAAATAAGGCAATACTTAAGTGTTTAAAATTTTATAGTCCTAAGCAAGTGAATTGCTCGGAATATGCAAAAGATTTAAATGGTTTCTTTTTATCTCTATGTAAAATACGAGATGCTACTACAAAGGGCTTATACTGACCCACGTGTTATAATTGACCATTTGCTGACCCGCCTATTACTCATTTGGCAACGCCCACCGAGTCCGACAGTAACTCCCACTTCGATTAGAACCAGCGTTATGTTTCAAAATTTATGGTCACTGGCATGTAACAAAAAATATAATGGTTGGTTGGCGACCTAAACGTCGTATCTACAGCTTGAATAATGTCGGGGTTCAAATCTCAATTCCGGGCTGAATGAATGATTTCATTGGTCGAAATAGTTCTTGATTGACAGCCGCGAATGGTCAATTATCAAGAACACAGTTTCGTTCGAGCATATGTTGTTAAAATGACACTTTCTAATAAACTAATGCAATGTTATTTGAAAATTGAACAGAATCGTTACAGCAGAATAGAATCCAACGGCCTTAACAAATTACGAGAGAAATCGATTGACTCGGGACTGTACCGGAAGTCAATTGATTCTTTATTTCCGGTAAAACAAAATGGCACATTAACCTCGTTAGATGAATTATATGGAATGTAAACAGGGCTGCGAAAGTCGTTTTACTATAATTATGATTAGGATGGAGTTTCTTCTAAACATTTAAATGTTCCAATCATGCCTTATAATTCCGAGCTAAAGTGAAGCTTAATCCGATAACGCATGTAGTAAGCGTTGGTACAGACAAACCCTCTTTTCCTGATGATTTCATAGCTGTATACATGCCAGAGGTGTTGGGGAAAAGAAGGTAACGCCATTCTCAAATTCACAATTTTTCGACAAAAAGCCTTTGCTGTGAATACTCGACAAGAACATTCCGATGAAAAGGTAAGTCTAACACAGTTTAGGACAATTTTTTTAAATCTAAACTTACCCCCTCTACCTATGGATCAGTTTGTATCTCAAAAACAAATTTCGAAAAATTGCTTTCTAAAAAGAGAATCCTAATTTGAGATAAAAGAAATATCTAAAGCACTTCATGTAAGAAATGTTCTGTGAGGTGTTTGATAGTAAATCAACGGTAATTGAATTTTAGTTTCGACCGTCATGATTAAAGTGTTTTGACTGGCTGAATCTATTTTTCATAGTTTCATAAACAAAATTCTGGCATGCTTCAACAAAAAAGCAGGCCTATAAAACTCAAAACTAGTAAACAATACGCTTTTATAGCATTGAATTATAAGACATGTTTCCATAGATGTAAGGACCTAAAGACTAGAGCACACTAATGTATGCATGCGCTTCGCGTATTCATAAAATGTGATTAATCCTTTAGTTTTCGTACCCCCCCCCTCAAAAAAAAAAAGAAAAAAAGAGAAAAAGAAATATCTTCAGTTCTTAAATTTTTGCGCTCCATGGGTACCATCACAACTAAGACTGGCCTCATTAATATTAACCATTGTCCTTAAGACTTGCAAGACATAGCAAAGCACGCGACATTGGACAAGTTCTAAGGATAATAGCCCCCAAGTAAAAACAATTGGGAAAACATTGTGTAAAATGGCAAAATTGCTTGTGACAAGCAATTTCTGCACTTTAGGTAATAGTTTCTATCCAGAAAGTTGAAAAAAATAAAATACAATCATAAACGTTAAATTGTCATCTGCAATTTCTTTCAATTCAGACCAGTCTAAAATTGCACAAATATTGAATAATATGTGAAGTTTTGCTAAACAGCTATTACCGTTTAAGACGAGGCAAATAATGTTTGTCTCTATATCTAGGGAGATCCATCCAAGCTATTTTGAGATCAAAAAACTTTGTCAGTTACGATCGTCGGTGCTTTTTCCAAGTACGGTCAAACCTGTTTGATCAGCTACTTTGATATATCTCCTCTGCCGAAGAGAACTTTTTTAAGACAACCCCGCGACCAATTGTTCTACATTTTCATGAACCACTAGTAGAGCTCCAACTATCCAAGCCAAAGGTGACTACTTTTATGCTCTTAAAAATAGGAAAGGCCAGATTTTAATATTTCTCGTTGAAAAACTATTTTGATGAATCATTGAAAATGTAATGTACTTTCTCATAAAATTAATTTTAGCAGGTCATACTTTCACCCATGTTTCAAGGATCAAGCTAAATTAAAGCAAGTTATACTGTCACTCAACTTCCAAGTATCATACTTAATTAAATCACGTAACACTGCCACTCAAGTTTCAAGGATGTTCTTTCATTTTAGCACGTCATACCATCACATAAGTTTCAAGGATCATGCCAAAATTTAGCATATCATACCACCACCCAAGTTTCTAGGACCATGCTTAATTTCAGCACGTCCCACTATCACTCAAGTTTTGAAGATTATGCCAAATTTTAGTACGTCATTCTATCAATCAATTTTTCAAGGGTCATACTTACTTAAAGCAAGGCATACTGCCACCCAAGTTTCAAGGATCATGCGTCAGATGGACCAGTTTGTAAGAACAAACTGATCCATCTAACACATGGACCCTAATAAAACAGTCACCTGTCTGACAGAATCACCTTGCACAGCCGTTGGTTCTTTTAAAGTCATTTCATACAATCTGCGATAAGCTATGTCGTTTTTCCCTAGTAATACTTGTATATGCTAATCAAAATCCTGTATTTACATTTCAAGTAAATGAACTATAAAATTGTGCCCTGGGCAAGACGAACGGTGTTATGAGACGAAAGAATTCAATTGTACTTGTAATTGGGTATAATACTGTACAGCACGCTTAGTTCCTCCTCAATACTCATCGTACTAATCATCTGGAGTGTGAATAATACCGGGGACGAATCGTTCAATACGGGAGCTAATTGTGTGGACGGAGTAAATATCTCTCGAGGCAGAACCTCTCATCTCGGTGGTTTAGTGTTCAATTAAAAAAAACAGAATTGAGGCAAATGAGTTTGTCATAAAACCAACCGCTCTTTGACACCGACGATTCGGTATAATTATGGAGATGGGGATAAAAGTGACCAAACCGAATAGGGTGTAATCTATAACGCAGAGAGGATGATTGACCAATCGCTGACCCCGCCCAATTACTTCGTTATCCCCGCCCATTGACCTTACAGAAGTCCCGCTTCGATTTGGAACTAAAACAATCTATGGCCAGTAGCATTTTAGAAAAAAGTAGAATAGTTGGTTGGCGACCTAAAACTCGTAAGTACAAATTAAATATGCTGCAGTTACTGTGTTTACGTCATCAAACCAACAAAAAGTAAACAAAAATGGCGGCCAATGTTGGAGTTCAAAGCTCAAATCTGTTCTAAATAAAATATTTCATTGGTCGACCGGTTATTTGATTGACAACCACGGTTGGTCAATTGTTTGTTTCAATTTAAGATTAACTTACCTTCACGGAGTGAAAACCCTATATGTTCAAGAGCGAGAATGAGCTTAGTTGTTCGTAAGATGAAAAATTAGAGCGAAAAACATTAGATTGTTTTATTTTTTCAATTCAAAAAAGAAACTTTTTTTTCGGAGAAAATCTTTGAAAAGCGGGTCATTCCACGCGTCATTTATTTGGCAACCTTATGACGTCATATGTGTCTTTAGACCCGCTGAAATGACGTTCAGCCCGAAACGAAAGGAGGCAGGGCTAAATCCACTAAAATGGTGAGTTTATAATTTCTATAATTTCACTGGTTTGTCGGTGAAATTATCAAGTGATAATCCACTAAGAGATCTCGATAACTCATCGAAAAACATTAGAAAAGGTGTTAACGTTTTTACGGAACATTATTTAAGGCCGCCACTTTTATCAAGAACCTGACGAAATTTTTTTACACTGGTTCCTATCCTCAGAAGTTCTAGACTACAAATTAAAGTTGCTTGAATTGTAAAAGTATTTCTCTTTCTTCGGGTATAAAACATTGAGGGAAATGAAGAAAATGTCTATTTTCAATAATGTTTTCCAATCTTATTTGTTCATTTGTTACATTTTTCATTCATTTTTATTATATTTTATTTTTTTCTTGAGTGTAGAAGAAAAATTGTGATAAATTGTGAATGGGTTAAATATTGTGGAGAAGTTACATCTACGAGAAATCGAAAAACAAAAGTCAAAAACGTGTATTGTTTAAATCGACGCAAGTACATGTACATGATATGACAGGTACAAATGGTGCTGTTCGCTGTAAAGTCGCACGAGTGTAGACCTGTGGATCACAGCCTCGCATAAAATGGGATCTTTCTAGTGTAAACATTTAACCACTTGGTGAAATTTTTTAATATGAAATGACGAATTAGTCATTCAGATAATAGAAAAACGTGTTCTTCGTATATTTATCTAAATTATAACTTCTGATAGTTTGTCTTTAACCCTCTTCTGTACATACCCGGGATTTTACGTATCTCGAATTTATACTTGAGATAAGATTGTGGAAAAAGAAGAAATTCTCAAGGAAGTTCTCATTTCAAATTTCACCAAATTTTCATTGTCGTCTGCGACCTCTTTCAATTTGGACCAGTCTAAAATTAAAAAAGAAAAAAAAAACGCTAAGGGTTAACTATAGTTGCAGTAGCCACCGTCATAGCGCAGTTTGTATCGCGTCGGACTGTCAATCTAGAGGTCCCGGGTTCGTTCCCCGACGGCGGCACTAATCCTTTCCGACTATTTGTCTCTTACCAATGGGTCGATAATCGTAGACCTATGTGGGATAGCAGCTGTAGGCTAAGAAAGGATGTAATGGTAGTACTGGTGTGAGAAATACCAGGATTCCATTGTTAGGTGCTTCAGCCGCCGCGATATAACTGAAAGATTTTTAAAAGCGGTGTAAAACCCCATTCAAAAAGAGTAGTTGCAGTAAGATACAAAAAGCGTCTACATTTGTTATCCCCGAGCTTAAAATAACGTTGACGCCTTATAAACAAAGCGTCGCCATTCCAGTAATTCCTCATCGTACTTTATTAAAAAGTGAGAAACAGATCGTTACACCAAATTCACTACTTCTCAAATTACTGTCTTAAGTCGACAATGTATTTGCTTCCATGTAAATTAATTTGGGTTATTTGATTGGTCAATTAATTTTTCTCATTGCAATAATTCTGTATTTTTGAAGTGCTTCTTTAAAGAATGACTAGTACATTTATTTGAAATGATATCATAAATGATAATTCATTGTTGTTCTAAAGGAACTATCGTAAAATGTTGCTACTATTTAATATCTATCATATTGTCTTGGAAAAAAAGAAATAAAGAGAACACCTGTTGTTGTTGTTGTTGTTTTGATGTTGTTTTCATTGAGGTCAAGATATTTAATAACCTATCACACAGTTTATAATGCAACTCTTAACAGTATTTCAGTCATATCGCGGCGGTCTGGAGCAGCACCATGACTCGGTCCGACAACGCTATAATAGGAACAAATTTGACTCTTACGGGATTCGAACCTACGCGGATACGGCAACGCCGCCTAGCGCTAGGCGGCGTTGCCGTATCCTCGTAGGTTCGAATCCCGCAAGAGTCAAATAAAATATCAGTTCCCCACTGGGGTTGTAAAAGACAAGAGTCACTGCCGTAGTTGAGAGAATTTAATATACTATAAATAGGAACTAATTTGGTCGTACTTAACCCACTAGAGTCATGAACATCGTAAAATTAATAGAAAAAGAATGAGTTGAATGACAGAGTTTAAACAAAAACAAAGCTTTGAATGAAATAAAGTGTAAAATGTAGTAATCACCTTTTTTTTGAGGATTAGAGTGAGATATTTGTACGACTATTTGACTATTTGCTTTTAACAGTGTTGCGGTCATTTCGCAGCAGCTGCAACACCTAATCATGGATTCCGTGTATTTCTGACACCAGTACTACCACAACATTCTTTCAAACACTCCAGCTGCTCATCCCGCTTACGTTTACGATTCTTCCATTCATTGGAGGGCGAGAAATACCAGGAATCCATTGTTATGTGCTGTCGGCAACGATATTCGTTTCGACCTGGGATCGAACCCGGGACCCAGTGATTAGGTGTCCTACGATTAAATTTTAGACTGGTCCAAATCTATAGATTTTTTTGCAGATGACGATTTATACTAAATGGAATTTAAACTATTTGATTCCATTGGAGGGAAACATTGTGGAAAATGAAGAAATTGCTTGTCTCAAATAATTTCTTCATTTCCCACAATACTTTAGAAATCTTTTTCTTTCTTTCGGGTCTTAAAAATGCGAAATTGAATGGGAATGGTCTAAGTACCGTACGTGTTTTGTTGAGAAGGATAATATGTGATTCGGAAACTCAGACAGACCCCGTAATACGTAAAGACGCATCTAATACGATTTATTCGGCATCAGAAAACTTTGTCACAAAAATCAATACAGAAAATTGGGAAAACGGGCTACTCGTTTATACATCCGAACAGTTCTTTTTATTTTCGCTGCTCTTACAGAAATCTCCACTCCAGATTAATGAAAATAGTCTAACCGCAGAAAAAAATGAAAGAAACTGGGATTTTTTTTTTCAAAACTTTGTCTTTTATAGGTTCATTAATAGAACAGGATTGACGGAGCGCGAGGTCAGTCAGAAAATCGATCGATCAATCAAATTATTAATTTAGATCGGAAGTGAACTTTGAACTCCTACAATAAACCATTCCCACACAAAAACGTTTTTGACACCCGGAACAAAATACGATTTGGAAAACATTGTGGAGAACCAGTCTTGTTACAAGCAATTTCTTCATTATCCACAGTATTTTCTACCTCAAAAGTTAGAGACAATCACCAATCTAAAACTGTCGTCTGCAACTGCTTTGAATTTGGACCAGTCTAAAATTTAATCTGCAGGTAATAGGTATTTGTTGGTTTGGCACCTTAAACGTCGTAATAACAGCTTATCTAAGGTGTAATTACATTGTTTGGGTCTTGAACAACCAATTTCACTTTGTATCACATGTTACTGTTATTACTGCCCAGAGTTTTCGCAAAATAATACCGTTTTCTATTTTACTTCCTACCTAAGGAGAGTGGGCGTGGCCCGCGATCTGTCAATATCACTAAGATACAAGAAACGTTTACGGGCGCAGTCTGAACAGAGTCGAAACTTTTCATTCTTTGTATTTTGGTTCACTCTAGAATCACAATTCTATCTTCTTAAATGTTTTTTTTTTGTATATCTCTTATTCTTTCTTATCAAATATTTTGTTTTGCTTATCTCTTATTCTATCATCTCAAATGGTTTGTTTTGTTTATCTCATTTTGTTTCTTATCAAATGTTTTGTTTTGCTTATCTCTTATTATATCTTCTCAAATGTTTTCTTTTGTTTATGTCTTATTCTTTATTATCAAATGTTTTGTTTATCTCTTATTCTATCCTATCAAATGTTTGTTTTGTTTAACTCTTATTCTTTCTTATCCAATTTTTTTTTTTTTTTTTTTTGTTTATCTCTAACTGACTTCCGCTGTGTCCTATCGTAAGGAGGTTCCTCGTTCGAATCACAGACAGTCTTCCTAGGAAGTATGAAAAGTAATCTCTAATTGACATCTGCTCTGTCCCACCTCTTTTATAATTATTTGGTTTAACCCATTTCCACACAGTGACACTTTTGGACGCTCCTCAAGAAAAACATTTGGGAAAACATTGTGAAAAATGAAGAAATTGCTTGTTTTAAGTAATTTCATCAATTTCCTCAATGTTTTCTATCCAGAAACCTAAAAAAATCAAACATTTCATAAATTTTGAATTGTCGTCTGCAACTCTTTCAATTTGGACCGGTCTAAAATCTTGCTGTCTGGGAATGGGTTACAGAAGCCTCGGAAGGTCCATTTTCATTTGCCGGGTCAACTAAACGCCAACAAAAGAATCAGCACTCGTGACCCACCATTGTAGTCACCCGAAAATATTTGAGATAATACAAAAGGATCGAAGGCTTTGTTTGTTTGAATGGAGTTTTACGCCGCTTTCAAACATCTTTCAGTTATATCGCGGAGGCTGGAGCACCTAGCAATGGAATGCTGGTATTTCTCACACCAGTACTACCATTACATCCTTTCCTAGCCTCCAGCTGCTATCCCACATAGATCTACGATTATCGGCCCATTGGTGAGAGACAAATAGTCGGAAGGGATGAGTGCCGCAGTCGGGGATCGAACCTGGGACCTCTAGATTGACAGTCCGACGCGCTACCAACTGCGCTATGACGGCGGCTGGGATCGAAGGCAGCAGAGGTCAATTAGATTAAGCTCTTTAAAGATAAACATGTGATGAGGTGGAATTGTATCTTTCATTCAGAAATATATGTCAAACGTGAACAGTTTCGACTAAGATCAGTCTTCATAAGTCGCTAGACCAACACAAAATGTTAACAAAAATGGCGGCTAATGTTGGAGTTCATTGTTGACTACCAGTTTAAATGAATGATTCCATTGGTCGACTGTTTTTTGATTGACAAAGCGATTGGTCAATTGTTAAAATACAAAACACTTATTCTTATTTGATTCTCGATTCGACTATCAAATTCCCCGCATTCTGCTTGGATGAAATATTCGTTTCATACCCCAAAGAAAACACTCGGAATATGGAACTACTTTCTATGTCTCCGCACAAAGTACATGTAGGGTCTTAAAAATGTCCTAAATTGGTTAATATAGTGTTTTATTTTTTGGTGTTCTTAATATCAAATTATGATACATGAAAACAATATTTTTCTTTACATGATAAAAAATGAGGACAAACGTTTCCTTTCCTTTTATTCCAATAATTAATGTTTGAAACGAAAAACCTAATGACATATAGCTTGATTAGGTTTTTTGTCTCATACCCCAATGAAAACAGAAACAATATTCTCTCGGATTCTTGGTCGATTACCAGACAAAATTTACGACTGGTCCAAATTGAAAGAAGTTGCAGACCACATTTTCAAATATTAGATTTTTTCAACTTTCTCGGTAGAAATCATTATGTAAAGTGAGATTATTGTTTGTTACAAGCAATTTTTTCATTTCACACAATGCTTTCCGAATTGTATTTTCTTGAGGGGCGTCCAAAAGCGTCATTGTGCGGGAAAGGCTTAAATACAGCTTGATTATGTTTTTTTATATCATACCTCAATGAAAACGAAAACAATATACTCTCCGTCTCTTAAATAACTTAGTTGTTTCATGGGGAAGATGGTTTTCCTGTCCAAAAATCAGACAGCTGTGAAGTAAGGAATCAGTGCGATGTCAAAAAAATCGATAACGATTGACAGAACTTGTGCTTTTTCCCGGAAAATTCAACTGGTGGGAAAATGTGTTCTCTTCAGATTTTTTGGGGAGTTTTTTTCCCCGATTGATGTGAGAGCAGAATCCATCTTGATAATTGGGTGTTTAGGTATCCTGTGATCGGCTTAATCCGTTCCAACACAATGGCACTTTCTTGCTTTCTTGATGCCCCCCCCCCCAAGAAAAACAATTGGGAAACCATTGTGTAAAAGGAAGAAATTGCTTGCTACAAGCAATTTCTTCATTTTCTACAATGTTTTCTGTTAGAGCGTTGAAAAAGTCTAAAGTTTCCTAAACTTTAAATGTTTGTTTGCAACTCCCCGCAGTTTGGACCGTCTCCCACCAATGGTTACATAATCGTAAACCTAGACGCGTTGAGCAGCTGGAGGTAGTGGAAGTGCTTGTGTGACAAATACCAGAAATTCATGGTTAGGTGCTCCAGTCGCCGCGAGATGACCGAAATCCTGTTAAAAGTGGCGTTTAACCCACCCAATTAATCAGCATTGACCAGTCTAAAATTTTGTCGTCTGGCAATGGGTTAAGATGAGAAAAGGCTCGTTAGATAACTGTACCCGGCCCTGCGTTCAGAATGAATAAAACGTTTACTAACGTTAAACAAGAGAGGCTTTGGCCCTGGTGTGCTCTCCTGAGACACCGGATCTAGTTTTCTTCTAACATTCAATGTTAAGTTTAGGGTATTGATACTGGTAAGCCTAACCAGTGTTTAAACATTCATCGGCTGTAACCCCACAGTGGCTCTGTCCCTGGGGATCTAAACGTCAAGATTTTAGCAATTTTCACAGAATTGTATAAACAGGTACTGAATACCAAATTTCAAGGCACTAGGACTTCCATATTCAGGAAGAGAACACTTTTTGTCCTCCCCTCGGGACCCGAGAGTAAATTTCAGCCAATAAAAACTTAATACAGTAAACTTTTTGTTCCCGACAAAAAGCAATGTCAACTAACGTCATTTGAGCGCATGCATGGCATTTCCAATCATTACACATATGCGCCAAATAAAGACTTAGATCAGCCTGTGCATCCGCACAGTCTGATCAGAGTCTTCACTCAGCGCTCTGTAAATAGATAGTCCCTCGAAAGCTTCTTTAGACAATCAGCGAATATTCTAATTTCCCCGAATGGCTGTTCAGGGTGCTCAATGTGTGCAAGTCACGCACATGCGAAATGGTTGGAAATGTCACGCACAGATTCATTGATACCTCAATTAAACTGACTTGACAGGGGTCAGCGGGTGTGTTGGCGGAATTGATCGATCGCTAGCCCCGCCCACTTACCCCGTTCGTCATGTCTGTTGACTCCGACAGGAAGCCCCGATTCGATTATAAATGACGTTATTTTTCATAAATTACGGCTATAAGCATGCACCAAAAAGTAGAATAGTTGGTTTTGCGACATAACGGCGGGGCCAGCGATTGGTCATTTCGTTTGAAACCTCACTCGAGATACCTTGTTTCGTGAACAGTGATTAGCCGATTGAGTCTGCGCAAGTGGTGAGCGACCGAAATTTCGTAACTACAGTTTATTCAAGCTGCAGCTATGAAGCTTTTGGTCGCATACTGGCGAACTGCGTCAAGCTTAGAAGGGAAGTAATTTGAAAAATCAAAATAGCCCATTAAGATCGTTTCGTAAATAGGCGACAAACCAGCTTGGATGACGCTGTAGTTACAAGCTATTGATCGATTTTTTTCCTTTGTATTGCTTGATAGCATTTAATTATGAAAGTAAAAAAAAAAAAAAAATGACGAGAATATCTTTTGCTTTCATTGACTTTTGAACCTAAAATCTTAATAAACTAATGTTTAAATCCGCTTCGCGTATTCATGCAGTGTAATTAAGTTTTTCGGTTCGAACCTAAATGAAAACAGAAACAATATTCTTAAGTAAAGACTTTGATCAGACTGCAACGCTGCGCACGCTAATCTGGGTCTTTACTTAGCGCACATATGTTAAAGATAGGAAGGTTGGATTCATACGAGATAATTCTAGATCACTGAACTTCGTGAATAGACACTAGTAATTAAGGAGGAAGCAAGACGTATTCCGAATGACACCAAATCACAACATCTCGACACATCTCGACTGGACAGCGGTGATAGGTGTATAATTGAAACCGATCCAATGTCCATTTTAGTTACCCTCTCTGTCTGATGGACATCTTATTTATTTATTTACCGTATGATAAGTCCATTTCTTGGGTGAAAATGTTTGCGGTTAGAGTCATAACAGTAGAAAATAGAAAAAAAATATTGCGCATTAATAATTTTCGAATCGGAAAATGTGACATACAAAAAACCTTCCCATATACTGCAAAGTTTATAAACTGATCTTCAGTAAACATCTTCTTTAAGGAGGCATATCTTTTTAACTTATAGCAAGCAACTATTCCTTTAACCACGATGTTTTCTAACGGCAAGACACTTTTTACCACCATGTTTACGAAAAGGCACTGACTTTTAAGTTACCGATGGCAGCTGCAACTGCATTAAATTTGTTATCCTTCCGCTTTGATGCATAATTTCATGCAATTATAATTTATTTGTTAGTTTTGTCTATCAAAAACAAGCGATCTGATTGGTAGAAAAATTTCATTCATACCTCCATGAACAAAATTTTGAGCACGCAGTCATTTTGTATGCTTCCGTACAAAATAGTTCCATACAAAAAAGTATCAAAATTTGTAAAGCTGTTGTATTTTTTGCTCGATGCTATCAAATTATAAGAGATGAAGAGAATATTTTTTGTTTTCATGGAGGTATGAACCGAAAAACCTAATCACACTTATGTATGAATCCGCTTCGCGTATTCATACAGTGTGATTAGTTTTTTCGGTTCATTCCTCCATGAAAACAAAATATATTCTCTTCATCTCTTAAATGGAATATTTCATTTCTTCCAGTACCTGGAAACAGCAGCTTATTGCAATAATCAGTGGATTTGCGTATGTTAAGTTTCATGTCCATCCCAGTAATAATCACCCTTCCTTAAAATTTATGGACCATTCGGCAAACTCGTCGTGAGAGAACGAGAAATCCAGGAAATCTGTTAGGGGAAAAATTCGACAATACGGCAGATTTGTCGGGAGAAAACGGACTTTCCAGGGATCCCGTTGGACAGAAAGGGGCCACTAGAGGAATCCGTAAAACAGTTATTTGCAGAATATTTCGCTTCATGCATGAGTCATTCACTGCTTTTAATTAGAAAAAAAAGAGAACAAAGGTGGTCTTAGATCGCTCACCTAAGATCTTTATCAAAGAAACCTCAAACTGAAACACTAAAGCAGTCCATATTAGTGAAGCGAAAAGTAGTTCACAAGGCTTGCAAAATTTGTTAGTTTGGATCAAATTGTCATTGAGGCTTATTTTTCCAATTTTTTTACAGAACCATCTTATTTTTAATATTCTTTACCCATGTGACCTAATAATATTTCTGACATGGTTTCATCAAGAATGGGTCAATATTGTGACCTCTAGAATTTACACACAAAAAAAAAATCCATTAAATCCCCTTTTCCTGTGTTTTTCGATGGAACCTTCCATTTTCAAAAGAGTTCATCCTTATGATCTTACAATCATTAAAAGCAAATTTCATAAAGATTAAATCGAAATTATTGTGGCCGCCAGAGTGTAAACAAACAAAGAAAATGTCAGAAGGGCCCCCTTTTCAATGTTTTCCAATGGAACCTTCCTATTTTCAATAAGTTTCACCCTAATAATGTTACAGTCATTCTCCCCAAGTTTCTGTAAGATTGGGTCGAAATTCTGGCCCTTGAACTGTAAACAAAGATATTATCATGAAGGCCCCTTTACCAGTGTTTTCTAATGGAATTTTCCTATTTTCAATAGATTTCACCCTAATAATGTTACAGTCATTCTCACCTAGTTTTTGTAAGATTGGGTCGAAATTCTGGCCCTTAAACTGTAAACAAAGATATTATCATGAAGGCCCCTTTACCAGTGTTTTCTAATGGAATTTTCCTATTTTCAATAAGTTTCACCCTAATAATGTTACAGTCATTCTCACCTAGTTTTTGTAAGATTGGGTCGAAATTCTGGCCCTTAAACTGTAAGCAAAGATATTATCATGAAGGCCCCTTTACCAGTGTTTTGCAATGGAACCAACCAATTTTCACCCTTATGACCTTACAATTATTCTGACAAAGTCTCTGCAAGAAAGTTTTGTTCTCTAGAGTGTAAAGTATGAAATTGTCCCGTGTTTTCCGATGGAACATTCCCGTTTACAAAAGGGTTTATCCTTATCACCTAAAATTCTTTCTGATAAGTTTCATCAAGAGGGTGTCGAATTTTAGGACCATAGCGTGTAAACAGACAAAAAAACACTTTCAATAAGACCCCAATGATTTTATAATTGAGTAAACATTGTGGAAAAAGAAGAAATTGCTTGTGACAAACAATTCCTTCTTTTTCCACAATATTTTCTACATAACTAAATTGTTATTTTTCGAATTGAATCGACTTAAAATTTCATCTGCAAAACCTTTGAATTAGAACGGGTCTAAAATTTCGCAAAACAGGAAAGGGTTAAAATAAAACCAGGATAGACATCTTGTTCATTCAGATATAATGTATGTCAAAGGAGAAAGGTTGCCGGCTCCTCCGCTTTTCCAAATACGTCTAGAAAGCTACATTTAAACTTCGTTTATGTGTTTGTGACAGTTTATTTACGTTTTAGATGAACCCTTGTTTTCCACAGACAATCCTGGCGTCATCGCTCTTTCTAACCGATATTCATACACATTTAAAAGTAGTACCGAGTGAATAAACTTACAGATATTCATACTCGTCATACAATCGGTGTCTTTTTTCGACGTTGCTGTGAGTGGCCTAATTGTTTTAGAGTAGATGTACATAAAAAGTAGTACCGGGTGTATTAACTTACAGATATTCATACTTTCGTACTATCTGTTCGTGGTGGTTTTTTTGTGTGTGTGTCTGTGTGTGCGTGTTTGTTTGTCATGATTTTTTCGATGTTGCTGGAAATGGCATAATTCAGTTGTTGTTTTAGTATATACAGATGTACAAGTTAGGCTGTTGAACAAAGGTCAATTCTGTCTATACAGGTGTATACAAAATTGACCTTTGTTCACCCACTATAACTTCTACATCTATATTCACGTTGAAAGGTAGTAAGTAATAAATAAACTCATGGATATGTTAACTCTTCATAATACCCATTTCTTTCCTCGGAGTTGCTGTAAATGGTATCATTTAATAGCAGTCATTGTTTTAGACTATATTTACATTAAAGAGTATAAAGTTATATAAAAAAAAACTTAATAGATATATATACTCTTCACAGGTATAGACAAAATTGACCTTTGATCACTCACTATAACTTGTACATGTTTATTCACATTGAATGGTAGTAAGTTTGTTTGTTTGTTTGAATGGGGTTTTACGCCGCTTTCAACAATCTTTCAGTTATATCGCGGCGGCTGAAGCACCTAACAATGGAATCCTGGTATTTCTCACACCAGTACTACCATTACATCCTTTCCTAGCTTCCAGCTGCTATCCCACACAAGTCTACGTTTATCGACCCATTGGTGAGAGACAAATAGTCGGAAAGGATGAGTGCCGCCGTCGGGGTTCGAACCCGGGACCTCAAGATTGACAGTCCGACGCGCTACAATGGTACATTAAAAAGTACATAGTAATGAATAAGATATATATACTTTTCATAATACCCGTGTTTTTTTTTTTTTTTTTTTTTTTTTTTTTGTTTTGTTGTTGTTGTTGTTTGTTTGTTTTCAGTGCTGCCGTATGCGACTACATAACATCGTTGTTGTTTTAGAGCTAATATACCTGAAAATGTAGACACGAATTAATAAACTTTGCTTTACAATCCAAAATTACGAGATATATGAAAACATTAGCCACCTTACCTATTATAAGGTGACTAAATTTCAAATTGAAAGAATTTTCAACCGGCATATCAAATTGGGATAAGTTAAAATAAAAAGTTCTTAAAATAGAACACACTGAGGGAAATGTAGAAATTGCTACTTAAAACCATTTCTCATTTTCTTGCGACGTTTTTAAATCTTTCTTGCTTGTGGACGTGAACAAGCGGCATTGTCCTCATGGCACGGTGATAAGTTTCAGCAAGTTTGCGAAAGATCGTCAATTTCAGCGAGTTTAGAAAGATTGAAACAAAATTGTGACTTCTAGTGAGGAAAACATGAAATTGTCAATAAAGCCCCTTTTCTAATGATATTGGTCAGAATGTCGCCATATTTAATAGAGTTCTTCCTCGTGACTACAAAACTTTTCAGAAAGTGAGCTAAAATTGTGACCTGTAGAGTGTTAACACTTAATCGTTGACGACACAGACGAACGACGGACATTCAAAGTACCATAAAAGTTCAATATGAGCAAGATATACTCAGATAACCTAAAACGACAGAAAAACACTGGGGGTGGGTGAATGATATTGCACGACTAAATCTTAAATATGGTGTAGCTAGTCTCTGTGTGTGGTTTTAATGTTATTATTGCACACGTTCTATTTCTTATATTTTGATGATTTTTTTTTTCTTTTCATTTTTAAGATATATAACTTTTATCTCAAGAACGTAGATGCTGATTTAACCCTTTCCCGTTCAAATACGGGATTTTACGTTTCTTTAATTTTATACTCAAGAAAACATTGTGGAAAAAGAAGAAATTGCTTGTAACAAGCAATTTCTCCTTTTTCCACAATATTTTCTACCACGTAGGATGGTTTCATTTCAAATGGCACCAAGTTTTAATTGTTGTCTGCAGCCTCTATCAATTTGGGCTAGTCTAAAATTTCCAAAAAAACGGGAAAGGGATAGAAGCACAAGTTACAGATCGCCACCTACAACACCCAAAAAACCACAAACAAACTAACTGACAAATCAAATAATTCATTTGAAATTTGAACTCCGACAACTGTCAACATTTTTGAGAACTATTCAATTAGGTTTGGATTTCAGAGTATGAAAAGGAGAACATTTTTTAATTTTAAGCCTTTTCCCGTTTTTCAAGATTGTAGTCCTGTCCAATTTGAAAGAAGTTGCAGACTACAATTAAAGGTGAGTGCAATTTGAAAAGTTAACATCCTACAGGGTAAAAAATACTGTGGGAAAAGAAGAAATTGAATGCTTTTCCCACGATATTTTCTTAAGAAAAAATCACTTAGACACAAAAGCAAGTGTCTGTGCAGGAAAGGGTTAAACAGGTGTTTATGCTCGGGTTTCTGGAGTTTTAACGATACTGGAACAAGGTCAATAATCGGTAAGAAATTTAGTTCTCAAACATGTCGATCTCATGTCTATGAAATTTTTACATGAGGCGTATGAAAATCCCTTCATTTGCAATCAACATTTTGCTGAATTTCATCGTTATATAATATGATTTATCGTCTAAAACGGTGAGCCACAAACCTTTACAGGGTGTTTAGAAAATGCTCTATACTTCAATATATACCATGTCATGTAAATGAATGAAGAGATAAAGAGAATTTTTTTTTTTCATGGAGGTATGGACCGAAAAAACTAATCACACTGTATGAATATGCCAAGCGGATTCATACATAAGTGTGATTAGGTTTTTCGGTTCATACCTCTATGAAAACAAAAAAATATTCTCCTCATTTCTCATGATTTAACAGCATCGAGCAAAAAAAGCAAAAACTTCCAAATCTTGATACTTTATTAAATAGTACTATTTTGTGCGGAAGCATACAAAATAGCTGCCTACTCAAATTTTGTTCATGGAGTTATGAACAATTTTTTTGGCCAATCAGAACGCTCGTTTTTGATAGACGAAAAATATTAAATTATAGCGGTATGAAACTCATCGACATAATGCTGAAATGTACCATCACGGTCTTTAAGGCTTATCACGGTTTAACAAAGTTTCCAAAACTTCCAGAATTCCAACATTTGAGATGAATAACTGTCAGATTTTTTTCCTATGAGTGACGGATTAACATCATTCTTTCTATTGATATTTTCAGATTTTTTCCTTCAATATAAAGCAGTGACGGTTAAGCATCACAATAAAAATTAAACTCGTGATGGGTATCCATCCCATTGAATGGTGATGGTTAGCCTTATATGATACGGGTTATTCATCAGCTAAACTGATGACCCACACGATTTTATTGATTGATTCATTGAATGGGGTTTAACGTCGCTTTTAACACTTTTTTCAGTCATATCGCGGCGGCTGGAGCACCTACCAATGGATTCCTGGTATTTCTCACACCAGTACTATCACTACATCCTTTTCTAGCCTCCAGCTGCTATCCCGCTTAGGTTTACGATTAATCCACTCATTGGTGAGAGACAAATGTCGGAAAGAATATGTGCCGCCGCCGGGGATCGAACCCATCCACACGATTTTATACTGTATCTGGTATGTAATTCATCGATACAATGTACATTCACGTAATGCCGAAATTCACTGAACCATCGCGGCTTTTTAAAAGCTAATCACGGTATTTCAAATTATCTAAAAATTCAGAATTATGATACTTCTTATCCGTCGCCCTTTTTTTTTTTATCAGTAACGGATTGCTGTCATTCCTTCTAAGACTATTTCTATTACTTAAATATGAGTCAGTGAGGGCCAATCTTCGCTATGAAAACGAATTTTGTGACGAGTATCTGTCACAACGAGTAGTGACGGTTATCGATCAGATAATCGACTGGTAAAAGAGCATCTTTTGATAACATCCTTCATTGTCTCTCTTACACAGGTTCGACTTCGCTTATTAACCCTTTGCTGTTTGTTTTTTTCTTTTCTTTTTTTTTTTTTTGTTGTTGTTAATTTTACATTGGTCCAAATAGAACGATGTTGCAGACGACAATTCAAATTTGACGAAATTTGCAATGAAACCATCATATGTGGTAGAAAATATTGTGGGAAAAGGAGAAATTGCTTGTTACAAGCAATTTCTTCTTTTTCCACAATGTTTTCTGAAGTATAAAATCGCAGAGACGTACAATTCCGTGTATGTACAGCAAAGGGATAAGCGATAACTCTCACAGGCTTTTCTGTTGTTGTTGTTCTTGTTGTTGTTTATACAGGCTCGAATTTACTCAATCGAGATATGCTTCAAATTTGATATTCAACCAGAAAGAATTTATGAAGCGAGTCACCCTTATTTAGATATAGGTTGATGGCAACTCCAATGTAATTTTGGAAATTGATTTCACACGTGATCTACACGTGACTGACACGTGACGGTGCACTCAAGTTTCCATTCAAATTGATTGGGGTTAAAAGGTTTTCTCTGCTTTGTAGTCAGTGCAAATCACTAATACAAATTGCAATCTAGTGAGGGGTATCACGCTGACTTTGAGAAATGCACGTGTATAATTTTATTATCTTCCGTAAAACTCATTTGTAAGAGATATATCGTAGTAATTAGATATCGAGATTTACTGTATCAGCTTATTTTTTCAAATAATTTAATTAATATCTAATTTCGTCTGTCAGAAACGGGTGTTCTGATTGGCCGAAATGAAATTCTTACTTCCATAAACAAAACTGTGAGCACGCAGCAATCCTGTATTCTTGCCCTCAAAATAGATCCATAAAAATGTATCAAAATTTATAAAAACATTTTTGGGGTGTGTGTGTGTGTGTGTTGTTTTTGTTTTGTTTTTGTTTTGTTTTTTTCCTCGCATGGTGTCATTAAATTATAAGAAATGATGAGATTTTGCATATGTTTTCACGGAGGCATGAAACGACAAAACTAATCACACTTATGCATAAACCCGCTTTACATATTCATGCAGTGTGTTTGTTTTTTGGTTTCAGACCACCGTGAAAACCAACAAAAAAATATTCTCCTCATATCTTACCAAAATCCAGTTGTAGGCAATAATTTGCCAATGGGTGAACAAAATGTCGCAAATGAATATTAATTCAAGCTGTAGATACGCTGTTTTGATCGCTCGTCGACGAATTATCATCGTGTCAATGGATATAGAAAGCGTTATAGGCGAAGTCAGATGATCAGCTTTTCGCTTAGCATCTTCAATCGAAATGCTGAAAGTACTGTAAGCTAGCAAAGCATAGTTTTGTTAAGTATTCTTCTTTGCTAAAGGTTATCATGATAAATAAACGAGGTTAAAGTAACCCAGGAGTTAACCAATTACAACACAACACAATCAAAGACAGGTTCAAATTAAAAGAAGTAGCTGATGATAATTCCAAGTTGGTTGAATTTCCCCTAGTGGGTAGGAAACAATGTGGACAATAAATAAAACTGCTTGTAACAACCAATTTCGTCATTGTCCACAATGTTTTCAAGGGCTTTTTTCTTGGGGTAATTAAAATGGGGATGGGTTATAATAGTTTGACAGAGTTCTCAACAATTTGAACAGAGTTTGCAATATTCCTGAAATATGTGAGAACTATTTCTTATGGCGTAGGCATTCAATGGATTAAATGATTAAGCCTCCAGAGGTAGTTTGCACTCGTTGAACTTTGAGAAGACCTCAAAATTTCTTCTGATAACTTAAGCTACCAAAGCTGACGCTTTGCCAGCTAAAATAACATATATATATTTATATATGCAGTACATCATATAAAATGATAACGATATAAACGGAGTTTAACTTATTAGCCATTCCTTGATCATCTAAAGTAAATCCCATTTATAAGCATTTTACCGTTATAAATGGATAACGATATAAAGGGTGGAGTTTATTTTATTAGCCATTCATTGATAATTTTCAGTTAATCCCATTTATAAGCAAAATATCGTTATAGATGGATATCGACATAAACGGAGTTGGTCTAATTAGCCATTGATCATCTTTAATAAAACCAACCCATTTATAAGCAATATATCATTATAAATTGATATCTTTATAAAGGAAATTTGCTGTTTTGGCGTAAAGTTAAACATAATCAATCCGTAAAGCTTAGTCACAAGCGGTGTGTCGTATTAAAGGATATCTTTATAAATGAGTTATGATATAATCTTTGCGTTTAACACCAACAGTATAACCAACTTATGAGCGATGAATCGTGTCGATGGCTGTCACTATAAGTGAAGTCTAAATGAAAAGTTTAACTTTGCGTTTAAAATCTGAAGTAAAAACCAGTTATAAGTGTAATATGAATATCTTTATAACCCGAGTTTATTGTTATGTCTTGTATAGTAATACACAGTCAGAACAGCCAAGTATTAGATCAATTAACGGATAAGTGGTCCCGCCCACTGACTCCGCTTGCCACGCCCATTGAGCTTCAACAAATAGTTAAACTTAGATATTTGTCGGCGTTTATTTGCGAATTTGTATCAAACAAAAAAAAGTAAAATGGTCGGTTGGCGACCTAAACGTCGTAACTACAGCTTGAATAAGCTGTAGTTACGACGTTTAAGTCGTCAAACCAACAAAGGTGTTTCAAATAAATGTCGGTAAATGTCGATTTGATTGACAATTCTTGATCCGTATATTTCGTATTAGACCGGATGTGACCTTTGAAAACACCGACATTTTGATACTTTTTGTTGGTTTTGCACATTCAAGCCTATTCAGGTGAATTTATGACGTTCGTTCTTGTCGCCATCCAAGGATTAGCGATTGTTAGCGATTGTTGTTGTTTCATGTCCCTATCGATATATTTTACAAATTTTTTTCTCATTTTTTACCTCCGACAAACTGCCCTGTCGGAGGTCAGTGGGAGGGTTCTAGCGATCCGATAGGATAGTGAACATAAAATCCAAGTCAAACGAGAGGCCCATGAGGGCCTGAGACGCTCTACTAGTTATCAAGTTTTCTGTTAAAGAAATCTGATATTTATGTTTAAACTCAAATATGATCTAAACACACGACAGTTTGAGCACGAAATCATTTTTTGGGTAAAAATCAATTCGCTAAGAAAGCCAGCTGAATTTCTGTATTGGGCGAGAAAATTGGATGCAAATAAGTCTAACTTGGCGAATATCGTGGCGTGACTCGCCGTATTTTTTTATGTGAGAACTAGGGAGACGAGGGGTGAACATTTATGCTGTAGTGACTTTCCTGTTCTCCTGATTAACAGATAAAGGGATGATTTAACCCGTTACCAGACGACAACATTTTAGACTAGTCGAAATTGAAAGAAGTTGCAGAGGACGGATTATTTTTTCATTTATGAAATTCTAAAAATCTTTGTTTTTTCGGGGGTAGAAAACATTGTGGATAATGAAGATATTGCTTCTCATAAAGCATTACAGTTAAAAAGTTGAAAATTGAGAGCCCATTTTTTTCTTTCATAATCTGCAAGATGCGCTTTATTTCCAAAGTTGTTTCAGTCCCTAGAAGCAAAATTTAATGAAACTCAGTGGGCAACCAAAATGTAGTAATTAAAACTTTATTCAAACTGTAGCTAGGGCGTTTCTGTCGCAAACAAATGATCTCTCGGAGAATCATATTCTTTAAAGAAAAGACAACAATACAAGCCCGTAATTAACCCTAGCTGATATATCAATAGAACTGATTACAGCTGTAAAGTTTCCACAAAATATCGCGTCACGGCAAAACTGTCCAAATAGTAAGAGAGTAGGCAAAGGATTAAATGATTTTATGAATTTTAATGGATAGATAATAATTGGTCTTTTCCATCTTGACAAAACAAACTAAGCCACCGCAGTATACTAATGACTGTATAAAGAGAAAGCGGGGAAAATTGCACAAAGAAAAAAAGGGGAAAAATTGCACCAGATTCGAGGATCGCCGTTTCCAATCAATTAATCGATAGACTAATCAAATCATTCATTTCTGTCGGAAGATAACTTTGAACTCCGACTTTTATGTTAGCAATGTTGTTGCTTCGGCGTCATAAACGCCGTAACTGCAGCTTGTTCAAGCTGGGGTACATTTCACTTAAGCACTTTTGTTGGTTTGGCGACATAAACGCCGTACCTACAGCTTATTCAAGCTATAGATTTGACGTTTAGTTCGCCAATCAAAGATTTTTTTATCATATATACCCTGTTCACATATTTTACAAAACAATGCCATTTACTTTCTCAGCTGAACTGCCATGAAAGAGAACAATAGACGTGACTAGAAATCTATCAATTATCGACGGACCCACAGCATACACAATTATATCTAAAGTTCGCTGCTTTTTCAAACCACAGGTCATATTTTCGATTTTAGATCACAAAGTCGTAATTAAAGCTTGAAAAGGGCTGTAGTTAAGACAGTCTGGGCAACCGAAGATGATATTTTAGCTCATTTTCATTTGTAACATATCTCAATAAGAGAATTGCGTGATAGAAATAGCCCAAGAGTAAAGAAGATACAGCGCATCTATGAATTTATCAAATAACTGCCTATTTATCGACCATGTAACAAACAAAAAATTCTTGACAGAAAGAAATTATTATCGATGAAATCTTAGCCCTTTCCTGTTTTGCAAAATTTGGGACTGGTTCAAATTGAAAGAGGTTACACAGACGAAAAAGATAATCGGATGCAATTTGAAACGGTATCATCCTATGTGGTAGAAAATATTGTGGGAAAAGAAGAAATTGCTTGTTATAATCAATTTCTTCTTTTTCCACGATAATTTCTCAAGTATGAAAGCTCAGGGACGTAAAAAGCAGGGATTGAACAGGAAAGGGTTAAATAGAGAAATGATCGCATCTCTAAATATTTATCTAATAATGGTATTTTGTCGGCCCTCTTAAAAACAGTGTGTATAAATAGTCTATGTCCAAATTTGCAGGAGGGCCACGATGGTCCATTCCTCACCGATGGCACTTAGTGAATAAAGTAACCCTTTTCCGAAAGGTTTTTATTCGAACAAGGTTTGTAGAGGGTCACGCAATTTAAAGCACATGTATGGAAACTCGAAGCATCATGATTTTGCAACAGATGCTTCGAGTGTACCATGCAGAACAGGAAGGTCAAATGCAGAACAGGAAGGTCAAATGCAGAACAGGAAGGGCAAATGCAGAACAGGAAGGGCAAAGGCAGATCAGAAAGCCCAAAGGCAGAACAGAAAGCCCAAAGGCAGAGCAGGAATTGTACCCGAGAAGTATTTGACATACAAATTTTGTTAAGGGTCACAGGATTAGATCACATACAAAATATGAATAAAACAATGATTTTAGTCTTTCTGATGTAATGAAAACCAACATTTTGGTCCGAAATCAAATTCATCTTACCACTTAGGTCATCTCCATTTCCTCTAAATTTAGTGGGGAAATCATAATTTAGCCACTTGTTCCAGAGGAATTGATTTTTTTTCAGCAATTATTGAAAAACAGATGAAATGAAATGGACGGGCGAATGATTGAAATGATTGAATGGAGCTCTACTCCCTATCCAACAAACTTTCGGTTATATCACCGCGAAAGTTATTTATTAGTGTGCTTCCTGGTCATCACGAGTAGGCCAGGGCGCTGAATGTCTTGCTCACGAACATATCAGTGGCGAGGCCGGGATTTGAACTTACAACTCTGGACCTTTCTCAGATTGGGAGTCCGCTAACCTAACCACTGTGACATTCAGAAGAGACAACGACAATTTGTGTTGCATTTTCGTAAGCCAAGGGTTCTAACTCCACCTTGTTCCTTACGTTCGTAAGGAACAAGGTAGAGTTAAAACCCTTGGCCTGCGAGGATGTTTATGCCTAGATGAGCTATAAAGTCATTGCGTGTTAAAAGGATTTATCAAATGGCACCTTTTTTGTCAGCTCTCTTGAAAACGGTGAATCGGGGAAAGGTTAAATTCGAAATAATTCGAGCATTTGTTGCGAGGGATCTACAGGTAAAGAAAGGTTGAAGAAATTTCATCGAGAAGCAGATTTATAAATTGACCGACAAATCGCTTCTGGCAATCGAAGCATGAATCGACCAAACAAATAATACAATTAGACCGAAAATACACTTTGACCTCCTAATTTGGCAAATATTTTTGAGATTTTATTTTGTTTGTTTGGCGATCGTAGCTATCGTAACATCGTATCTACAGCTTGAATTTGGCGCCAAAAAGGAGAAACCACGAAACCACAGTCATCAGCTAATATGTTTAGTTTAAAGCCGCCGCCATAGCGCAGTTGGTAGCGCATCAGGTTCCCAATCTTCAATCATGGGGTGTTAAGAGTTCGATTTCCGGAGGCGGCACATATCCTTTCCGACATTTGTCTCCAACCAATTGGTGGATAAGCGTTAACCTAAGTGGGATAGAAGCCGGAGGCTAGGAAAGAATGTTGTGGTAGTACTGGTGAGAGAAATACCAAGAATCGATTGTTAGATTCTCAAGCTTCCGCGATATGATTGAAAAGTTGTTAAAAGCGGCGTTAAACCCTATTCAAACAAATACATTACATACATTAATACAATCTGTGTAATATCAAAAATTATTCAACAGCTTAAGTTCAATCTAGAGTCGTGTTTCATATTCTGTAAGATATTCTCTTGGAATCCGTTTATTTTGAAAGGGATCAATTTGAAATGAGTGTATTCAGAGCTACAGTTATAGGGAGTAATCCGTATTATACATTTAAATAATTTAATTCTTAGTTTCGTCTATCAAAAACAAGCGTTCTGATTGGTCGAAAAATTTAATTCATACCTCCATGAACAAAATTTTGAGCACGCAGTGATTTTGTATGCATCCACACAAAATAGTCCCATACAAAAAGGTATCAAAAGATGCAGGTTTTTTGCTTTTTTCGCTCGATACTATTAAATTATAAGAAATGAAGATAATATTTTTTTGTTTTCATGGAGGTATGAACCGAACAACCTAATCACACAATGTATGAATCCGATTCGCGTATTCATACAGTGTGATTAGTTTTTTCGGTTCATACCTCCATGAAAACAAAAAATATTCTCTTCATCTCTTAAATATTTCACCAATACTGTCGCAAATATTATGCTGTCGGTACTCATTCGAATCGTCTCGTGAGTACCCACAACATAGGGTTTCTTTGGGAAATAAGGGTTTTCGAATACTGTTACACCCTCCCCCCCCCCCTCTTATCTAGACCGCTGTTTATTTGATATGAATAATTTTCAAAGACTATTGTCATGAAAAGCGGCGAAGTCAGATCGATGAAAAGTCACTGATTATCCGCCGCTTTACCGTCTTGAGATTCCGTTAAAGAATACACATAAAACAGCATCAAAAATCTCGCCTTACAAAACCTATTAATACGAGAAACGTTACAAAACTTGTCATTTGTTTCTTTTCCACGCTTCGTTACCATAGAAACGGATAACTCCGATGTCTAATGTAGTCTTGTATTGCAACTAGTACTCTTTTCCCCGTCAAACAACGGAAAACAGGCCCATCAAATCGACAATATAATCATACTGTTGACAAACAAATATTTATTTTGTCAGTCCCCAATCCCGGCTTAGACGATGTATACCATTTGTTAAGATAACTGTTTTAAAATAAATCAATTTTCCTGGAACTCTTGTCTTCCGATATATTAAAATTTCTTTTGAAAGGTTAGCGATGCGTTTGACAGTTAAGGTCAGAATATCTGGAATTTCAGTAACAGGGGGCTTATTCCTATCAATAAAAGAAAACTTGTCGCAAATAAAAGAGCTAGAAAGATATCTTTGCAGAATACATTCTTTACGGTATACAATAGGATCCCCCTTTCATTTTTGCTCGAGCTACCAATCTAAATTTAATAAAGCGACAAATATTAGAATCCCCTTTCCAAAAAGTAAAAGTTCTGTAACCCATTCCTACACAAAAACATTTAGATTGGTCTAAATTGAAATGGGTTGCAGACGTAAATTGAAAGTTTGTGAAATATTAGATTTTTTCAACTTTCTGTAGAGAAAACAATGTGAAAAATTTTACCAATGTTTTCCTAATTATTCATCTTGAGAGTCATCAAAAAGCGTCACTGTGTTTGAATGGATTAAAAAGCGGATATACTTGCTCTGAAAATGGTCATATCAAATTACTTTTGGTGCTTCAAATCATTTGAATCGTGCTTATAATACATTCTACGAGGTTCGAAAAATACAGAATTAATTGTGAAAAATGCAATTATCTATACATGCAATTATGTATTGATTCTTCTTATTATGTCAAGAAAACTGGTCTCGAAACTAGGTTTTCAACAGCCTCATTAAAATCCACCAAGAAGTGTAGTAGTGGTTGCGCATACAAGAATTTTGGCTACAAGACTCCTTTTTGATCGACGTAGAATTGACCAATCGCGGCTGTCAATCGAATAATCAGTTGACCAATGAAATAGTTCATTTAGACTGGAAGTTCAGTTTGAACTCCAACATTGGCCGCCACTTTGGCGAATCATTTTTGTTAGTTTGGAGACTTAAACGTCGTAACTACAGCTTATTCAAGCTGTAGTTACGGCGTTTAGGTCGCCAAATAACCATTCTACTTATTTGTAATATGCTACTGGCGCAGTTTCCTGTTAGAATCAATGGGCGGGTCAAAAGGAGTAAGTGGGTGGGGCCAGCGACTGGTCAGTTGGACCATAAAACGCTGGAAATATGCGCTATGTCTCATTTAGACAAGCATTTGGTGAAAATTTCATCAAAATCCGTCAAGAATTTAACAGTCGCTGGCCTCGCCGACTTGCTTCATGAGCCCCATTCATTGACTCCTACAGAAAGTCCCGTTTCAATTTCAAACGGCGTTATTTTGCAAAATATATGGCAAGTAGCATGTAACAAAAACGTAGATCAGTTAGTAAGCTGTAGTTACGATGTTCAAGTCGCAAAACCAACAAAAACGGTTTACAAAAATGGCCGCCAAAGTCGGAGATCAAAACTCATTTCTGGTCTCAATGATTGATTTCATTGATCGACTGGTTATTTGATTGACAGCCGCGATTGGTCAGTGTCAGGAGTAGTTACGCACAATTAGTCTCCTTTTTGCATGACGCAGAATTGGATCACATAACGCCGATAATATCTAGCTAGTCAAACGAAGACAAAAATTTGTGAAAAAATCATCAAAATCCTTTAATATTGGTTTGAATTAAGTAATTGCTAGCACAAGGCAAGCCGCCGTCATAGCGCAGTTGGTAGCGCGTCGGACTGTCAATCTAGACGTCCCGGGTTCAATCCCCGACGGCGGCACTCATCCTTTCCGACCATTTGTCTCTCACCAATGGGTCGATAATCGTAGACCTATGTGGGATAGCAGCTGGAGGCTGGGAAAGGATGTAATGGTAGTACTGGTGTGAGAAATACCAGGATTCCATTGTTAGGTGCTCCAGCCGCCGCGATATAACTTAAAGATTGTTGAAAGCGGCGTAAAACCCCATTCAAATAAAAAGCACAAGGCAAAGCTAAGTCCCGCCCAGCCGCCCGACAACCAGCCGCTACCCGACCGCCAACCAGCTAGCCACCGACATTCATAAATCTATTTACCAGATTTTTCTTTCTAAACTAGAGGGGCTTGAGCGCCTGTATCGCTCCACAGGCCTGAATGTACTGATTAAGCAAATGGTATTTCAGGTATTCAATATACTGAATCGTCTTTGGCATAACTGGCAAATAGTTCTGGAGAAGCATTTCAAAGTTTTCATCCGTCAAGTCGGGTTATGTAAAATTCATTTACTAACTTAGATGAAAAGGTGTTTATAAAAAGTTTCACTGTTAATCAAATATGTACATAACTCCTTACAATACAAGCCGTGTTTTTCAACCCATCAAATTTATATGAAGGAATCTGAAAAAGAGTCACGTGAGGATCACTCCTGCGATATTTGGTTGAAATTCCTCAACAGGTTTCTCATCAGAAGATTTTCAAAATGTTCAGGATATATTCCATATATGGGAATAAGTTCTCCTCAATCGAAAAGCCACGATTTTCATCCAATCGAATTCATTGAAGAAATCTAATAAAGGGTCGCCAAAGTATAATTCTTGTGAAATTTTGTTGAAATCAAATAAATGGTTTCTGAGAACAAGATGTGTTTGTGAAACACCATGCCCCCGAAACAGGAATTCTTTAGAAACTGGTGATTTTTGTTGTTTTTCTTTTTCTTTGTTTACGGGAAAAGGGTTATACTTTTGACCTTGATCTTGATGAAATGACCTTCGCCAGTTGCGCCATGTTGAGACATATCTACATACCAAATATTAGCATTGTAACTTAATCAGGGTTGAAGTTATAGGAAAATGTTTAGTTGGCAGGTTAAGTTTTGCAGACAGACGGACAGACAGACAGACAGTCAGAAATCGGTAAAACAAAATGCCCCGATCTATCGATGCGAGGGCATAAAAAAAGAGTTTGGAAGTTTTCACAATATACCATAGTTGGAAATTAGCCCCGCCCATTAAAACTGTGTTTTCCATCCGATCAATTTTTTTTTATATAATCTGATTAAAAGTCACCAAAGGACCATCCCAATGAAAGAATTTGAAATCAATTGACTGATTTCAGAGATATTTTCAAAGGTTTTTCCATATATGGAAATTGCCCCGCCCAGTTAACCCATGTTTTCAACCGATCAGAATTCTTTGAATGAATCTGATAAAGGGTCATCAAAGGACCATCCCTGTAAAAGTTGAATTCCGTCAAATGGTTCCTGAGAAGTTTTTTTTAAGGTATCACCATAGCCCATTTAATCAAAGTTTTTTCAACTGTTAAATTCTTTGAAGGAACCTGATAAAGGATCACCTATAAGATTTGGTTGAAAAACATTCAATGTTTTGTAAGAAGACATCTTTTAAATGTTTCTCCATAAATGGAAATTAGCCCCGCACGTTATAGCCATATTTTCATCTGGTCGAAATTCTTTGAAGAAATCTGATAAAGGGTTACCCAAGGATCATTCCTGTACATTTTGGTTTGAATCCATCAAATGGTTTCTGAGAAGAAGATTTTCATAGGTTTCAAAAAAGCCATGTTTTTCATTCTTTGAAGGAATCTGATAAAGGGTCACCAAAGGATCACTACTGTGAAATTGAAGTGAATTCTGTTCAGTTCAGAGGAGAAGATTTAGGGACGGATGGAAGCCCGCACGACGGACACAACGTTATGACAATAGCCCGCAGCCTTTCGGCCAGTGGAGCTTAAAATCAGTCAGTGGAGCTAAAAACGGACAGGAGTGTAACCATATGTACACCAGCAGGGTACGCTAAACTTTACAGAAACCAACAATTAGACATCTTGAACTCCGGGACGATGTCTCAAAAAATGAGATTATATCACTAGGAAAAAATCCAGGCAATTCCGATCAAAATGCCTGTCCAAAAGATAGAAAAACAGCCGCTTCAAATGAGAGAGGGAATAAAAAGTTTGTTAGATCGTTTACAAAATCTAATTAAATTCTCCAGAATTTAATCTTCTTCATCAAAAACGTAAGCTATCAAAATATTCGGATCAAAAGTACGGCGGCTTAGTTCTACACCCTTACCAGACAAGCTGACTCTCGTTATCATTATTTGTTTTAAGCTAGATTTAGTGGGCTTGTTTGTTTTGGGTTTAACACCGCTTTGAACAATCTGTCTATAACGACTTTTTTATATGCTTCCTTGGTATCATCAATACTGTCTGGGAATAACCGGCGGCGAGGCCAGCATTTGAACGCGAAACTCTCCACTTCTCTCAGATAACGAGTCTACCACCCTTACCACGCAGGACATAAGAAATCTTAACCCTGGTCATGCTTAACCCGGAATAATCCGGTTTTGGCAGAAGTGTAGACCAGGATCAGACTGCACATAAGTTGTACTTTTCCAACCAGATTTTTTTTTTATAAAATTGATTTCTTAAAGAAATATTGTTTTTTGAACAACAAGTTCTATTGGTGCTTTCAGTCCTTTGATTTTACAGAAATTGAGTAAGGAAATTTATACAGCATGACAAGGTCCGTCACGCGAAAGGGCACGTTCTAGAACAAATGTTTGAAAAAGAGATAGGTTCCAGCAGAGGCCATCCATACACAGTATTCCAAAATAAATAAATGCTAAGGCAGAAGGACAATTTCAGATTTGGAAATTCTACAAAGCTGAAGAGGCGTCGATTCCAGTAACTCTGTGCAGCCCGAACCATTTGACTAAGGTTCTTCGGGTCGAATATAAAGGGTGTCTATCAAATCAGAACAGAAGTCGGGGCTATGCTTTAATGACGTCGAATGCATTTATACCCCAATTATTAATACACTTATAAAACCTATTGAGGTATAGGCATATCGTCGGTGCAAGAGAAAATGTCGTTACTACAGCTTTACAGCTCGCGCGCCGTCGATATGCCGCTTTCATTCAAATGCATGTGAAATATTCAGAGATTTTTTTTTTTCAAATGAGTAACGCGAAATAACTAAAGCAGGTTATCTTGACATCAACAATTCGAGGTCCAAGGGATTCAAAAACCGCCGTCATAAGTGTCCTTGCTGAAGATTTGAAAGTATTCGATTAAAAGGTTTCTTTTCTCTATCCTCTTGATTTTCACATAAGAATTGAACTTATTTTGGTGAAACTGAAATATCATATATAAAATCAAAGAACTGAAAAGTGCTGTAGGCTAGCAAAGCATTGTTTCGTTCAACAATCTTCTTTGTCAAATGTTATCATAATTAAGAAACGAGGTTAAGGAAACCAAGGAGTTAATCCATTCCCACACAATCCCTCCTTTTCACGTCCCTTAAGAAAACAGTTGCAGAAAACAATGTGGAAAATGAAGAAATTGCTTGTTACAAGCAATTTCTTCATTTTTCACGTTGTTTTTTACCTAGAATGATAAAATATATAAGAATTTTCTACAATTTGAAATTGTCGTCTGCAATTGCTTTGAAGATTCTAATCATAGTCATTTTTAACACGATCTGCTCAAGTGAGCGAAAAATACCCAAGAGATGCAGGCAGAGTTTGCAATATTCCTTAAATACATAAGAACTACTTTTTATGGCGTAGGCATTTAATACATTTAGTGGTTAAGCCTCCAGTGGCAGTTTGCACTTGTTGAACTTTGAGACGACCTCAAAATTTTGTCTGTTAACTTAAGCTATCAAAGCTGACGCTTTGCTCGCTAAAAAGATATTGACAGCAGTGACCATTTGGGGCTCAACTTCAGGAAAGAGTTGAAGACTTTTTTTACACTCTTTTTTTTTTTTCTTTTTTTTTCTGAAGTTGAGCCTCGTCTATTGGACACAGATCATGCAGTTATAAGAGTCCCGACTCACTATTTGCGAGTCTCAAACTCGCAAAACCTGCGTCCGTTAAAATCGGAAGTCACGTTTTACAATCACCTTGAGACATTGGATTATGGGGTCAAAGATGGCCTGTGTTGTTCAACAAATCAACTAACAAGAGGACCATGATGGTCTTAATCGCTCACCTGAGGCATCTCCAAATTACAGTACTTTTTAGTATAAAAAAGGTACAACTTATAAAAGATATATAAGATTTTGGGCTTTGTACAAAACAATCCAGTAATGTTTTACAATAATAATGAATGCCTTTGGCTTTATAGTTTAATCCATTACCAAACTATCCCAGAATTTGTCACCCTCAGGGAAAATAGGTTTGAAAAATACATAGTGAGTAAGGGAGTGACAAGCAATTTATCCATTTCTCACAGTGTTTTCTACCTGAAATTCTTTGTATTTAGATTTCAATCAAACTCTAATTACTGTCTGCAACTTCAATGGGTGTAATTTTAGCAACCTTGGTAGAGAACAATCTAGATGTACTATACATCAAAATATGAATGCATTACAACTTATACATGAGGAGTGGAAGATATTTGAACAAGCTCTTATTAAGCGTTTTTCATATCTTTGGATGCCTTTGGAAGGGCCATGTTTGTCCAAAGGATATAAACATGGTAGAGAACAATAATGTTATCCTTTGTTTTTAATGTAAATGCTCTAGAGCCAATATTTAAGAAGAGTTCTTTCAATGCAATTTAAGCAATTGTCTACCCCAGGAGCAGAGACATTTTTATCCTAAGAGCATATTTTCCTGTTATATAGTACAAAATTATTTCGTCATGCTACATACCAAATATGTATGTACTTCACCTTATATTTCAGAAGGAGAAGACTTTTGATGTTGCTCTAATTGAGCGTTTTCAAAAAAATTTTACCTCTGGGGCAGTGCCATGTTTTATCCCAGGGCTAACATTTTAGCTAACATGGTAGAGAACCATCTGGTTATGCTATACAAAATATGAATGCCTTAGACTTTGTAGATTGGGAGGAAAAGACTATTGAACATGGTCTAATGGAGCTTTTTTACAAACTTTGGACACCCAGGGAAAGGGTGTTTATTTAACCTACAGGCATAATTTGATCAAAACTGATAGATAACAGCCAGGCTATGCTACACACAAAATATAAATGCCCTACTCCTTAAAATGAAGAATTTTTTTAACATACTGAAATTTTGCGTTTTTCCCAATTTTTGACCCCTAGTGCAGGGCCATTCTTGACCTGAGGAAGACAACTTTTTGTGATTTAGTACAAAACCATCTAGTTATGCTCAATACCAAATATAAATATCCTAGACCTTATAGTTTAAGAGGAGAAGTCTTTTGAAATTGCTCTAAGTAAGCATTCTTCCAAACTTCGGACCTCTAGGGCGGGGCCATTTTAGACCCCAGTCTGTGAGAAAAAAGACAACATAGATTTTCTAAAATTTCCCATTTTCATATGCCACGGTTACAGAATTAAATTCTTTTAACAACTTTTGAAGAGCTTCAACTAAGGAACATCCCTGCAAAGTTTCAGCTTGATTGGTCTACTGGTTTAGGAGGAGAAGATTTTTAAAGATTTTTACAGATTTACTAAAGATTCCCATTTTCACATGCCGCTGCAACCAGAGTTTTTGACGGAATTAAATTCTTTTAACAACTTTTGTAGAACTTCACCTAAGGAACATCCCTGCAAAGTTTCAGCTTGATTGGCCTACTGGTTTAGGAGGAGAAGATTTTTAAAGATTTTTACAGATTTACTAAAGATTCCCATTTTCACATGTCGCGGCAGCCAGAGTTTTTGACGGAATTAAATTCTTTTAACAACTTTTGTAGAATTTCACCCAAGGAACATCCCTGCAAAGTTTCAGCTTGATTGGCCTTCTGGTTTAAGAGGAGAAGATTTTTAAAGAAATTGTGGACGGACGGACAGACGGACAGACGGACGGACGGACGACGGACAACGACCGATCACAATAGCTCACCTCGCACTTTGTGCTCAGGTGAGCTAAAAATGGCGGCCAATTCGAAGTTTAAAGCTCAGGTCCTGGCTGAATAAATAATTTGATAGGTCGCTTGATTCCTTGATTGACAGCCAAGATTGGTCAATTGGCAGATAGTCAAAGCCATTCAAAAAATCGGTTGATAAATTAAATCACTTATTTAGACCGGGAGTGAAATTTGAGCCCAATTTGAGTCAATAGTTTTCTGGTAGTTTGGCAATTTAAACGTCGTGACAATTACAGCTTATTCAAGATGTAGTAAAGATGTGCTTTCGGTTTTAAGTTTCTGGCTATGAATCATGCAACATTTGATATTTAAGTAGAACTTGTTTGAGGTCAGTCGACGTATCAAGCGATCCGTCAGCTGTAGTCAACATAACAATAACAACACAAGAGGACCATCATGGTCCTATATCGCTTCCCTGAGTATGATGGCTCAAGGCTTTGTGATATATACAAAATATTAAAGCTCTACGCCTAATTATTTTGGAGAAAGACTTTTAAAGAACTCCTCCTTTAATCCAAGGAATATCAAGGATCAAACAAGATAGCTCAAATTTCCAGTGTACGGTAATTCTTTGAAGCATTTTGGTAGAGGATCGTAAGGCATTGATACATACAAAAAATTAAAGCTCTATGCCTAATGGTTTATTAGAAGAGGATTTTCAAAAATATCCTTCTTCATTCCTAGGTAAAATTAGGGATTGCAAAGCAAAAGGTTAATTTTCAGAGTATGGTAATTCTTTGAACTATTTTGGTAGAGGGTCAATAGATGATGTTTTATACGAAATTTCAAAGCTGTAAGCTTTATGGTTTTGGAGAAAAATAATCATTAAAGATTTCGTTCTTTATTCCTATGTAAATCAGGGATCGCACAGAAGAGAGCTAATTTTCAGAGTACGCTAATTATTTCAATTATATTGATAGAGGGTCAATCAATAGATAATGATATAAACCAAATACCAAAGTTCTTAACCTTATGATTTGGGAGGAAAAGACTTTTTTTAACTATTCCGTTGCCATGGCAAAGAAGGTTCTTCGTGGATTTCAATTCCTTGAATTATTTTGAAGGAGCATGGCCTAAGGATCATTTCTGTGAAGTTTGGTTGAAATTCCCGAGTTGATTTTGGAGAAGATTTTTTTGCTGTTGTGAACGGACGGACGGACGCCGGACGGATCCATGGCCGATCACAATAGCTCACTCAGAGCACTTCGTGCTCAGGTGATCTAGAACGCTATTAAATGTTTTAGAGAAGAGTCTATATTTTGTGGACCTTCTTTCCTCCAAAGAAATAAAGTTTGTTGGTGTGTAAGTATTGAGTAACCAGCAGACAAATGACAGACGATAGTTTCGTAAAATAACGATGGAGCTGTTGTGAACATTACACAAAGCAGCAATTGTTCAAAAACAACACTGACTGTTTGTACATTATCGCCATACAGATGTCTCGTCTTCCCATAGCTAATATGCCATTAATTCTTAAAATATGTATGCGGGGGAGTGTAGACTAGAATAGAATCAGATCCTTCACCTACGGTGAAAAAAAAAATGCTGAGTTTATGGCTAAAATATGTTGAACCTTTTTATGTCTGTCTCTCCCAATAACCGACGGATCGTGGCTCTCAACAACCCAAAAATTGATTGGCAAATCAAATTGTTCCTTTATATCGGAGGTGAACTTTCGACTCCGACATTTTGTTTTTTAGCATTTTCGTTAGTTTTGACGACTTAAACGTCGTAACTATAGCTTTTAAAATATGCTGAAACGGTAATAAAGTGCAAATGCAAGCACAAAGCCTAGTTTTAATCTTATTCAGACGGTTCATAGAATAATTTCGGTATATCAGGACTAATTAGGCCGCGACAATAGCACAGTGGTTGCTGGTAGGGCTCCTAGTCATGGGGTCCCGGGTTCGATCCCCGGCCGCGGCGAAGGATATGCGCCGCGGCCGGGGATCGAACTCTGGACCCCATGATTCGGAGTTCTACTAACATAATTCAGTAAAACAAGGGACAAGGTCTGTAGACGATAGAATGCCAAGAACGCAAAGAAACAGGTGTGCCGGTTTGCGATAAAGGTTATGGGTAAAGGTGGTTACTGGCAGGTTCAATGTACCGGGAAAGTAAACTTGGAAACTTTTGATCATCTTGTACAAGGTAACGAATATTTTCGTCTTATACATGTAGGTATTAAATTAATAATTCCTTGAGGGAAAATACCATGGTAGCTACATACAAAAAAAAGAAGGCGATTAAAATCTCCACCCCCACTCTCTTCATTCTTTCTTTCCCCATTCTTCCTCTCCTGTACCTGCTTCTTTCTCTTTGTCTCAATCTGTCTGTCTCTATGTGTCTCTCTCTCTGTCCCACTCTTTGTCCTCTATCTCTCCTTCTCTCTCTATCATCTCTATTCTCAATATGTTCTCTATGCGTACTATGCTCTCTCTCCCTATCCGCCTCTCTCTCTCTCTCCCTCCCTCCCTGTCCGCCACTCTATCCCTCTCTCTTTCTCTCTCTCTATCCATCTATCTATCTATCTCTCTATCTCTCTATCTATCTCTCTATCTATCTCTTTGTCTATCTACTCCTCTCTCTGACTTTATCTTATATATCTATTTATTAACCAATCTATCATTTTTCCTTTGTTTGTATATTTACCAATCCATCTATATATCTACCTATCTACCCGTCAATTTATCTTATCTTTTATCTTTCTATCTTTCTACCTAAATATTTTATCTCCATAAACTCTCCATAAATTTCACCCTTAACTTTTTACTATTTTCACACCAAGCCATTCGTTGACCTATGGTAAAAAATCACCAGGTTATCTCAAATTTGCACGAATGATCTTCAACTTTGTAGGCCCCACTTTAGCGATCCTAACACTACCAATACTATTGGCAATTATAGTGGGTGAATATATATTATCAAACTTCAATATCATCCACTCTTCCAGAGAATGACTGTGAAGATTCTCAAACTTGTATGAAACAATTGTACACCCAGAATGGGTCAACGCTTACACCATCTTCAAGCCAACATGATATATGCCGGTATGAATCGCCCCAATCTGACTCAAATTGGGCACTGATTGATAGAATACAGAGTCTGTATCGAGCCCATACCCAACCAGCGTTTGTGTCGCATATCTTAAGCGATACAGTATCACAATATGACGAACTAGAGATTCGTAATGCAGTATATGAGCTTTGTAAGAAATCAAATGACTTTCCGTTTCCCAAAGGGTCCGATCTAAAACGTCGAAAGAAAACTCGGAATGGTGATAATGCGTCACATAAATTGGCCAATGACATTTACACTATAATATCAGTGATGGACAGTCGTAACTACGACGAGTTGAAAGATGTAATCAGCATACCAAAGTCTGGCTCCAGAGCCGAACTTAATGTTTCCGTATGCGAACAACAGATAAATACATACAGACACGAAATGAACATTTTACGGGAATCTTTAGCAAAGTGTCAAGCAGATATTTTACTGTTTAAACAGGAGAAATCCGACATGAAGCAGAAATTTGAAAATGATATAAAATCAATTAGATATGAAATATCGAGCTTTAAAATTGACACTAATACTGAGATTTCAAAGTTACAGATAGACGTGCAGCGAATAGAAGGCGAAAAATCTTCAGGATTAACGTCACTAAAGAATTCGCTTAAATTGGTTACTTCTGACGTCAATACGTGTAAAGAATCGTCTGCTAATGGACTCCAAGAAGTGAAAAGCAGTATACAAAATGTACATAAGAAAATTGATTGACAATATAGTAAGCTTGAATCTGAATGTATCAAAATAAACAAATCATTAATGGCATACTGCACGTCAGACCAACCCAAACAGAGTGTTATACATCCCCCGCCACAAACCAACAAAATTGTGCCTATAAACATTGTAAATACAGCAGAGCAGAGTTCTTCTTATAGAGACGCTCTTACTGGTGCCACGGGCGATAATAGCCGTCACTTGTTGTCTAGAACTCGACAGCCAGAGGATCAATCAGCCCGGACCGAACAAACACCGTCACGCAAGGAGAATGACTATTCAAATTGTGATTTCGATGTACCAGGCGATAATACACAGTTAAATCAGAGTGTTTCACGTGACGTGAATTATAATGATTACCCCCCGCAAATAAATAGCACGGTTTCTAATGATCTCCACGTGCCTAGATGTGAAAATCAGTGTGTTCAAGGTGTTTCACGTGACAAAGATTATAATAACCACCCCCAGCAGAGTTTTATGACGCAGGACAAATACGTGACTCAAAAACAAATTCCAGTTTTAATTTCTGAAAACAGAAAAGCTCCAAACAGCAAAAATGTTCGTTATGAAGACTCGCGTAATGTAAACCACCATGATGATGATGATGACGGTTTCACCGAGTTCGTTGTGAAAAAAACTAAAAGATTTTTCGTTGGAGGATTCAAACCCTCTATTACAGTGCCACGACTTAAAAGTTACGTGACTAATAGACACGTTAAAGTCACTATGATACGTATTTTCCCCCAGCGCTTCGGTAGATCGGTGGTAATTAGACTTAATGTTGAATCTCCCGACGCACACAAACTAACAGAAAACGGCTTTTGGCCAACTGGTGTTACTTGTCGCCCTTGGATGACAAAATCTGCTTATATGAAAAAGTACCGCTCATCTCCGAGTGATAATGATGATGAAATTATAAGTGATGATCTCAGTAAAGATGTCATTCAGAGACGTTCACATTCAGAAAATCAAATCAATCAGCACTACAACGGCCCTCGTCATGAGCGTAATCAAGGTTCTCGTGGTCGTGAACGGCGTCGCGATAACGATGGATATCGGAATGGCGAGACCGGTTACGGCTACGAGTACAACGTGGATACACAGAATCGCTACGGTGGCTATTATAATAGTTACAGTAATGGTGACTATGATAAGCAGTCGCAGTGCGATGATGATGATAATACAAATATTTATTAAATAGTAAATGCCGAACTTGAAACTAAGTTTTCTCTTGCTAAATTTCGTCATGTATTCTTTAAATTTATGTTCTTGGAACGCTTCTGGACTTATGTCCAGTGGTTTTTATCTAAGCAAATTACTTGATTATGAGAAAATTGATATAATTGGTATATCTGAACACTGGCTTTATACTAGTGAACTACACTTTCTGCGTAGCATACACTCAGACTATATCGGTATGGGTGTTTGCGACTCAGATTTAAGCGTATATAGAACCAGGCGTGTGGGTAAGGGTGGCGTAGCGATGCTGTGGAATAAGAAGCTAGATCCCTGTATTAGTCCGTTAAATATTGACAGTGATCGTATTATCGGAATCCAAATTCAGGAATCCCAGGACAAATTCATCTACGTTTTACAGGTTTATTTACCATGTACTAATCATAGTATTAGAGTCTATCGAGATTGTATAGAATTCATCTATAACTTAATAAGTATGTATTCGCAACTTGGCCGAATCATAATAATGGGTGATTTCAATGCACATCTTAACGGCAGTATATTCATTAAAGATATTGATGCAAGAGGTGCTATACTAAATGAGCTTGCCTCGCAGAACAATTTAAGTATTGTCACTACGCTACCTTTATGCACTGGTGCTGGTACTAGCTATGTTGCATATGATGGTAATCACCATTCTCTTATTGACCATGTTATTGTATCAGATGAATGTTTGAGTTTGATTACTAAAGTCCAAATTTTAAATGACGATGCCATAAATGTTTCGTCTCATCGGCCTGTAATATTTACTTTATGCATTGAGGCTGTTGAAAATGTACGCCCGTATTCACTCCCTGCTCCTGTAAATTGGAAAAGAATAAGCGATTTACAAAAGGCACAGTTCTCAAATTATTTAGATTCTGGCCTTCATCTTATGCTTACCCAAATCGCACGGGGGATAGACAACGATATATTTGAATTGATTGATTCATTATATATTCAAATTGTATTTTATATTTGTGAATCATCTGACAATTTTTTACCACACAAACATTATCGTTCTTATCTCAAACCTTACTGGTCTGACAGCCTCAAACGTTATCATGCGTTAATGAGACAAAAACGTAGGATGTGGATTGAGGATGGCAGACCTAGAGGATCAGAATTTTCTTCGTATGTTGAGTACAAAAATTCTAAACGTCAATTTCGTAGAATGCAAAGACATGAAGCTATGAAGTACTTGCAGAAACTGAATAGCGATATTGATAGCGCTTCGGGCCTGGACAGTCCATTGTTTTGGAAATTGTTTAATTCTAGACAGAGAACAGCACAAACATGCTCAGATAGTGAGCTTAAGTTTAACGACAATGTCTATCGTGATCCTCAAACTATATGTGATGCATGGGGACAATATTTTGCATCTTTATACTCGGACATTGATTGTAAAGATTACGACCCTTGCCACTTCGACTCAGTTACCCGTAGTGTTAATGCCATTAAGACGTCCCCCTTACCCTGTGATGATGATCATAAAACCTATGGCGAGGTATCCGATGCTATATCAACGCTTAAACGAGGGAAAGCCTGTGGTAAAGACCGAGTCTGTAACGAGCATCTTATATATGGCGGTGACTCTCTTAAGCATTGCCTAACATTTTTGTTCGATTTGATGTTTTGTAATGCGTATGTTCCTAGTACCTTAAAGTTGGGAACCGTAATAACACTATTCAAAGGTGGTCGAAAACCAAAGAATGATCCTAATAGCTATAGGGCCATTACCCTGTCTTCTTCTATTTTAAAGCTATACGAAAAAGTTTTACTTAAACGGTTGCAAACGTCGGTATCAACTCCACTTAATTCCCTTCAGGGAGGTTTCCAAACCGGCGTGGGTAGTATCATGACGTCATTCGTTCTTAATGAAAGTATTCAATACTGTCGAGAAAAAAACACAAAATTGTATGCTTGTTTTCTCGACGCGCGTCAAGCTTTTGATCGTGTATGGCACGATGGCTTGTTTTATAAACTTAGAGAGATCGGCATTGATATGAAGTTATTAAGATCCGTTATTGAGATGCACTCCAATATGTACAGCTGTGTTCTTTACGGCGGTTTCCAGTCGAACTGGTTCCCCATTCTACAGGGCACCAAACAAGGAGGGGTTTGGTCGCCCGCCTTGTACCTTTCGTACATTGATTCGTTACTCAGTGAATTAGTCAGCAGTAAGTTAGGCTTCCAGATTGAAGGGTATGATTTCTGTTTCCCATCTTTTGCTGATGATATGACTCTTTTGTCATTGTCTCAACGTTCTCTCCAAACGATGATTGATATTTGCTATCGATACGCTTGTAAATGGCGGTTTCAGTATAACCCAGCTAAATGTGTGGTAGTGACATTCAATGAGTCTAAACGTTCTTTTCAAAATCGATCCAAACTGTGGTCTATTGGTGATACTCTAATCGACGAAAAAGAAGAGTGCAATCATTTAGACATATATGTGTAATAAATACATTAAATCTTCGCTTATGGCGAAATATTTTGATCGCAAAATTAGAGGAACCTTTTTTGGCCTTATTAAAGAAGGAATCCACAGAAACGGCCTCAATCCTCTAACTAGTTACCGAATATACCGTACACTTATATTACCTCGAGCACTCTATGGTATTGAATTTTTATATTCAACTAGTAATAGCGACAACCTACTGTTAGAAAGGGCAAATAGACTGTGCCTCAAACAAATACAGGGTCTGCATACGCGGTCTAGGTCTGATACCGTTTATGGTCTGTTAAGTGCATTTCATATGGAGTATGAGATTGATAAGCGCAAACTTTCACTTTTTGGTCAATTGTGTCGATTAGCAAGGGATTGTGCGACGAAACACCTTTTTTCTATTTAGGTTGTTTTCCTTTGATATGTACTCTCCTGGGCTAGGATTTATATCCAATATTGCCCGTGTTTTACAAAAGTATAATCTGTTCCATGTTTTTCATGATTATATCAATTGTGGATCTTTTCCTGATAAATATGCATGGAAATCATTGATAAACAACAAACTTTCTCAACACTTTATTTGTGAATGGGAAATGAGAACATCCTCTGCAGAATTTAGACTGTATAGAGAAATCCAGCCTCGGTTTAATCTTTGCTCAATATGGCATCATGCTAAACGAAAGCCGCATTTGCTTCGCAATTTCTTCTCTGTGGCACAGATTATTTCATATCTATCATGTTTTTCATCAACTTGTAAAAAATGTCAACGTGATGACTTAGATGTTAGTATATCGGAACATATTTTAACTGATTGTCCCCGATTTTACGAAATTACTCGTTACTTTGCTGCTCTGGTCTATCATAAATTTGATAATTTGGTATTTGATAATTTATTTTCAATTACACCTTTACAGTACTTGAGAACTCTGTTTGGCTTGAACTTACAGTTTAACAGAATCTTAGGGAACACATATGATTACTTTTATTCGCTTGTCTTTCAGTTCCTACATGGAGTAATATGCCAATATAGAATGCAATACTAAATGACAGAAATACATATATGATGAAATAATATCATCCAGTGTCTATGCACCTTTTTAATATCTTTCCTTTTCGTTTCGGGTTTTCGTTTCGGGTAAGATATTATCCTAGGTGCGTATATAAAACAAGTTCTCTAATATTAATCAAGGTTATTTCTTACATTAAACTTCGTTTTTCACCGATAGTGTAATATTTTGATCTCGTTTTGATCTCAATTAATTCATTAATTCTCTGCACTCTTTTCCGTCTGCTTTGACTTATTCTTTTCCTATGCTATTCTTTTGGTCTCGTTCTGCCCTTTTTATTCTATTTTGAATGCATTTCTATACATTGTATTTTTGTTGTGTAAATATATGCAATCTCCAATTTGGAGGAAATAAAGAATAAAGAAAGAAAGCAATTGTTCAAAAACAACACTGACTGTTTGTACATTATCGCCATACACATGTCTCGTCTTCCCATAGCTAATATGCCATTAATTCTTAAAATATGTATGCGGGGGAGTGTAGACTAGAATAGAATCAGATCCTTCACCTACGGTGAAAAAAAAAAGCTGAGTTTATGGCTAAAATATGTTGAACCTTTTTATGTCTGTCTCTCCCAATACTCGACGGATCGAGGCTCTCAACAACCCAAAAATTGATTGGCAAATCAAATTGTTCCTTTATATCGGAGGTGAACTTTCGACTCCGACATTTTGTTTTTTAGAAATTTCGTTAGTTTTGACGACTTAAACGTCGTAACTATATGTTGAAACGATAATAAAGTGCAAATGCAAGCACAAAGCCTAGTTTTAATCTTATTCAGACGGTTCATAGAATAATTTCGGCATATCAGGACTAATTAGGCCGCGACAATAGCACAGTGGTTGCTGGTAGGGCTCCTAGTCATGGGGTCCCGGGTTCGATCCCCGGCCGCGGCGAAGGATATGCGCCGCGGCCGGGGATCGAACTCTGGACCCCATGATTCGGAGTTCTACTAACATAATTCAGTAAAACAAGGGACAAGGTCTGTAGACGATAAAATGCCAAGAACGCAAAGAAACAGGTGTGCCGTTTTGCGATAAAGGTTATGGGTAAAGGTGGTTACTGGCAGGTTCAATGTACCGGGAAAGTAAACTTGGAAACTTTTGATCATCTTGTACAAGGTAACGAATATTTTCGTCTTATACATGTAGGTATTAAATTAATAATTCCTTGAGGGAAAATACCATGGTAGCTACATACAAAAAAAAAGAAGGCGATTAAAATCTCCACCCCCACTCTCTTCATTCTTTCTTTCCCCATTCTTCCTCTCCTGTACCTGCTTCTTTCTCTTTGTCTCAATCTGTCTGTCTCTATGTGTCTCTCTCTCTGTCCCACTCTTTGTCCTCTATCTTTCCTTCTCTCTCTATCATCTCTATTCTCAATATGTTCTCTATGCGTACTATGCTCTCTCTCCCTATCCGCTTCTCTCTCTCTCTCTCCCTCCCTCCCTGTCCGCCACTCTATCCCTCTCTCTTTCTCTCTCTCTATCCATCTATCTATCTATCTCTCTATCTATCTCTCTATCTATCTCTTTGTCTATCTACTCCTCTCTCTGACTTTATCTTATATATCTATTTATTAACCAATCTATCATTTTTCCTTTGTTTGTATATTTTCCAATCCATCGATATATCTACCTATCTACCCGTCAATTTATCTTATCTTTTATCTATCTATCTTTCTACCTAAATATTTTATCTCCATAAACTCTCCATAAATTTCACCCTTAACTTTTTACTATTTTCACACCAAGCCATTCGTTGACCTATGGTAAAAAATCACTAGGCTATCTCAAATTTGCACGAATGATCTTCAACTTTGTAGGCCCCACTTTAGCGATCCTAACACTACCAATACTATTGGCAATTATAGTGGGTGAATATATATTATCAAACTTCAATATCATCCACTCTTCCAGTAAAATCTTTTATTTTTTCCCTGATAGTTTGTAGGTGAAGAATGTTTAATATTCCGCATTATTGTCAATAATAATGGCCAATCGCGTCGGTCAATAAAATGATTAGTCGATCAATTAAATTATTCATTTAGACTGGAAGTTCAGTTTGAACTCCAACGTTGGCCGCCATTTTGGTGAATTATTTTTGCTGTTTTCGGCGACTTTAACGTCGTAACTATAGCTGTTTCAAGCTGTAGTTACGATGTGTAGGTCGCCAATCAACGAATCTACTTATTTTTAACAGGCTACTGTCCATAAATTATGCAAAATAACGCTGTTTTAAAAATCGAAGCGGAACTTCCTATCGATGCCAATGGGCGCGGCCGATGGAGTCAGTGGGCGGGGACAGAGATTGGATCATTTAGGTCCTTTTGGTCTACAAATCCATGAAATATGTGTCACAAGAATATGACAAAAGTTCATGTCATTTAATTAAGCAGAGCACATTGTCTTGATTTCTCACGGGTAATTAAACATGCAGCATGTATATCAATGTGTCCTTCCGCCAGAAACAATCTGCAATCTTATGAATTCAATCATCTTACTTAATCTTCGAAAGCGCCAAGAATTACGACGGGGAATCTACAACCGTCACATAGAGTCCTGGGTCAAAAGGAGTGTTGACAATCATGTATTTTCATTTTTAGATAGAAAAGCGCCAGCTTTGATAGCTTTAGTTAACAGACAAGATTTTGAGATCGTCTCAAAGCTCAACGAGTGCAAACTGCCACTGGAGGCTTAACCAATAAATGCCTACGCCATAAAAAGTAGTTTGTATGTATTGAATGTTGCAAACTCTGCATGCAAGTTCATCTCCTAGGTGTTTTAGCTCACTTGAGCACATCGTGTTCAAAATGGCCCTGAGAAAGGTCTTCAAAGAAATTGCAGACGACAATTTCAAATTGTTGAAAATTCTAAAATATTTATCTCGTTATGTAGAAAACAATGTGAGAAATGAAGAGATTGCTTGTGACAAGAAATTTCTTCATTTTCCACATTGTTTTCCACAACTATTTTCTTGAGGGGCGTAAAAAGGGGGATCGTGTTGGATTGGGTTAAGTCCTTGGTTACTTTCACCTAATTTCTTTATCATGATAACGTTTGACAAAGAAGATTACTGAACGAAACAATGCTTTGCTAGCTTTACAGTACTTTTTAGTACTTTGATGTTAAAATGGTTCAACAAATTTTTATATAAATCACATGGTTTTCGTTGCTCCATATAAACAATACAGCTACCATAAATCGTTTGCGACAATGTGTCACCTTATTCTGACCAATGAGGACCATTCCTGTGTTATCTTCCCTTTGTCCTGTGCCAAATTGTACATTGGTTCTTTCACTTCATTACGTTTATTTTTATCCTTGTTCAGTATGGGGAAGTTGCGATTTTTATTCGCCTTTTCTAGTTTTATTATAAAAACAAAACTCTCGATGGTGTTAGTGTATGGTTCAGAAATAACACAGAAATGTATTTTCAAGATGAAACGAACTTTCCAGCTCTAAAGTTTGCAATAAACAGCTGATCTTAAAACCAGACAGTGCAAAGAAGCCTAGGATTAAGTCCAAGTAAACACTGATAGGGACCAATGTATTTCTGGAGAGTATTCAAGAGACATAACCCAAGAATGTCCCTCATTTGGTACAATCTTAACTTTTAGAGCACATAAAATCAGAAAAAGAATAGAAGACCGATAGAAACTCAAGTGGCTAAATCAACATAGTCTTGGAAATGGGTTTTCCAGGTTTATGTTTGTAAACAAGCAACACATTATCTTTGGCGAAGTATACATAAACATGACATCATTGATAAACCTTTATAATTTTTTAATAGGATAATGATTGTTTAAATTGAAATCAAACACAAATACCAACAAACAATTAGGAAGTATAAACCATTCGAATTTTGACACTTTGTTAAAGGTTATATATCGCATTTCTTTGTTAAAAGTCATCTACCACACTTCTTTTTAAAGGTTATCTATCACTTCTTGTACAATATAGATCTGTAATTTCTATGTTGTGGGTACTCGTTTGAATCGTCTCGATGAGACGTTTCCAATGAATACACACAGCATAGGGTTTGGCGGACAAATAGCGAGATTAAATGTTTGGAAATCAAATTGAGTTCCTTCATCTGGTGCTATACTGAACCGAGGGTACTCCTCTGTCGAAACTACCTGATAATATAAAATTCTTAAATATCATTGAATAATCAAAATACTGAAAGTACTGTACGCTGGCAATGCATGGAGGAATTTAGAAAATCTTTCCATTGTTGGGTAGAAAACATTTTGGACATTGAAGAAATTGTTCTTCATGTTTTCCAATGCTTTTTTCTTGAGATGCTTGAAACGCGGAATTGAGTGGGAATTGGTTAAATAGCATGCTTTTGACAGAGTTCTCTACAATTTGAATAGAGTTTACAATATTCCTGAAATACATAAGAACTATTTTTTATGGCGTAGGCATCTAACGGATTAAGTGGTTATGCCTCCATTGGCCGTTTGCACTCGTTGAACTTTGAGACGACTTAAAAACTTTGTCTGTTAACTTAAGCTATAAAAGCTGACGCTTGGCTAACTATAAACAGTCTTAAAGCTAATTCAGTGCAGAGTTTCATAAATGAAAATTAAAAGAAAAAACTTTTTAACTTCTATCAGATTTTGCTTGTTTTTTCCATCTGACGATGGCTTAGTGCAAAAACATAGTATGGCTCTATACAATGTATAGAACCAATTTTGTTTCTGCTCTAAGCCATCGGTAATATCATTGGAAAACTTTTTCTACCTGGATTGTTTTTATGTCGTCTACTACAGGTAGATATGATAATAAATGAAATCCGGGAAACAAATTTATTGTCCAAATATATCTGTAATTTAGAAGCCTTAAATTTTTGAGACATGATCCGAACTAGAATAAGAGACCAAAGAACGATAAATCGAAGGCACGAACGGGTGTACGGACAGATGAACGCACCATGTAACCACTACCCATTCACTGAAATCCTTTATCGTTGAGGAGAACAAAAAATATTTATTCGCATTTCATTGCTTAGATGGTAGCAATTTCCTTTAAAAAAATGAAATCTTTTTTCCTTCTCTCTCTGTTATCAGGAGCCTTGAGCGCGACCGACAGCACTTGTTGAAATCGTCCTGACATATTTATGCATCTCTTGATGAAGTAGAAGAGTTCTTTAACTTCGTCAATTTCACATAATTGCCGTAAAATGCTCAACAGCCCTTACTACAACCTTAATTGCTTCCTTAATTCCCTAACTAATTAAAACTGTCTTCAGTGGAAACTCTAATTAGATGAAACGTCCCCGACGATCCGGCAAATCTGAAAATCACTTCACTAGACACTCTCAACCTCTTCCCACTTAACTCATTCCCACATGAGAAAATTGTAGACAGGTCCAATTCGAAAGAAGTTGCAGGCAACACATTAGAGTGAGTGCAATTTGAAAAGTAACCAACCTGCAGGGTAGAGAAAATATTGTGGGAAAAGAAGAAACTGCTTGTTACAAGCAATTTCTTCATTTCCCAAAATATTTTCTCATGTATAAAATACATGGACGCACAAACCAGGGGTAGAACAGTAAAGGACAAATTTTGGAATGGTCCGAATTGAAAGAAGTTTCAGACAACAGTTTAAAGCTAATCGAAATCTTGTAGAAAATATCGTGGGAAATGAAGAAAATGCTTGCAAGAAGCAATTTCTACATCTTCTGCAATGTTTTCCAAAATGGGTTTAACTCTCTCCTTAATGCTTTCCCGTGGATACTATGGGCTCTTGTTCGACTCTTAATCCAGGAGTTTGACCCTCCAAAAGTTAGAGTATCCTGTTTTGATCCCCAGTAACTTTTCTCAAAGGGGGGTATTTTTATCCCATGAGAGAAATTTTTAATGCTCAAAATAGGGTATTCTATAACAAAAATTAAATATGTTCAGTTTTAAAAATCAATAATTTAATATTTAGTTTTGTCTAGCAAAAACAGGCTTTCTGATTGGTCGAAAAAAATTATTCATAACTCCATGAACAAAATTTTGAGCACGCAGCGATTTTGTATGCTTCCGCACACAATAGTCCCATACAAAAAGGTATCAAAAGATGTAGGTTTTATGCTTTTTTCGCTCGATACTATTAAATTATAAGAAATGAAGAGAATATCTTTTGTTTTCATGGAGGTATGAACCGAAAAACCTAATCACACAATGTATGAATCCGCTTCGCGTATTCATACAGTGTGATTAGTTTTTCCTGTTCATGCCTGCATGAAAAAAAATATTCTCTTCATCTCTTAATTGTACATTACTTTGGTTAACTTTTGCTTGAATCAATCTCATTTTAGCTATTTTAATTAAACTAACATTATCAAGAGGTACAGACAGAGGGCGTTATTCGTTATTTCGATTTAATATTTCACCAATACTGCCTTAAACCCTGTGTTGTATGTACTCATTTGAATCGTCTCGGAATGACGGTACTCATTTTAATCGTCCCGTCGAGACGATTCAAATGAGTACCCAAAACATAGGGTTTCGTTGAGAAATAATGATTTTGGAATGCTGTAACCCCTTCTTATCTAGAGCTCTGATTTATCCGTGCCGGAGATGTTTACAGTGCTTCATGCCAGCTGATTTTCTTTCATCGCATTCATAAATTTTCAAGGACATGAGGTGGGAACGAAATTCCAAGTTAATGTTTTAAATCTTGATCATATGCAAATTTTCGTCTTGAAAAAAATTGTTGAGAACAGCTGATTTTGGAAGATATCTGGAGAACATAAATTGAATATGAAAGTGCAATAGACAGATTTAATTAACCCGTTTCAGAGATTGTGAATGACTTGGGGCTCTGAGCGTTTGAGGAGAACCGTTGTAAGAGGGCCGAGGTGGCCCTAGATCGCTCACCTGAATTTACTTTCTCAATCAAACTAATCGTCTCAAACTTGATAACAATTACATTTTTTTTACAATGTCAAATGGGTATAAAGACAAACATTTGTGATTAGATGAGCAAAAAAGTGAAATTGCCACTTATGCCGCCTTTAACTTTATATAAGCTGGAATGCCACCATATTAAATAGGGATTCTTCTTTCATGACATTTCAAGCATTGACTGCAACTTAGAGAAAGACGGGAGCGAAATTATGAGACGGATAGACAGAAAGAAGAGCGGGCGACCTAAATTGACCTATCAAATAGCTAACCTCGCACTTCGTTCTCATGCGAGCAAAAAAGATTTCAATGATACGAAGGATTGATTTATAAAGACCAAAAATAATTGAAATCGATATCAATTAGTTTATTTTGAAAGTCTTCATTTGCAGTCAACCCACATCTTTCCTAGGCCGCCGTCAAAGTGCAGTCGATAGCGCGTCAGACTCCTAATCTTCAATCATAAGAGTCATGGGTTCGATCCTGGCGGCGGCACATATCCTTTCCGACATGTGTCTCTCACCAATGGGTGGATAATCGTAAACCTAAGTGGGATAGCAGCTGGAGGCTGGGAAAGGATGTAGTGGTAGTACTGGTGTGAGAAATACCAGGAATCCATTGTAAGGTGCTCCAGCCGCCGCGATATGACTGAAATATTGTTAAAATGGCGTTAAACCCCATTTAATCAATCAAAATCATCTTGCCTAATAAACATCCGTTTAGATTTCAACCTTAATACTTATCCTCTATTTGCCATACGGATAAACATCATTTAATTTTTTACTGTGTTTGGATCTTGTTGTTGTTTTGGTTGTTGTTGTTGTTTGTGTGTGTGGTGGTAATTAATGAATTAACCGTTTTAAAACATTGATATTACATCATGCATCACAGGGCTGAAAGCACTTGGAACACTAGACTTTGGAAAATGCTTTTTTGCCAAAGCAATTTGATAAACTATTTGGCTTGAAAGAGCAAACATGTGATGTAGACTAAGATCCCATTGCACTCATGTTCAGTCTGGTCTTTGTCTACAACTCCTGAAATAGCAGAAATATCCCGGATTCAGCAATATGATGGTTAAAATAACTTAAGTTTACCAAATGGTACATACAAACCTTTCTGTTAAAAGGACTATGCAAGAAAACTATAAAAGAGTCGGTGCGCGACAGCTCTAACAATTTCGCACGTACATCGAGCAGCCTGTACAGCCACGCAGAATATTATTCCATTACCAGATGATAAAATTTTAGAATGGCCCAAATTGAAAGAAGTTACAGACGACAATTTTTAGTGGATAGAATTGCAAAAGTCTTTGTCCTTTGGGGAAGAAAACATTGTGGTTAATGAAGAAATTGCTTGTAACAAGCAATTTCTTCATTTTCCACAATGTTTTCCAAAGCATTATTCTCTTAAGGGCTTCAAAAAGCGTCATTTGGAATGAACGGGATAAGAATATTCGCTTTGCTTTTAAATGGCTGTAAATAATATAGTGTTGAGATACCAAAATAGCCCTATTTGGGTATCAAAGAAACAAAAACATTTAAATATCTTCAACAGATACCAGACTTTAAACACTTCCTAGTTCTTCGTCCAACTGGCACCATTTTATCAAATTGTTCAAAAACGTTGTATTTGTTAATTGATAAAACAAAACCAAAAAAATCAAAAAAGAATAAATGCTGCTTATCCGAATGGCAAATAGACGATAAGAATTCGGGTCGAAATCTTTATTAGATAGTTATTAAATGCCATTCCACTCAAATTAGCCATCAATTGGGGCTTTAGTTATTTGTTTGTTTTCAAATGTCTAAGCGTTACCGAGCCTTTTGTTGAAATTAGAAATATTTTCATAAAATGAAATTGCATGCTTTTCTAGAAATAAGTACCTGTACTGCTTCAGAAGAGTTGTTTGGTTTATTTGTTTATTTGTTTGTTTAAATTGGTCTTGTTGTTGTTTTTTTGTGATTTTTTGGTGTTGTTGTTTTGTGTGTTATTTTTTTCCGGGGGATATTTTTAAAGAAAATCTGATGAAGTGCACCTTTTAACCCATTAAAACTCAATTCCTCCTGTTTACGCCCCTCAAGAAAAAAGCTTTTGAAAACATTGTGGAAAAATGAAGAAATTGCTTGTATCAAGCAATTGCTACATTATCCACAATGTTTTCTACCCAAAATGATGAAAAAATTCAAAATTCTATCAACTTGAAATTGTCGTCTGCAGCTTCTTTCAATTTGGGCCAGTCTAAAATTTTGCTGTGTTGGAATGGGTTAAAGACAAGATAAAACAAATCAAATCCGCCCAGAAAAAGACGGACAATGAACGTAGAAACCGAATCCTTCCAACAAGTATAGAGGGATCCATTAAATCGTCATCCGTGACAAGCTCGGCAAACAAGCGACAATAAATTAGAGACTATTACAAATCTAAACAGCACGGACAGAACACACAGTAGCGACCAATCTCGGAGATTATCGATTAATCGTTCTGTTCTAAGGCCGTGTTCTGAACAAATTGTTTGGGTCTGTCACTTAACTTTCTAGCCGTATATTCGTATTTCAGAATCCAACATTTAATTCGCGGCCTCCATTTATCATTAGTATCTATGTTGAGTTCATGTATTCTTTTTCCCCAATTAAGGATGGCTATGTGGTTTTAACATCGGACATATATATTCTTCGCCTTAACCTATAAAAAGACGGCAAAAATTTAAGACTGGTCAAAATTGAAAGGAGTTGCAGACGACATTTAAAGATTAATGAAATTTTGGATTTTTCTCAACTTTCTAAGTAGGAAACGTTGAATAAATTGAAGAAATCGCTTGTCATAAGTTTGCCACAATTGTTTTTCTTGGGGGGGGGGGTGCATCAAAAGGCATCATTGTGTAAGAATGGGTCACATCAAGTTCTCCAAGACCCATAGGACCACCAAGGAGAACCCCCACCCCCTCTCGTTCCGTCAAATATATGTATCATTTAACGTCTTGAGATACTATTCTTTAAGAAACTAGTGTTTAAGTAAAAATTGATAAAGCCTCTTTACTCCGTACAAACTAATTCGAAAAAAAATCCACATTTTTACGTCTTATCGACAATATTCCAACACATTTTTATTTTCTAATCTATTATAAGAAATGAAATATCACGCTATCCATTCCCGAATGACAGAAATGACATGATCGTGCAAAATCATTTTAAAGGGGTTGTTAAACTGAAAACGGCATGACTATCAAATAGACCACCATTAAAGACCACCATTTGGCGATTACATGGAATAGTCAATTTGATTTAACGATGTATGTACATGTAATATACAAGTCCAAGTAAAGACCTTTTCAGGGACTTTGTTTGTTTGTTTGAATTGGGTTTTACGCCACTTTCAACAATCTTTCAGTTATATCGCGGCGGCTGGAGCACCTAACAATGGATTCCTGGTATTTCTCACACCGGTACCGCTATCACATCCTTTCCTAGCCTCCAGCTGCTATCCCACATAGGTCTACGATTATCGACCCATTGGTGGGAGACAAATAGTCGGAAAGGATGAGTGCCGCCCTCGGGGATCGAACCCGGGACCTCTAAATTGACAGTCCGACGCGCTATTCATGGACTATATGACACTATCACTGAAAGTGATTAACGACCCGAATGCTCCATGCCAAAAATAAAAATATTTATTACATATTACTGGAATAAACCCGTTTTTCAAATCTTAAAAAAGGGCCATAACCCCGGAAAAAGACCACGGATCATTAGTAAAATGGAATAAACAGTATTGATCAACACTGAATGCACATGTAAAATGGGCATTAAATTAATTAAGGCGTTGAAGAGAAAATGATTCGACAATATTTTTAAACGAAGCGCCTTTACTTCGAGACAAATAACCAGAATTAGAGCAAAAACATAGTATGGGTCTATACAATGTAAACCCGTACTATGTTTTTGCTCTGACCCCTCGATATAATGACATTGTGCACATCTTTGCTTTATATTGAGTTTGTTTGTGAAATTTAGATAAAATCCATTCAGTAGTTTAGGAGAAATAGGCGAACAAGAAAAAAGTAGACCGACTATCAGACCGACGGACCGACCGACGGACGGACAGACCGACCGACCGACTGACCGACAAGCTGACTCTTGTATTCCTACACTTATACTTTTGGGAGGTATACAGTTTAGCCTAACTTACCCTGCACGAGTCGCAGTTTCCATTGTAAGAGAAGCTATCTTCACAGTCCATCCGGCTGACGATATCCGAGAAGGAGCAATAAATATCTTTGAGTTTTAAATCCAGATCATAGATATATTGTAGGGTACTGGCACACCCGTATCCCGGGGAACACTGCTCTACCACGTTCTTCTCCGTGTCGTTTAGAATGTTATATAAAGGAAGACCACAGAAATTTGTATTCACTTTTCGAATAGCTTTCATTCTGTCAACTTTCGGCAGGTCGCATATAGACTCCACAAACTCGTTCGTCACACTAAGGCACTGGCCGTGTTCTAGCCCCACACTGGACTGGTTTAAATCCACGCTTAGGAATCCGGGGAGCACTTTAGGGGATTCCGAGCACATACTTGAAGAAATACACCCTTCTACGAGAGCACACACAACTAATATCACATACAACACACACAACCTTAACTTTTTATATCCACGTATATAGGCATAAAATGACGACGTTAAATCAGATAATACTGACGTCTTTTTACGTTTACGTCTGTGGAAATTTACGTCTTCTTTCTGTAGATAAATGGACGAATGAATCTGTGAGTTTGAATCTAATGGTGGAGTTGTTTGAACTGGTAATGATGGTTTGGTTGTTTGAAATAATGAACTATTTACAGGGTGTGTATATGAGCTAAGTATTGCCGTGGAAGAAGCATTGGACCTTCTCACCACGCTACAGTCTTGGTATGGACGTGATAATGACGGCTGGCTGGATGGAGGCGTACACGTCCGTCGAGTGGACGTCAAAAACGGTTCGTCATAACTGCTGTTTGAACCTTGTATCCACGCACTGAGCAAACCTGAACGCAGTCTGTCTACTTCGGATGAGGTATGTGAGTTTAAATACGACGTTTCTTGAAAGAATAAACCCAAATCGATGGCGTCCGCTGCTGACCTCCCTCGCAGCCTCGTCGACGCAAGAACTTCTTTCGGCGTCGACTGACTCTCTGTGGAATTGCGGGCTAAAGAACATAGCTTATTTTCTAACTTATTTGACCCATGTCGCTCTGTTATTACCATAGTTTCCAAAAATACCAAGAAAGATCAATGAACACATCCGGGCGATTTTCACCAACGGTCCACATTCCACACGAAAAGCGTGTTTACAGGCGATACGGGATATGTCGTGACGTCACCCTCCGTGTATCACACCTGAAAAAAACTGAGAGGTTATGAACACTAAAATTTACCAATCATTTTAAATGAGAGGTCATGAACACTGCAATTTACCAAAAATATCAATTTGAATGAGAGGTTATGAACACTATAATTTACCATTCATTTTAAACAAAGGGTTATGAACATTAAAATTTACCAATCATTTTGAATGAGAGGTTATGAACACTACAATTTACCAATAATTTTGAATGAGAGGTTATGAACACTAAAATTTACCATTCATTTTAAATGAGAGGTTATGAACACTACAATTTACCAATAATTTTAAATGAGGGTTCATGGAAAATGAATCGATCATTTCTTTTATTTATTTATCTATTTATTTATTTATTTATTTATTTATCTTTATTATTGAGAGAGAGGTCATGGAACACTGAACTTATCAATAATTTCGAATGAGAGGTCATGAAACACCTGGAGCACCTAACAATGGATTCCTGGTATATCTTGCTACAGTACTACCATTCCATCCTTTCCTAACCTCCAGCTGCTATCCCACTTAAGTTAACGATTATTCAGCCAATAGTGAGAGACAAATGTCGGAGAGGATATGTGCCGCCGCCGGGAAACGAAAACCACATGGCACCCGTGATTGAAGATTTGGAGTCTGATGTTCTACCAACTGCGCAATGCCTTTTGCATTATGACTCTGATCATATATCCCAGTAAATGCCTTGGTATCTATATCAAACTACAATGCCAAAGGTCAGTGGGCGTGGCCAAGCGATTTGTCCATTTCTCACACATGAGTGCTAGAGTTTCAATATGGTCGATTTCTTCTCGTTTAAATCTTTACCCATTTCTACACAATCCCACCTTTTTACGCTCCTAAATTTAACCCTTTCCTGTTTTGCAAAATTTTAGACATGTCCAAATTCAAAGGTTTTGCAAACGAAATTTAAAGTTGATTTTATTTGAAAAATAACCATTCAGTAGGGTAGAGAATATATTTTTTTAAAAAGAAGAAATTGCTTGTTCCATGTAATTTCTTCTTTTTCCTAAATGTTTTCTCAATTATAAAATCATAGGGGCGTAAAAAGCAGGGATTCGCCAAGAAAGGGCTAAAAGCTTAGGGGAAAATTCCCGATGGCAATTTTTGGACTGGTCCATATTGAAAAGACTTGCTGACGACTATATGAACCTATGAAATTTTACAATTTTTTTTTCAACTTTCTGAGTGGACAACATTGTCTAAAATGAAGAAATTGCTTGTAGCAAGCAATTCCTATATTTCACACAATGTTTCCCATTCGTTTCTCTTGGAGACGTCAAAATGCGTCATAGTGTGGGAATTAGTTAGGGAAAAGACGAAATTGTTTGTTACAAACAATTTCTTCATTTGCAACATTTATTTTCTACAAGTAAAGACAGATATGTTCAAACTTTCAACAAATTGAAATCGGTGTCTGATACGTTCTTTAATCACGACCATTCTAAAATTTTGTCGTCAGGTAAGGAGTTTCAATTTAAATCAGTGCAAGAATTTGACTTCGAATTAACCAATTATTCGAGTTAAGTGAAGGCAACGCAACGAACTAAGAGAACATTATATGTGAAATCACCACAGCGTGTTGTGGCTACCACAGGAACAACGCCCGATTTAGACCATTTGTTTCGTATTAGCACATGGGATTGGTATTGAAATTATGGGTGGACAACGACAGAAGAAAAAAACTAATTATCTTGATTAAATTTCGCACGTATGACTGTTTATCTTATTTCAAAAACCTGGTTCCTACACTTGGTACAAAATCAAAATGCAAAAGAAGTAAATGCACAACATAATAAATAGATGTTCCTGGGATTTTTTGTTGTTGTTGTTGTTTGTTTTTTTTTTTTTGTTTGTTTTTTTTTTGTTTTTTGTTTTTTTTTTTTTTGTTATTTTGTTTTTTTGTTGTTGTTGTTCGTGTTTGGGGTTTTTGGGGGGTGGGGTGGGGTGAGGGTTTTTTTGTGGTTTTTTGTTCAAAATTTTTGGCTCGTTCAATTTGAAAAAAGTTGCAGATGACAATAAAAATTGACTGCAATTTGAAAGTTACCAACCTACATGGTAGTAATTCATTGTGGAAAAGAAGCAAACATGAACTGTGATTCAATTTATATAAATCACCACAGCGTGTTTTGGGCTTATCTTATTTTATAAACCTGGTTCCTGGTACAAAATCAAAATGCAAATGCACAACATAATATACAATTGTTTTTTTTTTTTGTGTGTGTGTGTGTGGTTTTTTTTTGTTTTTTGTTTTTTGTTTTTTTTTTCAAACTTTTAGGCTCGTCCAATTTAAAAAAAAAGTTGTAGACGAAAAAATAAAAATTTGAAAAGAAACAAATTTACACTGTAGAAATGAATTGTTGAAAAAAAAGAAATTGCTTGTCACAAGCAATTTCTTCTTTTCCGACAATGCATTCTCAAGTATAAGCAAATACAAGATGTTGTATCTCTATTTCCTATGTATCTTTACAATCTTACGAAGGAACTACTTCTAACAAACAACTTGTCCTTTTATCGCGAAGTTTTCTTCGATGCGATAGTGGCACAGAGATCCCATAGTCAGATTCATGATCCCTTCTTCAAATTTAAGATCCTCAAGTATTTATGACTCGTCAATGGAAATGGAAGCCCGAGGGTTTCGAATGAAAAATATTTGAAAATAGACATGTGATCCAATAGAGGTGGATCAGGAATAATCCGGGTTCAGCATGACAAGGGTTAAGGGGTAAAAAAAAAAGTGCGATTCATGAGCATAATTTTTAAGACCTAAGGGCCAAGGGACCTATTCTTGATAAAGTAAGCAAATATTTTTATTCTTATTTTATTTTTTTGATAACAAATAGTACTTAACCGTTGTCCTTTGAATATTCATCCTCTTTTCACTATAGTTTAAATAATTGAAATAATACTAAATGCGCTTGAGCGCCTGTTTCGCTCCACCGACCTGAATTTACTCATCATTCCTGAGAAATTCGGTTGAAAATAATCCTGCAGTTTGCAAAAAAAGATTTTCAAAATTTCACTATTTAACATAATGGAGACAAGCGCCCCCCTCCTCCGTATATCCCATATTTTCATCTGAACCATATTTCATGAAGGAATCTGATAAAGAGTCTACAAATGATCATTCCAGTGAAATTTTGTTGAAAATTTAAAATCATATGTAATCTGGGATCTGGGAAGATTGAAGGTTTTCACAGTTTACCATATTTGGTAATTAGCCCAATCCGTTAAACCAGTGTTTACAGCTATCAATTCTTTTTTAGCAATCTAATAAAGTGTCATCAAAAGATCATTCCAGTGAAACCTTCAAATTATTTCTGAGAAGAAGATTTTCAAAGCTTTCACCATATAAAGAAATTAGCCCCGCCCATTAAAGCCATGTTTTTTCTTCAAATCTTAGTTCTTTGAAAGAATCTGATAAAGGGTTATCCACTGATCATACCTGTAAAATCTGGATAAAATCCATCAATTGGTTTGTGAGAAGAAGATTTTTAAAGGTTTCACCATATATGGAAATAAGCCCCGCCCATTAAAGCCTTGTGTTTCAAGCGATCTTGATTCTTTGGAGGAATCCAATGAAAGGGTCAACATATGATCATACCTGCTGAATCTGGTTGAAGTCCATCCATTGGTTTCTGAGAAGGTTTTTAAAGGTTTCACCATATATGGAAATAAGCCCCGCCATGTTTTCCATCCGATTTCGATTCTTTGAAGTAATCTGATAAAGGGCAACCAAATGATCATACCTGTGAAAATCTGTTTGAAATCCATCCATTGGGTTCTGAGAAGAAGAATTTTGATGGTTTCACCACATATTGAAATTAGCCCTGCCGATTAAGGCCATGTTTTTCATCCGATCTTAGTTCTTTGAAGGAATCTAATAAAGGGTCACCAAATGATCATTCCTATAAAATCTGGTTGAAATCCATCCACTTGGTTCTGAGAAGAAGAATTTTGAAGGTTTCGCCTACATGGATTTTAGCCAAACCAATTTAAGCCATTTTTCATCCGTTCTTGATTCTTTGAAGGAATCTGATAAAGGGTTACCGAAGGATCACTTCTGTGAAATTCTGAGGAGAAGATTTTAAAGAAAAGGCTTACGGACGGACGGACAGACAGACGCACGGATGCAAGACGGGCACAAGGCCAGCCAGTGGAGCTAAAAATCAATATTGTGCTCAAAAAAATTTCTCAAAACCACTAGAACAAGCAGTCTAGTCTGATCTTAGTCAATACTATTGCTTAAGCCATTGTCAAAGCAGATATGTTCTTTTGGGTCAACATGACAAAGGTTAAGATACATCATAACTAAAAGCGCTTGAGCGCCTAATTCGGTCTTCCAGCCCGAACTTACTTATTATTCCTGAGATGTGTGGCTGAAAACCATCGCCAGTTTTCCAGAACACGATTATTAGATACACACGTCCCTCCCCATAAAAGCCATAATTTAAATGGAGCCATATAAATTCTGTGAAGGAATATGACAAAGTGTCGCCCAAGGTTTATTCCAGTGGAATTTGGTTGAAATCTATCTATTGTTTTCCGAAAAGAAGATTTTCAAAGGTTTTCACCACATATGTTAATTAGCCACGCCCTTTAAAGCCAAGTTTTTCATCCGATCTTTTTCAGGGGACCTGATAAAGGGTCATCCGTGGATCCTTAAAGTGAAATTTGGTCCATGACAAGAAGATTTTTAAAGTTTTCTCCATATATGATGTGGAAATCGGCGCTGCCCATTAAAGCCATGCTTTTCATCCGATGAAAAATCTTGAATGAATCCAATAAAATGTCAACCAAGGATCATTCCTGTGAAATTTGACTGAATTCTTTTCTGTACTTTCTGGGGAAACAAATTTTAATGTTGAATTAACAGACGTACAGTCGGACGCATGATGGACCCCTTCAAAAAATTCTCAAAAGGGAGGAACTTCTAAATGTTAAACAGGGTACATGAGGGATAACCCCTAATTTACGAGTCAAATACGAGCCCAAGACTTAGAGCTTTCAGAAAAGTTTTGAAAGTAAATGGAGTAATATCGATATATAATATCGATAAATATCTTCTCGCCTGCTGTTAAATATGAAGGATTGGTATGGGAATAGCGTGTTGGTGTATGGACTACATGTATAAATATATAGGGTCTTACAAAGACTGCGTTAGCCTCTCGTGGTGATTACGAATTTAATCTTGTTCAAGCGACCACTTCTGTTAAGCGGCCACGTCCATTTAGCGACCATAATCGAAATTCCTCTTTAAAAGCAAAAGCTCTTAACCCATTCCAAGACAAGAAAATTTTAGACTGGTCCAAATTGAAAGAAGCTGCAGACGACAATTTCAAGTTGATGGAATTTTATTTATTTATTTTTTTATTTTTTTTTTTTTCGTCTTTTGGGATAGAAAACATTGTGGATAATGAAGAAATTGCTTGATACAAGCAATTTCTTCATTGTCCACAATGTTTTCCAAAGCTTTTTTCTTGTGGGGCGTAAAAAGGAGGGCTTGAGTTGGAATGGGTTAAGAAGTAAAGGCATCAGAAAATCACATCTAAATCCTATGTTGTTGCGACTCATTAGAATCGTCTCAATGGGACGATTCAAATCAATTCCAATAACATAGGATTAAGCGAGAATTCTGAAACGATTCTTGTGTGCATTCGAATCAATCCTTCATATATTTCGCAAAAGAGTGAACTGAGCGACCATTTTCTTCAGCGACCTATTTTTGGTCGCCCCTTCAGTGGTCGCTTGTTACAAGATTCACTGTATATTTTTTCCTCAAACCTAAATATGTACAGAATGTTGGTCAGGTCATAGAATTTAACCTATTGAAAAAGGGAAGTTTCTATTTGAAAACACGGAAAGTTCCTTAATTATAATATCCCAATACCCCTACTATACTGTTCACTGCTTACACTGTAGGGGGGGTGGCACAATTATGACCAAATCGTCATGAAATCATTAAGATGGGTCCTGTTGAAATAGGGACGAGTTGTTGATTTGTTTGTGTGAATGGGGTTTTACGCCGCTTTCAACAATTTTTCAGTTATATCGCGGCGGCTGGAACACCTAACAATGGAATCCTGGTATTTCTCACACCAGTACTACCATTATATCCTTACCTAGCCTCCAGCTGCTATCCCACATAGGTCTACGATTATCGACCCATTGGTGGGACGATCTGTTGAAAAATATTGGAAATGGAGCCAACCTTTTGACGCTCCAGGGACCATAATTTTGGCCCAATCTACAACCTAAACTTGTTCATGAAGTTTGTCTGACCATAAAGGTAGACCCTGATGACAATGAAAATATTTCATTTTGACTTAATGACAATTTGACTATCATAATATCCTTCATAAACAATGTCGTGTGATATCTTTTTGAACTAAGCCGTCTTCAGTATTCAATGAAGTTTGAACCACAATTTTGGCTCAGTGTGTAAACAGAGGAATTGTCAAAGGGCCCCTCTTCCCAGGTTTTTTTTTGGTTGTTGTTGTTGTTGTTGTTGTATTTTTTTTTATTTTTTTTTTTTTTTTGTTTTGTTTGTTTGTTTGTTTTTGAAAACGGGTTGGACTTAACAGGTCGTCAATAATACATCTTATCCAATAGTATGTGCATTATACTGGGGTGACTTGGGTACAGCATTTTGCAAAGAATTATAAACGAGGGAGGGCTTGAAATGTAATGTGACTTACACCATCTGGATTTCGTTGAAAGACAGCGCAAGTTTCTGTTTACCTAAGTGTACTGAGAAAGTAAACAAGTGAATGAAAAAAAATATAACGCAAAATCAAATCAGTGTAAAATAACCAACTTTGAATGATTGACTGAATGGGGCTTAACGCCACTTTTAATAGTAGTTCAGTCATATCGCGGCGGATGGAGCACCTATTCTAACAACAGAAACCGGGTATTTCTCACACTATAGTACTATCACAGCATCCTTTCCGATTCTCCAACTGCTCATCTAACTTAGGTTTATAATTATCCAGTTAATTGTCGGAGAGGATATTCGCTGCGACCAGGGATCGAACCCCATGAATAAGAGTCCTAAGCAGCCACATTTAGAATTCTTCAAATTGTCTCATTTACAAATGTAGCTTTCTTATCAGGGTCAATGTCTCAGACATTTCAATTCGTCTATAAGGGCAAAACACAAATAATCTTGTATTAAGTCGCCACTCAAGGGACGGCCGAAATATGGTCGTTTGAGGGAATGGTCGCTTAATACACTTACTGTGATATATTTATGAGGTGATCGGATCGACAGCATGTATATGAATTATTACAAGATTCTCACTTAATCCTATGTTAATGAATCTCATCATAATCGTCTCATTGAAACAATTCAGGTATCCACCAATATAGTTTCGTTTTTCCTACAAAAAATGATTAAGGAACTATTTTTTTTTTTTTTTGTATACTTTAGCGCGAAGTAGCTCCGTAGAACATCCAACCGTCTTAACCGGTAGAATCGACGCTTATTTATCATTATCTGTCAAATTATTACAACGGAGTTATTAATTGGTTTGTTTTTGTTTTGATTTTCTTTGGGTATGAAACTAAAATTACAACCACAATTTAACCCATTCCAACTCAAGCCCTCCTTTTTACGCCCCGCAATTAAAGAGCTTTGGAAAACATTGTGGAAAATGAAGAAATTGCTTGTATCAAGCAATTTCTACATTATCCACAATGTTTTCTACCCCAAAAGACGAAAAAAAATAAAATTACATCAACTTGAAATTGTCGTCTGCAGCTCCTTTCAATTTGGACTGGTCTAAAATTTTGTTGTGTTGGAATGGGCTAAGTGTTAAGTGTGTAGCGGCATCACACGGAACCTCGGTTTGATTTCTCATCCAAATGACAATTACTTTGTTAGTTTGGTCAGCCCGAAGCTCGAACAAGCGATCTCGAGGTGTGAGGTAGAGGGCTCTACTGACTGAGTAAATTGGGCTGACAGTGTGAGCATACTTCACACGCTGGTTTATAACTCGATATTGTCGAAACCACTCGCAGTATCCAGATATTCCTCTTTAGTATGACGGGTCACACGTGTATTGATCGAATCATGTTTCATGGAGGTTGTAAAAACTAGGAACTTTGTTTATCTTTTATCTACCGTAACAAGAAATTCCACAGTGTAAGGTGTTCAAGAATGCTAGAATGTAGACGTACAGTGGATAGTGATAGATGCGGAATAATTTTATATTTCATTTTCAACTACTTCAATCACACTTCTAAAAGCCCTATATTGAGGGTACTCATAGGAAACACTCACAACACAAAGTTTCGAAGAAAAATAATAATTTAATATTGGCATAAACGCCCCTCCCCCCTTCCACCCTCTGTAGACCACTGTGAAATGATTTATTGTGGGCTAAACAAATCTCTTAAAAAAATTGTAGAATGTTTACACGAAACCAGCTTTTAAACCTTAATTAGTCCATATCAAATCCTGGTCTGTATAACTTCAATATTAAAATTATCATCAACCTTCACGATTTAGCCCAGATGTGACTTACAATGATTTTCTAGAATTTAACTTCCGACCTAGTTTTTTGTCTAATCTCATCCATATTAAAATTTGAACCACGTACTTTTAAGAAAGGCACTCTGAAAAGTTTCACGGTGTCTAAACGTAATTTGTTTCTAGAGTGTAAACAATACAGTTCATTGTTTAAACTATTGACCAATTTTTATCCAATCTCGCATAGATTTAATTTGACCAAGATGCCACAAATTTAGAAATTTGAAAGCGAAAATAATAACATCCAAACTGTAAAAAAGAGTTTTCTAAAAGTTTGACCGGATGCCACGTTATTTAGTCCTTACACACCGGTGACCCATTTTCAAATTTGACATACTAGTTGCAAGACTTAACACGATTGTGCCAAACAGTTCCTCCTGTATTGTAAATACTTAGTTGTTGACAACACACGACGGTCAATAAAGTATCTTTAGAAGAAATACACGTGGGATAGACAGGAGGAGGGAGGGAGGGAAAGAGAGAGAGAGAGAGAGAGATGTGCATCGGGGCCGTGTTGATCAACCAGTTTTATTGAAAAGTCATTTGCAAGATATTCGTTTATAAATCAATCTCGAGGGTTCTGATTGGACAAGACATATCTCTAGGCAAATCACAACCCTCCTTATGATACCAAAAGACAAAACGGTGACTTGGTTTGGATAATAAAATGGACACAGATCTGTAACACTGTCCAATGATATGGAATATAACTATTTTTATGCATTCATACAGCGTTGACAAACATCGTTCATTTCTGGAACAACAAGTGAAGAAGAGGGCCGTTGACCCTGGGGCCTTCACCTGAGATAAAGGATCTTTTTCTTTCGACAGTCTACTTTCATGTTAAGGTTAGGATTATGATACAAGTGGGCCACACTTACATATCGATGGTTCAGCGCGAAACAGTTGTAACTTCCTATATGTTTATAGGCAGTTACAACTGTTTCGCGCTGAACCATCTATATAAAGACCATCAACCTGGGGATCCAAAAGTCTAAATTGGTCAGGAGGAAAAGATTTTTAAAGTTAATTTAAAATTTCACTTTTGTTGCCATAGCAACCAGAGTTTTTAACGTATTTCAATTCTTTTAGCTATTTTTGAGGGGACCACCGAAGGAATATTTCTGCCAAATTTGGTTCCAATTGGTCCAGTGGTTTGGGAGGAAATATCATTCAAAATCGTTTTTTATTTCTATATAAACCGACCCCCCTTTGGGATCCGCTCCTGGGGACCCGAGCATCATGATTTTAACTATTTTAAAAGAGGCCGATATACCGATGCTTCATGCAAAATATCAAGGCTCTACGCCTTCTTGGTCAGGAGGAGAAGATTTTTAAAGATTATTCAAAATTTCACTTTTGTTGCCTTTCTGCCAAATTTGGTTCAAATTTGCCCAGTGGTTTGGGAGGAGATGTCGTTTAAAAAAATTAGTGACGGACAACGCACGGCGGAAAGATGCCGGGCGAAAGGTGATCACAATAGCTCACTTCTTGCTCAGGTGAGCTAAAAGAGTTGGTTCGGTCTTTTTCCTTCTCGACTGTTTTGGGTCAAAAGTCGAGTAAATGTCATCAAAGCGGTCTTCTAGGCGCAACTGACTAATTCCTGGCCCCACCCACTGACTCCTTTGGCCCCGCGCATTGACTCCGACAGGTAGTTCCGCTTCGAATTTTAACGGCGTGATTTTGCACTATTCATGGTCAGCAGTATATAGAAAATAAGTAGAATGGTCGATTTGCGACCTTAACGTCGTAACTACAGCTGTATTTACGACGTTTAAGTCGCCAAATAAAGAAAAACGGTTCACCAAAATGGCTGCCAATGTCGGAGTTTACACTGAACTACCAGTCTAAATGAATGAGTCCATTGATCAACTGATTATTTGACTGTCAGTAGCTATTGGTGAATTGGCGTGATAATGTTTATCACAGGAAATATCTTCAGTATCAAGCTCGTGTTTGACTCGTAAACCAAATCTGAACATATCCTTAGAATTTCTCCAAAGTGGGTCATTTTGACCCCCATAAGAGAAATATTTAAGGCTCAAAAGAGAATACTTCGAATCCCCTAATGTTTCTTTTGTACCTCTGAAAATTATATCAACTAATTGCTAAATTCATATCTTTATAAGATTTTTATTAAAACGATTGAACTTAAGCAAGAATATGTCCGCTTTTTTTTAAATCGTCAAAGTAATACTAATAGCTCGCTCGTTTTGTTTGTTTGATTGATTGTTTGGCCCAGTTAGGACCCCTTGAACTGCATGGTAAAGGAATTAATGACTCCTTAATTTCAGTAAAAAAATCGCTTAAAATTTGTTACGATCATTTCTACAGCAATTCATACTAGCAAAGGGAGTAACTCTAAAAACACTTTTGTAAAAATTATGTTCCGTTATTTCTTTCGCTCAAGCACCAGTGACCTTCAGATGGGCGTTGGCATTCGATATAGATGTGGAAAGAGCTGTTGTTATAACAGTTACTTGACTGAGTGTTTGAATATAGTTTAACGCCACTTTTAATAGTATTTCAGATATATCAGCGGTGGCTGGAGAACCTAACCAAGGATACACCAGTACTACTACTATCATTTCCGAGACTCTAGCTGCTCATTCCACTTAGGTTAACGATTATCAACCCATTGGTGGGAATCGAACCCTAGACCTAATGATTGAAAGTCCGACGCGCCACGAGCTGTGCCATGGCCGCGGCTAAAAAGTATAGAAATATAGGAAATCCTAACTCATGTATGATGTATTCAAAGACGTTAACCCATTCCCACACGGCAAAATTTTAGACTGGTCCAAATTGAAAGAAGCTGCAGACGGCAATTTCAAGTTTATGGAATTTCAATTTTTTTCGGCTTTTGGGAAAGAAAACATTGTGGACAATAAAGAAATTGCTTGATACAAGCAATTTCTTTAATTTCCACAATGTTTTCCTAAGCTTCTTTCTTGAGGGGCGTAAAAAGGAGGGCTTGTGTGGGAATGGGTTAATCCATGTGACGCGTAACAATCTTGAAATCACTGGTTATATCTGGTTTATCAATAAATGTATACTGTTCGAGATAATCCAAAACATCGTAAATACAGCTTATTCAAACTGAATTTACCAAGATTCTAATAGCACGTCGATGATATATAACTGTACATAACAGGTCCGTTATACTTGATTACTATAGAAAACCTAAGATCCAAAAACACGTATGAGCCTTGAGATTCGACAAATCGTCGACCCCGCCCAATTGTTTCGTTAGTTGTCCTCGCGCATTCGCTCCGTCAGGAAGTCCCGCGTCGATTTTCAAAGGCGTTATTTTGAAAAAAAAATGGCATGTTACAAAAAGGTAGTATAGTTGGTTAATCAAGCTGAATTTACGACATTTAGGTCGCCAACCATTCTGCTTCTTTGTCATCTGCTTATGGCCATATATTTTGCAAAATAACGCCGTTTCATATCGAAACGGGGTCAACTGAGTACTTGTGCGAGGCTAGCAATATGGCAATTGATCTTTAACCCATTCCATCACAAGAAAATTTTAGACTGGTCCAAATTGAAAGAAGCTGCAGACGACAATTTCAAGTTATTGGAATTTTATTTATTTATTTATTTTTTTTTTTTTTTTTTTTCGTCTTTTGGGATAGAAAACTTTGTGGATAATGAAGAAATTGCTTGTTACAAGCAGTTTCTAATGAAGAAATTGCTTGTTACAAGCAATTTCTTCATTGTCCACAATGTTTTCCAAAGCTTTTTTCTTGTGGGGCGTAAAAAGGAGGGCTTGAGTTCGAATGGGTTAACTAGTCAGATGACTACGATATTTTTATCAGCGGATGTATATCTATGCAACGCGTTCTGATACCAAATATGAACCATGCAGCTGAAATAGTTGTGAAAAAATCTCTAAATGAGAGGTCTCATATTAGGTTTTCGGCAGAGAATCTCAGACAGGCAGACGGGCGGACGGACAATTTTGCGACGGTCCCGATCGTTGCTGGGACATGATATCGACATCCTTAGCAACTGTTTAAGATTACCATGACCCTGCAGTAAAACGACTGGAGAGGTTTAATATAGGTAATAAAATTCTAGGACATGAATACATAATTTACCGCGTTCGTGGCTATATCGCGACGAAAGTAGAATCGAATATCGTGTAATGTGATAAGGACTTTGTTGGAATAGGGTCGACCTTTGTAGGCCACCAGAAACAGCAAATCGTTAAGAGGCTATGGCCTTGAAAATGATCAAGTAAGAAGACCTTGACTTTGTTGTCTGTAACTGCATATCAACCAAGGGTGACTTCGTACCAAATATGAACATTACAGCTAAAAAAGTTGTGGAGAAATGGAAACGTTATAGGTCCAAGATTAAAACAGAAAGACAGACGAACGGGCAATTTGGCGGTCACGATTGATGCATAGACATAAGTAAGTAAGCTGATAAAGATGGCGATGGTCCTAAGGCCTCAAGTTTAATGACGTTTTATATAGAAAACAAGAAATAAGAAAATGACCCTTAATGGCTGTTCAGTATAGATCGAGAGTTAGGTTAAAATGTATTCAATATTGGTCGAGAGGTGACCCCTATACAAAATGAGCAATAATTAATCAAAACCCGCTTGTATTATAGGTTTACCGTATAATCAATACGTTCTGTCCTTGTCTAGAACAGATAGACTGGAAATTTGTCTTTATACAGAGCTACGGTTACATCGGCTATTTTGGATTTTAGATTCCATTATTCCAATAATATTTACATAAACTCTATGGTGTGGGTACTCATTCGAATCGTCTCGTCGAGACGATTCGAATGAGTACTCACAATATAGGGTTTCGTTACGAAGTAACGATTCCAGAAAGGGTCTTAGCTAGACCAATGCTATCTTATTGGCCAACTTATTTTTGGGGCTCATATTTGGTATGACACTCAACTTATTCTTAAGTTGAGATAGTCCACCAACTTGATTATTTAACAACCTTCATATCAAATTTAAAGTCCCTTGTAGCTACAGTATATATACACAAGTGGCTGGTCAGAACATTGTAAATACAATCTTAATAAAGGACTCACACGGCTACAGATACAGGGCATAATTCATATTTTACATCGGATTATTTCACCAATACTGCCATTAAGATTTTAGAATGATGTTATCCCCTCTTATCTTGACCGCTGGACTCGTTCTAGTGTTTGAAATTACTAAACCAGAGCAATTTCGGTAAGTCAGAAGCTAGGGGGTATCTTTTAAAAACATTCGAGATATCTGTCCTTCGAGACATCCGACTTACATATCGATGAATTAGTGCAAAAGCATCGTAAGTGTCTATAAATTGTATAGACACTTACGGTGTTTGTTCACTAAACCATCAATATATAAAGAAAAGTTAATTCGTATATGTAGCTATAGAAAAAGGACTATTAGAAGCTAGATCTGACAACGAAAATTTAAATTTGAAATCGGAATACAAGAGAACTAGGTTACGACCTCTGTCAAGTTACAGCGAGAGAGGCCATATCTGGGAAAGAGTAAATGTATAGGGATTCCTGGTAAACTTGGGGGAAATAAAGCAATTCCTGTGGGATCCCATATAAGCAAAGTTAATGTCGACCCCCTGTATACTATACAATGTATAGACACTTACGATGTCTTTGCAGTAACCCGTCAACATTTCACTTCATTTCGTTTAACATTATATTCCTACGTTCCGTCAATGTGTCATCGCAAAGCGAATCAAAGCAGCGATAAAGCAGAGTAACAGATACAGGGTGTAATACGTATCTTACATTTAGATATTTCACAAATACTGCCATTAACCCTATATTGTAGGTACTCATTCGAATCGTCGCGACGAGACGATTCAAATGAGTACCCACAATATTGGGTTTCAAGAAATAAGGACTTTAGGATGCTGTTACCGACTCTTATCTAGACCTCTGGTGAAAGAATCTTGTTTCAGTTAGGCTGTACACGAAATTCGACTCTGCGCTGATAATTAAGGTTATTACTGGAGACACGTAACAGATGGTTATCACATGAAATAGGAATACTTTACACCTAAAACATCTCAGCGTAAAAAATACTTGACATATGACGGAGTTATTGGTGTCTAAAGTTGTTAAACCTGCTCCAAACTATATGCTGTGGGTACTCATTGGAATTATCTCGTCAAAACGATTCAAATGAGTCCACACAACATAGGTTTTAATGGACGCGTAAGAAAGTTTGATGTTTTTGAAGGGAAAAGGGCATGAAATAGTAATACTTCACACCTTAACCCACTCCCAAACGACAACATTTTAGACTTGTCCAAATTCAAAGAATTTGCAGACGACATATTTAATTATGGAAAAGGGGTGCCTAATAGGATAGGAAACGTTGTGAGAAAAAAGGGGGGAATTGCTTGTTTCAAGCATTTTTTTCTTTTATTCCCACAAAGTTTTCTATGGTTGTATTTCTTGGTTGCATCAGAAAGCCGCACTGTGTTGGAATGTCTTAACCTACTAATATCTAATTTAGAGAGAACGGGGTGATGCAAATCTAAACCCGTTATTTCTCCTCCAAACCCTATGTTGTGGTTACCCATTGAAATTTTCTTCACAAGACGACTCCAGTGAGTACCCATAGCATAGGCATTAATGGAAAATAAGAAATCTTGCATTTTCAACCAGAGCTATAGTGAGAGGACGTGTTAACCCTTTCCAATCCCAATCCCTTGTTTTTACGTCCCTGTGATTTTATACTTGAGAAAATATCGTGAGAAAAGAAGAAATTGCTTGTTACAAGCAATTTCTTCTTTTCCCACAATGTTTTCTTACCTATAGGTTGTTTATTTTTCAAAACGCTCCCACTTTTAAATGTTGACTGTAACTTCTTTCAAATTAGACAAGTCTAAAATTTTGAAAAGCAGGAATTGGTTAAGTATTTTAGTGTTAAAAATTCACCAATGATCCAATAAACTCTTTGTTGTGGTTACTCTTCTGATTCGTCTCGACGAAATGAGTACCCACAAGATAGGGTTTCTTTGAGAAATAAGGATTTGAGAATGCTGTTATCCCCTTTTTGTAGACCCTTGAACTGAAAATTGAAGCTCTGCTGAAAACAAAAATGACTAGGAGAGGGAATTGGGTGCTAGGTACTGACCTTGCACAGGTTTCGGCACAGAAGTCGCTGTCTCGATTTCTGAGACCAACTTTTAATTCCGAAGCGGCGTAAAGGCCTTCGATTTACTTCTTATCTTTTTATTTACCTACATATTATTGGAGGGGCGGTGTATTGGATGTCAAAGGAGATGGAGTGCGGATGGGACACGGTTAAAAGAACTTAGGACTGAGTCAAATGCGTGTTTAGAACGCCCTTCGTTTCCTCCATATCTTTATCGATTTCACCCTTGCCAATATGCAAGAAAAAAAGATCTCGGTCAGTATCCGTTACTGTGTACGTTAGTCTGGCGTCCGCCAGAACAACGGGACAGGGCTGCGACATCAACGGCGTTTGTCACACTTATTCTTCATCTTTCGGATAAAGACCACTTGAAGCACATTTTGGACTAGCCATGCGGCAATGTCACATTTCAAGGTCAGGAGTAAAATTAACCCATTCCCACACATTGACGCCTTTAACCACCCCTTAATATGAATGCTTTAAATATCATTGTGGGAAATGAAGAAATTGCTTGTTACAAGCAAATTCTTCATTGTCCACAATGTTTTCTACCCCAACAGAGAAAGTTTTAAAATATTTCATCAACTTAAAATTGTCGTCTGCACCTTCTTCGAATGTGGACTAGTCTAAAATTTTATTGTGTGGGAATGGGTTAAGATCTAGCATGTATTTACGTTGCCTCTTCGACGAGTGAGATTTAGACTATTTTAGAATTGAAAGACAGAAAGAAATGTGTGTTTTTTTCTACCTTTAGTGTTATCAAGCTCATCCTTAGCTTAGTTCCTATATGTTAAATTATTTGACGGATCGCTGGCCCCGCCCACTGATCTCCGACAGGAAGTCTCACTTCATTATTAAACAGTGTTATAGTCATTAGCGTGTAACGAAAACTCTAAAGGTTGGTTTGCGACCTAAATAAACCGTAGTTACGTCGTTTTAGTCGCAAATCGACACAAAATACTTAATATACATGTCGACAAATGTCAGAGTTCATAGTTCACTTCCTGTCTAAATGAATGATCTGATTGGTCGATTGATTCTTTGATTGACAGTCGCTGTAATCCAAACCACGAGTTACTTTAAAATAGAATTTTGCCAACCAGTCCAATTCCGTTTTGATATACCAGTTCAACAATTTAACATGATTCAATCAAATAGCGTTCTAAGGAAAAATTGTTAAATTTAGCTTCGGCTTCAGAAAACAGTGGCGTAAGACCTAGACTTAGCGGGACATCTTGGACAGTTGTAAGGCGTTAATTACCGATTTCATATATCAAACGAATAATACATTATCTAACAAAAACCTTTTGTAATTTTCCAGAAACCCATTCACGGTGATGCCGTAGCCCTCTTTTATAGCAGCTAACTAGAAATTATCCAAAGACGTTAGATATTGTACACCACTCTTGGACATGCTATTAAAGGGACAAATCTTTTTTTATTTTCTATAGTCAGGTTGAATTTCATCTGAGCAGTTTTTTAATAAAACTGGTCAGAATGCTTCTTTTTTTTTATCTAGTTACTAATTCACATGCAATACTGATTCCAAATTTTAATTTCTTTCTATACATTACCTTGCGTTTCCGAGATTAATTTCAATACATTTATTCTAATTACGCCTAATTCCATGTATCCACATATAGAATAATCACGAAATTACACTCATTAATCCAAGACGAATTTCTCGAGATACACCCAAAACACAAACTACTACTTCACACGAAATCGGCATCACACAAGTAAAAATAGATGGCATACATGTTGCATACACATATCCACGGAGGAATTCTAGCGAATCTTTATAAACCGCTTAATTACAATATCGCCTCGAGCGATAGTTCAAACACAAACACATAGATGACATTGGGTTACCGAGCTTTATCATTATTGTACCATGTATTGATTGTGAGTACAAATAACTCGTTACAGATTAAACTGATTCACGGAACAGATTCACGCTAAAATACTCACACTTGTATGTATGCCCTGTGTCTGATTGCTTACTTCCGGCCAACACGTTATGTCGAAATTAAAAATGCTACACTTCCTCCATCCAAAACCGCAAATTTTATCTACCAATTAATCCCCATTTCACGGAATGAAATACTTCAAATTTTTTAGACTTAATTGGAGAAATCCAAAAGTAACTTTAGAGAAATATATCATCACCATATTTTTGTGAGCACTATAAGATTCATCCTATTTCCTCTACGACAAAATGAAAAGAGAGACAATAAGACATTTTGCTATTTCTTCTGTATTTTGGAGAAAAAGCCTGCCGTCAGACTATATTTCTGATACTATAGAGAATTGTTTTATTGTCATGAAACACGACCCGTAGCTTTTATCCGACTGTTAAATGTTTTTCCCAAGTAGAATTAAATCTAATCCATTCAGCATCGATATCATATAATCGTTTTGCGCACTTTTTGACGTGTTGCGCTTTCTTAGACAATCTCAAAAGAAATACGTATCCGCCATCTTAGGATACCGAAATATCTCTCCAGCGGGTCTGCGCATGCGTCATGTAAATCTCTGAACGATAAATTTTCTCCGCATACACACCAAAACTTATAAAAGGTACAGACTCTTTACAACTTGTTAGACGTTACGAATAAGTTTTCCGGTTCCGTACTCTATTACGTTTACCCTGTGTTGAACATTCTTGAATCTGTGACTTGACTATGCATCTGTGACTGTGAGAATAGAGACCTCCTGTGAGGTACAAAATACACCAAGTCTGGTAAGACAGCACATGTTGCGCATGCTGGATAGGGTCGAAACTTCTCGGCATTTGTAAAGTGACCAGTTAACGAAAAGATACCGCATGTGTGATGTAAACAATATCGACCCGAGTCAGTCTGCGCTGTCGAAACTTTTCGTCTGTTAAGCGATTTTCGTAATCTTCCCTACTTTGATTGGTTAATTGATTGATTGAATGGGGGTTAACGCCGTGGTTAACAGTATTTCAGTCATATCGCGGCGACTTGAGCACCTAACAATTGATTCCTGGTATTTCTCTCACCTGTATTACCACTACATCCTTTGCTAGCCTCCAGCTGCTATCCAAATAAGGTTTACGATTATCCTCCCATTGGTGAGAGACAAATGCCGGAAAGAATATGTGCCGCCGCCGGGGATCGAACCTATGACATCCCATTTAATGAAGATTAGGAGTCGTTACCGACTGCGCCATGACGGCGGCTTTTCCCTACTTTGAAAGCGAGCACTGGTTCTCTTCTGCTGTATCTAATCTCTTTCTTCGCGCATTTCGTTTTGTAGAAGACCCATTTTTACCAGAAGCACAACGTCTCGTCTATTTATTCTGTTCTGTTTTGTTAAAATATGCTAAAGAATTGAATTATGACATGAATACATCAGTTTAGAATGAAACAACGGTTTTATGGATTCTGACAACTGTTTATTTTAGGCGGGATTTCGAAAGTAATGATTATTGTTAAATAATATAATTTCTCGTTTCATCTATCAAAAACGAGCGTTCTGATTGGTCGAAAAAATATTCATAACTCCATGCACAACATTTTGAGCACGCAGCGATTTTGTATGCTTCCGCACAAAATAGTCCCATACAAAAAGTATCATAATTTGTAAAGCTTTTGTTTTTTTCGTTCGATGCTGTTAAATTATAAGAAATGAAGAGAATATTTTTGTTTGTTTTCATGGAGGAATGAACCGAAAAACCTAATCACACAATGTATGAATCCCCCCTTTTTCCCTTTTTTTCCATTTTATTTATTTATTTATTTATTTCATTGTGGTATGAACATAAAACTTAATCACACTCTATGAATTCGCGAAGCAGATTCATACACTAGTTAGATTAAGATTTTAGGTTTATTCCTCGATGAAAACAAAATGTATTCTCTTCATGTCTTATAACTTAATGCCAATCAGGAAAACAAAGGAAATAATTCAATAGTTCTGAGTAAAATTTTATGCAAAATACATGCATGCATAAGATTTTCTTCGTCAAAGCATGAAAAGAAAATTTCAGCCAATCAACAAAAAGTACTTTTGGTTCACGAAATGAAAGATTTGTCGGTCTTATAGGAAACTCACAAGATTTTTTTTTTTTTTTTTGAGAAAGATGAGATAAATATAAAAAAATTTCGCCCAAAATCTCTATAAGCGCAATTACGCATGTGAATTACGTGTCAACATGAAGACGTCATTTAACCCTTTGGATCCGCTAGGATGACTTTCAGTAGCTCGGAATGAACGAAAGTTCAAACAGTGATGATTTCACTGATATTTTGGTGAAATTATTAAATGATAATCCGACGATAAACCTCGATAATCCGCTGTGAAACAGGAAAGAAAATTTATTAACCTATTTTCATTTCGACAAAATTGTAAAGTCGTGAAAGAAATAGCAGTCAATCAAAGGTGGGTTTCAAATTGAAAAATATGAGTCATTTTTGGACTGAGAATATAGTCAGAAAAAGAGATATTACTTGTTAAACGAAATTCATCCCCGTGAAAACAGAAGAAATAGGTCGTTACATTCCATTCACTCTTTTCTCACAATGTTTCAAAAATCACATTTTAATCAAAGATGAGTGCGTCAAAATGCGAGGCTGTATGGTAATTGACAGGTCGTAAGCCCCGCCCACTGACTCAGACAGGAATTTCCACTAAGATATCGAACGGCGTAATAACACTTAGGTTTACGTTTATCCACCGATTGGTAGGAGACAAATGCCGGAAAGGATATGGGCCGCGACCGGGTATCAAACCCGGGACCCTGTGATAAGGAGTACGACGCGCTACCAACTGCGCCATGACCACGGCAAGAACTGGTAATATGAATTACTAAAATTTCATCGTGATTTATAATTGAAAGTTTGTTCAAAGCGTCGTTAATCATATACAAACAAATTTAAAAAAAAAAGCATGATATGTTGCTGTTCAGGCTGCACATCGTCCTTGCTTCATGCAAACGTGGAACTGACTAGTCGCTTGCCCCGCCCACTGACCATCGATAGAAAGTTCGATTGGCGTTATTTTGCAAATTTTATAGTCACTTACATTTAGCAAAAATATATATTGAAAACGTTGATTTTTGCCCTAAGCGTCGTAACGACAGCTTGAATAAGCTGCAGTTATGATGTTTATGATGTTTAACTTGCCAAACAAACAAAAAGCACATAACATAAATCTCGACGAACATCGGAGTTTAAAGTTCACTTCCAGTCTAAGAATATGTCTGGTTTGTCGTTTGTATGACCGAAGCGGCGATCCAGCAATTGCCAGAAATGTCATCCGTCGAACTGAAGCTCAAATGACCAATCGCTGGCTTCGTCCATTTACTTCGTTGGCCACGTCCATTGACTCCAACAGGAAGTCCCGCTTCAATTTTAACGGCGTTATTTTGCAGGTAGCATGCAACAAAAAAGTAGAATATTAGTAGTTGGATGGCGACCTAAAGCTGTAGGTACGACGTTTCAGTCGCCAAAGTAACAAAAAAGGTTTTGAAAAATGGCGGCCAATGTCCAAGTTCAAAACTCACTACTGGTCTACATAAATGATTTTTTTCTTTGGACGAATGGTTATTTGATTGACAGCCGCCATTGGTCAATTTTTGGACGGCGTGAGACTTGAGACGGCGGAGTTAGTTTGGGGGAGACCAAAAAAGATCGTCGTATTGAAAGAGATCACTGTCATAACGCACAAATCTCTATGTGAATAACCACGACTAGAATATGTAGGCACATAAAGAGCCCTTTTCAGGAGATCGATATTCACGCTCAAGAATCACAGCTGAATACAAAATTCCTTCATCTGTAGTCAATACTCAGAAAACGAGGTTGTAACCCTTCATCGTCCTCTCTACTTGTTGATGGAGCCGACAGTGACGTTTTTATTATTTGTATTTTGGGGTTTGTTTTAGACCGAACCCCGTTCCATTTTTGAAGAAAAGTGTGGACGAGAATTTGAAGTTTTTCTAAGACACCCCGTTCAACGGTTTTTTGTTTTGTTTTTTTTTTAAATGGAGAATAGATGCCTTAACCCATTCCCACACGACAAAATTTTAGACCAGTCCAAATTCAAAGAAGTTGTAGACGACAATTTTTAAGTTGATGAAATTTTTAAAAGCTTTGTCTTTTATGGTAGATGAGAAAAGGAGAAATCCTCGTTTCAAGCAATTTCTCCTTTACTCTCACTTATTTCCAACGCGTTAAAATGATGGGTTGTGTGGTAATTGGCCAACCAATTTCCAAACAATTCCGCTTTTCAACACCCCCACCCCAAAGAGAAAATGTATGGAAATCATTTTGGAAAATGAGAAAAATTGCTTCTTGAAATTAAATTCTTCATTAACCACAATGTTTCAACCCCATGACAGAAAACTTTTATTCATTTATTTATTTATCTCTTTTTCTTTATTTCTTCAACTACAAAATGACGTCTGCAACTTCTTTAAATTCGGACCAGTCTAACATTTTGTCAACTGGTAAAGGGTTTCAACGCTCGATGAAGTATCATTTAATCCATTCCTAAACGACAAAACTATAGACTGGTCCAAATGAAAGAGACTGCAGATGACAAAGTTTGGTAAAAGGATCATTGGAGATAGAAAACTATGTGAGAAAAGAAGAAATTGCTCATTGCAAGCAATCTCTTCTTTTCTCACAATTCTTTTCAGTTTGCGTTATTTTTTTTTATTTTTTTATTTTTTTATTTTTTTTTTATTTCTTTTTCTTTTTGTATTCATCGCCTTATGCTTGTTGATTGTGCCAAAACTTCCTCTTTTTTTCCCTGTGTGTATGTGCGGTTATTTTAGACAGAACGCCGTTCAAGATTGCAGATCCCTAAATTCAAAGAAAATGCAGACGATAATTCGAAGCGCATCTATCTTTATTTTAGACAGGTCTAGAATGAACAATGTTTTAGAAGGCGATTCAACGTTTATACATGTATTTTTGAAAAATAACAATTAGATTTAAAAAAATCGTGAGAAAGGGGGCTTTATTTGTCAAAATAAATTTCGCAACATCTCCGAATATTTTACCATTTTCATATTTCATCAGCGCGTGAGAATAAGTATTTCCTGGTCAGAACGCATTCAAGAAAAAAAAACATTTAAATTATTGTAAAAATGAAGAAATTGCCTGCAATAAGCATTTTTTTTTCATTTCTCACAATGCTTTCTATCCTAAAAAGCAGAAATTTTAACGTGCCATAAACTTAAAATTGTGGTCTGACACTTCTTTACATTCTTAACCCTTGTCATGCTGTATAAATTACCTTGCTGAATTGCTATAAAATCAAAGGGCTGAGAGTGCTGACAGAACTTGTTGTACAAAAATCAATATTTCTTTTAGAAATAATTTTCATAAACAACTCTGGCAAGAAAAATACAAACAGGAGGTCTAGACCAAGATCAGACTGCACTTATGTGCAGTCTGATCTTGGTCTACACCTCCTGCCAAAACCGGAATATTCCGGGTTCAGCATGACAAGGGTTAAGATTTTGTCATCCGGTAAAGATTTAAATTAGGAAAATCGTTGCCTTCAATTTAGCGATTCTGCTAAAACTTTTTTTTTTTTTTCGTTATTTTAGACGGAACCCCTTACCGGGTGGGAAAAGAAAAGGATTGGCCAAATATTCAACGAAAATGCAGATAAGAATACGAAGAGCATAAATCCCTATACCAGCCGATAAAAAATCAAAGTACTGAAAAGTACTGTAAGCTAGCAAAGCGTTAATTTGTTCTGTAATCTTCTTTGTCAAACGTTATCATGATAAAGAAATAAGATTAAAGTAACCAAGGAGTAAACCATTTCCACACCATCCCTCCTTTTTACGCCCTTTAAGAAAATAGTTGTAGAAAACAATGTGGATATGAAGAAATTTCTTGTTACAAGTAATTTCTTCATTTTCCACATTGTTTTCTACCTAAAGAGATGAATATTTTAGAATTTTCAGCAATTTGAAATTGTCGTCTGCAACTTCTTTGAAGACTCTGATCAGAGTCATTTTGAACATGATGTGCTCAGATGAGCTAAAAATACCAAGGAGATGAACTTTCATGCAGAGATTGCAATATTCCTGAAATATATAAGACCTTCTTTTTATGGCGTCGGCGTTTAACGGATTTCTTGGTAAAGCCTCCAGTGGCACTTTGCACTCGTTGAACTTTGAGAATACCTCAGAATTGTGTCTGTTATCTTAAGCTATCAAAGCTTACGCTTTGCTAGATAATTTCAGACGGGTCTACAATGACCAATGTTGAAGACGGCATTTCAACTACTGTTCAAATTCAGAATTAAATGATATAATGATTGAAAATCTTGAGATTTTTACAGAAAACAATACAACATTTCTACCAACTAAACAATGCATGCCACGTAGTCAGAAAACGTAGAGAGAGAAGGATAAATTGCGTGCCAAAGGTAATTTCTTCTTTTCTCGCATTGTTTTCCATTAAATATTTTCATCAGAGGGTTAAAATGAGCTTTAAGTGCGAAAAGGTTAACTCATTACCAGACGACAACATTTTAGACTGGCCCAACTTCAAAGATGTTGAAGACCGCAGATAACATTGTGGATAATTAAGTAGCAATTCTTCATTTTCCAAATGTTTTCCAAAGCTTTTTTTTCTTGTTTGTGTGTGTGGGGGGGGACTATAAAAAGCGTTATTGGGTGGAAATGGATTAACTACGTAAATTAATGTCAGTTAACCCATTCCAATTCAGTGACTCTCGAACACGCCCCGCAGAAAAAAAGCTTTTTTAAACATTGTGGAAAATGAAGAAATTGCTTGTTACAAACAATTCTTCATTTTCCACTATGTTTCCTACCCAGAAAGTTGAAACAATCCAAAATTTCAAAAAACTTTAAATTGTTGTCTGCATTTTTTTTTTTTTTTTTTTAAATTTGGACCAGTCTAATATTTTGCCGTCTGGTAATGTGTTAAGGCAGAAAAAGTTGCTACTCTGCTAACTTCACTCTGCCAGTCTGCTAGTCTGCTACTCTGCCAACTTCACGAACATGAAAATGTTGATAAATTGATAAACGACTTTTAGCAAGTAACTTTTGTTATCCATATTTTCACGCGTTTTTTTTTTCAAAATCGACTTTTTTTCTTCTGTGCGTGAATTGCGGAGATGTGTTGGAATCGGTTAAATAATTGCCAACAGAAAATACAGCTTCTCCTATGATTCTACAAATCATGGTGGGATGTAGGGAAATATCTGCAATGTTTTTACTGTATATTTTTTATCTCATTTTGTCAGCTACATAGTAATGGGTTAACCGTCAGCGAGACTCACTGATGAGAGATGTTCGTGATTCCAAACCAAAAACAGACACAACAAAGTATGGAAGTCCATTAGGGCCGAAAGTACGATGCTGAGACTGCGAGAGTACGATAGAAAGACGATTTGGTCGCGTCGTTGACGATGATAAGACCTATAGATTATCCTGATCTTTTAGTTATCAAAGTGGAAAGGATTAACGCTTAACCCTCCCCCCTTTTTTTAAATTAAATCAAATTTTAGACTGGTCCAAATTGAAAGAGGGTGCAGACAACAATGAAAATTGGATGCAATTCCAAATAAAACCGTCCTATGTGGTAGAAAATATTGTGGAAATATAAGAAATTGCTTGTGACAAGCAATTTCTTCTTTTTCCACAATGTTTTCTAAAAAATAAAATCAAAGAGACATAAAAAACCCTCGTTTGTACGGGGAAGGGTTAAATTGACAGTTGCCTGGTCAAACCAACTGATCTCCGAAAGAAAGCTTGCACTTTCGGTGAAAAGGCCGTTTGCAAAAAAATTAACCCATTCCAACACAGCAAAATCTAAGACTGGTCCAAATTGAAAGAAGCTGCAGACGATAATTTCAAGTTGATGGAATTTTAAACTTTTCGTCTTTTGGGATAGAAAACAATGTGGATAATGAAGAAATTGCTTGATACAAGCAATTTCTTCATTATCCACAATGTTTTCCAAAGCTTTTTTCTTTAGGGGCGTAAAAAGGAGGGCTTGTGTGGGAATGGGTTAAATGGGGCTACTTTGCACATTTTATGGTCAGTAAGATATTGCAAAACAGTGAAATGGTTGGTTGGCGACACAAACGCCGTAGCTACAGTTTGAATAAGCTGTAGTTACAACGTTTTCAGGGGTAAAGCTAACAAATGCTGGATGGCGATTTTTTTATTTTATTTTATTTTATTTTTATTTTATTTTTTTTTTTATTTTTTCAATTCTGTATATAGGTACGAAAAATTGTAGGCAACGAGGAAAATGCTTTTCCACAATGCTTTCCAAAGTCTTTTTACTTGAGGTGCGTAGAAATAATCAGACAATTACTGGGTCATCAAATTACTACAATTTTCAGGAGTCATAAGTAAAGTCATTTAGACAGCTATTCCTGGATAAAAAAAAAATAAATAAATAAAGTAATAGTTCTTAGCAACCCAGCCCAACTCGCTAGCCCATGTTTCGTCTGACGTTTTTTTTTTTTTTTTTTCCTTTCTTTTTTTCTTGTTGTTGTTGTTGTTTGTTTGTTTGTTTTTTCTCTCTCTCTTCTTTTTTGTACCAACTTGGCAAAATTGTTTTAGTCATAACCCATTTTTTAGCGCGAAATATTAGACTTGGCCAGTTTGAAAGAGATTACATTCGACAACTCAAATTGAGTAACAAGTACATCAAAGGGTTAAAAGCATTGAAGATAAGGATGCAAATCATCGGATTCCGTATAACGAGAGTCAACTATTTCTTGGCGCTCTGCTATCATTGTGGAGCCCTGTTCGCACATATGATATCTAACACGACTAATTGGCCAATCGCGGCTGTCAATCAAGGAATATATCGACCAATCAAACCATTTTTTCAACCCGGAATTGAGATTTAAAGTTACGACATTTGCGGCCATTTGTATGAAACATTTTTGTTGGTTTGGCGACTTAAACGTCGTAACTACAGCTTATTGAAGCTGTAGTTACGACATTTAGGTCGCAAACCAGCTATGCAGTCAGATACTTTAGTGCCTGAAAATATTCACTAGTGAATCGAGATAAAATCAGATCTCCTAATCACTGTAACGGTCATTTTGGCATTCTTGGAGAGCTTAACAGCATGGGGGCAATAAAATTATTCTGACCGACCATTTGATCAACAATCCTGATAAGAGGAAGTCACACATTTGTGCTTATCAGTGTTAGAATTCAACTTTATTCTGTTGATTTTATGTCTTTCAAAGCAGACAGTTTTTCCATTTCTACCACACTTAAATTGTATCAATTGATTTTGAACTATTGAATGTATAGTTTTTGAAAAATTTACATCCTGATTTAATGACACATCATTTAAAACACAGACTGTCATGAATTTAAGCCGTAATAACCAGTCCATAATTCTTACTAAAACGCTTTTCACAAAACACTTTAATTTTTTACCCATCTTATGAAAAGTTAAAAAGCATATTGAAAAGTATTGGCCAAGATCATACTTATATATATATTTCTTTCATTACACATGGTCATTCTACTTTACTGTACAATGTGTTTGTGTGTTTACATTGACCAAACTTGACAAGTAAATTCTCTTTGTTCCAGCATGCTTGTTGTAATCTTAAGATGGTTCCTTTAACCCTTTCCTTTTCAATCACTTGTTTTACTTCCCTGTGATTTTGTAATTGAGAAAATATTGTAGAAAAAGAAGAAATTGCTTGTTACAATATTTTCTACCCTACTGAATGGTCATTTTCCAAATCAAATCCTCTTTCGTCCTCAAAACCTTTGAACTTTGACAGGTCTAAGATTTTGAAAAAACAGGAAAGGATTAAGTGTACTGGGTCACTCATATTAAATTTGTTTATATCTATGTCTAGTATTAATTGTGGGGAAAATAGTAAGTACTTCTTTTTAGCTTGTTCACAGACAGCAAAATCTTAGACCCGACCGAATGAAAATGGAGAGAATACTTTCAACAAGCAATTTATGCATTTACACAATATTTACCGAATTGTTTTTCTTGATTTCATAAACAATTATGGCTTGAACTGCAAATATGTGCAGGCTTATCTTTATCTATATCTCCTACCAAAACAGGAATATTTCGGATTCAGCATGACAAGGGTGAAAAAGTATGCATAAAATGAAATTTTGCTTTATCCCCATTATTTTTTTCAGCAACAATCGATAAGGCCCCGTTTCCTGTGTTTTTATAGACCATAAGGAAATTTCTTTACGACCCTACAATAGTCGTGTGAAAATTTAAAGACAATCTGGTGATAATTGTGGACTTTGTTGCTTAAACGAGAATGTTTTGAATAATAATCTATACAGCCCCTTTCCGGTGTCTCCAGTACCACATCTTTGGAGTGAATCTGATAAAAACTGAACTTTTTTTTCTGTTTACGAGGATATTTCAATCAAGTTCTGATAAGGCCACTTTTTCTGTGATACTTTGTTAACCTTACCCATTTAGAAAAGTCAATTATACAACCATTCTGTGAGAGTTAACAGAGAATTCGATGAAAACTGTGGACCACTTGATGAACCGCTACATCAAGTTTCAAGTTGATGCTATCAACAGTTGCTTAAAAATTCGACAAAAAATACCATTATACCAGTCAATGTTAGAAAATAAAGTAATTCGTAATACAGGAAGAAGTTAACTTGCAGATTTAAGTTCAATTGGCACCATGTAGGACCCATAAGTTTCAAGTTAATGCTATGAATAGTTGCTGAGAAAAATGCGAAGAAAATTCACCACTATACCAGGCAATGTCCGAATATAATCTAAGTTTTTTTTTTTAACAGAAAGTAGATATCTTGCAGACCTAAGCAAAATGTATAACCCGTGGATGAACCTCAACACCAAATTTCAAGTCATTGCTAGGAATATTTGCTGAGAAAAATGTGACAAATATACCACTATCCAGGCAATGCCTTAAACTAGACTAAGTCGTGAAACAGGAAGTACACGTGTAGTTAATTTGCAGACCAAATTCGGCAAGCATCATGTAAGACCCCCGGATGAACCAGGGCTTTTTTTCCAGAAATTGGGAAGAGGCCGTAGACTATTCGTTTTGGGAAATTTTTGCGCAGTTTTCAGGAGAATTGGGACACATAAGTTTAATTCAAGAAAGTAATAAAAGTAAGATTCATGCATCATTTTCAAGATCCAAAGATAAGTAACTATATTTAAGGGTTTTATCAGTAATAAATTGAATAGAAATTTTAAACAAAACAAATTTTGAAGATTATAAATCCATATAATGCAAAAATAAGCTGTAATTTTTGGAAATTTCTCTGCAACAAGTGGGAAAAAAGAGCCTTTTTGAATCGGGAAGAAGCCTTTTATAGGCCCCTGTTAAATAACAATAAAAAGCCCCGTGAACCTTCACACCAATTTTCAAGTCATTGCAATGAATTGCTGCTGAGAAAATGGGATAGAAAATGATAGCTACGGAACAGACAGACAAGAGTAGACCATTATACACATCCCTTCTTAGAAGCAACTGTATAATAAATTATCTAATAAAATATTCTCCAAAACCATACTGCCTAAAGCTTTGATATTTAGTATATTTCATCACAATACCAGAATATGCCAAAGAATTGCTTTTCTCGGACATAAAGCCCCATTTAGCGGAATTCTGGACTTTACATAAGAATGAAGACGGAAATCTTTAGAAATCTTCTCTTCCAAAAATAGTAACCCTAGAGCTTTGAAATGTAGCTTACAGCATTGACATTGTAATCCTCAACCAAACTTCTTCAAACTTTGTGAATTAAATGAAAATAGCCCTTATTCTAATCTAGTCTTTTGGGTTCTCTGAAATATCATGGCAATGTTGATTTGAAAAAAGCAATATTGATATTTATCATATATAGAAAAATCTGAAAGAAGATTGATCTTATTGAAGGACAAGGATTCTATTTAATACTCCTTTACCCGCAAAGTCATGATTTAAGAAACATAAACTGTACTTACTACTAGCAATGCCTTTTACTTTGAAGAAAATCATATGTAGCAAGAGTCCAAACATGGTCTTATGTCACTCAACTTAGTTTTCAATTGAACAAAAATGAGTCTACAGTTTTAATATTGGTAATATTTTTGAAGGAGCATGCAATATACAGGCATCATACAAAATTTGCTTTGACTGTCTCCAAATGAAATCTACTGTCCAACAATATGTACTGGTGATAATTTGACTTAGTTCGGTAGCGGGCTTAAAGGGATATTTCATGCAAAATTAGAAAGCTCCGTGCATATCACATTGGGAGGAGAAGATTTTTTAATACAACCTTCTTTATTTCTAAGTGCTGAATTCCAAAACAATTTAACAAAGCGCTAATGTTCAATGGTAGAATGACAGCTTGAAGTATGTTGACAGGGGATCATATGATATTGTTACTAAATTCAATTCAATAGTGTATTTCTTCGACTTGAACACGAGTGTTCTTCGTCATTTCACAATAGAATGTTATATGCAGAACAAAAAGAACAACAATACATTACAAAGTAACAACATAAAATACAACAAGGTTTTACAGTTAATCCTTGTTGGTATAAATCGATTGTGACAAAAGCGGAAGATGCTTTCAACATTTATATGCATTCTATAACTATAGAGTTAAGTACCTTAATAGTTAACTTTAAACACAATATTGTGCCAGTTTTTCAAGACTGATAGTTCGTCAGTATTAAAACGTTCTATAAGCTTTAAAACACTTAGTTTTCTGTAAAAGTATGGCTTTAAGAATAACTTCCTCAAATTGTTGTAAAGCGGACATTTAGATAAAAAAAATGGTATTCATCTTCTATTTCATTTAGTATACAACATAGACATTTACGCTCATTTTGCTGAATATTTCTTAAAAGGGATCATTAATCTGATTTCAAGTGAAAGATTTGATAGCTCTACGCAAAATGGTTGGGGAGAAGGTTTAGGTCTTTAAAAATTGGGGTTTTTTTTGTTTTTGTTTTTTTTTCTCCATGTTAAATTCTGGGTTCCCAAAACATAGGGCTAACATTAATCCAACAGTAATTATCAATAATATTTATTACCATAAGGTAATGCTGTCTGTATAAATCGAAAGCTTTAGTCCTTTGCTTTAAAAGAGAATATTTTTTTTTGTAAATTTTTAATTCCAAAGAAATCTTGGATCTCACAACAAATAATTTACATATTCATCTATGAATAATCATTTATAGTATTTTTTACAGTACCAACTAGGCAAAAATCGAAATCTCTTGGCCTCATGGTTTAGGAAGATTATTTAAAGACCCACTTCTTCATCTCGATATAAATATCGAGACCAAACAACATAGGGCTTAAGTTTATAAAGAAAGTTATAGACTAGAAATATATTTGCACCATAGGGAAGTACTACATGCAAAATTTGAAAGCTCTAGGCTTCATGGTTTCTGAGGAATTCTTTTTATCAATTATCCTTCTTTTTCTCTATGTAAAATCTGTGATCCAACAACATACTGGGCTAATGTTGGTCAAGGACCGTTACTTTGTAGCATTTTATAAAAATACCATAAGGTGATGCTACTTACAAATTTTGAAATCCAAATACCTTGTGGACCCCTAAGAGAATATTTACTATTGACTCTTTTCTGTGTGAAAATTTGAGTTCCCATAGCATAGGGCTTGTGTTGACCTCAAGCAATCGATTTGAACTATTTTGGTTGCTTTAGTACCGCAAGGAAATGCTGCATGCAAAATTTGAAAACTATAGGCCTTATGTGTGGAAAAAGAATAATTCTAAAATTGTTTCTTTTGGTTGGCATGGTAACCAGTGTTCTTCATGGTTTCGAATTCTGTGTGGTATATGAATAATCATGACCTAAGGATCAGTTCTGTGAACACATATTACGCACACCTAAAATAATAGCCTGTTTGAAATTGAAAAAAAGATGCAGGTTACAATTTAAAGTGTGTCTATATTGCATGGAAATCAGCTTGAAATACTATTGAATATCTTTGTAAAGGACAAATTGCTTGTAATTTTAATGACGGTTTTAATCAATATTTACTGAGGGCTGTGAGACCCTGTGATTTAACCTATTCCCACACAGTGACGCTTTTGAACGCCCCTCAAGAAAAACAATTGGGAAAACATTGTGTAAAATGAATAAATTGCTTGTAACAAGCAATTTCTTCATTTTCCAGACCACAATGTTTTCAAAAATTTCATCAACTTTGAATTGTCGTCTGTAATTGCTGTCAATTTAGACAAGTCCAAAATTGTATTGTGTGGGAATGGGTTAATACGGATAGGGTCAACAGTTTGTAGTAATTGTATTTTAAACTTTTATAAATTAAAAGATACCAAAAACAGCAAATTAAAAAGTATTGATATGGAAAAAAATGTCATTTGGGTAAGAAATATTGTGCAAAAATGAGACATTGCTTCTTCTCCATCTATACTTTAAATCTCATATTCTTTAGTTTGTCAAAGGGGCAAAATTTATATTATATATGATGATTTAATATGGAATTGCTGATATGTACAAATTGAATATTGGCTGTACGGCTGATAAAAGCCTCTTATGATCGAGAATTTGATTTATCACCATTGCAAAGTTTATACTCAAGTTACTCAAATTACATCCTGGGCTTATCAGTAAACATACAAATCTGGTGTCCAGGGGTGATTTGAGGGTCAGTTTGTATATTTAACTGACCGTAGAAAATCCATTTACAGTTACGTTCTCCAGGAAATTTCTGGCTGGAAGTCACTTAAGTGTAGGACTGTATGCTACTTTTTTGTTGCGTGATACTAGCCATAAATTTTGCAAACTAACGCGGTTTGAATTCGAAGCGGGACTTCCTGTTGGAGTCAGTGTGCGTTGCCAAAGGAGTAAGTCGGCGGGGCCAGGGATTGGTAAGTCCTTCGCATCCCTTGTCATGCCGAATAAAATCCCTTCCAAAATTGCATGTAAGTCAAAGGACTGCAGGCACTGAAAGTACCAGTTGTAGGTCAATATTTAACTTGAAAATGAAATTTTAGAAACAACACTGACTTAACCCATTCCAACACGGCAAAATTTTGGACTGGTCCAAATTGAAAGAAGCTGCAGACGACAATTCCAAGTTGATGGAATTTTGAATTTTTTCGTCTTTTTGGATAGAAAACATTGTGGATAATGAAGAAATTGCTTGATACAAGCAATTTCTTCATTTTCCACAATGTTTTCCAAAGCTTTTTTCTTGAGGGGCGTAAAAAGGAGAGATTGAGTTGGAATGGGTTAAAAGGGACAAGCATAAGTTATTTGTTGCAGACGGCCACATTGTAAATAAGTTCTTCATTGTACTATTTCATATGATGATAGCTTAATGTGCTACCTTCTTAAAATAAAGATTTTATTATTACTATTATAAGCAGGTGGTGTAGACCAAGGTCGGACTGCACTTATGTGCAGGCTGATTTTTGTCTACACACCATACCGAAATATTCCTGGTTCCGCGAGACAAGGGTTTATATCATACCCGTCTTTTTCTAAGCTAGTGTCGTTTCCAAGTGCATGCACTTTCGGTGAAAAGGCCAGTTAGCAATTTTAGTCTTCAAGAACAGTGTACTACTTTTTGTTATATGTGAGTCCTATAAACCATAGCTTAACTCGTTCCCACACAATGATGCTGTTTGACACCCCAAAGAAAAAGAAGCTTTGTAAAAAAATATCATGGAAAATTGAGAAATTGCTTGTTACAAGCAATTTCTTCATTATCCGCAATGTCTTCTATTCCAAAATGCAGAAAAATACCAAATTTCATCAATTGAAATTGGTCGTATGCAACCTCTTTGAATTTGAACCATTGTAAGATTTTGTCGTCTGTTAATGGGTAGAAAAATGTCTATCGAAGCTTCTTTCAAATTAGACCAGTCCATAATAACGGTGTAAAGGCTAAGGGTAAGACGTTTATCTGATCCACTAGACATGTGCCTTCTGTTACGTAACAAATCAGTTAATTCCCGGATCGATATCGATTACAGCAGTTTATCTATCGATCTAACAGTGGGATGCAATCCTCACGGGGCCTCCGATAACCTGGTTTAGGAAACAGGCGATTAAAGACACCATCGCTGATCACAGATAATAACTCTTTACCTGACGGTACAAAAAGAGCAATTCTTGGATAATTACCTTTCTTGAATACTCTCCAGAAATATTTTACTTGAATTTTATGATTGTCGTTGGTTAAATCTAGTCAGCTTCATCTGGAGCTTTCATCAAAACTTTTCACATGTTTTGTTAATTGTATTTGTTAACATGTAACATGTTGACCTTTACTCTGGCTAGGAGTCCTGGTCTTTGAATAAAAACCTTGTAAACCTTGAAACCTTATTCTCAGTTTCTTTGTAACCAATTACCAGACGACGAAATTTTACATCGGGCCAAATTCAAATATCTTGCAGACGACAATTTTTAAGTGATGAAATATTTGTTTGGTTTGGGTTTTTTTTATCTTCTTCTTCTTCCGTCTTTCCGAAGATATTTTTTCTTTGGGTCGTCAAAAAGCATTTTTGTGTCGGAATAGGTTAAAATCAGCTGTATAATGCAGATTTAAGAATTGGAAACACCCGTTTTACCTTGAAAATACATTTCTGTGTAATTTTCTTGCCAAAATCTTTTACCATCGAAAGTGTTGTTGTTTTGTTTTGTTTTTTCATAAAAGAAAAAACCCGTAAAAAACACATGGAATCGTAACTTCCCCATTCTTAACAAAGATAAAAATAAATCTGAAAGTACCATAGGTATAATGGTTTTATGGTAACAGGACAAAGCGGGGATAACACGGGAATGGTCCCCATCGTTGCTTCTGTAAACCCCTTCCAACATAATGACGCTTTTTGAAAAAGAAAAAACAATTGACAAAACATTGTCCATTGGTGTCGCCTGGTCTGAGGATAGCCCGAATACCTTGGTGTTCAGTTTAAATGATTCAATTTTTGTTTTATCTATTAAAATTCAAGCGTTTTGGTTGGCTGATTTTTTTTTCATGATTCTACGAACAAACTTTTTATAACGCAACTGTTTTATTTGCTTGCGCTCAAAGTAGATCCATAAAACTAGAAAAAAATTGCTTTGTTTTTCTTGATGGCATTAAATAATTAGAAATGAGGAGATTTTTATTTATTTCTTTTGGTTTCATTGAGGTATGAATCCAAAAACTTGATCACACTGTATGATATTAATACTGTGTTGTAAAGGTTTTAAGGTTATACCTCAATGAAAACAAAAAATCACTTCATTTCTTTAACACACAGACCTTTACAATCATTCATAGCATTCATTGCAGACTCAATTTATTTAAGAGATGAAGAGAATAACGCTTCGCGTATTCATACAGTGTGATTAGTTTTTTCAGTCCATACCTCCATGAGAACAAAAAATATTCTCTTCATTTCTTATGATTTAATAGCATCGAGCGACAAAAACCAAAAGCTTTACAAATTTTGATACCTTTTTGTGTGGGGCTATTTTGTGCGGAAGCTTACAAAATTGTTGCGTGCTCAAAATTTTGTTCATGGAGTTATGAATAATATTTTTCGACAAATCAGAACGCCGGATTTTGATAGACGAAACTTAAGATTAAATTATTAATAATAAATATATATTTCTTAATTATTATCCACACTGTTTATAATTCAACAAAAATGTTTATTAACCCTTTCCTGTTTTTTTTTTTTTTTTTTTTTTTTTTAATTTTAGACTTGTCCAAATTGAAAGAGGTGCAGACAACAAAGAAAAAATTATACAATTTAAAATGAGACCATTCATTGCGGTAGAAAATATTGTGGGAAAAGGAGAAGTTGCTTGTTACAAGCAATTTCTCCTTTTTCCACAATGTTTTCTCAAGTCTATAATCATAGAGACCAAAAATACCGGGTTTGTAAAGGAAAGGGTTAATGTTCCAATTGTGAGAATTATAGGATCGCCGCTGTCAATCAAAACATATTGACGAATCAAATCATTCATTTAGACCGGAGGTGAACTTTACACTCCAACATTTACATTGCGAGTTTTTTAGCTTTGATAGCTCAACCCGTTCCCACACAACAAATTTTTAGACTGGTCAAAAAGGAAAGAAGTGGTAGACGACACTTTCAATTTGATGAAATTCTATTTTTTTGTCTATTTAGGTAGAAAACATTGTGGATAATGAAGAAATTGCTTGATACAAGCAATTTCTTCACTATCGACAATGTTTTCCAAAGCTCTATAATTGAGGCGCGTAAAAAGGAGGGCTTGTGTGGGAATGGGTTAAGGTAACAGGCGGAATTTTGAGGTCTTCTCAAAGTCAACGAGTGCAAACTGCCCCTGAAGGCTTAACCATTAAATCCATTGAATGCCTACGCCATTAAAGTAGTTCTCATGTATTTCAGGAACATTTCAAAATCTGTTCAAATTGTAGAGAGCTCTTTCAAAAGCATGCTATTTAACCCATCCCCATTTTAAGCATCTCAAGAAAAAAGCTTTGGAAAACATTGTGGACAATGAAGAAATTTCTTCATTGCCAACAATGTTATCTACCCAACTAGGGGAAGTATTTCTTCATTCAACCAACTTGAAATTGTCATCTGCAACTTCTTTAAATTTGAAGCAGTCTATGGCAGTCTATTGTTGTGTCGTGTTGTAATGGGTTAACTCCTGGGTTACTTTAACCTCGTTTATATATCATGATAATCTTAAGAAAAGCTTAGTACTTAATAAAACTATGCTTTGCTAGCTAACAGTACTTTCAGTTCTTTGATTGTTGGCTTAGCATCTTAAACGTCGAAACAACAGCTTATTCAAGCATTAGTTACGACCGTTTAGGTCGCCAACCAATAAGTCGTTTTCTTTTTATGTTCTTTGTCTTATATTTTGAGAACTAACCTGGTTTAATATCTCAGTCGAATTTATTGTAGGAGGGGAACCATCCGTCAATTGACAATGACTGTAGCCTGAACTAGGAGAGTACAATCATCGTCGTTATCACATCAGAAAAGTCCAGCCTTGAATTTCTGCCATAGACGTTATAAACGTCATGTTCTTTTTTCATTCATCTTTGACAAAACTTTGTTACCTCGTGCCATTTTAATCTTTTTTTTTTTTTTTTGAGACCGGTCGTTCCGTCCGTCTGTCTGTCCGTTAGCAATTTCCTTAGTGCGCATTTTTCCAATATTTTCAATTGAAGTGTGAACTGAAACTTGTCTCAAAGAATGTCTATGAGGTATAGTTGTGCAGGAGACAAAACATTTTTTGATCCCTCGAGTCGTTTCGGAATTATCTGCCCTTGACTTAGCCAAATAGCATTTACTTGCAGTTGTTATGATTTATGTTTGTTCTAGTTTGTTTTTGGTTGTTTTTTTTATTTTGTGGGCAAATCCTCTTACATCTACAATTGGAATGAACTGAATTTTGCCTCAATGGATCTCTATGATGTCTAGTTCCGCATGAGACCAACGCACTTCTGTTCCCTGATGTCATTTCGGAATAATATGCCCTTGACCTATAGCTTTTTTTTTTTTTTTTTTTTTTTAATTAACGGCGTTTTCCCTCCTTAGGCTAGCCCATGAGAACGCATATCCGAAGCTCTTGTCATATATTAATTTCAATTCTTTGTGGGCTAAATGGTCACACCTATCGATTGCTGTACATAACTTTCTTCGACCATTCTTTACTTCACCACAAATATTTTTGAGGGAACAAGATTTAAGGAAATTACAGGTCGATTTTTTTTTCATAAACTCTCTTCCTCTCTACCCTTAGTTTTTCTTCTCTTTTTTTTGTAATTATCCGTTTCTTTCTTTATTTCTCTATTCCTTTCATATTCTTTCTTTATTCATTTGTTAGTTTACCCACTTATTTATGCATTTTTATTCAATTATTTTATTATCATATTATGTTAACCTTTGCTAAAATTAATAAGATCAAATGTAGAGTTTTAAAAGCAAAATACGAGTGATATTTGCTACATTTTGAGAACAATTTGCTTGGTTTATTTTAATTCCTTCATTTATAGCATTTCGAAATTGTGTGAATGCTATATGCATATCACCAAAAATTCCCCCAAACTTTTAACACAACCCTTGTATGCTTTACCCGTTCCCACACAAACACCGCTTTTTCTGCCCTTAAATAAAAAAATGATAAGAAAACAATGTGGAAAAAAAGAAATTGCTTGTCACAAGCAATTTCTTTATTACCCACAATGTTTGAGAATAAGATTTTAAAAATTCCATCGGCGGAATATGAGCCTGTCTTATACATTGCCATGTGATTATGGGTTAGACGAAAAAAAGGTGTCGTCTTAATATGAGAAGGTAGTAAGAAATTCAAAATAACCTCTAAATTCCATAAGCATCACGCATTGTGCCGTTTGAAATAATAATAACTATGATAAAAATTAAAAGATGGGTAGGACAAACCATTGGTCGTATCAGGATTCGAACCGATGCCACCAACGAAGGGTTTAAACATTCAACCCTTCAAAAGACAACGGGTCCAAATATATTTAGCAAGTAAAATGTTACAATTAATTCGAAAGTTGATGAGATACCTTGTATATATTGTAACATAATAAACCAGAAAAAATAACTTGACGGGCAATTTTTATGGTTTCAAATTTCATACACTGTGGAATCCTGTATTAATCCACCAAAGCTTTTAAAAGGCAGGTGCTTGAATAATACAGGTTTAATTTCAATCGATTCGCTTTATATGGGAAGTCAATGGTTAGCTGCCTAATACAGGTTGCCTGCTTAATACAGGATGTCGCTACGGCTGGATTGACTATAGAATGGAATCGAATTATCAAAACACCAATGTGTCCATACCTTTGTTAAAATTAACCAATAATTGCTATTAAAAGGAACATTTTGTTTTATAAAAAATCGTCGGTGGGCGAAAAAAATGTCGTTAATACAGCTTTAGTAGTGCTTTATTAACGACAATTTGCTCGCCGGCAGACGATATATTGTCAAGAAGCCAGGTGCAACTAAGCAGTCATTTGTTATTATCCGTTGCGGTTTAAAGGAGTCCGCCGCACAAAACAAAAGCTCACAGAAGCTTTCGCATATGTTGGCACAAAATTTGATTGGACCTTTTCGAAATGAAGTGAGCTGGAAAGGGAAGAAGTCAATTACTATCCTCTTAACCCAATCCCATACAATCCCCCATTTTTACGCCCCTGAGAAAACAGAGTTCGAAAACATTGTGACAAATGAAGAAATTGCTTGTCACAAGCAATTTCTTCATTAGCCACAATGTTTTTATATCCTAAAAGCCAAAAGAATAAAGATGAAACATATACTGAAAAATGTTGTCTGCAACATCTTTGAATTTGGACCAGTCTAAAAGTTTGTCTTCTGGTGATGGGTTAACAAAGGTCGCAAATTAGTGGTAATTTTTAAGATTTCGGAATGAATTATCTGAAAAAAGGCACGTGTTAGTTCAATCGTAAGTTTTAAAGGTTTATTCGAGTGCGAGAAAATACTTATTCTGCCTATCTTCATTGCAAAACCGTTTGATAAACAACATCAAACCGTTTCAAAAAAAGCATCAAATAAGTTTTCATTGATAAAAGTAATAGAAGTTGTTTTAGATTGATTGATTGAATGGGGTGTAACGCCACTTTTAACAGTATTTCATATCGCGGTGGCTGGAGAACCTAATAGTGGATTACTAGTATTTCTCACACTACTACATCCTTTCCTAGCATCCAGCTGCTATCCCATTTAGGTTAACGATTATCCACCCATCGGTGAGAGACAAATGTCGGAAAGGGTGTGTGCCGCCACCAGGGATCGAATCCATGACATCCCATGATTGACGATTGGGAGACTGATGCGCTGCCGACTGCGCTATGACGGCAGTTGTTTTAGAAGTATAAACTGTAAAACATAGGTTTAGATAGACAGAAAGACAGACGGATAGACAAAAATGTTCGCGTCACTTTCAGTCTTCTATAGGTAGTGTAACCCTTTCCTGTTTTGCAAAATTTTAGACTTTTCCAAATTCAAAGGTTTTGCAGAAGAAAATTGAAAGTTGATTTAATTTGAAAAGTAACCATTCAGTAGGGTAGAAAATACTGTGGAAAAAGGAAGAAATTGCTTGTTACAAGCAATTACTTTTTTTTACCACATTGCTTTCTTGGGTAAAATAACACAGGGACATAAAACAGGGATTAAACTGGAAAGGGTTAACAGTAAATTTATGAGAATTTCCTGCGTTTCTTTCTTTTGTTACACAAAAACAAGAGGACCATGATAGGCTCCTCGCTCCCCTGGGTATGTTTGCCAGTGGCTTTATGATATATACGAAATATCAAAGCCCTATGTCTTATTATTTTGAAGATAAAAATATCTAAAGATTTTCTCCTTTAATCCTATGTATATTGGATATCCTTCTTTATTCCTATCTAAGATCAGGGATTACACAGAAAAGGGTTCATTTTCAGAATACGGTAATTCTATGAATACTATAGTAGAGGGTCAATAGATGAATATTTTCAGAGATTTCCCTCTTTATTCCTATGTTAAATCAGGGATCGCACAGAAAAGGGCTAATTTTCAGAGACCGGTAATTCTTTGAAGACTTTGTTAGAGAGACAATAGATGATGATTTATACCAAATATCAAAGTCAAAGCCATCTTACGGTTTGGGAGGAGAAGATTTTCAAAGATTTCCTACTTTATTCCAATGTAAAATCAGATATCGCACAGAAAAGGACTAATTTTTGGAGGTCGGTAATTATTTGAAGAGTTTTAGTAGAGAGTGAAAGATGATGATTTTACCAAATATCAAAGCTCTTGTTTTATTGGTTTTGGAGGAGATATATTTTTTTAAACTCGGTTGCCATTGCAACCAAGGTTCTTTGTGGATTTCGATTCTTTAGGGTATTTTGAAAGAGCATGACCCAAGGATCATTTTTTAAGATTGGTTGAACTTACACGGTAGGTTTAGGAGGAGAACATTTTTTAATGCTTATGAACGCTCGGATGCCGGACGATAACCGGTCACAAAAGCCCACCCAGAGCACTTCGTGGGTCAACTCGTGCTCAGGTGAGCTAAAAGATTTAAACGGACGTTTTTGAAAGATCGTGCATGAAAAGCTGTTGGTTCAAATTCCGACAACATCGCTGGTTACGTGGGTATGGCCTTAGGAAAAAATAGAGCTCCATCCAATTGACCAATCGCGGTTGTCAGTCAAAGAACCAATCAACCAATCATATGATTCATTCAGCCCGGAATTGGGCTTTGAACTCCGACTTTAGCCGCCATTTTTGTGAAACATTTTTGTTGGTTTGGCGACTCAAACGTCGTAACTACAGCTTATTCAAGCTATAGTTACGACGTTTAGGTCGCCAACCAACTATACTATTTTTCTTCATACTACTGGCCACAAATCATGCATTATAACGTTGTTTAAAAATTGAATAGGGAATAAGTTGGGCGTGGCCAAAGAAGAAAGTGGTCAATTACTGGTAGTACCCAGAAAGCTCTCTAATAAGGGAACTGTGCCATTACATAACCGAAAGACTTTTCAAAGCGGCATTAAAACCCTTTACAAACAAATCATGAAAAGCAACGCAATGAACAAACATAATGCACGTGACCTAACAAATCTATGTTATTTAATGCGCTGATAAAGACGCACGAGTTGTCGAGATAACACATCTTTAACAGTATTCATAAAAAAATGTCTCCAACTGAAGTGTCGTTTGTTGCTAGGTAACTGATGGCCGTGGATATCAAATGAAGGCTCCTTTCCAGTATTCCAATTTTATTGTGCCTTTTGTGGGAGCAACTTTATTGATTTGTATTTTTTTACCTCTATAATATAACAGAAAAATTGTCATTTTACTCGTGTTCGGTTACTTTGATTGTTTTATCTAAAGAAGTTATTACCTGTATTCTTGGCCAGGAACTGACGGATCGCTGAGCACACCCTTTGACCTCCGACAATAGAGTCCGACTGAGATAAATTATCAGTCGACATGAAAAAGCGAGATATATAGTCATGAGCTTAAATAAAAAGTTAAATCTAGTTTGGCGAGATAAACGTCGTAACTACAGCTTCAATAAAGGTGTAGTTTCGACATTTTAGTCGACAAACCAACTAAAATACTTTACATAAATTTCGAAGGTCACCATCCTCTTTTGGTCTAAAATGAATGTTTTGATTGGGGAGTCGATTATTATCATTATTATTGAAGGCGGAAATCTATAAATTAAAATGTATTTTTTTTTTTTTTTTTTTTTTTTTTGTTGTTGATGACGTTAATTGTCTTAAATGACTTAAATCCGGCACCTAGAATAAAACTTTTAAAACGATCCAGCCACCATTTACATAGCAGCCAATATTAAGCGTTTAGAGAAAAAAATAACGCCATTACAACACGACAAAAACATAGACTGGGTCAAATTGAAAGAAGTTGCAGACGACAATTTCAATTTGATGATATTTCGAAAAATAGAAAAAGTTTGTGGACAATGAAGAAATTTCTTGTTACATTTGCTAATAATTTCTTTAATATTCACAATGATTTCCAAAGCTTCTTTTTTGAGATTTGCAATAAATGCGAGATTGGCAGGGGATGTATTAAATAGCATGCTTTTGAAAGAGTTCTCTATAATTTGAAAAAAAAGTTGATTCATGTTGCCATGCAAAGCAGTGGGATTGTGAAGACTCTGATCAAACTCGTTTTGAACATGATAAGATCAAGTGAGCTAAAAATTTTCGGAGATGAACTTGCATGCAGAGTTTGCAATATTCCTGAAATTCACAAGAACTACTTTCTTTGGCACGGGCAATCACTGGATTAGTGGTTAAGCCTCCAGTGTCAGTTTGCACTCATTTAACTCTGAAAAGACCTCTAAATTTTGTCTGTTAACTTAAGCTATGAAAGCCGACACTAACCAATTTTCAACACATTTTCTTTATTTTTATGCTTCTTTAATAAGAGTACCAATTTCAGAGTAGGATTTTTTTGTTTGTGTGTTTGTTTTTGTTTTTTGTTTATCTCATTAACTTGCAAGATTTGTTTTATGTAGAAAATTAAAAAGTTTTAAGATATTTCTGTCATAACTCTTTATTATTAATGAAATGCTATTCAGTTTCTACTAAATTGATGTTAAATTTTTTTCGTATTCTTTCATTTCTGTTAATGTGTTCAGGTCTCCCAGACTCTATTTCTGATGAAAGAGTTTGCAATATTCCCGAAATACATAGGAACTACTTTTTAAGGCGTAGGCATTTAAAGAATAAGTGGTTAAGCCTCCAGTGGTAGTTTGCACTCTAAAGACCTGTTAACTTAAGCTATAAAAACTGACACGTTGCTAGATAAAAATAAAATGACCTATGGCGATGATATTTCTTGTTTAAAAGTAACTGACAAATCGTAGGCCCCGCCCACTTACTCATTTGTCCACGCCCACTGACTCCAACAGGAAGTCCCGCTTCGATTTTTAATGACGTTATTCTGCAAACTTTATGGCCATTAGCATGTTAGAATTAAGTACAATAGTTGGTTACTAAACGTCGTTACTACAGTTTGAATAAGCTGTAGTTACGACGTTTAAGGCGCAAAACGAACTAAAACGTTTTACAAAATGGCGGCCAAAGTCGGAGTTCTAAGTTTAATTCCGAGCTGAGTGAATAATTTGATTGGTCGATTTTTTCTTTATTGACAGCCGCCATTGGTCAATTGATAAAATAGTAACTCCTACTAAAACCACTTGCCTCAACTAAATCATTTTTATCACCATATCATTATCATTATCATTATTTAAAAGTTGGTACTATGATGATGAAATATTTGTTTTTACATTGTATTTTTCCGCCTTAAACCGCCGCATCTTTGACCCTTGTCATGGACTATTCCTGATTTTGCAAGAGGTTTACACAAATATCAGCTTTCATATACATTTAAGTGCCGTCTGATCTTAGCCTACACCGCCTGCTTGTCTGTCTTAAACCAGGGTTGTTTATAAAATTCAATTTTCAAAATATGAATAATACTTCCAATGTCTTAAGCGACTTGATTTAAATGCAATTTTGAAAAGGATTTATCCCGTATGACAAGGGTTGATAATCAATAGACCAATCGCTGGCCCCGCCCACTGACTCCGACAGGAAGTTCCGCTTCGATTTTTAACAGCGTTATTTTGCAAAACTATGGCCAGTAACATGTAACAAAAAAGAAAAATTGTGGGTTGGTGACCTAAACGTCGTAACTACAGCTTGAATAAGCTGTAGTTACGACGTTTAGGTCGCTTAACCAATAATAAAGATAAACAAAAATGGCGACCAATGTTTGAGTTTATAAGCTCAGGTCCGGGCTGAATAAATTATTTGATTGGTCGGTTTATTCCTTGATTGACAGCCGCGATTGGTCAATTAGAAACACAAAGAAAGAATCTATTAGATAAATGAATAAAATTAATAAAAGAATAGATAGATGAAACAAAAGAAATGAAAAAGTTCAAGTTTTAAAGGAGTAACGGACGGTCAGTACTCGGTGGAGATTGATATTACATAATTTTATAGGCTAATGGTGCTGCGGGTGTATTGAAATAAAATATATTAAAGAAAACATTCAAAATGTACGTAAGCATTAATTCTACTTCTATCGTTACGTATTTTTTATCCTACTTTGATGTTGCATTTCCGCCATTGTCACATATATGTAAATTCATATGTTTTGACGATGAATTATTGTGTTCAAGTCACATGAATACATTTTATGTCATGTTATTTTATGTTATGTTATGCTAAAAAGCCAGAGATCTAAAAGTTAAACGTTTTTTTTAAATCATTATAATCAGTTATTTATATATATTTTTTATTATTACTTTTTTTCTGTTATCCTGTCAAAAACTTTAAACTTTTGTACTTTTCGTGGGTAAAAAGATATAGCTAGAAAAAGTGAAAGTTAGTGTGCATAACATTTACTTTTCGGGTTCCTTGCAGGTCAAAATTGACCAATCGCGGCTGTCAATCAAAGAAACAATCGACCGATCAAGCTGTAGTTACGACGTTAAGGTCATCAACCGTTCTAATGTTTTTTTCAGATGCTACTGGTCATTAATATTGCAACGTATCGCCGTTTGAAATCGAAGATGAACTTCCTGTCGGTGTCAATTGGCGGGAATAACGGAGTAAGTGGATGAGGCCAGCGATTGGCCAATTTGATAGCGGAAACAGGATTCCGTACCAATGAAAGGGCTCAAAAAATAAATAGTTGTTTTTTGTTTTTTTTTTTTTTTAATCAAATTTCGATTGAATGGCTGTTGCTTTGAATTCTAAACACCACATGTGGTTATTAACGCTCGGTTTTTCGAGTACTTGATAGTGTGTTAAACTTCTAGGTCGAAACAGGGAATCATTCGTTCAAAAATGCATTTATAGTTATCCCCTTGTTGGTATAGATGGCCGTTTGAATAGTGAACATTTATTCCGAGTTTCAATTAAGGGATGAAGAGAATATTTTTTGTTTTCATGGAGGTATGAACCGAAAAACCTAATCACAAAAAGTATGAATACGCGAAGCGGGTTCATACGTTGTGTGATTAGGTTTTTCGGTTCATACTTCATGGAGGTATGAACCGAAAAACCTTATCACACAAAGTATGAATACGCGAAGCGGGTTCATACGTTGTGTGATTAGGTTTTTCGGTTAATACCTCCATGAAAACAAAAAAATATTCTCTTCATTTCTTATAATTTAATATCATCAATCGAAAAAACAACAGCTTTATAAATTTTGATACTATTCTGTATGGGACTATTTTGTACGGAAGCATACAAAATCGCTGCGTGCTAAAATTTTGTTCATGGAGTTGGGAATTATTTTTTCAACCAATCAGAACGCTCGTTTTTGATAGACGAAACTAAAATTTAAATTATGTGAATATGGTAAGTAATGATAAAGATATTACAAATGTCAAAAGGTAAGGTTGACGGCGCTGACGCAGAGGAAGGCACGGACATCGGCATGGCTTTAGCAATACCTCAGGGTTTTTGTCCTGAAATAGCTGAGCTTAATATGACTTAAAATACCTCCTCGTATAGGTCGGTCCAGGTTGTAATGGTTTTCAGTTTCGTCCATCGAAAAACGGGCGTTTAGATTAATCAAAAAAATTTTAATACATCAATGAACAAAAATTTGAGCACGAAGCTAATTTGTATGCTTCCGCACAAAAAAGTCCCATAAATAAAAAATCAAATTTGTAAAGCTTTTGCTTTTTTTGCTAGTTGCTTTTAAATTATAAGAGATGAAGAGAATGTTTTTGTTTTCATGGAGGTATGAACCGAAAAACCTAATCACACTTATCTATCAATACGCTTTGCGATTCATACAGTGTGATTAGGTTTTTTCGGTTCATAATTCCATGAAATCAAAAATATTCCCTTCATCTCTTATATAAACTGTGTGTTTCATACAACTTTGCAGAACGGTTATTGAAGCTTGGCCCGTTGCTTCGAACATAAGCGTATGACTTTTCATTCTAAGTTCCCCTAATTAAGAGACGAAGAGAGTATTTTTTGTTTTCCTAGCGGATTCATACATAAGTGTGATTAAGTTTTTCGGATCATACCTCCACGAAAACAAAAATGTTCTCTTCATTTCTTATAATTTAATGACATGGAGCGAAAAATAGCAAAAACTTTACAAATTGTGGACTATTTTGTGCGGAAGCATACAAACTCGCTGCGTGCTCAAATTTTGTTCATGGAGTTATGATTTTTTTGACCAATCAGAACGCCCGTTTTGATAGAAGAACCAAAAAATTTTTTTTCAGCTTTGGCTTCAAATCGAAAATAAACACCGATATCTCAGTCTGTCCTAGGTCAAACTGGCGGCAACGTTACTTTAATTTCCCCTGTGTAAATTGCATCGAAAACGACAGTTCCCTGGTTTGAATATCTGACTGCTAAAATAACACAGTAGCCTATAGTCTATGGCGAACAAGTCTTTCAGTCTACATCGCTGATGATCTCGGAAGGCGAGAAAAGCACCCGATTTTGTCCTTTGTAAGAATGTTTGAAGGGAAGGGAAGTTACAAACCAGAGTTAGTATACTAGTATCTCAGATATTTTATGAAACCAAATGAGCCCGTGCGTGACATATCCAACCATTTCGCAGGTGCGTGACTCGCACACATTGATCACCCTGGACAGCCATTCGGGGCAAATAGAATATTCGCTGGTTGTTTAAAGAAGCTTTGGGTCAGTATCTATCTACGGAACATATAGTGAAGACTCTGATCAGACTGTGCGGATGCACAGGCTGATCTGAGTCTTTACTAGACGCACATGTGTAATGATTGGAAATGTCACGCACAGGCTCAAATGACATAGAAATATCAATATAAGATCTATCTGTTGTGTGTTTGGCGACTTGTCTAAATGTGTAACACGGTTTTAAAGATAATGAATTAAGAAGGGTAATATTGGAGTCTGATTGATTGATTTATTAATTGATTGATTGAATAGGGTTGAACGCCATTTTTAACAGTATTTCAGTCTATCGTGGCGGCTGGAGCACCTATCAATAGATTCCTGCTATTTCTCACACAAGTACTGCCACTTTATCCTTTCCTAGCCTCCAGCTGCCATACCATTTCGGTTTACGATTATCCACCACAGAATATCGGAGTCAGATAGATTTGTATGTATTAACCAAACCCCCACATGATGGCGCTTTTTAACGCCCCTCAAGAAAAACAATTGGGAAATCGTTATGTAAAATGAAGAAAAAAAACCTTAAAAATTTCCTAAACTTTACATTGCTGTCTGCAACTCCTTTCAATTTGGACCAGTCTAAAATTTTGCCGTCTGGTAATGAGTTAAAGAGTATCGTTAGAAAGCTGCGTCAGTTTCGAAAAGTGACAGACCCGTCTAAATGTTCCACGCTGTATTATAGAGTTATATTAGTGAGTAGAACTGAGACGGGTAAGAATGCTGTACTCGGGTACACGTGGTCATCTTACCCGGCATATGCCTTTAAGATTGTCACTAATTATCTATCTTTTTTCATTTGCACATGTTCTAATACCATGGAAAAACTATACATTTCTAAAATCGATCCTTTTCTTTGTCTTCATTCACCTCAAATAGAACGAACTGGACAGGAGTAATCAATCTAGACTGGTTTCGCTGCCAACTTTAACAAAGCCCTTTTAAAGTCGACAGCGACATCAGTCTATAACCAGTCCAAACTATTTCTTTAGTTAGCTCCCGGTCTATATACACGTGAATGTTTTCTGTAAGATAAAAAACCAAATAATCTATAACTTCATAAGTTACTGCATAATGATCGGGTAACCGGTAATGATTAAATACCAGGAGTCCATTGTTAGGTGCTCCAGCCGCCGCGATATGACTGAAATACTGTTATAAGCGCACTAACCCCCATTCAATCAAACAATCTTACACATTGACTCGCAGAAGGGTTACACACTCGTCAGAATATTATACACTGTCTTATAGAGCTTTGTTAGCAAGCCGCGTCAATGTGTAAAAAGGGTTATGTCAAGGTGAGAAACACTCAACTAAATGTTATACACTTTGCTACAGAGCTTTATTAGCAAACCGAGTCAATGTGTAGGAACTTTTTAGTCGGAGCGTGACACAGGCATCTAAATAATATACACTGTAGTAAATGGATATTTTAGGGAGATGAGTCAAAGTGTAACAAGTGTTTGTCGGAGTTAGAGACACCCAAATGAGTATTATACATTGTCTGACAGAGCTTTCTAAGCGGGCCTCGTCAATATGTAAGAAGTGTTATGAGACCCTCTCCCCAATATTATGCATTGTCTTACAGGGCTTTGTTAGCAAGCCGCGTTAATGTGAAAGAATGGTTTTGTCGGATTGGGAAACACTCGCCTAAATAGTATACATTGGTTTAAAGAGCTTTTTGAGCGAGCCGCGTCAGTAAGTAAGATGGTTTATGTCGGCTGTGAAAACTCGCCTAAATAGTATACATTGGTTTAAAGAGCTTTTCGAGCGAGCCGCGTCAAAGTGTAAGGAGGTTTATGTAGGCTGTGAACACTCGCCTAAATAGTAAACATTGGTTTAAAGAGCCTTTTTTAGCAAGCCGCGTCAGTAAATAAGAATGTTACGACCACTTTGAAAGACTCGCCTTAATAGTAGACAGTGGTTTAAAGAGCTGTGTAAGCGAGCCGCGTCAATGTGTAAGAAGGTTTATGTCGGTTGTGAACTAAATAGTATACATTGGTTTAAAGAGCTTTGTTAGCGAGCCGCGTCAGTAAGTAAGAAAGTTACGGCCACTTTGAAAGAATCGCCTCAGTAGTATACAGTGGTTTAAAGAGCTGTGTAAGTAAGCCGCGTCAATGTGTAAGGAGGTTTATGTCGGCGGTGAGCACTCGCCTAAATAGTGTGAAATATTGAACTAAATAGTATACATTTGCTTAAAGAGCTTTGTTAGCGAGCCGCGTCAGTATGTAAGAGTGTTACGGCCACTCCGAAAGACTCGCCTTTATAGTATACATTTGTTTAAAGAGCTGTGTAAGCGAGCCGCGTCAATGTGTAAGAAGGGTTATGCCGGACTGTGACAGACTCGCGTCAATGTTATAGATCTGTTTCTGGAGACAGCGGTACGCTGATGGAATAATTTATCTTAACTAAATGTTGATCAATAATTTAGTACAAAGAGAAGTTCGGTGACGACCTTGTTATTTACATCTCTGTGTCTGTCTAAAATCGGTGATCTATACACGAGTCTCTTGAAGACATAAACGATCGGTAGATGTATAAAATCAAAGAGGAGGTACTGTTAGCTGACAAAACGTGGTTTTGTTAAGATATCTTCATTGCCAAATGATAAAGTAACCCAGGAGTTACCCATTTCAATACGACAAAATCTTAGACTGGTTCAAAGGTCCTCATGATAAAGTAACTCAGGAGTTAACCCATTACAAAATGACAAAATCTTTGGCTGGTTCTATTTAAAAGAAGTATCAGACGACAATTTCAATTTGGTGGAACTTAGAAAATCTTTGCCTTGTAGGGTAGAAAACATTGTGGACATTGAAGAAGGTATTTCTTCGATGTCCACAATGTTTTCCAAAGCTTTTTTTCTTGAGATGCGGTATTGAGTGGGAATGGTATGAATAGAATGCTTCTGAAGCGGTTATCTACAATTTGAATACATTTTATTTATGTGGCCATACAAAGCAGTACGCATAGAGAAGACAATGATCAGACTCATTTTGAACACAATATGCTCAAGTGAGCTAAAATATATAGAGATGAACTTTCAGGCAGAGTTTGAAATATACCTGCGAGCTTAAAAGTAGTACATTGATTGCATTTAGTACGTTTTCCTTTCAGCAAGACTGTTCGGGTTAGATTGCGCTTCTGAGTATTTCACTTGTGATTCGTTTGAAGAATATGACGTTTATCAAATGGATCAAACTCTCTGACGAATTTCTGAATCTAAATTGATAATTCTAACTTGCCATGCCATAATTTTCGAAACGCTACCTTAGCTTGACCTCATCTTGATAAAATATTTTAACTACTCTTTTTACGGAAAACCCGTGGTTCCTTTTCGTCTGGGCAACCCATTTAATAAACATGATCACAAGCTGCCACTTTCCCATTTAGATAACAGGGCGTCAACGAAACTTTCATGTCAAGAAGTAACTCCAAATGCCTGATAAGTCATTTAACCCATTCCAACTCAATCCCTCCTTTTTACGCCCCTTGAGAAAAAAGCTTTGGAAAACATTGTGGAAAATGAAGAAATTGCTTGTATCAAGCAATTTCTTCATTATCCACAATGTTTTCTATCCAAAAAGACAAAAAAATTCAAAATTCCATCAACTTGAAATTGTCGTCTGCAGCTTCTTTCAATTTCGACCAGTCTAAAATTTTGCTGTGTTGGAATGGGTTAAAAGCCCCTACTGACTAATAGAGCTATAATATAAAAGCGGGGTAAAGCCAGGCCAAATAATCACTCTTTTTTCCTTTCATTTAAAAGACGGGGAAATATATATATTTTTTTATTTCGTTCAGGTATGAAACGAAAAACCTAATCACAGAGAATTATTGTATCGTTAGATTATGTCGGCCTGTCAGTCATCATTTCCCCTTCTGAACGCGACTATTGCCGGGCAAAATCTGATGATTGTCGAAACAATGGGGCGTTTCTTGAGTCGTTTTCTCTCTCTCTCTCTCTCTCTCTCTCTCTCTCTCTCTCTCTCTCTCTCTCTCTCTCTCTCTCTCTCTTCTCTCTCTTCTCTCTCTCTCTCTCTCTCTCTCTCTCTCTCTCTCTCTCTCTCTCTCTCTCTCTCTCTCTCTCTCTCTCTCTCTCTCTCTCTCTCTCTCTCTCTCTCTCTCTCTCTCTCTCTCTCAGTGTCGTTCTCTGTTATTGCACTTATATGTATTAAACAGATAAAGTAAGCCAACCAATAAAAAAGTAGTCAAGCGGGTTTCTTTGATACAAGCTGTTCCTAAATAAGTTTAAAGTGTATTACATCTTCAAACATTACAGAGTGTGCGTCAAGTAAGGACTCAGGTCAGCCTGATCAGAGTCTTCAATACGTGCTCTATAGATACAAACTCACCAAAAGGTTGTTCACGCAATCAGCGATACTTCTTAAAGCCCTGAGAGGCCGTCCAGGCTGCGCAGTATCTGCGCTTTAATCTTTTTTGAAATGCATGGAAATGCCAGAAAGGGTTTAAATAGAAAACTACCAAGCTAGTCTTTACACGTGACGGGTCTTTTTTGTATTTTTTGTTATTATTATCATTTTACATAAATATGTTTTATTTTAATCCAGACGAGGTTGTGATCAGCTTGTCACAAAGAAAATCGATTGACGGATCTCTCTCTCTCTCTCTCTCTCTCTCTCTTCTCTCTCTCTCTCTCTCTCTCTCTCTCTCTCTCTTCTCAAGTTAAGTGAGTAATTAAAGGTCAATTTTGTCTATACCTGTATAGACAAAATTGACCTTTGATCACGCTCTATACCTTGCACAACTACAAACTATAGTGAGTTATCAAACATCCATTTAATCTAAGCCTGCATAGACAAAATTAACATTTGATCACTTATATATTTTATACTTCTATAAAAATTAATTATTATCGCTGTTCGTGACAGAAAGCAAGGTCAGCTATGGGAGAAAATAAATCTCGGTGTATGTTATAATCAACGAACATCTCGAAATTCCCCCAGTTTAGGCATCGTTGTTGTACAGTGACCAATTATCCGTCCTGACAAATTGGACATACAGCATCTCTCGACAAAGATCTCTTTAGTAGCGCTGTTCGCTTGAATAATTGAATAGGTAGGGAAAACACGGTGTCCGGAACGTTTGAAATCTGCGAACGAGCGCTCAGTAAGAGACTAATCGAATTATACTGTGTCACTAAATTAACCAATATTTATAGTGAGAAGATACGTCACCGTGAACACTCCCATTACCGGAGGTGCGTTCTTTTCGTCGAGATTCTTAGATTCTTATTTAGTTTTTCAAGATAAAGCGTTCTTTAGATTAAGATTTTTAAGCGGCTAAATAAGAATCTAAGAATTCTTAATGAGGAATTTAAGCGTACTCGCCATTGGCTTAAACGAGTAGCCTTGACGACGTCGAATCTTTTCACTTAAAATAACATAAATCGTTCTTGAAAACGCCTAAAAATCTTATTTAGCGGAATTTTTCATCTCGACGAAAAGAACGCACCTCAGACCACATGTGTAGACTGGACGAAACCCCGGCAAATCAGTGTTGCTCGTCTAGATAACTATATAGAACGAAAACACGGTGTCCGAAACAAAAGGGGACTCGGGTAAATGGCTTACCGAAGTGACATAATCGATGGTCTCGTCAATTTTACCCCGACCTGGCTCACGGTTCACTAAGAAATCAAACGTTGTCAGAAATATAGAATATAGAAATACAAAATAAACACAAATTCGTAAATAGGTGATCTAAACGCGTTTGTGGTGTCCGTGGTTGAGAGGTAGAGCGTCTACTTCCCGATCAATAGGTTCTGAGTTCGATTCCCGGGAGCGGCTGTCAATCTTGGTTCTGACATTGGCCCACACTTTCGGCGCGAGTACTGGTGCATTTTCAGGAAGCAGAATCGAGAGGGATTAATCTAAGTTGGAAGAACTTGTTTCCTAATCGATGTAAAACAAATAAGTTTAAACTTAACTAAAAGCATTGAAATCGCCAAACAAAAATGACGGAGGTAATTATTCAGTTTTAGTCTGATTGATTGATTGATTTAATTGGATTTTACGTCGCGCTTAACAGTGTTTCGGTCATATCGCGGCGGCTGGAGCACCTAACAATGGATTCCTGGTATTTCTCACACTCACCAACCAACCGTTTACTTTTTTGTTTATTGTTACTGTCCATAAAGTTGGCAAAATTACACCGTTTAATAACTACGTTGAGTCCTGTCGGAGCTCAGTGGGCGTTGCCAGCGATCCGTCAATTTGCTAGATAGGAAGAATAAAAAGGAGTCTGGGATGTTTGAAATCTGTGAGGGAGACTAATCGAATTACACCGTGTCACTAGATTAACCAAATATTTATAGTGACGGGATATAGGCTACGTCTAAATGCCATTTCACCGTGAACACTCCTAGACATTTGAACCTATTATTAGACCACTATAATTAACCCTCGTCATGCTGAACCCGGACTATTCCTGTTCTGTCTTTGGCAGGAGGTACAGACAAATATCAGCCTGCACATATGTGCAGTCTGATCCTAGTCTACACTACATGTTTGTCAATTTTAAAGCAGGTGTTTTTAAAGATAAATTTTCAAAAGAAATACTGACCTACAATTGGTGCTTTCAGCCCTTTTATATTAATAAAAAATATTTACAGGATTTATATGAAGCATGACAAGGGTAAGGACTAGGCCTATTGAATTCCTAATGCATTCTCTTCCCATCCATCCCGGCCGAGGCCAAAGCGAAGCTGGTAGCGCGTCGGACTCTCATGCATGAGGTCCAGGGTTCGATCCCCGGTCGCGGCACTGATCCTTTCCGGCAGTAGTCTCCCACTTATGTGTGGATAATCGTAAATCTAAGGCTCGGAAGGGATGTAATGGTAGCAATGGTGTGAGAAATACCAGGAATCTGTTGTTTTAGTTGCGCCAGCCGCCGCGATGTGACTGAAATATTGGCGTTAAACACCATTCAAATAAACATCCGATCAATCCCAACACCAAGGAACTAGCCTCTTCAACCTATGCCCGACAGAACCCATTCCGCAAAAAAAGAAAGGACAATGATATCGCTCAGAAACATCCGCCTGTGGAAATAAGTTCTCGGGGAGTGAAACCCTAGAGTACATCTAAGGGAGTGCAGCGCAAAATAACTCACCCTTTTCAAAGTTTCAAACCACCCATTCTCAAACGAAAAAAAAAAAAATAGACTTGTCCAAATTGAAAGTGTGTATTTCTGTTTATTTATCGTCGCTACCGTAGCACATGCCCATATGAGCGACACCCCCAGAAGACGGTTAGTTGTTACGGGGGATAGTGCAAGGATACAGGACGAAACTGCTTAGAGCCCCGTTTGGTTCTTTAACGTGCTCGATGAATAGCACCGTCACACGGGGCCTCGGTTTAACGTCTCATCCGACAGACAATTTTTTTGCTAGTTAATATTGTCGGCCCAGGGCTCGAACCCGTGATCTTAAGGTTTGAAGTCAAGTGCTCTACCAAATGAGCAAATCGGGTTGACCCAAACTGAAAGTGGTTACCGCGGATAAATTAAAGTTGGTTTAAATTGAAAAGTAAGGGACATGTGAGGTAGAAAGCATTGTGAGAAAAGGTTAAATTTGCATGGTAATATTTTTCTCCAGCGCGTAAAAAGCGGGATTGTGTGGGAATGGGTTAAGGTAGACCGATCCAAATGGAAAAAATAAGTCGACTGGGAGAATACAGGAATATATGAATTGAAAAGATATTTATTCTGTTTTGTTGTTGTTGTTGTTGTTGTTGTTGTTTTACAATTTAAGAGTTCTAACCATTAAAAAGATTTGTGCTAATAAGAATTTGTACGTTTGCTTCAATTTATTCTGTTGTGGAAATCTTTATCGAAAAGGAGAAATGGCGACTCGCAAGCAATCGGCCACGCCCACTGACTTCAGCAGGAAGTCCTGTTTCTACTTTAAACCATGTTATTTTTCCAAATATGTGGCTAGTAAAATTTGGAATTGTTAGTTGGCGACCTAAACGTCATAGTTACAGCTTGAATAGCTGTAATTACGATGTTTAAGTCGCCAAACCAACAGAAAATGTTAACACGAATGACGGCAAATATCGTAGTTGAAAGCTCAGGTCCGGGCTGAATAAATGATTTGATTGGACGATTGATTCCTTCATTGATTCCTTCATTGAAAACTTCGATTGGTCCATTAAATCGCTTCCTACGTGCCCGGATTACCAGCCATCGAAGCAGAAAAACAAGTTATATAATTGTCAATTTAGTACTTGAAAATAAGAATAGCTACTATTGCGTCTTATCGTCTTGTAAAAATTTAATTGCGAGAAACAGTATGTGTTGCATATCTACATTAGGAGGGTAGGCTGGTTAACGCATATGACTTATTGTATAGTTTCTACTTAAACATGTGTCGAACTAATTTTCTAATAAATAACTTCGATTTTATCAATTTTGAAGGAAAAGTCGAATTTCTACGAAAAATGCATGTAAGCTACCTTGATTTTTTAAACATTGTATTAACACTTTCTTGTTATTGAAAATTTTAGATTGGTCCATTTTGAAAGAAGTTGCATACGAGAATTAAAGTGGCGTAATTTGAGAAGGAACTAACCTCAGGGATAGAAAATATTGTGGGAAAAGAAAAAATTCTTCTTTTTCCACAATATTTTCTCAAGTTTAAAATTGAAGGGACGTTCAAACGAGGGATTGTACAGGAAAGGGTTAATGATTGCAACAAGAGACCAACTGTGCCAGATAATCTTCATAAAATGTGTTTATTCAACAAGAATACCAATTTTCGGAAATATATTTTGAAATTTGACACTGATTTGCGACTTGACCTTTGTTCCAACAGAAGGGAATTCACTTAATTATCGTTTTTTGGCGACCGAAATCTACAACTTGAAAAAAACTGTAGTTATGTCATTTTGGTCGCCCACCAACTATATGAAACAATAAAGTACTTGCGTTTATTAAAAAGAGATACGCTCAATTTATGATTTTTCGAAAACAAAATGGCATTGAGAAACGGTGAAATGGACAAATATGACCAGGGTTAAAAAAAAGTAAGGTAGAATGACCCTTTGAGATTCAGACAAAATCATCTGGAGCGAAATTATTAGATCCCAGTTAGCCTGCGCACTACGTGCGGGCTAACCAGAGTCGATACTTTTCATAATTTAAAGGCAAAACCCTTTTAATCGAGATGAGTCGCAATATTGATTAACCCTTTCCCATTTTTTTTCTTTTAATTTTAGACTTTTCGAAATTGAAAGAGGTTGAAGACAACAATGCAAAAAGGACGCAATTTAAAATGAAACCAACCTATGGGGTAGAGCATATCGTGGGAAAAGGAGAAATTGCTTGTTACAAGCAATTGCTCCTTTTTTACAATGTTTTCTAAAAGAATCAAATAACAGCGACGTAAAACCTCGGGTTTGTACAGAAAAGGGTTAAAGGTGTAAGACGACTGTTAATTCAACGCATTATCAACGCATCATGGAAATTGCAGAAAACCCCAACAGAGAGGAGTGTTTTAATCAGAGATGGGAATGATAAAGGATTGTCAACCAAAATGTAGGTTATGGATATTCTGTTATAATTATCCTGCCGTGACTTTTCTCATGAAAGGATTTCAAAGATAAGTACATGGTCTGATTTTTGTCTTATTTTGACAACATACAAGGAACATATAATCCTTAACATATAAAGTATAATCCGCTTTCCGGGAAAAACCTGTCAAGATGACGTTACTTATTGACGTAGGAAAATTAAAAATGATATAATGACGTCATAATTGTCTGATTATATCTGCACCCCCCCCCCTCCCCGAATAAAATGAATGCTTATAAAAATCAATTTTTATCTTTATCCACAATGCTAACAGGTTTTAGAAAACTTCGTCAACTAAAATTAATTCAAACTTATCTAAAAATCGAAACAAGAGGACCATAAAGGTCCTGAATCGCTCCCTTGAGTATGAAAGTTCATGGCCTTGTGATATATTCAAAATAGCAAAGCCCTCTGTATAATTTTTTTGGAGAAGATGTTTAAGGATTTTCGCGTTTAATCCTAGGTAAAGTCATGATCCCATCATATAGCGTTAATTTCCTGAATACGGTAATTCTTTGAAATATTTTGTTAGAGGGTCAATAGACATCAATACATACCAAATATCAAAGCTCTGTGCCTAATGGTTTAGGAGGAGATGATTTTCAAAGCTTTCCTTCTTTATTCCTATCTAAAATAAGGAATTGCTCAGAAAATGGCTAGTTTTCAGAATACAATAATTCTATGAAATATTGAAGAAAAGGGTCAAAAGTTTATGATTTATCAAAACAATCTAGGTTCTAGGCCATATGGTTTGGGAGAGAAGATTTTCAAAGATTTCCTTCTTTATCCCTTTTTAAACTCAGGGATCGCACAGAAAAGGGCGAATTTCAAAATACAGTAAATTTTTGAAGTGTTTTGGTAGAAGGCCATTAAACACCAATACTTACCAATTATCTTGGCTCTATGCCTTATGGTCTCGGAGAAGAAGATTTTCAAAGATTTCCTTCTTTATCCCTTTTTAAACTCAGGGATCGCACAGAAAAGGGCTTATTTTTAGAATATGGTAATTCTTTGAAGTGTTTTTGAGAGGGTCATTAAACACTGATGCATGCAAAATGCCAAAGCTCTAGACCTTATGGTTTCGGGGAGAAGATTTTCAAAGATTTCCTTCTTTATTCCTTTGTAAAATTAGGAATCGCACAGAAAAGGGCTACTTTTCAGAATACGGTAATTCTTTGAAGTGTTTTGGTAGAGGGTCAATAGGTGATGATACATTCCAAATATCAAAGCTCTAGGCCATGTTGTTTTGGAGGAGAAGATTTTCAAAAATTTCCTTCTTTATTCCTTTGTAAAATTAGGGATCGCACAGAAAAGGGCCAATTTTCAGAATACGGTAATTCTTTGAGGTATTTTGGTAGAGGGTCAATAGGTGATGATATGTACCAAATATCAAAGCTCTATGTCTTTTAGTTTAGGAGGAGAAGTTTTTTTAACAATTGTTTACGGACGGATAGATGGACAGACGGACAGATGGACGCCGGACATTTACCGGTCACAACAGCTTACCTTCAGCACGTTGTGCTCAGGTGAGCTAAAAAGAGTGGGTTTTTTTTTCATTTTCGCAGGTCTTCCTGGATAGGCCTGGCGGACTATACAGAAAATGACAACAGAAAGCATACATGTAAGATCTCTGGTCACGCCCACTGATTTCTGACAGGAAGTTCCGCTTCAACATGAACGGTGTAATTCAGCACAATTTTTGGCCGGTAACCTGTATCAAAAATGTAAAATGGTTGGCTAACGACCTAACTGTCCTAACTACAGCCTGAATAAGCTGTACCTACCACATCGAAGTCGCCAAACCAACAAAAACACTTCGCATAAATGTCCGCAAATAATTGAGTTCAAAGTTCACTTCCAGTCTAAATGAATGCTTTGGTTGTTCTATAGATTGATAACCACGATCGGTCAGTTAAAGCTACCTTGCATACTTTTACAAAATGAAAAGTTCGCTTATAAAGCAGAACATGCTATTCCTTCTAATAGAAAAGAAAGAATTTTTTTCGGAGAATGAGAAATGCCTTTAAATTACAATTCAATACCTAAAATTATGCTAAACAGAGTATCGATGGACTATAATTTCCAACCAATTCAAAGCATTTCTTTTCTCATTATCAAAAAAAAAGTTGTTCTATCCATATCCGTGTCCTTCTTTTAACTTTACGTACGCTCAGTGAAATTGAGGAGCATTTAGAACGTTACCAGACGACAATTTTTAAGATTGTCTAATCAAATAGGTGCCGCCGTCATAGCGCAGTCGGTAGCGCGTGAGACTCCTAATCTCCAATCATGGGACGTCATGGGTTTGATCCCCGACGGCGGCAAATATTCTTTCCGACATTTGTCTCTCACCAATGGATGGATAATCGTAAACCTAAGTTGGATAGCAGCTGGAGGCTAGGAAAGGATGTATTGGTAGTACTGGTGTGAGAAATACCAGGAATCCATTGTTAGGTGCTCAAGCCGCCGCGATATTGCTGAAATACTGTTAAAAGCGGGGATAAACACCATTCAATCAACCAATTCTTGAACACTGGGTATCTTTTGGAAAAAATGGCGCACGAAACGGGTCAAAATCCATTTAAGGTAGTACACGCTACTATAATCGCGTGCGGGCGTAGATAACGACGCATTCATAACATTTATGGGTGCGTGCTAAATTACTGAGCGTTCAATGGTATGAAATGTGCGCGTAGATGTTTACTTTTTCTAGTGCACGCTCATAGTTTGAAAGTGCACGCGTTAAATAACGCGTGCACTTTCAAAATATAAGCACGCACACTTAAATCAAACGGAATTACCTGCATTATTTACGCGTACACGTGTTCTTTGTGCTAAGACGACGTAGCGGGGACTTTTGAACCTAACGGCACACCGTAGAAAAAGTCATAAATGCTTGCCGTCGATTTCACACAACGGCAGCCATATTGTTTGGCATCTTGGACGAGAAATAAATATGAAATTCAAACCCGAACCTGTTGAAATTGAAGATATTTTATTGGGAGACTGCTGGCCCCGCCCACTGAGCGCCGAAAGGAACATTCCACTTAGATATGAAACGGCGTTATTTTTCAAAAGATTATTGCCAGTAACCGAAATGTTAAACTGTTGTTTGGCGGCCTAAGCGTTGTAACAACAGCTGTAATAAGACGTTAAAATCGCAAAACCAACAAAAATGCTTCACACAAATGTCGGAGCTCGAAAGTTCACCTCCGGTCTAAATAAATAATTTGACTGGGATATTAATTCTTTGATAGACAGACTCGATCCGTTTTATCAAATCTGTCCCAAAAAGAAGTCACGGTAAGGAAGTGTAAAACGATATGTCAATCGGAACACACTCGGCCATTTCCGTACACTTTGGGAAAAGACCTTGGAATAAATAAGGCGGAGCATTTTGTAACAAAACGGTAAATTTTGTTAGCCGGAAACAGCGTAGGAAATCGTAGTACGTAATCCCGGTAAACCCGGATGGTTTGGAAGTTTCAAAACAGTCGAAAACTTAAGTTTCCTTTTGTTGTTTATGTTCTGCCCTAAATTGCCCTGATAAAAAGGTTCTTCTGAAGAACAAACAGAGTGAATGCATTTTACCGCAGTTGCTTTGCATATCGGATAGCGCCATTTTGGAAGTTTGTCACGTGAAATTTCAAAATAGTTCTACGATGTACATCCTAGATTTGATTCGTAGAATTGAACGAGGAGTTCCGATTGACGATAAGTCAATCAGCAGCCATTTTGTCGGTCATCTTTAAAATTGTGAGATGTAGACGGCATATATTTTTGAACTTGTCTCAGACATTGGAGGTAGAGATGCACACAAAATTATATATGAAATTAAGAGAATATATGTTTTCATTGAGGCATAAGCCTAAAAAACTGAATCACACTGGTCAATGTATGAATCCGCGGCTTTTCGTATTCACACAGTGTAATTAAGTTTTTAGGTTCACGAAAGCAATAAATATTCCCTCAATTTATTCTATCATAGTAAGACACTGTGCATTTCTGTGGATGATTAGATTTCACGGGAAAATGGTAGATAATTTGATTGAATTGGATAACATCATAAAAACGTCACAAAACGCTTGCATTCGTCACAACTCGGCCGATTCCGTACCTGCATCTAACAGGATCGATCGGAGATCGCCAGGGATTGCCGAAGGAGTACCCATTGGGTATTTTTAGCTCACTTTAGTACGGCTTGTTCAAAATGACTCTAATCAGAGTCTTCAAAGAAGTTTAAGACGACAATTTCAAATTGCTGAAAATTCTAACATATTTATCTCTCTGTGTAGAAACCAATGTGGAAAATACAGAATTTGCTTGTAACAAGCGATTTCTTCATTTTCAACATTTTTCCAGGACTATTTTCTTAAGGGGCGTAAAAAGGAATGATTTTGTGAAGATGGATTAAATACTTTGACCTCGATTATTTATCATGATAATCTTTGAAAAGAAAATAACTTAACAAAACCGTGCTTCGCTAGATTACAGTACTTTCAGTGCTTTGCTTTTAAGTTAGTAATTAGAATAGACGGATGAATATGACGATTGCTAAGACTGTCTGGCTTAAACGCTAAGCGTAAACATTGTTGGTCAAAATATCGTTGTCTGCGCATGTCATATTCTCCGAAGATTGTCCTGTCTTCGGGACCGTATCACTTATCCTGATTGGGATGAATATTATTACGTCGTACGCAAAACTCCGTATTCTATCGCCAAAAAGTAGCAAGTGGATAATTGCAATAAAACTTACAATTGTGGAGAAATCAAACTTAACCGTCGCCAAAAGTTAATTAGAAAAATAATTATTTCAAATTGCGAAAACATTCACATCTTACATGTGCTCCAAGAAGAGGCATCAAGAATACAAAGCGTGCATTTCCTGGGCGCTGACATTTTGAATGTAGTTCAACGGAATCGGCCGAGTTGTCACGAATGACACTACCCAGAATGCTCAAATTAGATAGGTCAGTATTTGTAAAATGCTACCTATCGGAAGATAACGGTCCAAATTTTGCCTCGCAGCTCTATGCCGGGGCTAATATCTGAGATCGTATAGATATAACCAGGTAACAAACAATTGACGGATCGCCGGCCACGCCCACTTAACTTAGACAGGAAGTTCGATTTTCGATATTGAACGGCGTTATTTTGAAACATTTTATGTCCAGTAACTTGTTATAAAAAAGCGAAAGTGTTCGATGGCGACCTTAACGTCGTAACGTCATATTAAATAAGCAGTAGTTACGGCGTTTAAGTCGCCCAACCTATAAAGAATGCTTTACATAAATGTCGACCAAAGTCGGAGTTCAAAGTTCACCTCCGGTCTATATGAAGCATTTTGATAGGTCAATCGATTTTTTATTGACAACCCTCAGTTGCCTTGTTTAACCCATAGCCACACGATGAAACTTTAGACTGGTACAAATTGAAAGAAGCTATAGACGAGAATTTAAAGTTAATTAAGTTATTTATTTTTTCATCTATTTATTCGTTGTCTTTTTCAGATAGAAAATATTGTGGATAAAGAAAGAAATCGCTTCATTTTCCACAATGTTTTCCAAATGGTGGATAAAGCTTGTTTTCTTGGGACGCGTATTGTAAGATCGTGTGGGAATGGGTTAAATATACGATGTATCCTCAAAATTACGCAAATGTTCTTCTTGCGCCGTGTTAGGTATGATAAAAATGCCTGTGCGATTTGAAAAAGAATACGTGGTTTCTAACGCCATGATTAACCCCTTTCCTGACGGTAAATTTTTAGACTGGTCCAAACTCAAAACTTTTCAGTTGATGAAATTTTCAAAATCTGTATTTGGGGGACAACAAATTTAACTTTTTAATTTTACATCTCTTCAACTTTATAGGTAGAAAGCATTATGGAAAATGAAGAAATGTCTTGTTACGAGCCATTTCGGGATTTTATGCAGTGTTCCTCGATTTTTGTTGTTGTTTTGTGTTTGTTGTTGTTGTTGTTGTCTTCATGGGCGTAAAAAGGCGTGCGGGAATGGGTTGAGCCCATCCGATCGCCCACACGATACAAACCACAATGATTCAGATCGTTTGTGTATATATTCATTTTTACAGGACAAAACATTGGAATCCAAGCCAAGAAAAATGACCGTTTTGTGTTACCATGACAACCGTTTTATTGTTACATCAAGAAGTAATGCCTATATGGTTGTTTAGTGAGTCCACTCACGTCTGTGAAGGTCTACATACTATCGATATACATGGGAAAATGTTCGATTTTTTTCTTAACGCCGCTTTTAGCACTTTTCAGTCATATCGCGGCGGCTTAAGCACCTAACTGCAGCACCTAACAATGGATTCTTGGTATAATTCTCACCAGTACTACCATTACATCCTTCCTAGCCTCCAGCTGTTATCCCTCTTGGGTTTACGATTGTCCACCTATTGTTGGACAAATGTCGGAAAGGATATGTGCAACCGCCGAGGATCGAACCCTTGCATGACATCCCATTATTGAAGATTGGGGGTCTGATGTGCTACCAACTTCGCTATGACGGCGGTTTAAAAGTTCGCTCTTGCTTTAGTTTAAACATATTTTATTTGTCAATATGTTCACATGAGATACAATATGTTATCTGTTCAACATTTACTGTTAGTAATCAAAGCACTGAAAGTACTGTGAGCCAGCAAAGCATGGTATCTTCTTTGTCTAAGGTTATCATGATGAATAAATGAGGTGAAAGTTAACCCAGGAATTATCCCTTTAAAAAACGACAAACTCTTAGACTGATTCAAATTGGCAGAAATTGCAGACGACAATTCCAAATTGGAATTTAGGAAACATTTGTAGGGTATAAAACATTGTGGACATTGAAGAAATTGCTTTTACGAGAAGTTTATTCTGTGTCTAAAATGTTTTCCAACTGCTTTTTCTTGAGATGTGTAAAAAAGCAGGATTGAGTGGGATCAGGTAAAATAGCATGTTTTTGTAAGAAGTTCTCTGCAGTTTGAAAACAAATAATTTACGTGGCCATACAAAGCAGTTCGCATAGTGAAGACTCAGATCAGACCAATTTTGAACACGATATGCTCAATTGAGCTAAAAATACTTAAGGGATGAACTTGCAGGCAGAGTTTGTTATATTCCTGAAATACATAAGAACTAATTTTTATGGCGTATGCATTCACTGAATTTAGTGGTTAAGCCTCCAGTGACAGTTTGCACTCATTGAACTCTGAGAAGACCTCAATTTTTTTACTGTTAACTTGACACTTTGCTAGCTAAAATGTATTTGAACGAAAGCAAATAATTGTTATAGTTGTTCTCCCGTTTGGAAGATAGAGACAAGTACAAGGCTATCCCTTAAAACCCATTCCCTAAAAATGGCACTTTTAGACGCCCATCAAAGCAAAAAAAAAATAAATAAATAAAAAAATAAGAAAACATTATGGAAAATGAAGCAATAGCTGGCAACAATTTTCCACAAAGTTTTCTGCCCAGAAAGATGAACAAATCTAAAATTTTATAAAATTCAAAATGTCGTCTGAAACTCTTTTCAATTTCGACCAGCCTACAAATTTTTTGTCTTGTAAAGGATTAAGAAAAAAATTATGATGTTGTAATTTCTAAAACAATACTAATCTACTGTGTGGTTGGGTGTTGTGATAAGAGAAGGGGGAGAGAGAGTGAGAGAAGGAGGGGGAGAGAGAGAACGAACAAATGAGAGAGAGAAAAAGAAAGGCAGGTAGACAGACAGAAAGAAAGAAAGACAGAAAGAGAGAGGGATGGGGGATAGCAAAAGGATAAAGTAGAATAACTTAAGTTCGCCCATTTACTGCATATAATAAATCTGTAGAGCGAAAGATATATCGACCCTGGTCAGACTGCGCATACTCCCGTATTTCAGTGGTCGTTTACTTCCGTCCACATCACACAATCACTGTTGATTCAGAAAAGTGTAGTTTCAAACAAGTATAATTAAATATTTAGTTTCGTCTATCAAAAACGAGCGTTCTGATTGGTCGAAAAAAATATTTAAAACTCCATGAACAAAATTTTGAGCACGCAGCTATTTTGTATGCTTCCGTGCAAAATAGTCCCATACAAAAAGGTATCAAAACATGTAGGATTTTGGCTTTTTACGCTCGATAGTATTAAATTATATGATATGAAGAGAATATTTTTTGTTTTCATGGAAGTATGAACCGCCATGAAAACAAAAAGTATTCTCTATATCTCTTAATTATAACTAAAATATACGTCATTTCTGACCCCTCCCCCAGTGAAGTGAATTTTGATAACTGAAAGACTGTTAGAAAGTGCGTAAAACCACATTCGATCTAGCAGAGTTTAGGCAGGATTTGTGTTTGATCCGTTTTGTCTAAATGACGTCATTGTAAATATCTATGATCCGTTCTTCAGGAAAAGCCACCTAAATGATGTTACTTGTTACTTTACCACGTTCGCAAATTCTCATGTTTCTACATGTATAACGTGACAATTATCTGCTTATTACTAGACTTGTAGTCGAGATTCTTAAGATTTAGATTTTTAAGAAAGAGCGTTCTTTAGATCAATATTTTTAAGAGGCTAAATAAGAATCTTAAGAATTATAAATGAGGAATGTAAGAGTTGTCAGCATTGACTTAAACAAGTAGCCTTGACGACGTCGAATATTTTCACTCATAATAACCAAAAAATCTCAAAAATCTTATAAAGCGGGATTTTTCATCTCGACGAAAAGAACGCACCTCTGGTAATGTGTCAATGTCCGCTTTTTCAATTTTTTCTTTCTTTTTTTTTTTTTTTTTTTTTTTTTTAAGGCAAGGGGATTTTGATAATGGCTATTGAATAAAAGCGGTCGCTTGTTACAGGTGGTCGCTCCGGTAAGTAGGTTGTAAATGATTAAAGGACAGCACAATGACACTCAGGAATACTCGCATACAAGTTATAGCGAGTGATCAAGATCAATTTTGACTGCAAGAAAGGATTAATTTGACCTTTGATCACTCACTATACAATTTTGTCTATACAGTTAACCCTTGTCATGCTGATCCCGAAATATTCCTATGTTGGCAGGAGGCATAGACAAATATCAGCCTGCACATAAGTGCAATCTGATCTTAGTCTACACCACCTGTTTGTCCTCTTTAAGCCAAAATTGTTCATAAGATCAATGTCCAAACTAAATATTGACCCTGACAACCTTACCTATAGTGCTATCAGTGCATTGATTTTAATGCGATTCTAAAAAGCGATTTTATTAAGCCTGATAAGGGTTACTAGTTGAATTTCATATTCGCTAGCGCACTATAACGTGTGCGTCTATACCTGCACACGAATGTCATATACGAGTTTTTATATATACATGTACATGTAAATGATATTAAATGTCACAATGGTTACTATTCTATTCGAAATCTACAGCTTCCTTTAATTTCATTCGGTCTGGTGACGGGTTTAACCTTTTCCCACACGATCCCTCCTTTTTACGCCTCACAAGAAAAAAGCTTTGGAAAACATTGTGGAAAATGAAGAAATTGCTTGTATCCAGCAATTTCTTCATTTTTCACCATGTTTTCTATCCTAAAAGACGGGGGAAAAATCAACTTGAAATTGTCGTCTGCAGCTTTTTGAGTTGGAATGGGTTAAACTTACAGTCGATATAATGTTAACAAAACGATAAAAGTTGTAAAAGGGGTGGTCCGAAAACGATGATCGCTTACTAGAAACAAGTTTTTGTATCATAAATCATCAAAGATCGATTTAATTTTCTCGCTTTATCATCATTGAGATGAGGCTAGTGTGTTCCAACAACATAGGATATTTGAGAAAATATGTCAACTTCTTCAAAGCTTTTGTTTTTCAAAGAGGAATTGAGCTGATTGTGGTCGCTTCATGAAATCTGTCGCTTAGTAGAGGTGATCGTTTGTGCAAGATTGGCAGTAGATGAGATGGATAAGTTCAAAACGGAAAAGGCCCACCAAAGACCAAGAGAATAAGAAAATAGTGCATCCATTTTTATGAAAGGCTAATGACTTAAAATTTTGGAAAGATTAGACAAAAATGTTTTTTAATAATTTAATTTTAGTTTCATCTATCAATATTCAAGCCTTTTGATTAGCTGAGTTTTGTTTTATACTTTCACGAACAAAATTTGAACGCAACTATTTCGTATGAATGCGCACACAGTAGATCCATAAAATGTTACTCAAAACTAGTAAAGTATTCGCTTTGTTTTATTTGATGGCACTGAAAGAAAAAAGTTCTCTTTTTTTTTTTTTTTTTGAGGGGGGGGGGGTATGAAACTCAAAACGCAATCACACCAATGACTGATCTCTCTTCGCGTATTCATACAGCGTGATATTTTTTTTTTTTTTTTTTTAGGTTTTTACCTCAAGCTATTTGTTACAATTTTATCTAAGAAATGAAGATAGTATATACATGAATATATATTTTTTTCATTGAGGTATGAACCTAAAAACTTAATCACACTGTATGCCAGAATACGCGAAGAACAACAAAGCACGTATTTTACTATTAGATTAAAAATTTCATTGATCTATTGAAATAGTTACGTGCCTAAAATTTTGTTCGTGGAAATATGAGGGAAAATAAGCCGGTCGGGAATCTTGGTAGACGAAACTAAAATTAAATCATACTTTATTATTCATGATTCAGTCTTTAACTTTGCATAGGATCTTAATGATCACACTTTGGTTTATTTTTGTTGTCTGTTATTTTCGATGGACGACAAAATAATCGTAACCTCATAATAATTCAAACTTGAATGAGCTGCAGTTGATAGTGCGGTTTCTAACGCCCCACACAACAGTACTTTAGCTATATCACGCCCGCTGGGGCGCCTAACCAAGGTAATTTCTCTCATTAGCACACCAACAGCATTCTATCCTAGCCACCAGCTGCTAACGAGGCCTTGGCACTACTCATCATTCCAACATTGGTGAGAGTCAAATGATACATTCCACGATCAAGTTTGTCGATTGTAAGACAGAAAGTCAGCCGATTCAGGATTCGAGCCTACGACGGATTTAGAGCACAATAGGTTACTGACTGACTAACACGTGCTCAGTTTGAGTGTGCTTTAGTTTCGAGGTTTTGCTTGTCTGCCTACTTTGTATACGACACACAATTTCATAATCCTATTTCTAAAATTAACAAAGTCACCCTTGCATGAAATGGAATATCGCCGATGGCCGACAAAAATGTCGTAATTACAGCTTTATTGAAGCTGTAGTTACGGCGTTTTGGTCCCTCTTCGACGATATGGTCATTTATTTTCGTTCCGTCTATAAAATCAATACCAAAACAATTTGATAAAGTGCTTATTATATGTCGTCCTCTTAGTTGCTTGTGACCATCCAGAAACTAATATTTGAAAAAAGAAAGGGCCTAGAAGAAGGCCTCCTTATATGCAATTTCGGTGATTTAACCCTTTCCCGTTCAAATACGGGATTTTACGTTCGTGTAATTTTATACTTGAGAAAACATTGTGGAAAAAGAAGAAATTGCTTGTAACAAGCAATTTCTCCTTTTTCCACAATATTTTCTATCACATATGATGGTTTCATTTCAACTGGCATCCAGTTGTCATTGTCGTCTGCAACCTCTTTCAATTTGGACTAGTCTAAAATTTCCAAAAACAGGAAAGGGTTAATATTAAATGCGGGGGGGGGGGGGGCATTCTAGAGTCAGAAAATAGGTAGAGAGCGAAAGCCTGATTTTGAGCATAGCCAGTCTGGGCAATCATGGCAGTCCGATCAGGATCAATACTATTCGCATTTCCTATATTGCCCTCTTATGCGTCCGATTTTGTCTCTACCGTTTAACCCATTCCCACACAATACCTCATTTTTATGCCCCTCAACGAAAAAGTCTTGGAAAACATTGTAGACATTGAAGAAATTGCTTGAAACAAGCAATTTCTTCAATGTCCACAATGTTTTCTACCCGAAAAGACGAAGAATTCTTGAATTTCATCACCTTGAAAATTGTCGACTGCATCTTCTGAATTTGGACCAGTCTAAAATTTTCTCATTAAAAGGGAGATAACACGTAAGAATTTTCGGAACTTTCTTCTCGTGGTTAGCTACCTTATACTGATTGAAGTATAAGCTTTCCGGATGATTAGTAGAATATCACCCGATAATATCACCGAAAATAACCCAGAAAAATTATCAAAATAATTTCCAATAAAAATTTAATGACCTAATCAAGTAGCACTGCAATATATGTCCATTTTAACCGAGTTGTCAAAATAAGCATTAAGTCATGTGATAATGACGCTTTTCCTTGCAATAATGTTGTTTTTATGAAATGTTCGGCCTACAGACTTATTACATTATATACGAATAATTTAATTTTTAGTTTCGTCTATCAAAAACGAGCGTTCTGATTGGTCGAAGAAATTTATTCATAACCCCATTAACAAAATTCAAGCACACGGCCATTTTGTATGCTTCCGCACATAATCCCCATACAAAAAGGTATTAAAATTTGTAAACCATTTTTTTTTTCGCTCGATGCTATTAAATTATAAGAGATGAGGTGAATATTTTTGTTTTCATGGAGGTATGAACCGAAAAACCTTATCACACAATGTATGAATCCGCTTCGCGTATTCATACAGTGTGATGTTTTTTTCGGTTAATACCTCCATGAAAACAAAAGATTTTCTCTTCATCTCTGAAAATATGGCTGTATGAGTGGCATGCCTAAATCATGAATCACAATTTTAAAATAAGTTTTTATGATCATCATGCTGTCGTTGTCGAAAACGGTATAAAAACGCATTAAAGGGAAAAGGAGTTGCTTTTGACCATCATTTCCTCTCTTACCACGATGTTTTACCGGCGTTATGACACCCACGGAATACCAACATGAGTACAGTTTTTACGCCTCAAAATAAAACGTTTTGCAAAACATCACCCGGCACTAAGTTATGGAAATTGAAGAAAATTCTGCTTTTCCACAATATTTTCTACCCGGCACGGAAAATTGAAAAACTAAAACTCCTGAAACTTTAAATTGGCGCCCCAACTCTTTTCAGTTTGGACCAGTCTAAAATATTGCCGTCTGGTTATGGCAAAAACCAGTAAAGGTCATGTTTACTGGGGGTCATGTTTACTGGAGTTTCAACTGCACAAATTAAGCTCATCATATGGTAGATCTATAGGCTGTCTGTGTTTCTCTCTCAAAAAAAAATAAATAAAAAAAAAAAAAAAAACACTTGAAAATAGAAATTAAAGTATAAATGGCCCATAAATGTATGAGTGTATCATTTGTTATAAAAGATCATAAAAAAAAATTACAGCCTCTGTGATTGTCTGGCGATAATTACTTTGAAAGCTGCGGAATATCGCAAACTGTTCACTCCTTCATAATGGGGCGAAATCGCAGTAATTCGGACTATAAATAATCGCATGGAGATAGTTGTATAACTCCCATAATTATTCTATTTTTACTCCTCAATTCATAAGATTATTTTGCGATGACATCTCTCCTTTCCAGGTCAGTTGATGATCAAGTTTCTGGGACACCTATATGTTACGAAACTTTCGATATTTATTCAATAACCATCATTCCCTTACTCATTTCGCCCACGATTGTTTCGTACCCGGCATCGACTTATGTAAGTTTTTATTTATTAGTTTTTATACCAAAGATTACATATAAATTTAGGTAATTTCGATTCTCAACTATAAAGTCTTGGATGGTATCGACTCTATTTTATGTAAATCGTCGGTGTTGGAGAAAATATTGAAATTTAATAGGAATTTTGAAACTTGGCAATTTATATTACTTTATTTCTTGATGTTTTTTATATTTGTTAGTTTGTGATTGTTGTTCTTTACTCTGAATTCCATGCTTATCCCCAAATTTGACATTGCTTGCGTGTAATTTTTCAGATCATGTGAAAAATGCAGACAGTTAGTTATTAACCAAAAGGTAAGAAACACTAATTTTGTATTTTCAAAGGTCTGTAGACTGTTTTGAAATCAACTTTTCCATTTCCTGTTCAATCACTGGCTTTAACTTCCCTCTGTTTGTATAGTTGTATAGTATTTGTATGAAAACATTGTGGAAACCGTAGAAATTGCTTGTGACAAGCAATTTCTACATTCCACAATATTTTCTACCTAGCTGGGATATGGTAGCCCTCTTGCTGATTAATCTGCTGACAGGGTTATCAGAAAAAGAGCTACCACATCACAGCTATTTTCTACCTTACTGAATGAGTATATTTCAAATAAAGTCAAAATGTTGCCTGCAAAACATCTTTGAATTTGGACCAGTCTAAAAAGTTCAAAGCTGTAAGGGCCAAAGGGTTAAAGTGAAAATGGCATCATTTACAAATATTGTTTGAAACAAAGATATTGCATGTATGCATGATTGTGCAGGACAACCGAGTCCGAATAGAAGTCCTCCAAAAATTCCAGTAAAAAGGTAAATAAAAAGAGTACCCACAGCAAAGGGTTTTGCTTTGAAACAATGTTTTCTGACTAGGAGTTGTACCTCCTGATCCAGGCTTTTTCACAAATACACCTGCCTTTTTCGATAGGTTATATAAATTTGTGGTGGGGTTACACATTGGAAAAGTTTCAACTAGAACATCCTAATTAGTACAAGTATAGCTGCAATATTGTAGCCCTCTTTATGATAATCTGCTGGCGAGGCAGCAGAATCTCAGTAAGAGGGCTACAATATCACACCTACTACTGGTAATACCACTTTCACAGAGTTTCGTTGAGAAATGCTGTAATACAAGTTTGAAATTGACGTTAGTCCATTTTACCTAGGCCTGGAGTGGAGAAGTCACTTCTAACTCATATTATTGACCTTGCAATACATGTAGAGAGGGTAACGAGGTCCTGCATGGCTCAGTTGTTTGGGCAGTTGACTAATTAATAAGTGGAGGATTTGAATTATGACAGTTCCTGATTATGTCCTTGGGTAAGACACAAGAGCTACAGATATCGGGCGTAATTCGTATTTTAGATTAAAATATTTCACAAATACTGCCATAAAACCTATGTTGTAGGTACTCATTCCAATCATCCCAAAGAGACAGTTCAAATGAGTATCATTCAAGACGATTCAAATGAGTACCCACATCATAGGGTTTCATTTCAAATAAGGATTTTAGAGTACAGTTACCGCCTCTTATCTAGACTCTGGACATTCCAGAGCCGTAGACTATTACTGGTGTCTTGATACCCAGGATGCACATGAATAAGCTAACTTTCAAGACGATGTAACTGAAAGATGGTTTAAAATGATGTTATGCCTCATTTAACCAATTTAACCAATTAACCGATTCCCACACAGTGGCGCTTTTTTACGCCACTTCAGAAATACAATTGTGAAAAGATTTGTGTAAAATGTAGAAATTGCTTGATACAAGCAATTTCTTCATTTTACTCAATGTTTTCAACCAAGAAAGTTAAAAAATCTAAAATTTTTAAAACTTTGAATTGTCGTCCGCAACTTCTTTCAATTTGGTACCAGTCTAAAATTCCGTCATCTGGTAATGGGTTAAACAGAGTGATTGATAAAACAGTGATCATCACCAAGCAATCTTCCATGGTTTTGTAACTATGTCATAACCCTACAAAAAGTCGGTTATTTTAACCCTTGTCATGCTGAATATTCCTGTTTTGGCAGGAGGTATAGACAAAGATCAGACTGCACATGGGTGCAGTCTGATCTTAGTCTATACCTCCTGCCTGTCCTTTTGAAACCAGAGTTGTTTATGAAATTGATTTTAAAAGAAGTATTGACAACTGAACTACAAGTACTACCAGTGCTTTCAGCCCTTTGATTTTTATACAATTCTGAAAAGGATTATTCAGCATGACAAGGGTTAAGATATGGATTGATCACACTCATTGATGGTGTAAGACTAACTTAATCATGCCGAGACCACATTGGACCAGCTGGTTCCAATCACTACAGGACTGGTTCTCCTCTTAATCCATTCCATCACATCATAAACAAAGATAGAACTTATTTTGTTTGTTAACCCATTACCAGACAACAAAGTTCCAGACTTGTCCAAGTTATAAAAAAAGCTGCAGATGACAGAAATTTTCATAAATCTGTATTCAACCTTTTCCTGGTTTTTGAAATTTTTGACTGGTCCAAATTGGAAGAGGATGCAGACGACAATGAAAATTGGATGCAATTCCAAATAAAACCATCCTATGTGGTAGAAAACATTGTGAGAAAAGGAGAAATTGCTTATTATAAGCAATTTCTCCTTTTTCCATAATGTTTACTCAAGTATAAAATCACAGTGACGTAAAATCCCGGGTTATCCAGGAAAGGGTTCAGGTTAAAATCTTTTTGGATACTGAAGACAATGCTTGTTACAAGCAGTTTCTTCATTTTCCTCATTGTTTTCAAAGCTTTTCTCTTGAGGTGCGTAGATTAATCAGACAATTGTGATGTCATTTAAATATTGAAAATTTTCAACAATATAAAGTACCTGACATCATTGATTCTAGGCAACTTTCCCTAGATATGGACTTTTTTACTACTAATTATTTGTTAATAGGTGATGATCATAGCTTATAGACCAACACTGTCAACTATTACAGCCTCTTTTGCAACACTTCTTGCTATTGGTCAGTTCAAACAAGTAGATTCACCAATCAAAACCTCTGTGACACTATCTTTATTTATTGATAGGTGATGATCATAGCTTATAGACCAACACTGTCAACTATTACAGCCTCTTTTGCAACACTTCTTGCTATTGGTCAGTTCAAACAAGTAGATTCACCAATCAAAACCTCTGTGACACTATCTTCGAAACAGCTATACAGTAGTGAGAATACCAAAGCAGATACAAGTGAAGAAATCAGGTACTGACCTTTTCTTTGACCCATTTCTACAAGATTTCGTATTTATACACCATTTAACCCTTTCCATTTTAACAGTACTTTGGGCTGGTAGAAATTGAAAGATGTTTCAACTGAAAATTTTTATTTAACCCATTCCCACTCAGTGACGCTTTTGGACGCCCCTCAAGAAAATGCTTTGGAAAACATTGCGGAAAATGAAGAAATTGCTTGTTACAAGCAATTTCTTCATTTCTATGCCCCTGCATCGATAGATCGGGGCATATTGTTTTACTGGTGTCCGTCTGTCTGTCTGTCTGTCTGTCTGTCTGTCTGTCTGTCTGTCTGTCTGCAAAACTTAACCTGCCAACTAAACATTTTTCTATAACTTCATCCCTAATTAAGTTACAATGCTAATATTTGGTATGTAGATAGGTCTCAACAAGTTGAACTGGGGAGGGTCATTTCATCAAGGTCAAGGTCAAAATTTTAACCCTTTTCCCTAAAACGTTACTCAAAAACTTAACCTGCCAACTAAACATTTTCCTATAACTTCATCCCTAATTAAGTTACAATGCTAATATTTGGTATGTAGATACAATGTAGGTCTCAACAAGGCGCAACTGGGGAGGGTCATTTCATCAAGGTCAAGGTCAAAATTTTAACCCTTTTCCCTAAAACGTTACTCAAAACTTAACCTGCCAACTAAACATTTTCCTATAACTTCATCCCTAATTAAGTTACAATGCTAATATTTGGTATGTAGATAGGTCTCAACAAGGTACATCAAGGTCAAGGTAAAATTTTTAACCCTTTTCCCTTAAACATAGGAAAAAATTCAATAAAAATCACCCATTTCTAAAGAATTCCTGTTTCGGGGGCATGGTGTTTCACAAGCACATCTTGTTCACAATGTTTTCTACCAAGAAAGTTGAAAAAATCCTAAATTTCATAAACTTTAAATTGTAGTCTGCAACTTCTTTCAATTTCGACAAGTCTAAAAATTTGCTGTGTGGTAATGGTTTAATGAAATTTTGATTTTTTTTGTGTTTGTCTTTTGAGGTAGAAACAAACATGGACCACAGTGTATTCTACCCCCAAAGACAAAGATTTTTACAATTTCTCCAACAAAAAATTATCATCTGCAACTTCTTTCAATTTTGATCAGTCTAAAATTGCGTTGTTTTATAATGAGTTAAAGCTGCTCTATTACAGATTTTGATGAAAAGTCGTACAATTTTAGATTATCATCATTTTCAGGAGCTTTTTTTTTGCCTTTTCATCAAGGAAGCATTCATTTCTTGGTGACATTTACATCTTTCTACATTCTTCTTAACTTCTAGTAAAGTCATTTACCTGATATGAAATGAAAATTATCAACCCATTACTGTAAGGCAAAACTTTAGACCGGTCCATATTGAAAGGCGTTGCAGACAACAATTTAAAGTTTATATGAAATATTAGAGTTTTTCAACCTTTTTGGATAGAAAACATTATGTAAAATGAAGAAATTGCATGTTACAAGCAATTTCTTCTTTTTACACAATGTTTTCCCAATCGTTTTTCTTGAGTGGCATCCAATAGCATCACTGTGTTGGAATGGGTTAAATGTTTCATGAAGTGTTATTAGTTCACTAGCTAGCTTTTTGAGCAATAGGTATTTTCTTCATTATTCTGTATTTTCTATAATTCCTGAAGAAAACATATTGAAATAAGAGCGCTGAATGCAGATACCAACACTCAGCAGTTCAAGTACTTGATTGTGGGTTAAACTTCTTTGTCGAAAAAGGGGCATAATTTGTTAAAGCATGAATCTAGAGTTATCCCCCTTGTTGGGAAAGATTACCCTTTTGAGAGTGAACATATAGTCTTAGTTTCAAGTGGATGTGTAAGATTATTAGAGCACCATATGGCCACATCCTATCTTAACTAAGTGTCAACTTCAAGGAAATCTTAAATTTTTCCTGTTGATAAACAGTTAAGCCAAAGGTTTTGTATGATCCATGGGACACAACCACCTATAAAAGTTTTTTAAACCATTTCCAAGTAATTTTTCTTATCCTAAATTTTTCTTCCAAAAAAGACAAAAAAAAAAACAACATAAAATATTATCCACTTTAAAAAGTCATCTGTAACTTCTTTGAATTTATACCAGTCTAAGATTCTGTCGTCGTGTAATGGATTAAATAATTGTCATGAGGTCCAATTAGGACACAACCAGGTCACTGCGTCAATTTTTGAGATTCTTTTTGAAGTCAGAAGCTACCAGAGATGTCTGAACAATTAAAGAAAGCAAAGGAAGGTGCATTATGGGGTATGCTGATAACAGACGCCATGGCGATGCCGGTACATTGGTATTATAATCCAGCAGATATTAAGCGAGGTTATGGGGGATGGCTGACTGGCTTTCATGCACCAAATAAGAATCATCCTTCAAGTATCTTAACTCTGTCAGCTGTTGGTAAGTACTGGGTTGTCTTCCCTCATTTATTAAAAAAAATGAAAATGTTGTAAATTGTAACTTTTCTAGACTGAAGATTCTTCGCATATGAATACAGCACTTGTTTAATAAAAACCTCAATGCTCTCCTTTAACCCGTTCCCACATGATAAAATTTTAGACCAGTCCAAATTCATAGAAGTTGCAGACAACAATTTTAAGTTTATCAAATCTTCAAAATCTTTGTCTTTTAGGGTAGAAGATATAGTGGATAATGAAGAAATTGCTTGTCACAAGCAATTTCTTCATTCTCCACAATGTTTTCCAAAGCTTTCATATTGAGGGGCGTTCATAGGTGTCACTGTGTGGGAATGGGTTAACCAATTGATTCATTACCAGAATACAAAATTTTACACTTACTAAAAGGGAGCAATACAGGCGCTGAAGCACATCTAGTTTCAATATGAGATAGATTTACAATGTCTGTTCTTTTTCATTTCATTTGCTTCTATAATCAAGGTCATGACTTATGCTCATCCACATGGAGTGCTGCTCCATTGTGAATGATGAAGAAATTGCTGGAAACAAGCAGTTTTTCTGTTACCAACAATATTTTCTTAAGTTTTTTTCTAGAGGGGAATTAAAAAGAAATTGTGTGGGAATGGGTTAATTCAACTTAATTCTGTTAATTGCTTATTATGAGTATTTTTGTTTATTTTCCACAATGATTTTCAAAGATTATTTTTATCAGGTGGCACCATGTGGGAAAGGGTTAGCTAATTTTCCTTTCGTTCTTGTTTCAGATGGCTCAGGGCGTACTGGCTGGCATTCAAAGTCCAAACAAATTATTGGGAGCGTAATACTGCATGATAAACTAAAGTATTGGCAGAGTAGAGATTCCTCCACTCATTATCATCAAGGTAATTGTCTAAATTTAACCCATTCCCGCACAATAAAACTTTAGACAGGTCCAAATTGAAAGAAGCTGCAGGTGACAAGTTAAAGGAATTTCAGATTTTTTCGTCTTTTTGGATAGAAAACATTGTGGGTAATGAAGAAATTGCTTGAAACAAGCAATTTCTTCATTTTCCACAATGCTTTCCAAAGCTTTTTTCTTGAGGGGCGTAAAAAGGAGGGATTGTGTTGGACTAAGTTAAATAAATTATCAGAAGTGGTATTCTACATCAAAATATTAACCCTTGTCATGATGAAAAAAAATTCACTTCAGAATTGCATAAAAATCAATGGGCTAAAAAGACTGCAATGTCTAATTTGTTGACATCTGTTTTATCTTGTAAACAACACTGGCTCTAAAGGGACAAGCAGGTGGTATAGACTAAGATCAGACTGCACATATGTGCAGGCTGATCTTTGTCTATACCTCATGCCAAAACAGGATTATTATGGTTCAGCATGACAAGTGTTAAGCATTTGCAAAGTAAAATTTCCCCTATAATCATCAAAATAATTGTCTAAATTCCTTATGAAAATAATTTTTGTTGGTTTGGCAACTTTAATGTCATAACTACAGCTTATTCAAGGTGATATTATGAAGTTATGGTCACCAACTATTCTCCTTTTTTGTGATTTTGCAAAATAATACTGTTCAATATGAAAGCAAAACTTCCTGTAGGAATCAATGGGTGTTGCTAGCGGATTCAGTGGGCAGGGTCAGCGATGTGTCAATGAAATACTAAGTTACAACAGCAGTCCAATATCTTGTACTTGCCTCTTACTGTGGAGATAAATTTCAAATTTTTCTTCCACCGTTCAAAGCAAATATTACATAATGTATCGCTAGCGTAAAATAACATACCCTATTTATTTTAGGTATGAAGGCAGGAGAAAACACATTGAATTCTGTTGTGGCACTGGAATTTCTTAAAACATTGAACAAAATCGATCCTCATTACAACAAGCCTGATCGAGAATTACGAGGCGATGTTTTACATCATTATGTTCAGTTTATGACAACCCCAGGTAGCCATAATGATACTTATGCTGAATCGTTTCACAGATCTTTCTTCAAGGATTGGGCTGGTGAAGATAAAAAGTTAACAACTGCAGAAGAATTGCTTGATTTTACTGATAGGAGGTATATTCTACATTTTGAATGCTCATTTTTAAGAGATGAAGAGAATATTTTTTGTTTTCATGGAGGTATGAACCGAAAAACCTAATCACACTTGTGTATGAATACCCGATGCGGATTCATACATTGTGTGATTAGGTTTTTAGGTTCATACCTCCATGAAAACAAAAAAATATTATCTTCATTTCTTATAATTTAATAGCATTGAGCGAAAAAAATTGAAATTTTTACAAATTGTGACAACTTTTTGCATAGGACTATTTTGTGCGGAAGCTTACAAAATCGCTGCGTGCTCAAAATTTTGTTCATGGAGTTATGAATTAATTTTTTCGACCAATCAGAACGCTTGTTTTTGATAGACGAAACTAAAAATTAAATTATATCGCAATGAACCCAAAATTATATGGTTTATGACGTTTTTATACGCCACCAAAAGTGGAGGTATATTTGTATCATCTTCTCCATCTGCCAGTCTGTCTGTTTGACAAGCGGTCCCTCTATCCATCTTGTTAACACATCTATCAATGGCCTAATTTGATTGAAATTTTCACAGAATATTCCTACTCGACTTACCTTGTGCAAGTTGTCTGGGTTTGCAATTTTACAGGAAGAGGGGGTTTCATGTAAATTTTTTTGTTAAAAAATCTTCTCCTACTTTTGTTGACAATTAAGAGATGAAGAGAATATTTTTTATTTTCATGGAGGAAAAAACTAATCACATTGTATGAATATGCAAAATGGATTCATACACAAGTGTGATCAGGTTTTTCTGTTCATACCTGAAAACAAAAAATATTCTCTTCATTTATTATAATTTAATAGCATCAAGCGAAAAAAAGCAAATATTTTACAAATTTTGATATCTTTTTGTATGGGACTATTTTGTGCAGAAGCATACAAAATGGCTGCATACTCAAAATTTTGTTCATGCAGTTATGTTTATTTTTTTTCCACCAGTCAGAATGCCCGTTTTTGATAGACGAAACTAAAAATTAAATTATATTGTAATGAAAGTTTTACAGAATGTTCCTAGTTTTCTGACCTTGTGCATTTTGTTGTAGTTTTCCTATCTCAGGCTGCGTCACTGAAAAAAGGACTTAATGTAAAAGGGCGGCGTATATTGTCACTATGGCACTCTGGTTTTGTAGCTCACCTGAGCACAAAGTGCTCACAGTAGACTTTTGTGATCATGCTGTAGGCTGTTTCTGTCATCTGTTGTGTGACTTGTATCTTGTTTCCACTCTAGAGGTCACATATTTTTGCTATAGTGTCTATATGTTTGTTTGAATGGGGTTTTACGCCGCTTTCAACAATCTTTCAGTTATATCTCGGCGGCTGGAGCACCTAACAATGGAATCCTGGTATTTCTCACACCAGTACTACCATTACAACCTTTCCTAGCCTCCAGCTGCTATCCCACATAGGTCTACGATTATCGACCCATTGGTGAGAGACAAATAGTCGGAAAGGATGAGTGCCGCCATCGGGAGTCGAACCCGGGACCTCTAGATTGACAGTCTGACGCGCTACCAACTGTGCTATGACGGCGGCTTTAGTGTCTATAAACTTTGTCAGAATGAATGTCTCCATTGTCTATTGGCCAAGGTTGTATTTGGGTCACATAAGGTAAAAAACTATGTTACTAGGTCAAATCGTAGAAATACCTTGTTTGCACTCTAGAAGTCACAAGTTTTGCTCAAACATCTTCAAACTTTGTCAGAATGATTGTCACTAGGCCAAGTTCGAATTTGGGTTACATTGGGTTTAAAAACTAGGTCACTAGGTCAAATCTTAGTAATACCTTGTTTGTACTCTAAAGGCCAGAATTTTAGCTCAAATGTCTTCAAGGTTTGTCAGAATGATTGTCTCGATTGTTTCGGTGAAAATTGAATTTAGGTCATATGGGCCTCTAGAGGCCTTTTTTTTTTTGCTCAAATGTATTCAAACTTTGTCAGAATGATTGTCCCCATGGTCTCCTAGCAAAGTTCGAATATGGGTCACATGGGTGTAAAACTAGATCAAATCTAAGAAATACCTTGCTTGAATTCTAGAGGCCTCATTTTAGGCTCAAATGTCTTTAGACTTTGTCAAAATAAATATCTCCATTGTCAATTGGCAAAATCCAAATTTGAGTGACATTGGGTCAGAATCTAGGTCACTAGGTCAAATCTCAGGAATACCTTGTTAGAGAACACATTTTTGGTCGAATGACTTGATATGACTTGCTGCAGAGGAAAAATTTGATATTCCACTTGTCATTTTGATCAGAATTTTCCTCCATAGCTCAAATCATATACCAGATGTTTTTTCTCTATTGTAACATAATATTCCCTATGTATTTGTTATGTCTTGTTTATTGTCAGAGGCAAATTGTCATGTTACTGACAAACTAGTGATATATATACTGGTTATTTTGATTTGAATCTATCTGAAAGATGGTAAAATATTCAACATGAAATTTACATGTTAAATTCAATGTACAAATTTACGGATTATTCAATCCTGATAGGCTGGAAAGGTAAGGTTAGAAATTAATTCTCTGCACGCTGAATTTCGTCAGTTTCTGCTAAAATCTCGTAACTACAGTTGTTGTTTTCATTTCCTGACTAGTAACTTGTTTAGAATTAAACTTGTTACAGGAATTTTATCACGATTTATCGGGTGTTTAGTTCCGATTCCAACGAATGAAAATTTCAGTTACGGCGGGGAAGGGGGGGGGGAACAGCGTTATAGCATAATAACTCCACTTCTTCCGCTGTTTCATTTCTTGGACCCCACCAACAGCGTTATAGTGGAGCTGCAGTGTATATTGAGATTGACTCTTGTTATTGGATGTTTTATACAAATGTAATTCCTAGCGAAACTTGTTTAACTTGTTTGTCAAAATGTTAGTCTTGTCCAATATGAAAGAAGTTGAAGAAGACAATTAAAAGTGAATGAAATTTAAAAAAGTAACCAACCTACAGGAAAGAAAATATTGTGGGAAAAGAAGAAATTGATTGTTATAATCAATTTCATCTTTTGTCACAATGTTTTCTCAAGTATGGAATCACATGGATGTAAAAACCAGGGATTTTACAGGAAAGGGTAAAATTTAGAATATGACTTGATATGACTTGCTGCAGAGGAAAAATTTGATATTCCACTTGTCATTTTGATCAGAATTTTCCTCCATAGTTGTGTAATTTATATCTTCAGGTTTGCAGATAAGTTGAAAGGTCGTGATGACTCACAGCTAGTTGTTATTGGTGCTCTAACACCTGCCATTCCATGGATATTACATAACGCCCACAAGTCAGAAGATGAGTGTTCTCGACAGACTATTGAGTTTATTAAGTGTACACACCCAGTTAAGGGTATCATATCGTATATTGACATGTATGCTCGACTTCTACATGGAGTGTTAAATGGGCGAGATTTAAAACAGGAAGTTTTACGGGTGATGAGTCATTCAGAGCTAGGTGGACCGCAGAAACGGGAAATGATTCTGAAGTTGCTAGAAAAATCAAACAGGTATGGATTGAACAATTGTATGGGTTTTAATTCTACTACCAATAGTATTTCTGATGTATCTCAGCTTGCAGTGCACCTAACAGTTGCTTTCAATTTGAACTTATCCAAAATTTTGTAGTTCTTTAATGGGTTAACCAATTCCCACAAAATGGTGCTTTTTGACGTCCCTGAAGAAAAATATTCAGGAAAACATTGTGGGAAATGATGAAATTGCTTGCAACAATATTATCTCAATTGTTTTGTTTGAGAGGGCATCAAAAAGTGTCATCGTGTGGGAATTGGATAACACACTAATGCTCTAAGACACATACACTGATTGATGATATTGACAATTATATCTAGCTCATTGCAATTGGGTTGGACAGTGGAATCCCAATAGCAATTCACAGCTCAATTCCTATTGATATTATTCAAAAACATTAGATTTAAAAATCAAATTGCCCCTTTTAATAGCAACTTTTTAAATGCATTGACAAATTGATGTAGCAATTAATATGATTCATTTGTAATTACATGCTCTTTTTCTTTGCTTAGTTTTCCCGAGGGCTCAGAGGAGAGATTGAAGACATATCAGCTGGCCACCCAGATGTTAGGATCGGCCTGTTACATAGAGGGTGCTCTCAGTTCTATGTTATTACTTGCGTATGAGTTTGCTGACAATTTTGAAGCTGGAGTGTTGACCAATGCAAATTGTGGAGGTAAAGATTAAAACATAAACAGTTAAGCCTTTACAACAGGAATAAAAAAATTTAGACTGGTTCATTTTGAAAAAAATTGTACACAACAATTTCAAGTTGATGAAATTTTGAAAAAAATCTTTTTCTAAGGAAACATTGTGGATAATGAAGAAATTGCTTGTGATGCTGTATTGGATTCCTTCAAAGATTTTTAATAGAAAGAAAAGAAAAAATACATTTACTGTTGTAATTTAACCCATTCCAACACAGCAAAATTTTAGATTGGTCCAAATTGATAGAAGCTGCAGACGACAATTTCAAGTTGATGAAATTTTGAATTTTTTCGCCTTTTTTGGGTAGAAAACATTGTGGATAATAAAGAAATTGCTTGATACAAGCAATTTCTTCATTTTCCACAATGTTTTCCAAAGCTTTTTTCTCGAGGGGCGTTAAAAGGAGGGATTGAGTTGGAATGGGTTAATACATCAAAATGTCGAAACCATTATCTGTGACCTATGAATAAACAAAATTTTCCGACCGGTCCAAATTGGAAACTTTTTTCAGACAAAATTTGAAAGTCAAATACTTTTAGATTAAGAAATATATGCCATGTAGGTAAATCCTTGAAAAATAAAATGCTTTTGAATAAACCCTTTCCTGGACAATCCCGGGAATTTACATTTTTGTGATTTTGTACTTGAGAAAACATTGTGGGAAAAGGAGAAATTGCTTGTAGCAAGCAATTTCTCCTATTTTCACAATATTTTCTACCACATAGGATGGTCAGATTTTAAATTGCATGCATTTTTCATTGTCGTCTGCAACCTCTTTCAAATTGGACCAATCTAAAGTTTCATAAAAACAGGAAAGGGTTAAAAATATATGCCATTTAGATAATACAGTGGAATCCTGTTAATTGCTTCACCAATTTGTCAACTCCTTTCTTGCTATTAACCCAAATTTGCTATGAAAGGAGATATTTATTCTTTAAATTGTTTTCAAAACCTTATTGTTTTGAGTGCATCAAACATGGGATATGGTAATGGATTAACATTTGCTAGATTGGCAAATACAGTGGATTCCTCTGTATTGCAACCCTGATAATAGCAATTCACTGCTAAATTGCAACTGACTTTATGAACAATTAATATATCTAAGGAACAAACAGCTCCTCATATTAGCAACTTCTGGTAAATTGCAACAAAATTATTTACAGATTGGTGTTGCTATTAACAGGATTCCAATGCATCAGGAAATACATTAAGTAAATGGTACAATTCTATAATCGTTTGTTAACCCTTTCCTGGACAAATCTGGGATTTAAGTCACTGGGATTTTATACTTGAGAAAACATTGTGGAAAAAGGAGAAATTGCTTGTTACAAGCAATTTCTCCTTTTCCCACAATATTTTCTATCACATAGGATGGTCTGATTTCAAATTGCATGCATTTTTCATTGTCATCTGCAACCTCTTTCAAATCGGATCAGTCTAAAATTTCATAAAACAGGAAAGGGTTAACCAATTACTAGCTCCACTGGATGAAAGCCAGCAAGCTTTTGTCATGGCGTTGTGTCCGCCATGCTTCAGTCTGTGTGAGCGTGCTGAACAGAATTCATTCAAATTTCACAGAAATGATCCTTGGGTGACCCTTTATCAGATTCCTTCAAAGAATTTTGATCGAATGAAAACATGGCTTTTATGGGTGGAGCTATTTTCCTTATATGGTTAAAACTAAAAAAATCTTCTTCTCATGAACAAGTGGATTGATTTCAACCAAATTTTACAGGAATGATTATTGGGTGATCCTCTATCAGATTTCTTCAAAGAATTAAGGTCCGATGAAAACGTGGCTTAAATGGCGGAGGCTAACTTCCATATATGGCGAAACCTTTATAAATCTTCTTCTCAGAAACCAATCCTTTGATTATAACCAAATTTTCAGGATGCCCATTGGGTGACCCTTTATCAGATGTTTACAAAGAATTAAGATCATGTGAAAAATATGGGCGGGGCTAATTTCCCTTGATGGTAAAATCTTTAAAAATCTTCTGATAAGAAATCAACTGATGGATTTCAACCAAATTTTACCGTAACGCTCATTCAGTGACACTCTATCATGTTCCTTCAAAGATTTAAGATCAAATAAACAAGACTTTAATGGATGGGGCTAATTTCCATATATTGTGAAAACTTTTAAAATCATCATCTTATAAACCAATGGATGTAATTCAACCAAATTTCATCTTAATGATCCTTGGATGACCCTTTATCAGATTCCTTCAAAGAATTTTGATAGGACAGACAACATGGCCTTAATGGGCGGGGCTAATTACAATATATGGTGAAAGCTTTGAAAACTTATTCCCAGAAACCATTAGATAAATTTCAACCAAATTTCTCAGGAATGATACTTTGGTGACCCCTTATTAGATTGCTAAAAAAGAATTGATTGGCTGTAAACATTGCTTTAATGGATTTTGCTAATTTCCATATATGGTAAACAGAGAAAACCTACTATCTTCATAGAATACAAATGTTATAACTTTTCAACAAAATTTCACAAACTGATCCTTTGGTGACTCTTTGTCAGATTCCTTCATGAAATATGGCTCAGATGAAAATTATGGCTTTTAGGTAGGGGCTTGTATCCATATTTGGTAAAAAGTGAAATTTTGAAAATCTTATTCTTGCAAAATGCAGGATGGTTTCCAACAGATTTTTCAGGAATGAAAAGTAAATTAAGGCCAGTGAAGCGCCTCTAGTTTTTAAGACCAGTCGAATTTGAAAACAATAAGACAACATATTTAAGTTGGTGAAATTCAAAACACTATTTGTCTTTACTCTGGTAGAAATCAAGGTGTAAAATGAAGAAAAAGTTTATTAAAAGATATTGCTTCATTCGCTACAATGTTTCCAAATATTTTTGGTAAGCCCATGTGTGGTAAGGAAGATATACAATGTAGTTGTCACCATCACAAATAGGAGTAGGTAAGTTTTGCTTAAGTTTAGACCTGTCCAAATTCAAAGGTTTTACAGACAAAAATTTATAGTGGATTTACTGGTATATTGAAATATAATCATTCAAAAGGGTAGAAAATATTATGGAAAAGAAGAAATTGCTTGTTACAAGCAATTTCTTCTTTTTCTACAATGTTTTCTTAATAAAATCACAAGGACGTAAAAACGAGGGTTTGAACAGGAAAGGGTTAAGTCTTAATTTTTCCAAAGCTTATCTTCCGTGGATTTCGAAATAATGTGCCAGATTTGTTCTCTGTCATAGTAGATGTACTATTTGAAACAAATTTTTCGCTAGTGTCAAGGTCATGGCTTAAGGCCATGCATCCAAATTTAGGTTGTCCAGAGCATATCTCCTGCATTTGTGGATGGATTTCAAAATAATTTGGCACAATTGTTCTCCATCATTAGTAGGTTGTGTCATTTGAAACATATTCAGATAGCCTTAAGGTCAAGGTCACAGCTCAAGGTCAAATATTTGGAGAGCTTGTCTTTGGACTACTTTCTAGTTATCTTTTTCTTGCAGGTGAGAATTGTCATCGGGGAGCTGCACTTGGGGCGTTACTCGGTGCCCAGGCTGTCAACTCTGGTAAGGGTATACCACAGAAGTTAAAGGACGGGCTTCATGCAAAGGATGATGTATACAAAGTGTTGCAACAAAATAATCTATAGACTTAAAAGTTAATCACGATCTGTATATTGAACTACATGTATTTATTTGTATGTTATTATCTTGTTGTTGCTATACTCCCCAAAACTTTGAGGGGTATATAGGAGTCAACCTGTTTGTTATTTGGTGTTGTTTTTTCTCCTAAAGTACTCAATAGATTTGATTCAAATGGGCACTTGGTGTAGAGAAAAGATGTGCACATTCTACTTGTATTTTGTACATTCTATTTATTTTTCGAATTTATTTTAGAGTTGTGGCACTTTGCTTAAAGATGTTGTCAGTTCATTTTTATATTCCAAATAAATTGAATTTCACAATAGCAATTAACCAAAGATGTGCATATTATATTTTGGTTATGATCCATTTACTTTTCATAGAGTTATGGTCCTTTTTAAAAAAATTGGAAAAAAAAATTGAGGGTAATAAGTTTTGTTCAGTAATAGTGTCTAATTGTGCTAGTCTAAGTCTAAGAATGAGGCTGATTTACTGGCACATAACCCATTACATACTGCATGTTTATGCACAGAAAAAACACTGCTTGGAAAAAGCTTGTGGTAAAAGGGGAAAAAAACTTGTAACAAGCAATTTCACTTATTTTCATAATTTGTTTTACCCGAAACGGCTCTTATATAGTTCAAACTCATTCTGTAATGTTGTCTATTTTAATAAGGACAAGTCATAAATTTTGTCATCTGGTAATAGGTTAAATCGGGTGAACATGTTATAGCTTTTGAAAATATTGTGTATCAAGCAATTTCTTTTTACAGTCTCAGTTGTTATATTGCTGCGTTCTCAACCCTGGGGTTATGATTTTGAACCCTGGCTCTGCCAACATTCTTTCCAGAATAAGACAAAATCTTAGAAAGTTGTCATTTTCAGTAAGCAATTTCTTCATAATCCACAATGTTTTCTCACCTAAAAGCAAATAAAATCTAAAATTTCTTTTAAATGAATTTGTTTTCTGCAAAATATTTGAAGTGAAGATGGTTAGGAAAACATTGTGGAAAATGAAGAAGCTACTTGTAACAAGCAATTTCTTCACTTCCCACAATTTTTCATACCCTAATTTTTCTTAAAAGAAATTGTAAAATTTCATTTATTTTAAATTGCATTCTGGAACTTCTTTGCAATTGGAACAGTCTAAACTTTTGTTGGGTGGCAATAGGTTAAATCATTCTCAATTTATGTATTGTAATATTGTTGAACAATAAAATATTGATACCAGTCTGTATTTATTTTTGTTTAACCCATTCCGCCAGCTTTTTAAAACTATGCCCTTCAAGAAAAAGCTTTGGTAAACATTGTAGAAAATGAGGAATTTCTTTTAACAAGCAATATCTTCATTATCCACAATGTTTTCTTACCTAAAAGCCAATAAAATCTAAAATTTCATCAACCTAATTTGTTGTCTGCAATGTCTTTGAATTTGGACTAGTCTAAAATTTTGTCAATTGGTAAATCCAATACAATCCATTTTATTTTCCTTCAAGATGGTAAAAAGCTAGAATAGTGTAGTCAAGATCATTATGCTGACACATACCATGTACGGATGAAAAACATGGCTTTAATGAGCTAATTTCCATAAATGGTGGCACCTTTGAAAACCTACTTCTCAGATATCATTCTATGGATTTCAACCAAATTTTACGGGGATGATCTTTGGAGACCCTTTATCAGATTCCTTCAAACAACTTTGATCTGATGTAAAACATGGTTTTAATGGATGGGGCTTATTTCCATATACAGAGAAAGCTTTGAAAATCTTTTTCTTAGAAAACAGTTAATGTATTTCAACCAAATTTCATTGGAATGATCTGCCTGTGACTCCTTTCAGATTCCTTAAAAGAATTTTGATCTGATGAAAAACATGGCATTAATGGATAGGGCCAATTTCCATAAATGGTAGAACCTTTAAAAATCTTCTTCTCAGAAATCAGTTGATGGATTTCAAACAAATTTTACAGGAATGATTCTTTGGTGACCCTTTATCAGATTCCTTCAAAAAATTTGACCGGATGAAAAACATGGCTTTAATGGGCAGGGCTAATTTACATATACATTGTGGTGAAAGCTTTTAAAATCTTTTTGTTAGAAACCAGTTGATGGATTTCAACCAAATTTCTCTGGAATGATCTGCCTGTGACTATTTTTCAGATTTCATCAATTAATTTTGAAAATATGGCCTTTGAGTTTGTGGCTTACGTCCATATATGGTATCCAATGATTTCTTTTAAAAATTTGTGAAGACATTTTTCAACTGACTTGGTAAATGAATTGACTTTTGTAAATCAATGAAAAGATTGAAATAATAAAAAAAAATTCATTGACAAGATTTATTTGCCACACATGGTGAATATGATTCCTAAAAAAGAAACATTTGCTTAATCGGTACAATCAAGCCTATGGAGCAATACAGGAGCTCAAGGGCCTCTTAGAGGCTCTTGTTAACATAATTCGGTCATATTGTGGTAGCTGGAGCACGTAGACATGGATTCCTGGTATTTCTCTCACCCTTACAATTGCTCTATCCTTTCGAAGCCACCAGCTGCACACCCCACTTAGGTTTACGATTATACACCGGTTGATGGGAAACAAATGTCAGAAAGGATATTTGCTGCAGTTGGGGATCGAACCTTGGACCTCATGATTGAGAGTCTGATGCACTATAGCCTTGGCTTGACAGTCAGGAAAACATTGTGGAAAATAAAGAAATTGCTACCCAAAAAGATTAAATTGTTAAATTTCATTAAATTTAAAACTGCAATCTGCAACTTCTTTCAAATTGGAAAAGTAAAAAAAATTTGTTTTGTGGTAGTGGATTACCTCGTTATCAATTTAACCCCTGTCATGCTGTATTGCTGTTAAATCAAAGGACTGAAAGCACTGATAGAACTTGTTGTTCAAAATCAATATTTCTTTTAGAAATTAGTTTCATAAACAACTCCAACAGGAAAAAGTACAGGCAAGAGGTGTAGATGAAGATCAGACTGCACTTATGTGCAGGCTGATCTTGGTCTACATCTCCTGCCAAAATCGGAATATTCTGGGTTCAGCATGACAAGGGTTAATATTGTTAAACAATTAAATAGCGATGCTAGTTTGTAATTGTTTTATTTGAATCAATTCCTACTCAATTCCAGCTTTTTTATTCCCCTCAAGAAAAATGGTTTGGTAAACATTGTTGAAAATTAAGAAATAGCTTATCTCAAGCAACTTCATCGTTATCCATCATTTTTTCATCCCCAAAGACTTTAAAAATTTACCAAATTGTAATGTAACTGCAATTTGAATGTAATCTAGTCTTAATATCTTGTCGTCTTGTGATGGGTTAAACTAGAACAGTTGTACATGGACAACTTTGGTCAATCTGACAAATTTGACCTTCAAATTTGACCGTGACATTTAACTTGTGTTTGAAATGGATGAACAATTCTATTCATGATGGAAAACAGATGTGCAAATTTATCTTGAAATCTTTCTACAAACTAAAGTAGTAATCCAAGAACAAGAGGACCAAGGCGGTCATATATGGCTCCCCTGAGTATGATGACTCAAGGCTATATGATATTAACAAAATATCAAAGCCATACACCCAAGTATTCTGAAAAAGATTTTTTTTGAAAGATTTTCCATTTAATCCTTTGTTTATTGAGGATACCATTTAGAATTTCCAGAGCATGGTTATTCTTTGAATTATTTTGGTAGAGGGTCAATAGATGATGACTTATACATAATATGAAATCTCTAGGCCTAATGGTTTAGGAGGAGATTTTCAGAGATATCCTTCTTTATTCCTTTTTAAAATCTTAGATTGAACAGAAAACGGCTTATTTCAGAATACAGTAAATCTATCAAGAATTTTGGTTAAGGGTCAATAGGTTTTAATATACACCAAATATTAAAGCTCTATGCATTATGGTTTGGGACAAAAAGATTTTCAATGATTTCCTTCTTTTTTCATAAGCAAAATCAGGGATCACAAAGAAAAGGGCTAATTTTCGAGTTTGGTAATTCTTTGAAGTACTTTGGTAAAGGGTCAATAGATCTGATGGTTTTGGAGAAGAAGATTTTTCTAAATCAGGGATCACACAAAGAAAGGGCTAATTTTCAGAGTACAGTAATCCTGTGGAGGGTCAATGGATGATGATTTATACCAAATATAAAAGGTATAGGCCTTTTGGTTTAGGAGAAGGTGATTTTAAAAGATGTCCTTCTTTATTTCTATGTAAAATCAGAGCTAATTTTCAAGATACAGTAATTCTTTTTTGAAGTATTTTGGTGGAGGGTCAATAGACATGGATACATTCAAAATATTAAAGCTCTAGGCCTTAAGGTTTGGGAGATTTCCTTCTTTCATTCCATGAAATCACAGATCACACAGAAAAGGGCTAATTTTCAAGATATGTTAAGTCTTTGAAGTATTTTGGTAGAGGTTCAATAGATGATGAATTATACCAAATAGCAAAGTTCTAGGCCTAGTGGTTTGGGAGGAGAATTTCTCCTGATGAGAACATGTGTGAAATATGAGCCCCTAGTATGAACAAGAGGCCCATGAGGGTGTGAGATGCTCAACTGGCTATCAAGTTATCTGTTAAAGTAATCTAATATTTAAGGAAGTTAATTGCTTAAAAGAAGTGCATGAAATGAGAATAATAAATCAATCTTTATACCCTTTATCATTCTGAGCAACATTCCTTAAGGCACCTTTTCCTGTATTTTCTGAAAGATCCACTCCATTTTCAGAAGGAACCAACCTTATGCCTCTACAATAAACTGTAAAAGTTCCAAGAAGATTTAATAATACATGTGGACTTTTTCACATACTAACAAACAAGAATATTTTGAGAGGAAAAAAAGGCCCATTTTTAAGTGTTTTCTGACAGATCTACTTCCTATCCAAAAGGAACCTTCCTTGAGACCCTACTACCATCCTAAGAAATTTTCAAGAGAATCAGATAATAAGTATGACTTAATTGCTTAAACTTGAATAATTTGAGTGAAAAACAAAAGGGGCCCTGTTTTCAGACAGATCTACTTGATTTCGAAGAGGAACCTTGCTTCTGACCCAACAACCACCCAGAGAATAAATATTTTCAATTTTATTGCTGAACCGAGAATAATATGTGTGAAAATCCGTTTTATGACAGATCCACTTCCTAAAGCAACCTTCCTTGTGACCCTACCATCATCCTGTGAAATTTTCAACAGAATCTGATAATAAATGTGGACTTTATTACATAAACGAGATTATAATGAGGCCCCTTTTGCTGTGTTTTCTGATGTATCCACTTCTTTTCCAAAAGGAATTTTCCTTACAATAGAACACTTGCTTTTAATTTTAAAGACAATTGGATTATAATTGTGAACTTGATTGCATCAACAAGAATGTTTTAAGGGATAATCTGTAAGGCACCTTTTCCTGTGTTTCATAGAAATAAAGAACAACTTTTTTAATGACATCTCCTCCCAAACCACTGGGCCGATTTGAACCAAATTTGGCAGAAATTTTGCTTAGGTGGTTCCCTTCAAAAATAGCTAAAAGAATTAAAATCTTTCAAAATATCTAAAATCATGATCCTCTAGTCCCCAGGGGCAAGTAAACATCATAATAAACAGAATCTGTTGTGGGAAAAGAAAATTCTTGTTAGAAGCATTTATTTTCTTTTTCCACAATCTTATCTGAAGTATAATATCGCACAGACTTACAAAAGGGATTGTACAGGAACAGGTCAAGAAATCTTCTATTCCTATAGGCTTCATCAGCCAGTGCTCGTGCCAGGAGACTAAGTGGTAATGATTTTTATTATTTCAATAGAGGACAATATATTGCTATTCAAAGTAGAATTATATTCTAAACTACAATTTTTACACCTGTTACCATGGCAACCACAGTAATCAATATCACCCCAACCCCTTACAAAGTAGAGGAAGGTATATTGATTTCACTGTCTGTCTGTCCATTGGTCCATAGATTTCTATTGCTTTTCAATGCCAAATATATTGGTAACTTCAATTTTTACACCCGTTACCATGGCAACCAGAGTTATTATCACCCGACCCCCCTACGAAGTAGAGGAAAGTATATTGATTTCACCCTGTCTGTCCATCCATAGATTTTTACTACTATTCAATGTCAAATATATTGGTAACTTCATTTTTTACACCTGTTACCATGGCAACCATAGCTTTTTAATATTACCCCCACCCCCTTACAAAGTAGAGGAAGGTGTATTGATTTCAATGTCTGTCTGTCTGTCCATTGTTCCATAGATATTTTTCCTTTTAATACTCTATCTCTAGAACCAACTGGCCTATAACAAAGAAACTAAATATACAATTGTTGCCAATGGTCGAAGAAAGTGCACTATTGTTTTTGTGTCAAAGGTTAAAATTGAACTTTGATAAAGAACTGTTTCTTTGCTCTTCCTCATAAGCCATTTGACAGAATGTATCAATGACCCAAGGATGTGTCCTATTGTTTTTGGATAATGTACTTCAAAGCCAGCAGTTCTTTTGTTATGACAAAATGTCTTAAGGGGATAAAAGTCCACTTTGCTACAATTCTAATTAATTACAAATCTTTAACCCATTCCCAGACGGCAAAAGGTTAGACTTGTCAAAAGTGAAAGGAGTTGCAGACAACAATTCAAAGTTAATGAAATTTTAGATTTTTTCAATTTTCTGGTTAGAAAAAAATTGTGTAAAATGAAGAAAACACAATGTTTTCCTAATTGTTTTTCTTGAGGGGCATCAAAAAGCGTCATTGTGACGGAATGGGTTAAGCTATCTTTGAAGGGTACAACCTCTTATATATGCCAAATTTGGTTGGAATAAGCTCAGTTGTTTAGAGATATGTTTTTAAAAAAAAAAAAAAAAAGAAGGCCCATAGGGGGTTATCTGTCACCTGAGTCCAAAGAGCACAAAAACAAATAAAAATCCACCAGATGATGCTACATACTAACTATCAAAGCTCTAGGCCTTTTAGTTTGCGAGAAGAAGATTTTTTAAAAGTTTTCACTAAACAAGCCTATGTTAAACTTGGGACATCTTGGAACGGGCTAATTCTGAACCTGGGGGCCATAATTCATACAATCTTGATGGAGGACCACCAGATGATGCTACATACCAAATATTAAAGCTCTAGGCCCTCCTGTTTGGGAGGAGAAGATTTTTAAAGTATTCACTATATAAGCCCTTTATAAAACTTGAGATGTCCGCGAATGGGCTTATTTTAATCCTGGGGCAATAATTTGTACAATTTTGATAGAGGTCCACCAGATGATGCTGTATACCAAATATCAAAGTTCTAGGCCCTCCTTTTTGAAAGAAGATTTTTAAAAATTTCACTATATAAGCCCTTTATAAAACTTGTGATGTCGGCGAATGGGCTAATTCTGTCTCTGGGGCCATGATTTATACAATCTTGATAGAAATCCACAAGATGATACTACATATCAAATGTAAAAGAACAAGGCCCTCTAGTTTGGGAAAAGAAGATTTTTGAAATTTTCACTATACACTAAGTTAAATTTGTGACGTCCGGGAACGGGCCAATTTTAATCCTTGGGTTATAATTAATACAATATTGATAGATGTCCACTTGATGATGCCACATACCAAATATCAGAGCCCTAGGTCTTTTGGTTTGGTAGAAAAAATGTTCAAGTTGTAAATATATAAGCTTATGTACCCCCCGACACACGACACACACCCCTTTGCCCCCCCCCCCCCGGTGACAAGAAGATTTTTAAAGATGTACCCTTTTTGGCCCCTTATTGGGCCCCAAGGGGAAATAACTCCATGACATTTACAAATCTGAAGCGCCTTCCCATAAGGATACTTCCTGCCAAGTTTGGTTGAAATCCATCCAAGGGTTATTAAGAAGAAGTCTAAATGTGAAAAGTTAACATGCAACACACAACACACGACGACGCAATAGGGCACTATGACCTTTGGTCAGGTGACCTAAAAAAGCTAACCCATTACCTGACAACAAAATTTTAGACTGGTCCAAATTGAAAGATAGTCAAGACATCAAATTTTAGTTTGTGAAATTTTGGATTTTTTCAACTTTCTTGGTAGAAACAATTGTGGAGACCGGTTTCCAAAGCTAATTCATCTTGTGGGCATCAAAAAGTGTCATTGTGTGATAATCTATTTAAAGATGAGAGATGATGCATAGAAGCCAGTCAACTTTCTTGGTAGAAATCATTATGGATAATTAAGAAATTGCTTCATAAACCCCACTACATGTATTTTCTAACGATATTTTTTTTTCTTGTGAGCGTAAAAAAGCTTCATTGTGTGGCAACTTTTTTTGCAGAAACATTGTGGATAAAGAAGAAATTGATCATGAAAAGCAATTTCTTCATTTTCCACATTGTTTTCCAAAGCCTATTTTTCTTGTGGGTGTCAAAAAGCATTATTCTGCTGGAATGGGTTAAAAGATGAGGGACGATGCCAGTCATAAAGTGATAACAATATCTCACTAGAGCACTCGGTGCCAAGGTGACAAAAAATCGAGATATACAAAGACTCATATCTATAATGACATTTATTTATAAACATGACAAAATACAGAATGATTCAAAAGATAAGTTGGTTGAGCACTGCTCTGTGAAGTAAATACCCACGCAACTCCTGGATTATGGAGAATCTTAACCCATTACCAAAACGGCAATATTTTAGACTGGTCCGAATTGCAGACAACAATTTAAAGCTTATGAAATATTGGATTTTTTGTTTTACTTTTGGGGTAGAAAATGTTATGGATAATGAAGAAATTGCTTGTCATAAATTTTTTTTTTCCTTTGGGGCATCTAAAAGTGTCACTGTCTGGGAATGGGTTAATTAGACTATTTTAATCCATTACAAGACAACAACGTTTAGACTGATTCAAATCGAAAGGAGTTGCAGATGGCAATCTAAAATTTATGAAATTATAGATTTTTTCAACTTAATAGGTAGAAAATATTGTGTAAAATGAAGAAATTGCTTGCAACAAGCAATTTATTCATTTTACACGATGTTTTCCAAATAATTTTTCTTGAGGGGCGTAAAAACTGTCATTATATGGGAATGGGTTAAATTTGTTAAAAATAATCATAAATATGAGTAGAACTGATATTAATCCATTTTCAACACAATTCAGCTTTTTTACAACCCTCAGGAAAATATTTTTTGTGAAAACATCTTTAAACAAGTATTTGATAAACATCATGCCCCTGTAACAGTCTTTTTTCGGGAATGTGACCTTGACCTTGATGTTGTCACATGACCATGACCGTGGTATCTGCAGATGCATATTGATGAGATCTATCATTATGCTAAATATCTATATTTTAAATTGCCTTAAAGTAATTTTAAATGTTTAGTCGTTTTAGGGGTAAAGTTTTGCAGACAGACATTCAGAAATAGTAAATAAGTTTGGTATACCTTGATCTTTCCAAGCAGGGGCTGGAAATAAAGAAATTACTTGTTGCAAGCAATATCCTCTTTTTCCACTGTGTTTTATACCCAGAAAGACGGAGATATTTCAAATTCTATAAACTTGAAAATGTCATCTAAACTTCTTTAAATTCAGACCAGTCTAAAGTTTTACCGTCTTAAAATGGGTAAACCCATTCCCACTTAATCTCTCCTTTTTACGCCCCTCAAGAAAAAAGCTTTGGAAAACATTGTGGAAAATGAAGAAATTGCTTGTATCAAGCAATTTCTTCATTATCCACAATGTTTTCTATCCAAAAAGATGAAAAAAACTAAAATCCATCTACTTGAAATTGTCGTCTGGAGCTTCTTTCAATTTGGACCAGTCTAAAACTTTGCTGTGTGGGAATTGGTTAAATAGTTGAAAATGCCTTCAATGTTATGTAAAGGCATTTTCAACCTTTTAGCTCTGGGTTCCTTGATATTAAAACATATTAACTCCATTCCCAAACATAAAATTTTGGACTGGTCCAAATTAAAAGAAGTTGCAGAAGACAGCTTTTAACCTATCAAATTTATTTTTTGTGTGTCTTTTTTTAGGTAGAAAACAATATGGATATTGGAGACTTGTAGCAAGCATTTTCTTCATTTTCACAATTTTTTCCAATAGGGGCGTCAAAAATGATATTATTTGGTAATGGGTCAAAGGATTAAAAGATAAAAGAATAAAAATTGAATATAATGACAATAGTCTATCCCATAAGCTCAGATGAGAAGAGCACTTCACCTTAAAACTCAAAATTGCAGGTTTGAGCTCCGAGCTGAAAAAACAAATTAATGGTCTATCAGATGAGTTGTTAAACTGAAGTTCCATCTGCATGTACTTTCAACTGAGCAAATTAAAGAACCAGATGGGGCTACTAGTAGTTTTGCCCTTTATCCTTGCACTATCTCCTGTAATAAATAATGTTTCCTTGGGGTCTTTCTCATAAGGGCATATGGATAGCTTAGTGTAAAAACATCATAAGTGTCTATACTTTCTATAGACACTTATGATGTTTTTGCATTAAGCCACCATTATAAATAAAAGTCAACTACACACACCCACTCACAATGACCATAACAGAACATAATACGATATACAATAATTAATGAAAAATGAAACAACAAATAAGTGGTCCTCCATCCTTCTTAACCCATTCCCATGCAGCAAAATTTGAGACTGGTCCAAATTCAAAGAAGCTGCAGAAGAAAATTTGAAGTTGATGACATTTGAATTTTCTTCATCTTTTTGGATAGAAAATATTGTGGATAATGAAGAAATTGCTTGATACAAGCAATTTCTTCATTATCAACAATGTTTTCCAAAGCTTTTTTCCTTGAGGGGTGTAAAAAGGAGGGATTGAGTGGGAAAGGGTTAAAGGAAATATGTGCCATTAACATAGTTCAGTCAGTAATTATCATCCAAGAACTACAGTCGACAAATGGCACTAATTGGTTAATTACTGCTATCAATCAAAAATCAATTGACCAATCAAGTAAATTAGACTGGAAGTGAAATGTTGACCTCTGACAATTATCTAAAACATTTGATTTACCAATTGTGCCTGTCAATCAAATAACCAGTCGACCAATGAAATTGTTCATATAGACCTGAAACGAGTTTTGAACTCTGACATTGGCTGCCATTTTTGTGAAACATTTTTGTTGGTTTTGCGCCTTAAACGCCTTACTACGGCTTATTCAAGCTGTAGCTACGCCATTCAGATAGCCAACCAACTATTCTACTTTTTGTCTCATGCTACTGTCTGTAAATTTTGCCAAAAAAACTTATATAAAATTGGAGCAGGACTTCCACGAGGGATCAATGGGTTGGGTCAAGGGAGTAAGTGGGGGAGGCCAGCAAATTGTCAATAGCTAGATGACTACAATATGGTTAGTTCAGCTTTTTCCAAGCTATAGATAAAATGTTATATGTTGCCCAGCTAAGATTTGCTTTTTGTTTAAGGCTCTATGCTTAATCTAGGCTTGTATTGGCCTTCAAAGTTGAGGAGTAATTGACTCCTATATAATGAAATTATGGGGATCAAAACTGATTTTGAAAGGGTCAAAGCAACAAGGAGAGTGTATCATGAGTATAAGTTTGAAAGAGCCAAAGTTACTAGAGACCTTGTTAATGTTAATGAGATCCATTTGATGCTGCCATGTTTATCTGTGGCACTAATGCGAAATAATTTTTTGGTAGGCAACCAAAACATCATTACTATGTTTAGTCAAGCTGTTTGTACATATTAAAACCATTAACCCTATTTCCAGATGACAAAAATTTGGACTGGTCCAAATTGAAAGGAGTTGCAGACAACAATTTGAAATTTATGAAATTCTATTTTTTTTCAACTTTCTAGTTGGGAAACATTTCCCATTCTTTTTCTTTAAAAGGTGTCAAAAAGTGTCACTGTGTGGGAATGGTAAAAAAATGGTAAACTTTGAATTGTTGTCAGAATTCAAAGTTCAATTCTAGTCTAAATGAATGATTTGATTGGTTAATTGATTGTTTAATTAATAGGGGCGATCTGCGTACTGAATGACATTGCAGACCATATTTAAAAATGAATAATGATCTCTCAAGCCAGCTTGGCTGTATAAAGTTCACAATCAACAATAAAAATTAGCTAAGATAATAAGTGATATAATGTAGCAAATTATTCAAGAACAAACTATTCAACTTAATTCAAATAAAGATCAATGTATACATATTATAACAATGTAAGTATTTCATTATTTGTTTGAAAATTTGTTAAAGCAAATCACAATGTATATTTAACATATTTTCCATAACCCTTCACAATGCAACTTTTTGTCGCCCCTTAAGAAAAACAATTTGTAAAACATCATGTAAAATGAAGAAATTGCTTACAACAATGACACTTTGATGCCCTGCAAGAAAAACAATTTGGAAAACATCAGGTTAACTGAAGATATTGCTTATAACAAGCAATTTCTTCATTTTCCATGATGTTTTCTACCTAGAATGTTGAAAAAATCTAAAATTTCATCAACTTTAAATTGTTGTCTGCAAATTCTTTCAATATGGACCAGTCTAAAATTTTGCCGTCTGGTAATGGGTAAAATAAAGTATAGTGCATCATGATATCTCTTTATCAAAATGCTGAACCTCAGTTGCTTTTCTTCAATATTTATCCCATTCCCACACAGCAGAATTTTAGACTTGTCCAAATTGAAAGAAGCTGCAGACGACAATTTCTAGTTGATGGAATTTTGAATTTTTTCATCTTTCTGGTTTGAAAACATTGTGGATAATGAAGAAATTGCTTGATACAAGCAATTTCTTCATTTTCCACAATGTTTTCCAAAGTTTTTTCTTGAGGGGCTTAAAAAGGTGGGATTCAGTTGGAATGGGTTAACACAGCTATTTTCGGAAAAATTCTCTCAGCCAGGTCACCGTCCACATCTGCATTAGCCATGTCCAAAACCTCAGGCATTTTGTAATAATATAACTGATAAAGTTCACTTGAAATTAGTAATTTATCTTTATCATAACAAGGGGAATAACTATAAATGCATCTTTTAATGGATTATGCCCCTTTTTTCAACTTAGACCTTTTATCCACTATCAAGCACTTAACATGCATCTTTTAATGGATTATGCCCCTTTTTTCAACTTAGACCTTTTATCCACTATCAAGCACTTAACAGCCGAGCATTGGCATCCACATACCTTGATCTTGTTTTTTCACAATGGACAACATCAAAATCTTTCTCACATAAATATAAACCAACAATAATAAAGACAACAGAGCAATACATGCAGATGCCTGAGGCTCGATTCTTCGATGAAGGATAGCGAATGAAAAAAATCTATTAAAAAAGGGAAATTATTAGTATAAAAATTGCATTTACAATTACCCCCCTTGATAGTATAGATTTTTCTTTTGATGATGAACACTATACTCTGGTTTTAAGAGACAATCTTCAGATATGCCTGAAATGCTTAAGATTAAACCAAGCAAATGCAAAGGCTAAAGAGCCAAGCTTAAATTGGTAATAAATACTATAGAGCCTGAAAGAGCTGAAAACTCTTATAGAGGGCTTGTATTTCTTATAGAAATTCATTTCACACATGAATGCTGCTTAAAAGCACAATCAGGTGGTGTAGACAATGATCAGACTGCATTTACGTGCAATCTGATCTTTGTCTGTACCTCCTGCCATTACAGGAATATTCTTGGATCAGCATGACAAGGGTTAAGTAAAACAAATATTTGAAAAAGAGATTCAATGCAAAAGAGGTCATATACAGATATTATTTGGAAATGAACATAGAGTAAGGTCAAATGTCTGTGATGAAATAAATCTCACAAAAGCTGAAATTTCAACCCAGGATTGCCAACACTTAAGACCAATTTTGTTAAACTGTACACCAGGAAAATTTCAAACGCTCACAATGAATTAATACGTCAGTAGTGGCATGTAAAGCTATGGATAATTGAAAAGTCCTTGGTCTATTGGTAAGATGTTTGGCCTGTGAGTGGAGGGTCTTAGATTCAAATCCCATCAGTGCTATGGGAATGTTTTCGGACTCCTCCTTGCTCCTCTCCACCTAGGTATATAATTGGTTATAAGTGAGAGTTACGAGTCTATGTGCTGTGGCTGCAATCTGTGCCTAATGTTAACAGCCGACTTGTAACTAGATAACCATGGCTTTAAGTGTGAAGTCAGTTGTCCAAACTTTAGAGCAGTCACAGACTACAATCTTTCGGCTAACTTCTTCAACTTTAAATTCTAATGTCAGCTGTTCAATCGGATGATTTAGAACTTGGTTGTTCCTCAGCCTGTTCTGATTTGGGCTTTAAAATGTTTGCCATCATGAACCCTTTCCTCTGGGTTGGTTCTACAGCCTGGGTTTTTGGCGATGTTTCTTTTGCGGAATCTTGACTAAGCTTATCAGTGTCTTGCTTTTCTTGAGAAGAATTTGATGTCTGAGGTTTATTGTCCTCTTTTTGGACCGCATTTGAACTTGGTTTTTGATCAGAAGTTTGAGAAGCTGATTTTACAGGTCCTGGTGAACTGACAACTGTTCCTGGTGAGCCCATGCCCATCTGTGGTGAGCCAATACCCTGGTTTGGTGAGTTAACTTGACCGGGTGAGCCCATACCTTGTCTATTAACACTCTGGAGTTGGTGATACTGTGGTCCAGGAGCTTGGGGTTCAGGTCTGAAGGGTTGGTTTTGATTGCCCCCTTGTATATGACTGGACTGGGGTGCATAACCTGGGGGATGTCTGGGCTGTGGGACATGGGGGTAATTGTATGACATGTTTTGATAAGGAGGACCCTGTGGCCCCTGAAACTGAGCCTGTGGCCCCATCTGGGGTTGAGGTCCCTGTTGATTCATGTAAGGTGACCCTTGCATTTGGGGTGGTTGAAAAGGGCCATGTTGTGGGTGATAACCACGGGAGTGAAATTGTCCTTGTGAGAAATTCCCTTGGGAATAATTTTGGTTCGGTGGGCCTTGTTGAGGACCTTGACCTCCATACCCATAATTCTGTTGCCCCTCTGGCCCCACCTGATACGGCCCCTGGTAGTATCCAGTTGGGGGTTGCTGCATATTTGGTGGCATGTACTGGTTATTCTGATGGTATGTATTAGGGGACATTGGTCCTTGCCCCTGATTGTGTGGAGGATAATTTGTCTGGGGCTGTTGATTTGGGTTCATAGGCCCTCCTTGGCTCATGGGACCCTGTTGTGGCATACCTTGAGAATGACCTTGGGGCATTCCACCATAAGGATGACCTTGCATTGGTCCTTGTAGCCCTTGTCCATATGGACCCTGACCTTGACCTTGGGGATAATTCTGAAACCCTTGTGACCCCATATATCCACCCTCCATTCCCCTATTTGGAAAAGGTCCATTGTTAGCCCCCTGATAGGGTCCAAAATTTCCAAAGTCTGACCCCTGATTCCCTTGATTTCTCATTGCCATTTCCCTCATACCTTGTAATGGACTGACCATGTTTTCATTAGACCTATTATCACCAGCTCTAGCATCCATCACATGTTTGTTTTCCACAATAACTCCTTGTCTAACCTCTGGTTTAACTACACCAACAGGGGCATTTTGATTGTTTCTCGACTGTAATGGACTGTCATCTTTCTTATCAACAGTTTTATCACTCTCTGTCTTATCTTCATTTTTTTCTGTAAGTTCAGGTTTAGTCTCTGTAGTAGTGCTTGATTTATCCATGACTTCACTTTTCTTTCCTCGTTTTTTCTTTACAGGACTTTCTTCTCCATGTGTATCCTGCCCAGTATCTTCCAATAGTTTTTTCGGTTTTCGACCTCTTTTCTTTGGAGTGACTTCATCTTGTTTCTGACCAGTGCCATCTGCAGACTGTGATTTGACAATTTCATTTTCAGCTTTATCATTGGTTTCACTCAATGTTTTAGTTTCGCTTAGTTTACATGCAGATTGATCTGAAGATTTACTATCGCCTACTTTACTTGCAGATTTATCTAATGATTTATCACATTTTACTTTACTTGCAGATATATCTGATATTTTGGAGTCACCTAGTTTACTTGAAGATTCATCTAATGCTTCAGTGTCATTTACTTTACTTGTAGCTTCATCTAATGTTTTTGTATCATCTAATTTACAAGTAGATTTATCTGATGTGTTAGTGTCATTTACTTTATTTACTGATTCATCTGATGTTTTTGCATCACTTATTTTACTTGGAGATTTATCTAATGTGCTAGTGTTATTTACTTTACTTTCAGTTTCATCAGACATTTTGGTGTCATCTTCTTTTCTTTCAGATTCATTTGATGTGTCACCTACTTTACTTGAGAACTTTTCAAGGTCCTTGTCTGGAAGTTTTTTAGCTACTACAGTAGCATACATTAATTTACCATCAGTAAGTTTCTCCTTGCTAGCATGGCTTGGTGATTTTTTAGCTCGAGGTGATGACATTTCATCTGTACTTCCAGCACCAATCTCCTCCCAACCTTCCTCATCTTCCCCGGACTGATTACTTGCATCACTAGCATCACTTTCTTCACTTTCACTTTCCGCCCCACTAGAGGAATCACCATTAGAATCCTCACTAGAAGATTCATTTTTATCCTTTTTTGTGTCTTTCTTATTTGAACTTTCCTTCAATTCTTCCTCTGAATCAGTCTCAATCACATTTTTACTCTTTTTCATTTTCCCTCCCTGTTTACCAGTATCATTACCAGTCATTTTCTTATCGCTATCATTTTCATCCTCACTTGAACCACTCTCCTCAGAGTCCTCTATCCTTCTTGTTACTTTTTTCTTCACTGTTTTTGTAGTTTGTTTTGGAGCCTCTTCCTCAGTTTCAGAACCAGAATTTTCATCATCTTCAGAACTGAAATACAAATTTAAGGAGATATCCTGAATTTTAATTTGTTAAAAAAATTACCACACAATGACATTTCAAAGTGCAATTAAAATGAAAAAAAGCGGTCAAAGACAAATTATGCTTCCCAAATATAGCCCTGTCACAAAAAGTATAAAATAAACACGGAAAAGGGTTTAGAAGGGCCAACAGACGCAGATGCAGGTACATACTAGCCATATTCCAGACTTGCTGTGAAAAACCAAACTTTCATGTTGACCTTGAGCTGTGACCTTGAAATGAGAGCTATCTGAAGATTTGTTCAAATTGCACATCTACCAATGATAGAGAACAATTGTGTAAAGCTATTTTGAATTCCATTCATAATTTTAGAAGCTATGATCTGGACATGGTTATTTCAACATTTTACCTTGAGCTGTAACCTTAACCATGGAGCTATCCTAATATTTTTCTCAAATGGCACATTTGTGCAAAGTTATATTGAAATCCTTCTATAATTGAAGAAGCTATGCTCTGGACATGCTTAATTTTTAACTTTGGACCTTGGGATATGATCTTAACCTAAGCTATATGATTTTGTTTTGTTTTTTCAACTGGCACATGTACTCATAATAGAGAACAATTGTTCAAATTTATTTCAAAATCAATCCATGATTGAAGGAGCTATGCTCTAGAAATACTTAATATTCAAATTCAACCTTGAGCTACAACCTTGGAGCTATCTGAAGATTTGTTTCAAATTGCACATCTTCTCATGATAGAGAATAATGGTGCGATGTTATTTTGAAAACTATCCATAATTGAAGAAGATATGCTCTGGCTAAGGTCAATTTTGACCTTTGACCTTGAAATGTCACCTTGACCTCGAAGCTATCCATAAACCAGGAAAGGTTTCGCACAATATCATAAGGAATTCACTTGTGAAGGTTCATCCAATTTTGCCACAGGGTTGTGGAGATATCGGGGCCGACGGACAACCGAATGGACAGATGAAGCTGTGGCTATATGCTCGCGCTTTGGGAGCATATTCTAAAACTTTTTGTGTCCTAGGTAGAAAATACATTTGTATTGTGGGAAATGACCAGACAGCTTGTCACAATTGCTAATTGAAAATGGGCTGAAAAACATACCTTTTCTTTCCTCCTTTCTTTTTCTTGGATGGTGTTGTGTCCTCACTCTCACTTTCTGAACCTTCCGATGAGGACACTCGCTTTATTCTTTGCCTTTTTCCAGAGCCACCCTTTGACTTTTTCTGTTTCTTCTTTTCTTTACGCTTCAACTTTTTCCTCCTCTTTTGTTCAAAATCAGAGTCATCAAGATCCGACGTAGCTAAAGATTCTTCTTCCTCCGTCTCTGTGTTGTAATCGACATATTTTGCTGTTTTACGTCTTGGTCGTCTTATAGCTTGACGTTCCTCAGCACTGTCATAGTCACTGTCAACCACTGGAAAGGTGAACATATTTCTTCTATTCCTTTGCAATTAAGAGATGGAGAGAATATTTTTTGTTTTCATGGAGGTATGAACCGAAAAAATCAATCACACTTTTGTATGAATTCGCATTCTCGTATTCATACAGTGTGATTAGTTTTTTCGGTTCATACCTCCATGAAAACAAAAAATATTCTCTTCATTTCTTATACAGTCAAACCTGTCGTATGCAGCCAGCCAAGGGACAGAGCAAAAGTGGCCACATACGACAGTTGGCTGCTTAACACAGATCAGTTTTTTCTTTTTTTTTTATTACCCCGTCGGCAAAAAGTAGTCATTATACAAGGACCTGTCTTATTATCCGAATGCCACATTAAAATGTAGATAATATATTTTAATTACACCAATACCTCTATTCTGGAAAATGTATTTTCCATTTATGTTTTAATTTTTCTTAATGGAAGCGACGACAGATCGGGATCAAGATGCTGAAGAATAATGACGTGTTCGTCTATTGTTCAACACTTTCGGGACATAATGGTCAGTGTACGATAATTCGTTGCAAGATAAAACGTCAAACGAATCATGATCGAGACCAACGTTCCGTTGAATTTATTTTCTTCGAAAGTTCGCCGAAAAATATTTTTAGATTTTCTATAACGACCGTATTTTTTCTAAACACCGGTATATAATGTCTATGAACCGCTCAGTGAACATAGAGTAGAAAGAATATTCGGATCCAGTCCCGTACCCATTTCTACATAATCCCATTTTTTATGCCACAGTAAAAAGCTCTGGAAAACATTGTGGGAAATGAAGACGAAGTTATTTCTTCATTATCCATAATATTTCTACCCCAAAAGACAAAAAATCATTTAGTTTTCATCAAATAAAAATTCCCATCTACAACTTCTTTAAATCTGGATTAGTCTAAAATTTTGCTATTCGGTAAAACTACCAATCTTCGCAAATTACAAACTGTAAACGTATTTCAACTTTATATTAAATCCATCAAATTTGATTAATTACAATCGACATAAATCGACACTTGTTACTTATTGCCTTTAAAACACGTTAATAGATTACACCTTTAACTGGCGATTTCATGTTTATCTTGCCTGTTGAATAGTTTATGCACAAGATTAGCCAGACGCGTTATTGATATTTTACACGACACCTGTCAGCAGTTAGTCGGGTCGCGTAACCATTTAAAGGGATATACATAAAGCACAAGCTGGACAATTAAAGGTGACCGCTGGCCACATAGGACAGATTACCGCTATTAACAGTAATTTTAAAGATCAAATTGCACGGGCGGACCTGAGATGGCCGTTATACGCAGATCGGCCGCTATTCTCAGGTGATCGCTAACACAGTTTTGACTGTAATTTAATAGCATCGAGTGAAAAATACAACAACTTTACAGATATTTATACCTTTTTGTATGAAACTATTTTGTGCGGAAGCATACAAAATGGCTGTGTGCTCAAAATTTTGTTCATGGAGGTATGAATTAAATTTTTCGACTAATCAGATCGCTCGTTTTTGATAGACAAAACTAACAATTAAATTATTTATTTATGCATAGAGATATTAACCCATTTTCACATAATCTTTTTTCACATAATCTATTTTCACATAATCAATTTTCACATAATCCTACATTTTGATGCCTTGACCATAAGGCAATACCATCTATGCAAAATACGAGCTTTGAAGAACTGCACATATGTGCCCAAAGAACTTGTCACTGAACAAACGCTGTAATTATAAGCTATAATGATAAGTAATGAGCATGTAAATGTCTATAAGTGTCTCAGTTCTAAATACACTTCTGGTCAAAATGAATTGATTGCTTGATTGATTCTTTAACCCTTTCCAAAATCACAAAATCTTAGATTGGTCCAAATTCACAGAAGTAGCAGACAACAAAACAATGTTGGTTTTAATTGAAAAATAAGCGCCCAATGAGGTAGGAAAGATTGTGAGAGAAGAAGAAATTGCTTGTCACAAGCAATTTTTCTGTTCGTAAATTTTTTTCCATAGCTATGTTTCAACACATGAAATTGCAGCAACACGTAAAATTGCGGGAATGTTTGGGAACAAGTTAACCCATTACAACTCAATCCCTCCTTTTTACGCCCCTCAAGAAAAAAGCTTTTGAAAACATTGTGGAAAATGAAGAAATTGCTTGTATCAAGCAATTTCTTCATTATCCACAATGTTTTCTACCCAAAATGATGAAAAAGTTTAAAATTCTATCAACTTGAAATTGTTGTCTGCAGCTTCTTTCAATTTGGACCAGTCTAAAATTCTGCTGTGTGGGAATGGGTTAATTGACAGCTGTGATCCTTCAATTGGATGGTTCGTTTATTAGGAGAAAATTTTTTGTTATTTTTGACAGATATATAGTTTTTCTTGCTTACTCAATGAAGGATAAATCTACTTTATACATATGATCAACTTATCATGGCTGTCAATCAATTTGTTTGTTTGAATGGGGGTTTTACGCCGCTTTCAACAATCTTTCAGTTTTATCGCAGCAGCTGAAGCACTTAACAATGGATTCGTGGTATTTCTCACACCAGTACCGCCATCACATCACTTCCTAGCCTACAGCTGCTATCCCACATAGGTCTACGATTATAGACCCATTGGTGGGGGACAAATAGTCGGAAAGGAGTGCTGCCGATGGGGATCCAACACAGGACCTCTAGATTGACAGTCCAACGCACTACCAACTGCGCTATGATGGCGGCTGACTGTCAATCAAAAGATCAAACAAAAAATTAGATGATTTATTAGACAAAACATGAACTTTGAACTCCGACATTCGGCCACATTTATGTAAAGTGTTTTTGTTGTTTTGGAGACTTAAATGTCATAACTACACCTAATTCCTACTGCACTTACAATGTTTTTGTTGCAAACAATTTCACTTTTTTGGCCATAAATTTTGCAAAATAACTAAGTAGAACTTCCTGTCAGGTGTTAGTAGGCATGACCAGCAATATCAGTGGGCGGGACCAGCAAAGTCAGTGGGTGGGGCAAGCAGTCAGTGGGTGGGGCAAGCAAAGTCAGTGGGCAGGACCAGCAAGGTCAGTGGGTGGGGCAATTAAAGTCAGTGGGTGGGGCAAGCAAGGTCAGTGGGTGGGGCAAGAAAGGTCAGTGGGCGCGACCAGCAAAGTCAGTGGGTGGGCCCCGCAAGGTCAGTGGGTGGGGCCAGTGATGTGTCAATTATCCTCTATTTAGTCTTACAGTCAGAATCATTCATGAAGGCTTTTCTACCTACCAAAGTCATCACGGTATCTTCCAAATCTTCGCCCATTTCTGCGTGAAGAACGCCTTGTGCCTCTACGTGATTCTCTACGACCCACCGACTCATCACCACTCAGATCACTACCGTCACTTTGGTACGATTTTGAAGCACTGCTGGATTGGGAAGCACTGCAATTATATTAGGTAATTGAATAGATGCTTTTTTCTGTTTTTCAAGTATGGATGTATATTTCCTGTCACATAAATAAGACTATCCAGCATTGATTGAACAATAAAAGCCTGATCAATCACAAATTAACTTGAGTAAATATTTCTAATACCAACAAGAACACTGCATGGGGATGCAATTCTCAACTGTTCAAGTGTTTGACACTGGGTAAAACCTAAAATTGAAAAGGGGGCATAATTTGTCCCCTTGTTTATATACTTTGCTCTTTTGATAGAGTACATATATTTCGAATTTCAAATGATTTGTTTGGTTATACAAGAGATATTACAATAGATCAAAGTTTTTGGATGATGACGTTGATGACGACCTGAATATAGTAATCCAGTCAAAACTGTGTCAGCGGTCACCTGAGAATAATAGCCAATCTGCGTATAACGACAATCGCAGGTCCGCATGTGCAAATTGCTCTTAAAAAAATACTGTGAATAGCGGTAATCTGTCCTATGTGGACAGCGGTCACCTCGAATATTGTCCAATTTGCACTTTATGTTTATCCCTTTAAACAGTCACATGACCCGACTACCTGCTAACAGGTGTCATGTAAAAATCAATAACATGTCTGGCTAATCTTGTGCATAAATTTTTCAACACATGAGATAAACATGAACACACTACTTAAAAGTGTACTCTATTAACATGTGTTTTGTTGAATTCAATAGGTAACAATTATTGAATTATGTTGATTGTAATTAATCAAATTTGATAGATTTAATATAAAGTCTAATTACGTTTCCCCATTTGTTGGTTGCGAAGATGGATAGTTTTACCACACAGCAATATTTCAAAGAAGTTTTTATTTGATGAAAACTTAATAATCTTTGCCTTTGGGGTAGAAATATTATGGATAATGAAGAAATTGCTACGTCTTCATTTCCCCCGTGTTTTCCAAAGCTTTTTTTAAGTGCGTAAAAAATGGGATTGTGTATGAACGAGTACAGGGCTGGATCTGAATATTCTTTCTACCCTGCGTTCATCAAGCGGTTCATAGACATTATATACTGTGTTTAGGAAAGATACAGACGTAAAAGAGTATCTAAAAATATTTTTCGCAAACTTTCAAAGAAAATAAATTCAACAGAATGTCCGTCTTGATCATGCGTAGTTTGATGTTTCATCTTGCAACTAATTATCCTACATCAACCATTATATCCCGAAAGTGCTAAACACTAGACCAACAGCTCAATGTTCTTCAGTATCCTTATTTCCGTGGGTCGCTGTTTCCGAATTCAGTGTTGGGCAATTGAAAACAAAAATGGAAAATACTTTGTTCAGAATAGATAAATATTGGCCTATTTACATTTTTTAACCCATTCCCAAACTACAGTAAAACCTTAGTATTTCGTAGTGCTAGGGAACGAGAAAATATATACGAATTAAGCATAGTATGAACAAAACAAAGGGCAAGAGATCGGCTGTTTGAAATATACGGAACCTGACACGGTCTTGTTCTGTCCCCTATTTAGGAAATGATTCTAAATTGGTTATTTTTTCTAAACAAGACCCACAGATAACAATTGAGGAAAGCATAAATTAAATTCACACATCTTGTATTTTTATGCTTTCATCTCTGTGTTAATTTTTGGCATTTTTTTGAAAAACAGTGTTTGCATCAAATTTCTACCTCTATCAGAGTGATTTTCCTTTGCAATACATTGGATCAAATCACTCTGAGTTTCTATCATCAAATCATAAAATTAAGGACCGACAATTGTGAAAAAAGCAACCGCAGATTAAAAAAATTGGTTAGAATTTCTAAACGACCAATAACACTGATACTAATGGGGGTGTGTCAATTTAAAGTAAATTTTCTGCAATAATAACGGGAATCTTTACTTGATTAATTACCCACCTTACAAACCAAACAGCCCCTTTTAACTAAAGGTAAATGTTAACACATTATTTGTAATATAGATCAGCAGGTGTGAAAATTGAGGTAAGTGGTGATTTGTGACAATAAGGTTATCACATCTACGAATTAAACATAGAAGTTAATGCTGTAATCATACTTTTGGGACTTGAAATGGCCTACGAACTACAAACCACTGACGTTCATATTAGACAGAGTTTTCTAACAAAGCTAAAGAAGGAAAAAGATCGGGACAGCGTAAAGTATACGAACCAACACATACCTACGAACCAGTGACGTTCGAACTAACAAGGTTCTACTGTACAAACTTTTACACTGGTCCAAATTCAAAAATGTTGCAGACGACAATTTTAAGTTGATAAAATCTTTAAAAATTTTGTCTTTTGGGGCAGAAAATATTGTGGATAATGAAGAAATTGCTTGTGCCAAGCAATTTCTTCATGTTCGACAATATTTTCTGAAGCTATCTAATTTAGGGGTGTTTATTAGCGTCATTGTGTGGGAATGGGTTAATTAAGAAATACTAGTCTTTTTTGTATTTTGATCAATTTATGAGGCAATTCTGATAAGAAGACATTGGATTTGAGCTCATGACCCCTTGATTGAAAGCACAAGTGAGATAACCAGCCCAATTCGATTTATACAAAAACTATAGAATAACAAGACAAATTATTCCTTCTCAGTGAAACTTATTGCTATTTGCAACAATAAAATGTTAAAAGTTGGTGTTGTTATTAACCAAAATCCTAACCAACACTTGATTGATTGATTGAATGGAGTTTAACGCCGCTTTTAACAGTGTTTCAGTTTTATTGCGGCGGCCTTAACCAACACTTACTCGGACATTTCATAGTCATCGGTATCATCATCATCATCAAATTCTTCGTCAAGTTCTGTCAGACGAGGTTTACGTTTCTTCTTAGCCTTCGGTTTACTTTCTTCATCTGATACACCAAGAATATTTGACATATCTTTACCACGACTTATACCTATTGGATATATAAATAGTTATATTGGGTTAGTATGTGCTTCATTCAGTAAAGTAGTATAATGGTATTTGATAGATTGCCAATGTCAATAATAAATTACAAAGGACCAACCAAACTATACATTTAAACCAGAAGTGAACTTTGAACTACGATGTTGATTGACATTTATATGAAGCTTTTTTGTTGTTCTGACAACTTAAACCAATACCAGACGACAGAATTTTAGACAGGTCCAAAACAAAGGGAATAACAGACAACAAGTTTAAGTTTATGAAATCTTAGATTTTTTCAATATTTGGGGGGTAGAAAACATTGTGAAAGCAATTCTTTCATTTTTCACACTGTTTCCCTAATCATTTTTCTTGAGAGCGTCAAAAAGCGTAAGCGTGTGGAAAAGGGTTAAATGTCCTAACTACAGCTTATTCAATAGCACTGTTTTATATTCATTAATTTGCAAAATATATTGTAAGGGGCCTGATAAAAGTTAATCCATTGCTTGGCAAACCCTAACCTAGAATAAGCCCCTTGCCATGTATTTTGCAAATTAATGATGTTTGATATCTCAGTTGAACTGCCAAAGGTTGATTGATTGAATAGGATTTAACACCACTTTGAACAGTATCTCAGTCATATTGTGGCAGCTGGATCAGCTTACCATGGATTCCTGGTATTTTTCACACCCCATGTCTAGAAATTCTAACCACTACCACTGAGCTATGGCCGTGAACAGCCATCGGACAGGTCAGTGGGTAAGGCCAGCAATTAAGCAATTGGCCTACATACACAGTTATTCTTAGGATTGAACGGAATATCAACTATTTTGTAGCATTTTCAGAGAATCATTCAATGAATCCTGCTTAAACTTTTTAGCCCATCAAGAAGCCATGCTTGAATATACATTTCTTAAAGATTGATATTGAAATAAAAATGTTAAACAAGGGGTATAACTCTTTGACAAATGTGATTAGTTATTCATCTTGATGGTAATGATTACTCTTTTGAAAAAGAATTGCATGACTTCCAAACAACCAGTACGACCAGAGTGAATCAAAAACTATATTGATTATATTTTCCAAACGTTTTCATAAGACTGGCTAATTTGGGGAAAACCTTAGGTTGCTGCTATTGCCTTGTTAAAATCTGTGTTGTTGCTCTGCTAGTACTTAGACATTGCTGTTGTGCGATAACTTTGACACTTTATAATATCTGTGATATTAATTCAGGCATTCAATCGAAACTCGGAAGATATAGTCACTAGCAAAAGGGTAATTTTGACACTTTGCAATATTAATGGTTTACTCAATTTGATTTGATTTTGAATGGGGTTTAAAGCCATTTTTAACACTTTTTCAGTCATATGGAGCACCTAACGATCGTTTCCTGGTATATCTTGCACCAGTACCACCATTACATTCTTTCCTAGCCTCCAGTTGCTATCCCACTTACCCTAACCCACCCAGTTGTGAGAGACAGATGTGGGAAAGGATAAACTTACCAATGGTTAGAGACAAATGTAGGAAATGACAAACTTAGAATGTATATTCATTATCAAAAAGAGCAAACCTATACTATCAAGAAAGGTAAATCTAAAAACATTATTGTAATAATTATGCCCCTTTACCAACTTTTCATCCACTATCAAGCACCAACAAAAAGCAGACACCTGTGGGTGGTGCTCTTGTTTAAGTTCTAAGACACAACAACATCGAACACACAACAGCCAAGCACCAGTAATTGACCAACCACAGTTGTCAATCAAATAATCAGTCAACCAATCAAATTATTCATTTAGACTGGAAGTTCAGTTTTAACTCTGACATAGGCAGCCATTTGGTGAGTAATTTTTGTTGGCTTATTCAAGCTGTAGTTACCACCATTCTACTTATTTGTGACATACGACTTGCCATTAAAAATCGAATCAGAACTTCCTGTCAAAATCAAGGGGGGGGGGGGCATAATGATTTAGTGGAGGGGGCCAGTGGTTGGTAAATTGATGCTCTTGTTTTAGATCTGAGGCATAACATAACATACATACCTAGTGGTTTCACCTTTTTCGGTTTGGGTTCCTTAGGAATGCTAATATCATCATGTATGGCATCGGCTATCATCTCCTCAAACTCCTCAAATTTATAACTGACGGGATTTCTAGATCGGCACTTCCTCTGAACAAATCGTGGAGGAGGAGATTCCTCTTCACTCTCACTAGATTGTCTACGTCTCTGTCTACGTCTCTTACGGTCACTTCTACGTGACCTTGACCTTGGTCTGTCAGACTCTGATGACCTTGAGTTATCGGATCCACTACCACTACTGGACTCTGATCCTTCCTCCTCTGTTTCTTCCTCTGAGGAATTAACATCATGTTTTATTCTGGATTTCTTTGTTCTCTGTGTAGCTTGTTTTGCCTTCCCAGGAGACTTTTTCACTACTGAGTCCTTTAATTGAGATTATGATGTTTTAGTGAAATACTTATGTCCAAGCAAAGTAACAGCCTGTGTTTCAGCCTACCAGAAACTAAATATTAAAACTATATCCTGCATAGCATAAAAAGGTGAGCATTTTTAAGGGGTTTTGTTGTTGTTGTTTTGCAGAAAGATGGACAGATACAGAAACAGGTAGGCAGTAAGAATGAATGAGACGGACCCCCCAAACAATATGTCCCTTTAAACATTACCGCACAATCCTTCACTTCAATGCACTGAAGAAATAACACTTTGAAAAACATCTTGAGATGACCTGAAATAATATTGGCCAAATCAAAGATACACCAAAGAACCCCAGAACTGGGAGCATAGTGAGTTGCTGACTGAGAGACATATTGCAAAAATTACAAGGTACTGTTGCATAGATTACACAAGTTTTCATACGCTTTCAGACATTCTACTAACCTTTTCCTATTTTCTTTATATTTAGACTGGTCTAATTTGAAAGAACTTGTTGATGACAATTTCAGGTTGATGAAATTATAAAATTCTTTGTCTTTTTGGGAAGAAGACATTGTGGTAAATGAAGAAATTGCTCGTAACAAGCAATTTCTTCATGTTCCACATGGTTTTCCAAAGCCTTTTTCTTCTGTGGCATCAAAAAGCATCATTGTGTGGGAATGGGTAAATCAATCCAACACAATTAAACTTACTAATACCTCTCATGGAAAAAGCTTTAAAAAACATCTTTATTCGTTATCTACAAAGTTTTCTGGCCAGAAAGACAAAGATTTTTAAAATTCTATCAATTAAAAATTGTCAACCTCTTTCAGCTTGGACTAGGTTAACCCGTTCCCACACTGTCCCTCCTTTTTACGTCCCTCAAGAAAAAAGATATGGAAAACATTGTGTTTCAAGCAATTTCATCAATGTCAACAATTTTTTCTATCCCAAAAGACAAAGAGTTTTAGGCTTTCATCAACCTAATGTTGTCATCTGCATCTTCTTTCAAGTTTGACCAGTCTAAGATTTTATTGTAATGACATCAGCACTTACTGAATCTTCCTTTAATACATTGTCGAGACTGATGGACACATAGGCAAGTCTTTCTTTTCTGAAACAAAAATAAATAAATGTACATTACCACATCCCCACACCCTTAGGTGCTACTAATAACTAATTCATTCAGTTCCCACAATGTTTTCTACTCCAAAGAACAAAAATTTTTGATATTCTGCTGAGTTACAATCGTGATTTGCAACTTCTTTGAACTTGGACCAGTCCAATGTTTTATCAACTGTTAATAGGTTAACTGCATTCATACTTTAAATAAACATTGGAGGCATGAAATTAGTTAAATATATTTCATATTGCATTGACCTATGGAACACTAATTTAATAAATGTGTATAATGCAAGTAATGACATGATTGATTGACTGAATGGGATTTAACACCACTTTAAACAGTATTTCAGTCATATTGGCACAACTGGAGCAACTAACCATAGATTCCTGGTATTTCTCATGTCAGTACTACCACTACATTCTTTCCAAGCCTTCAGCTGCTCATCCAACTTAGGTTTACGATTTACACCAACTGGTGCAAATGTGCAAAATATATTTGCTGTGACTGGGTATCAAACCCTGGAACTCATGATTTATAGTCCGATGCAATTCCAACTATGCTATGGCCAAGGCTAACACTTAGACAAAAGATCACATGATTTTATAATGTTTCACTGTTGTCATGCTGAACGCAAAATAGTCCTCTTTAGAAAAGAGGCATATAGACAAAGATCAGCCTATACATAAGAACAGTGTGATATTAGTCTACTCCTCCTGTTTGTCACTTTTAAGCAAGAGTTGTAAATAAAGCTTATTTTCAAAGAAAACTGACCACAGTCAGGGCATCCAGTGCTGTTAGTTCTTTGATTCCTAAAGTAGTATAGAATAAGATTTTATTCAGTATGACAAGGGTTAAGATTCAAAAATAAATTTTTGATACATTTTTATAAAATCTTGTCGATAAGACATAAATATACCATTTTTTTGGAGCCTGGTATATTTTTTACTGGGATTTTAAAATTAGGGGGAAATTTTACAAGGAGACAAATTTCAAGAATTTCATCAGACAAAAATTGAGTTAATAATGCATCACAAACAGAATTTTTCATCAAATGACTACTTCAATAAGCTCTACATCTTAAACATAGCTTAATCTAGAAACCATGTGGTGCAAAAAGTATTGACCATGGACAAATATATCTTATGCATTTTGCTTAGGGTAGACTTTGAATTCACTAAGGTTATTCCACCTGTCTAAATTCTTATAATGCAATGCTCTTTATGATGCTGTGTCCAATCTAATGTTCACTGTTTACATGAAAACTAACCTTCTTAGTAGCCTGTCATTTTTCAAAATAGACTGGTCTAAATTCTTCAAGTTTTCTGTCAGCTTCAGGACTAAATCATTCTGAAATTAAAGAAAAGATAACTGAGACTGTATGTGACATTTCCATTAACCCGTTCCAACCAATTATTCCGACAGAAAGCAAGACAGGTAGCAGCATTTCATTTGTTAAGGGAAATAAGAGCACGGCCTATGGGTGCCTACACTCGGCTGTTGGGTGCTGTAGACAAAATGCATTTATACTTATCCCCCTTGATAGTATAGGTTGCTCTTTTGATAGTGAACAAGTGTGCCAAGTTTAAAGTGGTTGCCTTTAGTAGAACCAGAGATATCACAAAATGTCAAAGTTTTCGCTTGACGACGACAAAGACGACACCAAGGCTATAGCAATACCTCAGATATCTCCGAAAAAAGCCTTGCTAAAAATTCGGAGATTTGATAACATTTAAGCCTCTGCATGACAATTCAAATAATTCCATGTGACAGTCAAGTACAGACATCGATTAGCCTGTGCATCCGCACAATCTGATCGTATATGTTATACCGTCTGTAGACAGCTACTGATTCAAAGTGTTTTTTTACATATATGATCAGCAAATACTCTAGATGCTTTACTGACCAGAGGTGCTATTTTTTCAGCAAGATTATTAAGATTCTTAATTAGATTTTTAACAAAAAGCGTTCTTTAGGATAAGATTTTTAAGCAGCTAAATAAGAATCTTAAGAATTTTTTATGAGGAATTTAAGCGTACTCAGCATTGGCTTAAAAGAGTAGCCTTGACAACGTCAAATATTTTCACTTAAAATAATAAAAATCATTCTTTAAAATGTCTCAAAAATCTCACATAGCAGGATTTTTATCTCGACTAAAAGATCGCACCTCAGGTGGCTCAAAGTCCAAACTTTACGCTTATTTATAGCTTAGTGTAAAAACATCATATTGACAATTATGATGTTTTTGCACTAACCCACCAATATGTGAAATTGTTGGAAATGTTACACTCTGGCTCATTTATGATATCAATATGCTCAATTGACTGTGCATATATGATCATTAACCAATTGCAACAGTCAAAGAATCACTCGACCAATCAAATCAGCCTGGAAATGAACTTTGACTTTTGCCAACATTTATGTGGGGAATTTTTGTTGATTTGGCAACTTAAACATCAAGGTTTAGCTCACCAACAAACCATATTACTTTTTAGCTACATATCACTAGCCATAAAATTAGCAAAATAACCATGTGATATTGAAGTGGAACTTCCTGTTGGAGTAGTGTGTGTGGCAAGCGGAGTCAATGGACAGGGGCAGCAATGCATCTGCAAAGTAATTTCTTACCATACATATGACAGTGAAAAAAAATTGACATTTTCTTCAGAGACAAGTGATTTCAAACGTAAATTGTAATATAAATTACATGATGAAATAAGATTTAGTCCGCACCTGTTCACACGGAGGACAGAACCAATCTCCATCAGGTATCACCATCAATGGCGGTCGTAAACAAGCTGTGTGGTATCCAGCATCACATTTATCACACAGTAAAATCTGAAATCATGTATTCTTAATTACTTTCCAGTAGATTCATGAGATTTCTCAGTTGGTTATGACTTGACAAATTGATAAACAAACTTAAGACTTGGCCAACATTGGGAAACCTGAGCCGTTAGAGACGTATTATGCTCCTCAAATATAGCCCTGTCACAAAAGGCACAACTACTCAAGTTAAGAATAATTGTGCAAAGTTATTTCAAAATCAATCCATGATTTTAAGAGCTATGCTCCAAACATGCATAATCTTAATGTTTGACCTTGAGCTGTGACCTTGATCTTGGAGCTATCTGAAGATTTGTTTGAAATTGCACATCTACTCATAATAGAGAACAATTTTGCAAAGTTATTTGAATTCCATCCATAATTTTTGAAGCTATACTCTAGAGATGGTTATCTTAAACATTTGACCTTGAGCTTTGACCTTGTCCTTGGAGCTATCTGACTTTTTTTCCCAAATTGCACATCTTCTCATGACTGAGAACAATTCCGCCAAGATATATTGAAATCCAACAAAATAAAGGAGCTATGCCTTCCACATGCTTAATTTTAACTTCGTCCTTGGGCATGACCTTGACTTTGGAGCTATCTGGAAAAAAAAATTCTAATGGCACATCAACTCAGGATAGAGAACAATTGTGCAAAGTTATTTCATAATCTATCCATAATTGAAGGAGCTTTACTCTGGAAATACTTAATATTTGTTAGACCTTGAACTTTGATTGATTGAAAGGGGTTTAACGCCACTTTTAACAGTATTTCAGACATATCCCGGCGGCTGGAGCACCTAACAAAGGATTCCTTGTATTTCTCACACCAGTAGTACTACTACATCCTTTCCTAGCGTCCAGCTGCTATCCCACTTAGGTTTACGATCATCCACCCATTGTTCAGACACAAATGTCAGAGAGGAAATGTGCTGCCGTTGGGGATCGAACCCTTGAACTTTGACCTTGGAGCTATCTGAAAATTTGTTTCAAATTATAGTACTACTCATGATAGAGAACAACTGTGCAGTCATTCTGAAATCCGTCCATAATTAATGCAGCTATGATCTGGATATGCTTAATTTCAAGGTTTTACCTTGAGCTGTGACCTTTGAGCTATCTGAAGATTTGTTTCAAATTGCACATCTATTTATGCTAAAGAATGCTTGTGTAAAGTTACCTTGTATTTGGAAATCCATCGATAATTGAAGGAGCTATGCTCTGGAATCCTTAATTTCAAGGTTTGACCTTGAGCTTTGAAATTGGAGCTATCTATTTATAGATAACAATTGTGCCAAGTTATTTCGAAATCCATCCATAGTTAAAGGAGCTATGATATGGACAAGGTCAATTTTAACCTTTGACCTTGAACTGTGACCCTGACCTTTGAGCTATCCAAACAAACAGAAAAACATGTCTGCGCAAGAAATTCACACGTAAACTCTCATCCAATTTTGCCCCAAGAGTTGTGGAGATAACAGTGAGGACAGAAAACAGAAGGATGGATGGACAGATGGCTATATACTTGTCCTTTGGAGAGCATAAAAATTGCATAAAATGAAGAAATGGAAATGGCAATGTTTTGTACCCAGAAATTTGAAGAACTAAATATATTATAAACCTAAAATTGTTCTCTATAACTCCTTTCAATTTCAGTCTAAAAATTTTGTTGTCTGGTTATGGATTAAACATTTGAAAAATCACTCAACCCCCTCCTTTTGTTCGTTTTTCTATTATTTACGATTCACTCATCAACTTCAATTTCTCCTCCTTCAAATTTTTAAAAATCACTTACCCTCTCTGGCTTTCAATTTTTTAACATCTACAACTTACACTCCTGATCCAGCTTTTTATATAATATTCTTCCAATATTCACAAATCACCCACCAACTGCAGTTGTCCATTTTTCAAACAACTACAGACCATTCACCCACTCTTGTTGATCATTTTTCCAATATTTACAAACCACTTATCCACTCTAGTTGTTCACTCTATAAACATTTACAAACAACTCATCCACTCTAGTTGTTCACTCTTAAGCCATTACTAGGCGGCAAAATTTTAGACTGGTCCAACCTGAAAGGACTTGCAGACAAACATTTAAAGCTTATGATTTTTTTTTTCAACTTTCTGGGTAGAAAATCACAAGCAGTTTCTTCATTTACACAATGTTTTCAATAGCCTTTTCCTTGGAGGCGTTTGAAAGCGTCACTGAGTGGGAACTAACTCACTCTGGTTATTCATTCTTCTAACATTTACCAACCACTCACCCACTCTAGTTGTTCATTTTCCAAATATTTACAAACCATTTATCCACTCTAGTTGTTCACTCTTAAACAATTACAAACTACTCACTCTGGCTGTTCATTCTTCAAACATTCACAAAAAACTTACCCACTCTGGTTTTTCACTCTTCCAACATTTACAAACCACTCACCCATTCTGGCTGTTCATTCTTTAAACATTTACAACAGGGTGTTTCATCTTCTGGTTCTTCCTCATCTTCTGGCTCTTGTACTTTCTTATCTGAAACAAATGAATGACAAATCAAATCTTTCATTTAATCTGGAAGTGACCTTTGTACTCAGATATTTAGGTGAAGCATTTCTATTGGGTGATAAATCAAATCTTTCATTTAGACTGTAAGTGAACTTTGTACTCCGACATTTGGGTTAAGCATATCTGTTGGATTGGTGACTTAACCCTTTCCCGTTCAAATACAGGATTTTACGTCACTGTGATTTTATACTTGAGAAAACATTGCGGAAAAAGAAGAAATTGCTTGTAACAAGCAATTTCTCCTTTTCCCACAATATTTTCTACCACATAGGATGATCAGTTTCAAACTGCATGCATTTTTCATTGTCGTCTGCAACCTCTTTCAAATTGGACCAGTCTAAAATTTTATAAAACAGGAAAGGGTTAAACGCCTATTCAAGCTGTACATACAATGTTGAAGGCCATGAACTAACAATCTGCTTTTTACTTTATGTCCTAGACAACACATTGTCAAATAATGTTGCTTATTACGAAAGTTGAACCACAAAATATCAGAGTTGAAAGGCTCTCGGAGCTCCAATCAATGATTTCAGAACAAGTCACAAGTGTAAAGCTTTCCCAAACAGAAAAGGAAAATAAATTTTAAAACTATCTACATTGCAAACATAAAATCATTTTGAAAATCATTTTTGTTTTCTGTTCAAAAAGGCATTTGATAGCAGATTTCTCATACAAGTACAGTAAAACCCCTCTAATACGACCACTTGCGGTACTTTCTGAAAGTGGTCGTTATAGAGGGGTGGTCGTAATACTGAGGTTTGGTCGTTTGTTGTCAAGTAATTCATGTTTATTTCACTTTCGTTATTTGAATATATTAATACTATAAATACAAAAATGAAACTATAAGAACATGTATTACAGCGGAATCTTATGTCATTTTCAAATTTACAATCTTCGATAAGTTCTACTTTCGCTATTCTCCATTTGATACATCTGATTCACAAGTCCAACCTCAGATTATTTATGCATAAGTACAGGTTCAAAGTGTCAAACTGTCGATAACATATCTTCTACAATGCGAATACCAAGCATCAATTACGTTGAAATCAAAATTTAATTGCTAATTAACTGTTCGGAACGCCGTAAACATACTAATCGTAACTTCTCGGATACGTTTTCACTTTCGAATCTATAACTTGACTCTAAACCTGTGACTCATTCAAATAACAATTAAAAATAATACGAGCTATAATTTCTAAAAGTGATCGGCCACTTTAATCATAACACCTATTATAATAAGGGTTCGATATCACATAATCAAAAATCCGATAATGTTTTTACAATGTATTCGTACCCAATTAGTGTCGCTCTTATCAAGTGTGAAGTTACTGGTCGTTTTACTGGGGTTCAAAATAGTGTATCAGCTATAGTTGGTACTGAATTTAGTGGTCGTAATTCGGAATAGCAGGGTGCCCGTTTTAGAGCGGTTTGCGACCATTGAAATAAAGAACAAAAAATTCCGTTCTTTAAAAAATCGGTCGTAATAGAGGGGTGCCCGTATTTCCGGGGTGGTCGTAAGGAGGGGTTTTACTGTATTATCACTACATCCTTTCCGAGCCTCCAGTTGCTCATCCCACTTAGGTTTATAATTATCCTACCATTGGTGGGAGACTAATGTTGGAAAGGATATTTGTTGCCAAGGGGGATCGCAACCAGGACCCCTTGAATAATAGTCCTACGCCCTGCCACTGCAGCTGCAGCCCAAGGATAGAGTGAGAACGCGATGAATTTATGTAAGAAATCAGTTTTAAAGGTTTATCTAACTCCACTCACTTGTCTTTGCCTCATAGCGTAGAGCATTTCTTCCCTTTGGTACTTCTTCCTCAACTGGGGCTGAAAAAAAAATATCAATATAGAATAGAGAGTAAACTACAGTCAAAATGAAATCCTCCCTCCTCAATTGAACTATTCAGTGAGTGACCATGTAAGACACCGAGCTGAACCTCAACATCAAGTTTCTTGTCGATGCTATCATTAGTTGCTGAGAACATTGTGACGAAAATATACCACTATACCAGGCAATATAAAAGAAAAACAAAAAAGCTGGACCCCTAGCTGAACTTCCACACCAAATTTCAACAATGCCTATATAAGTCTGTCTAAAATTGACTCTTTTATGTCAAGTCTGATTTTGAATAAGCTGTAGTTACAACATTAAGGTGCCAACCAACCTTTTTACTTTTTTGTCACAAGTAATGGACCAGAAATTTTGCAAAAACAATGCTCTTTAATATCATTGTATAACTTGTCAAATTAAACCAGTTGTACAATCTCCCACCTGGTTTATGATTTCGTTTTCGCCTCAATGAGAATTCTTCATCATCATCGTCTAGATCTTCATCACACTCAAACTCATAATCCTCGTCATTAATTGGCTCTTCATTTTCAGAAGGAAAATATTCCGGTGATGGTGACTTCTTTTTTCTGGCACGTAAACTTCTGACGCGAGCACTTCGCCTTACCCCCGGCTCATCATCACTAGGGATAGGATCGTCTTTTGGAGGCTTGGTCCCTTCTTTGTCATCTTTACTCTTTTTGTTGTTTTTCTGAGGAAGACAAATATGGTTGATGCACCTGTAAAATGTTGTAACTACAGCTTTAATAAAGCTGTAGTTATGATATTTTGCTTGCCAGTTGACAGTATCAATTACATTAACCATATTGCAAAATTTCAGAACTGTCTTAAAGCAAAAATTTTGTAGACAACAATTTAAAATCAATTTTGATAAATAATCATTTGCTTGTTACAAGCAAGGTGAGAATAGATCATTCTTTGTTTACTGAGGTATAGAATAGAAAACCTAATTGCACTGTATGAAGCAGCAAAGCAGATTCATGTACTTTTGTGACTACCCTTTTAATTTTATTTAACCCTCTCCTGTTCAATCCCTGGTTTTTATGTCCCCTTGAATTTATAATTTAGAAAATATTGTAGAAAAAGAAGAAATTGCTTGTAACAAGTAATTTCTTCTTTTTCCACAATATTTTCTACCCTACCCTACAGCTTTTACAGTTAATTTTTCAAATTGAATTCACTTTCAATTTTCGTCTGAAAAACGTTTGAATTTGGACTAGCCTAAAAATTTGTAAAATAAGAAATGTTTAAGAAATGAAAAGAATTATCTTTGTTTTCATTGAGGCATGAAACTAAAACCCATATCACACTGTAAATGTGAAGCAGACACATTAAGAAGCATTGATTAATGAAAACAAGAAGTATTGTCTTAATTTCTTACATTTTAACATCATCAAAATGAAAAACCAAATATTTTATAATTTTAGGGCATTTTTTAATCTGTTCCAACAAGATCCCGCTGTTTGACGCCACTCATTAAAAATTGTTTTTGAAAGCATTGCGGAAAATGAAGAAAAAGCAATTTCTTCTTTTTTCACTATGTTATCTCAAGTATATTACAAGGGCATTAAAATCAGGGATTTTATGTTGCTGCTATTTTATACTTGAGAAAACATTGTTGAAAAACAAGAAATAGCTTGTAACAAGCAATTTCTCCTTTTTCCACAATATTTTCTACCGCATAGGATAGTTTAATTTCAAATAGCATCCGATTTTATTGACGCCTGCAACTTCTTTTAATTTGGGCAAGTCTAAAATTTCAAAAAAATCATTACCAGCTCTTTCAGGGGTACATCCTCTAAATCAGTGTCCTCATTATCCAAATCTTTTTCTGTTTTACCTTCTGTCTTCACATCAGTGGATTGTTTGTCCTCTGTGGGTTTCTGCTCCGACTCACTGGCCGATCCAAATGCTTCTTCATCATCCACTTTCTTTTTCTGCAATGATATAAATGGTTGATCTACGGATAATCCCAGAGACCCAATGTAGCTCAGTATCTATTTTTTTTTTAAATTTTTTTGTTGTTTTCCACTTAAGTAATATTTCAATTTATTTCCCTTTCAAGTATCTTTCACTTATATATCTCAGCAAAAAAATATCAGATGTCAGGATGGAAGGAAGGAAAGATGGATGGTTGGAAGGATTGATTGATTAAGTGGGGTTTAACATCACTTTTAATAGTATTTCAGTCATATTGCGGCTGCTGGAGTACATAACAATTGATTCCTGGTATTTCTCACACCAGTACAACCACTACATCCTTTCCTAACCTCCAGCTGCTTATCCACTTAGGTTTACGATTATCCACCCATTGAGACAAACGTTGGAAAGGATATGTGTTGCCGCCGTGGATGGTTGGAAAGAGGGAAAGATGAGAAAGATGATAAACCAGTATATCCCCCTTTTTCTTGGAAGCTGAGGTCATACACCAATCATATATAGCTTTTTTTATCTAACAATATCATCTGTGCTTCTGATACTATTTAAACTCATATTAGCAACTTATTATATGAAGTTTGCAACTTCAATCAACCTGGACCAGTCTTAAAGTTTGTCAGCTGATTAAAGTACTGTTCTCCTTACTTTGACAGCAGTCCCCTCTTTTCTTGGTTGTGACTTTTTTCTCCTTGCTCCAATTCCTTTTCCTCTCCCTTTCCCTCTCCCTTTTCTACCCCTTCCTGCCATCTGACTCAAAGGAATATCATCGTCTTCTGTCGATGAAGAATTATCTGACAGAGATCCCTGTGTTGACCGTTTACCACGCCCTTTCGACAACACTCTACCTCGAAGTTTAGACCGTTTTGATGCTGGTTCTGTTGGCGATTCTTCTGGACTCTCGTTTGCCTGTTGGTATACAACACTTTAGCTCAAGCCTTGGGATTATAAGATCACTATTATAGGTAATCAAAGTACTGAAAGTACTGTAAGCTAGCAAAGCAAAATACTTGTCAAAGTTTATAATGATTAGTGGAATTAGAAAACCTTTGTCTTGTAGGGTAGAAAACAGTGTGGACAATGAAGAAATTGCTTGTTACAAGCAATTTCTTCATTGTCCACAATGTTTTCCAAAGCTAATTCTTGAGATGTTTCAATTGAGTGAGATTGGGTAAAATAGCATTCTTTTATAGGAGTTAATTCATATGGCCATAAAAAGCAGTTGCAGAGTTTGTAATATTCCTGAAATAAGAACTACTTTTAATTGCATAGGCGTTCAATGGATTTAGTGGTTAAGCCTACAGTGGCAGTTTGCACTCGTCGAACTCTGAGAAGACCTCAAAATTTTGTCTGTTAACTTAAGCTATCAAAGCTAGCTAAAAACCATATTGTTTCTCTTTACAGCACCATAGAAAAGTACAAATGAACTAGAACTGTCACAAAGCCACAAAAAGCCGGACAGTAAAACTATTAGCCACGTTTCCAACACTGACTGTGCCCCAATATAAGGCCATCTGTTCAGAGATTGTCAATCACTTTGCCCCCTTTTACTAATTAAAGGTGTCTTCTGACAATCAGTGAATAATTTGATTACATTTTCGCATTCTAGCATTTAATTAAGTTTTTTAATACTTCCATCTGTCGGAGCTAAGGTGGCGGCAACAGTAACAAGTCAGTTTTAGAATACCAAAGATGAAACATGATGCAGTCATTTTTAAAGTAAATGCAGCTATTAACATACAAGTCCATGGAATTCTTTTATTATTGCCATCTTGTCAAATGTAAGTATTCAAAAGAATAATCCCTCTATTACTCTATTTTTTGAAATGCCAGCTCTAGTGTACCTGTGTAAGATTCAATCAGGTTTCTTTGTAACTAATTCCAAAAGCCAAAATTTTGGACAGCTCTAAATTAAAAGAGGTTGCAGACGAAATTTCAGTGTATTTAATTTGATAACTTTATAACTTGTTACAAGCCATTTCTTCTTTTCCCAGAATGTTTTCCTTCAATTTTCTACAGAGACATCAGAAGCGGTAATGCGGTTAACCCTTTCCCGTTTTTTTTTAATTTTAGACCGGTCAAATTGAAAGAGGTTGTAGACAACAATCAGAATTGGATGCAATTTGATATATAACCATCCTTAGTGGTAGAAAATATTGTGGGAAAAGAAGAAATTGCTTGTTACAAGCAATTTCTTCTTTTTCCATAATTTTTCTCAAGTATAAAATCATAGTGAAGTAAAATCCCGGGTTTGAACAGGAAAGGGTTAAATATTTGTTTTACAAGGTTCCCATGAGTTTCCCTTTGGTTTTTGACACAGAAAGAAAACACATTCAAGCAACAGCTTGCTGGTATCATGAAATATCAAAGTCTACTATCAAAATTCCATAATCAGTACTGTTCCTACCTGTCTTTTCTGTGCTTTCGACCTAACACCTTTCTTGATGGACTCATTTCCTTCTGATGCTGACAGGTCATCTTCACTGCTTGATTGCTTGTCTTTCTTTTTAGCTTTGTCCCTTCTATCAGTTGCTTCCTTTCTCTTTCCTTTCATACTTGTAGAATCTTTCACTGATCTAGCTTTATCATTATCCCCTTTGTAACTATCAATTTTCTCATTATCTTCCACAGATTCTGAATCCACATTACTACCATCTACCATCTCAATGTCTCCATTTTCATCACCATCATTTTCCATATCCTTGTCTGGCTTTGATGGATTGGTTGGTGAACCATCATCCTTTTTAATCAATTCTTTTTTATCTGTTTTAGGTAAAGGTTCTGTTAGTTTGTTGGTTTCATTTTCTTCCTTGTGATTATGCTCCAACTTTTCTTTTTTGTTTGTATCATTAAGGTTGTCTTTGTCAGCAGTGTCAATTTCAGCTTTCATTTTTGATTCCTGATCATCATTCACTCTATCTGTCAGTTTCAAATCTGAGTGATCAATTGAGGATTTATTTTCTTCTTTTGAAGACCTAGCTGAAGTGTCATTTAGGGATTGCATTTCCTTTAAATCAGTAGATTTTCTTACAGCAGTTTTAATCTTTCTAGCTTTAGCCTCTGGAGAAAGACTTATTTCTTGTTCATCATCCGTGGATGATTCATTTGGAGTATTGGAAATCTCATCTTTCTTTCTTTTTCTATTTGATTTTGTCTTAACATTTAGGTCTTCAGCATTCATTTGACCTGTACTGTTATTCAAAGATGACAGTTTTGAATCTGTTGTATCATTTTTGACTAGATTATCCCCAGCCTCTGTAAGATTGGATGCAACTTCACCATTATTACTTTTCTTATTTTCATTTCCATCTGTGGTTTCTTTACTTACTTCCTTGTTAAGTACTTTTGGGTGATCATGCTTACCTAGCTCTTCAGTTTCGGCTTCTCTGTCTGAACTTTTTAAGCCTTCTTGAGATTCTTTTGCTTTATTATCTGCATTTTCAGAATAACTAATTGGGCTATCATTAGTTTTATCCTGAATGTCAGCTTTTCCTGTTATGTCTTTGCCAGAAGATTTTTCAGACTCTTTATCAAGTTTTTGACTTATACAATTATCCTTTGAGACGTCAAATTTAGTATTATTGTGATCACTAGATGACTTATCATTTACTTCTTTTGTAGAAGTATCTGTTATCTGATTAGCTTCACTTCTTTCAATTGATGAGTTACATTTTGTAGTATCACTATTGTTTTCTCCGTCAGATTTACTACACTTGGAATTACTTTTTTTATCAGATTCGTTTTTTTCTAATTTCACATCACTTTCTCCATCTTTAGTCTCGACATTTTGATTGTCTGAAGTTTGACTTTGTTTAATACTGGAATTGCTGTTGATAGAGATTTCATCATTTACTGATTTACTACAGTCAACGCTGTTTTTGTTTCCAACTGTAGTGGATGAAGTTTTATCACATGGTTTATCTAAATGAGGTAAATTTGTTTCAATTTTCTGCACATTGCTGGAGTCTCTACAGGAATCCTCATTTGAGGAATCCCTTTTTGATGGACTTGAGGTATTCTCATCAATGCCCTTTTCAAAGTCTTTATCATTTCCATCCTGGTCTGATACTGAACAATTATGAACAGATATAGCTTGACTAATTTCATTTTTTATCTCCTGAACATTACTATTTTCTAATATATTTGACTTATCTTGACCTACATTAGCATCATCAATGCCTTTACTAATGTCTTTATGTGAATGATTTTTTCCTATATTTGTCTGATCCAGAGATTGTTCAAGAGAAGTGTCAGTATTACACTCACTATTACTATCTTTAACAGTCTCTTTTGTATCTAAATTACTTTCCTTGGAATTTGAGCTTTCAATTTGAATATCTATAGTCTCAAGTTTCTTACTATCACTATGAGACTTTTTATTCTCTAATTCTATCTCCTTCACACCACTAACTAGACTCTGTGCTTCATCTTTACTTTGTTGATTTTGTTGATTTTCTGATTTATTTTCACTTTCATTATCATTTTCTGTACCAAGTTTTTTGTCTTTATCACAACCTTCCTGCTGATTTGATAAGTCAGACAAGGAATCTTTATCCTGTACTTCCAGGTTTTCTTTTTCAACATTTTCCTCATCTGTGTCAGCACCAATACTTCCTTGATTGTCTACCTCCTTTGGATCATCTTCCTCAGTGTTATCAGCATTTTCTTTTTTTAATTTACATTTTATCTTCTTTAATTGTAAACCTTTCTCTTTTTCAAACTTGTCTTTCAGCTGTTTAGTTGGCGAATCTACTTCACACTTTCCTTGTTTTATTTTTAGCACTATTTTAGAATCACTCGTGTTTGTGTCTGCTTCACAGCCTGATGCGTCAGAGACCCCGTTATCTGCTGGTTCTTGTTTAATGGTTAAAGGCGAAGGTCCAATGCCACCTTTTTGTTTTGAAGAGTAGAAGGAGTCTCTGGAATCTTCATTTGTGTCACTTGTTAGTTCTGAATTGAAAGGGAAAAATATTAAGATCAATGACCAGTGGCTAAAGCGGACTATCCAGGAGGTGCTTAAAGTACCAACCAAGGCCGAATTACATAGATTGATTAATTGATTATATTCGGTTTTACATCATACACAACGACTTAAGTTATATTGAGACAAGCCATTGGTTTAACATCTCATCTAAATGACTGAATTCGGTTATCTTGTAATGGGTTAAAAGACTAATGCCAGACAAAAAGATGCATAGTAATGAATCAGTCTTAACCCATTCTAAGATAACAAATTTTTAGACTGGTCTATATTCAAAGAAATTGCAGAGGACAACTTTTAGTTGATTTAATCTTAATTTTCTTTTCTTTTGAGGCTGAAAACATTTTGGATAATGAAGAAATTACTAGCAAAAAGTAATTTCTTCATTGTCCAAATTGTGTTCAAAAGCCTTTATTTTCTTTGTGGCTTCAAAGAAACATCATTGTGTGTGTCAATGGATTAAACCTTGTAATGCTGATTAAAATTCTTTTCAAAATTTCAGTTAAATCAAAGACCCTAAGAGCAAAAGGGCACTAAGTTTTGGTTGATACTTCTTTTTAAAAACTAACCCTATAAATGATTCTGGCCTGATGGGGGAAACAAGTGGACAAGACAACAAGAGCATTGCATGCAGATGCACAAACTCAGCTGCAGGCCCTTTCTGCCCTTGGAATATCACCTCGACCTTAATCAATGACCATGAACTTTGTAAAAGCAGAACGGTCTTATCACAAGTATAGATGTGAAATATAAGGTTCCCAAAGTACAGTAATAAGAGAGATAAAGAAAAAAGGTTTTTGACAAAACGATGCAGACATCATTTTGGCTAAAGCAACACCTACCACACAGCAAAATTTGAGACTGATCAAAATTGAAAGAAGTTGCAGACGACAATTTTAAGTTGATTGAATTTAAAAATTCTTCGTCTTGTAGGGTAGAATTGTTACAAGCAATTTCTTCATTGTCCACAATGTTTTCCAAAGCTTTTTTCTTGAGGGGCTTTAAAAGGAGGGATTGTGTGGGAATGGGTTAATACTTCCTGCCATCACAGGAATGTTCTGGATTCAGGATGATTAAGGTTAAGCTATGCTTTATAATAGATTTAATAATAAAGGCTCTGATTGGCTGACAAAACTGTCTTGTCCAATCAGAACTTTTGTTAAGATTTTTTTTTGGGGGGGGGGAGGGATCCTTGACCAGGAAAAGCCATACGTTTAACCCATAACCACTCATAACGCCTTTTCAAACCCCTGTAACCAGCCATTTCTCCTTTTCCCCAAAATATTTTCTTTCATATTCAGTTATTATTTTTCAAATTACACACTTTGAAATGTCGTCAGCAATTTTTTCAGTTTGGAACAGTCAAAAATTTGTTGGTTTGTGGATGGGTTAAGAAACATAAAAAGCACTGCCTGTTGGTAGCTGACACTCTGCTATTTGGAGCTGGATACAGGTTGAAAAAAATCTAAGTCAAAAAAGGTTGATAATTCTTACAAAAATGCTTTTACATCTACCTCCCTCAATAGTGTAAGTTGCTGTGTCAATAGAGAATGAATATTCTACGATTCAAACCAATTGAGGGTCATTGTTTCTGGTTAATTAATATTATTTACTACTCTGATTAAAATTGACAAACAGGTGGTTTAGACTAAGCTTGAACTGCACTAGGCTGATCTTAGTTTGTATCTCCTGTCAAGCAGGAATATTAAATTACCTGATAAATCTGACTGTTCTGGCTTTTCAAGTTTAGTGTCAAAACCTTTTTCTAGATTATCAATCAGCTTAGCTAAATCGTCTCTTGTCCTATAAAAGAAATTCAATTAAATCATTTGCCAGTGAGCAAGTGACAACAAACTCTATCAAATCATCCCTTTAACAGTCTATTCTACAATCAGACACCCTGAAGAAGACACAAAAGTGCCACAGTCACAATATATGTCACCACATAATAGCTTTTTGAAAAATAAGCTATAGATCTAGAAATTTGACCATTTCCTGTTTTGCAAAATTTTAGACCTGTGCAAATTCAAAGGTTTGGCAGATGGATTTAATAAGAGAAATAATGATTTCTAGGGTATAATGTGTTGTGGAAAAAGAAGAAATTGCTAGTTACAATAAATTCCTTCTTGTACCAGGATGTTTTCTCAATTATAATTCACAGGGACGTAAAAACCAGGGATTGAACAGGAGAAGGGTTCAAAGAACTCATGGAGAACAACTTTCAAGAAATTTTGCATTAAGTCCACCTCTTCTGTGGTGCAGCCGAAATTGACAAATAAAACCCAATGAAATGCACAAGGAAAGGTGATTTGGAACATTCTGTGAAAATTTCTTTGAAAAATTAGTTCATAAATGTAGATGTGTTAACAAGAGACTTTGCATTAAGCCCCTTTTCTGTGACACAATCAAATTCCTGACATTATGTCGGTTGGGATGGATCAATTTCCTGGAAATTGACTAGGAGCATTCTGTGAAAATTAGATTCAAATTCATCCTTAAATGTAAGAGGAGATGTCCTAAGATATAGAAGGATGGGTTTGAGATAGACGGACAGACGACATAAAGATGACATGAACATGAATCAAACTTAGAATTCAAGGGCAGATAAGTCAAGGTAATTCTAGAATGACTAGAGTAGTTTAAATTCCAAAGGTCTTATTCACAACTAGATATCATAGACATACACTGTAGCAAGTTTCAGTTTGCTCCCATTGATACTGTGGGAGGAGTTACACACAAAAATTGCTAGCGGACAGACGGACTGACGATCAGGGCCATAACTTAATACAGCTCTTAAAAATGAAATTACCATCACACTAATGGTTTATATTGAAGTTTAATTCTGCGGAAAGAGACAATTTGAATTGACAGACTAAATGCAGAAATTAACTGATTCCCACACAGTCACACATTTCAAAAGAGATTGGGAAAACATTGCGGAAAATGAAGAAATTGCTATTCCCAAGCAATTTCTCCATTATCCAAAATGTTTTCTACCCTTAACCCATTCCCACACAATGACGCTTTCTGACACCCCTCAGTAAAAATAATTGGGAAAACATTGTGTGAAATGAAGAAATTGCTTGAAACAAGCAATTTCTTCATTTAACACAATGTTTTCTTCCCAGAAAGTTGAAAAAATCAAGAATTGCATTAACTTTAAATTGTCGTCTGCAACACCTTTCAATTTGGACCAGTCTAAAATTTTCTTGTGTGGGAATGGGTTAAAGACAAGTATCTTTAGAATTCCACCAACTTTGAATTGTCATCTGCAACTTCTTTAAATTTGGACCAGTCTAAATTTTTGTCATATGGAAATGGGTTAAAGGCTCGTAATCTTTTTTTTTTTTTTTGAAAATCTGCAGAATAAGGGCTCCACAGAAATAAAGTGCTGCATGTTTTAACCCTTGTCATGCTGTATAAATTATCTTACTGAAGTGCTGTTAAATCAAAGGGCTGAAAGCACTGATAGAACTTGTTCAAAAATCAATATTTCTATTAGAAATCAACTTCATGAACAAGTCTATCAGGAAAAGTACATGCAGGAGCTTTCTGACACCCCTCAGTAAAAATAATTGGGAAAACATTGTGTGAAATGAAGAAATTGCTTGAAACAAGCAATTTCTTCATTTAACACAATGTTTTCTTCCCAGAAAGTTGAAAAAATCAAGAATTGCATTAACTTTAAATTGTCGTCTGCAACACCTTTCAATTTGGACCAGTCTAAAATTTTCTTGTGTGGGAATGGGTTAAAGACAAGTATCTTTAGAATTCCACCAACTTTGAATTGTCATCTGCAACTTCTTTAAATTTGGACCAGTCTAAATTTTTGTCATATGGAAATGGGTTAAAGGCTCGTAATCTTTTTTTTTTTTTTTGAAAATCTGCAGAATAAGGGCTCCACAGAAATAAAGTGCTGCATGTTTTAACCCTTGTCATGCTGTATAAATTATCTTACTGAAGTGCTGTTAAATCAAAGGGCTGAAAGCACTGATAGAACTTGTTCAAAAATCAATATTTCTATTAGAAATCAACTTCATGAACAAGTCTATCAGGAAAAGTACATGCAGGAGGTGTAGACTGAGATCAGACTGCACTTATGTGCAGGCTGATCTTAGTCTACACCTCCTGCCAAAACCGGAATATGCCAGATTAAGCATGACAAGGATTAACAAGATAAAAGGCCCTCAATTGAGGGATTGCTGGCCCATCCCACTGACTGCTGGTCACACCCCACTCTGATAGGATATTCCACTTCAATGTTTAAAGGCATTATTTTGCAAAATTTATGGCCAGTAACAGGTAACAATAACGTAAAAAGGTTTCCTGGCGACCTAAATGTCGTAAATTACATTAGCTGTAGTTACAATGTTTTGGTCACCAAACCAGCAAATATGCTTCACATACATGTTTGCAAATGCCCGAGTTCAAAGTTTTCTTTCACTCAAATTGTATAATTTGACTGGTCAATTGATTCTTTGATTGACAGTCGCAATGGATCAATTACCTGCACACCAGCTCCCATGTTTCATCAGCCACATCATCCTGGTCTTCACGAAATATTCGAAGGTTCAGCTCACTGTCCTGAAAAAATCATTTTTTTATAAGAAATCTGAAAAAGTCACACATTTCAGTAAAATCTAGTTGTTATTTATATATCATAGGAGAAAAATTCAAAGTTTTCAATATTGCCATATATAGCATTTAGTCTGACCAATAAAAGCCACACTGATTTGACACACTAAATCTCTTGAAAGAACCTGATAGAGGGTCAAATACGAACTATTTCTAAGAAACTTGACAGGTCACGTCCTAGTAATTTCTAAGAAAATATTTAAATGAAAAGTTTATTCATTCAGGGAAAGACACAAGAAGGACACTATGTCATGAAAAAACCCTATCTGACATCCAGTGGAGTTAAACACTTCTATGTACAATTCTGTGGTAAATAAAAAAGATGTGAACTAGAAATGAGCCACAGACATGGATTCACCCACTTAAGTGCTTGTCACTTGACCTTCAGCTATGACCTTGAACTTGGGAGTATCCAACAGAACTTTACGCATGACACTCATACTCATCAAGAGGAACAACTTTGCCAAGTTCTTTTGAAATCCATCCATTAACCCTTTCCTGTTACGCAAAATTTTAGACTGGTCCAAATTCAAAAGTTTTGCAGACAAAAATTTAAAGTTGATTTTATTTGCATGACACTCATACTCATCAAGAGGAACAACTTTGCCAAGTTCTTTTGAAATCCATCCATTAACCCTTTCCTGTTACGCAAAATTTTAGACTGGTCCAAATTCAAAGGTTTTGCAGACAAAAATTTAAAGTTGATTTTATTTGAAATATGACCATTGAGCAGGGAAGAAAATATTGTGGAAAAATAAGAAATTGCTTGTTACAATGTTTTCTCAATTATGAAATCACAGGGACGTAAAAACCAGGGATTAACCAGGAAAGGGTTAATGTAGAAGATGATTATGCTCTGAACCAGAAATGGACACACCCACACACAAGATCAGAAATTATTATATATGCCTCTTGAATAAAAAGAATAGCTCACCAAGAAGTACCAATAGGCCAAACCATCCTTGTCTCTACCCAGTGGCTGACATCTCATATCTTCCGCTTTTTCATCATTTAACTTTTCTTTAAACTTTGTGTTGGAATCAAACTGGGCTTCAAGTAAGTTCTGTCAACAAGTAATAAACAAATAATCATTATCCAGGCATTATGAAGATACGTTTTCAATACGTCCATGATATTCTGATGATGTTAAACCTTTTCATGCTGAATAAGATTCTCCACAAGACTGCATTAAAATCAAAGGACTTAAAACACAGGAAGCTCTTATTGTGTGTTAACAATGATTTTGATTTTTTATTAAAAATAAAAAATCTAGCTTTCAAGGTACAAGCAGGTCTAGACAAATATCAGACTGCACACATGAGCAAGCTGATCTTTGTCCTGATCTCCTGAACTGATGATTTTGAAAGTAAGTCATATCCATCCACTTGATAAATGTCATCAAACTATTTCCGATATATTGAAAGGATAATTTACTAACTAATTATTACACATACTTTTTCATTCGTTAGTACCAATCCAAAATGAAAACCATGACATTAATTGTACATGGTCAGCACTACTGGGTATATGTGATAAGGAATAGTGTGAAAAAAGAGGAAATTGCAATCTTTCCTTTACTCACATATTTTCTTAAGCTACATTTTTCAGTACTTAAAATTGTAGGATTAAATGGTAATGGATGATTGACAGAATTAATCATAAGGAGCACTGCATACATGGATAATCAGTGTTAAATCTAGCTATACATTGACAGGGGCCCAATCGGCCAACAATAAAGGCCATTTTGTGAAAAAGGGGTCCTCTCAATTACAAAATGACCCCTTTTTCACCAAGCCTGCCTCCATTGGTTATACTTAAAATATCTCAATCACAAGTCAAATCTTAATACAAGGATGTTACAAACAAATGCTTTTTTGCTTAACCAATTACTTTACCTTCAAGAGTGTTAGTTTAGTGGACACTTTTGCAATTTTGTAGCCAAATCTCTCAATTTCCCAAGCATCTACAGCCGAATATCGGTGACAAAACTGAAATTTATACAAAACTGCATGATCAATTTACAGCGCAAGTACAATAAGTCAAGCTTAACCCATTCACACACAATCCTGCTTTTTAATGTACCTCAAGACATAGTTTGTAAAAACGTTACGGAGAATGAAGAAATTGCTTGGAACAATGTCCAACAATGTTTTCTATCAAAAAGGACAAAGATTTTTGAAATTTCATCAACTAAAAATTTTAATCTGCAATTTCTTTGAATTTGTGGGTACTTACATGGAATTGTCTTGACATGATGATTCCAAAGAATACCAATAGCATAGAGTTTGGTGCATATTTAAAAATAGATATTTAAAGATATCAAAATCAATTTTTCTGGTGCCAAGATATTCCCCCCTGCAAGCTACTGATTAAAATTTCAGGTTTGAGCAGATTGCTGGTGACTAGGAACTTTCTGCATGTAAAACTGTGGTTGCTTGATTGATTGAATGAGGTTTAACAACGCTTTTAACAGTATTTCAGTCATATCAGTGCGGCTGGAGCACCTAACAATGGATTCCTGACATTTCTCACACTATTACTATCACTACATCCTTTCCTAGCCTCCAGCTGCTATCCCACTTAGGTTTACGGTAATCCACCCATTAGTGAGAGAGTAAAACTGTGGAAAACAATAATCAATACACATTTCCTGCATTAATGTCTTGATTTAATCTGATACTATATTCCTGTAACAACCCAAAACCTCCGTTTTATGCAATAACATACACGTGTTTCTGATTGATTTATTGAATGGGGTTTAACGCCGCTTTTAACAGTATTTCAGTCATATCACGGCGGCTGGGGCACCTAACAATGAAAAGCTGGTATTTCTCGCACCAGTACTACCACCACACTCTTTCCTAGCCTCCAGCTTCTATCCCACTTAGGTTTACCATTATCCACCCATTGGTGAGAGACAAATGTCGGAAAGAATATATGCCGCCGCCGGGAGTCAAACCAACATGTTTTTCTGAATATCAAATCTTTTCGACATAAGCTGGAACAGGCCTCTGTTTGTTTTTTCATTAAGTGACTCATCAGGCTAAAAAGGACTTTATGGAAAGAATAGGTAACATTTTCAAAGTGATTTACAAATTCACTTTAACCCATTACCAAAATTCTAGATTGGCCCTATTTGAAAGAAGTTGCAGTTGACAATTTCAAGCTGCTGATATTTAAAAGATCTTGGTCTTCCTATGTGGAAAATATTGTGGTAAATTAAGAAATTCTTTGTTTAAAACAATTTCTTAATTTTTAACAATGTTTTTCCAATGGTGTTTTTTTGGGGGGCATTAAAAAGCAGAATTGTTTTGGAACCGGTAAACATAAGCAATCATTTGAGGTAACCTGAATTGACGTTATGGGTACCAACTATAGCTTACCCTGACTAGTCCCTTCTCCCATCTATCGGACTGCAAGTTAAAGCCTTTGTTTATCGCTTTCCTTAAGAGTCGGACATGTACTTCAATCAAAGTTGGGTGAACTGGAAAGATAAAAAAAACATTGACAACAATAAGGTTGATGCAACAACAATTGGCGAATCAACATTGTCAATCAAACAATCAATTGACCAATCAAATCGTTCATTTAGACTGGAATGGACTTTAAACATTTGTGTCAGTACTTTAGTTGGTTTAGCATTTAAACATCCAAACTAGAGATTATCCAAGCTGTTGTTATGTCGATTAAGCTGCAATTTGCCAAACCAACCATTTTATTTTTTTGTTACATGTAACTGTGCAAAGACTTTGCAAAAAAATCCTTTTTAATATCGTAACCCATTCCCAATCAGTGACGCTTTTAGACGCCCCCCCCCCTTGTTACAAGCAATTTCTTCATTTTCCACAATGTTTTCTACCCAGAAAGTTGAAAAAATCCAAATTTACATTCACTTTATATTGTCGTCTTCAACTTCTTTCAATTTGAGCCAGTCTAAAATTTTGCTGTCTGGTAATGGGTTAATATCTTTACCCATTCCAACTCAATCCCTCCTTTTTACGCCCCTCAAGAAAAAAGCTTTGGAAATCATTGTGGAAAATGAAGAAATTGCTTGTATCAAGCAATTTCTTCATTATCCACAATGTTTTTTATCAAAAAGACAAAGAAAATTTAAATTCCACCAACTTGAAAATATTGTCTGCAGCTTCTTTCAATTTGGGCCAGTCTAAAATTTTGTTGAGTTTGAATGGGTGAAATGGAACTTCTTTGGGAGGTAGTAGAAGTGGCCAGCACTCACTTGTAACTCTAAACTTGTTTGCTCTTTCCCGTACAATCCCTTTTTTTATGTCCCTGTGATAATTGAGAAAATATTGTGGGCAAAGGAGAAATTGCTTGTAACAAGCAATTTCTTCTTTTCGAACACTATTTTCTACCCTACTAAATGGTTATTTAATCCACTTTAAATTTTCCTCTGTAAAACCCTTGAATTTGAAAAAATGGGTAAGGGTTGAAGACTTTAAGAGGAGTTGGTGACAATCTTTAGCTATAATTTCTCACCAACCTCTATGTTGTTGGTACAAAATAACTCCTATGAGCACCCACATTGGGTTTGGTGCTTTGATTGTAGATCTTTCGTAGGTCAAAAGTGGGTTTTACATAATTATGTAGATTTTACAGGTCAAATGCAAGCATAAATTCAACCCATTACCAGACAACAAGGTTTAAGTGTGGTCCAAATCACGAGATGTTGCAGACAACAATGCTAGGCTGAAAAAAATCTTTGTCTTTTAGAGTAGAAAACATATTGTGACAAAATAATTAAGAAATCACTTGTTACAAGTAATTTCTTGATTTTCCATGATGTTTTCTTTAGACTTTTTTAGAGGGGCACCAAAAAGCAGAATAGTGTTAGAATGGCTTTGAGGAATTTAAGTGGAAAGTCCTGAATTCTCTACCAATAGCACAAGTCAGTGCTCTCAGTAAGGACCAATTTCAGGAAGTTTCAAAATTCCAAGTTACAATTTCAGGAAGTTTTCAGAAAAAAAAATTATAATAAAATTCCCAACCTCAACCATACACCCCCATCCCGAAAAAAGGAGATTAAATGAAAACAGGTACATAAAACCTACAGTACATTCTTTTCAATCCTTCACTTATATTCCCTTAGTTTCATGTCCCACTGAGTAGAACTAGAGAAAGCATTTTGATAAAAGTAGAGATTTTTTTTGAGAATTTGTTTCTTGCATTAATTTCTTCTTTTCCAACAAGGTTCCCTCTCCTTAAACATTTTTATTTTCCGAATATAGGTGGACACATTTGGTAATTGTTGTTTACAAATCTCTCCTGATTTGGACAAATTTCTGATTTGTAGAATGGGAAAAAATGATTAAATTGACTGTTCGAAACGTTAGAGGTAAGAAAAAATCGAGACTGGATTATTCTGCAACATAGATACATTCAAGTAAATACTCCATGAATAACACTTACGTAAATATAAGTAACATTACAAAAGAAATGAGCTTAGCAGAGTTGCATCTTATAAGAAATACCAAATTTCATTTCTAATAGTTTATGTTTACAGACAACATGTGTGATGTCCTAGAAAAGGGAGAGAACTCTCAGAAACTAACAAGATCAATCAGGTAACTTCGATGTTTCTTTGAAGGACATCATGTCTCTTTATGAAATAGAATTTACCGTGTCATAAACTTATTTGGTGTGCAATTTTGACTAACTTGAAGATAGGTCTTGACCTTTCAGGTGAAATCAGGCCCAAAATTAGTTTACAGATGGTTTTAATTGACAATATCTAGTCTGATGTCCATGGGCCTACATGATTTTGGCCCGGCATGTTATCAATTGAGTAACTTCTAAAGAGATGGCTCGTTTAGACCGGTACCACTGTTAACCATTTCCATTTAGCCAGTCGGCGGTGGTACTGGTCTACAGCTCCAAACCAGCTATAATCAAGTATGCCCTATGTAAATTTCCATCTACATCGGTCATCATGGAGATATTTCGATAAACTGCTTGAGAATACAATTTTACCCGAGGGTATTTAACTTTTGTCCAGAGTAAACATTCCTTTGTTTACCAAGCCCTTTATCTTGTGACTTCAGAAAATATCTGAGGGAATTCAGGATGTTTTTCTCCAGTCTTGGACATTAATTTACATCCAAGCCTTATTTTTGTGAAATTCTGGACGTAATATAAGTCTACGTCCGCTTATTGAGAGCACTGACTAGTATGTGGCTGGTCTCACAAATAATCCAAAATCTCATTGCATTTCCTTATGCTTTTTATTCTTCATTTTAAATCACATACAGTCATGTTCTATTAATGAATTACCAGATAACAAAATTTTAGACTAAGAATCAGTCCTTGCACAGCAACATAGAGCAAAGAGATAAGGTATTGTATCCCTTTCGAGCACATCAAAGAGAGAACAATGTAATAATAGCTTTACTAGCACCACCACTTTCCAAGCTAGCCAGGTCATTCTTCTCTCTAATGAAGACTACTACACTACTAGCTGCAATATCGCAGCATGCCCACTGGGTTTTCATTTTGGGGGTACATGTACCCCCTAAGTTTTGAATTGGGGGTACAGTGTACCCTTTACTTTCAGAGTTAAGGGTACACCATATTAGACTAGTCTTAACCCTTTACAAGATGACAAAATTATAGTAATATGCATTGTTTCTAATAAATTCATAAAGGACACAATGACATACTATATGCAAGTTTTTAGATAAAGTCAGAGCAAAGGATAGTAAATGATTTTTTCAAAAGCTGATTTTGCTTCAAACAATTTTTTCTAAATAATTTCCTCAATGCAAATTAACTAACTTGAACTGCACTCATGGTAGAGACTGAGAAAATAAGTTTTCTAAAAATTAGGCAAATTGGTTTTTTTCCATTATTCTCAGCAATGCTGCTAGATAGCATAAACTTGAGTGGACGGAAACATGAATGAATATAGACAATAAAGTGTTTTGAAGAACAGTTCTTTTTTAATAAGCCTATCAATAATATTGTTTCATTTCAAAATATTTTATAATGCTGATACTTCTAGAGACAACCATGGACTTGCCATTGTTAAAAGATTAAAGCCCTTGAATGCTATAAGTTTTACTAACATCTGTTCCAGTCCAAAATTTTCTTATTTTTTCTTATGGTAATGAAATTATGGATAAGTAAGAAAAGTGCCATATTTTTTTTTCCATTATAAATTAATATCATGAGTTGGCCATTTTCTTGCTTGTCAATCATTTATTTCCAGAACAACAAAACAATCATTTATTTCCAGAACAACAAAGCTTAAGACTAGGATGTCATGATTGACTCTGTTGAGAGGTTGAGAAACCAATACTATATCTAAAAAGATCCTTGGGTAGCATAGAAAGCATCTTGATAGATTATAATCCAGAATAATAAAAAGCAATATTAACATGATCTTTATCTGAAACCCCTGCTTTAAGACAAATATCATATTATATAAGTATTGAAGAAGGGATTTGAGATAATGATTATATTATGGTTTTTGATTAATAATGTTCTAGATTTAGAGTCTAATTAAATAAGTTTTGAGCTTTCATTGAGTCATGACTTGCTTTGTCTTTAAAATGAGTTTTTCTTTTATCATGACAAATGAGAATATATGAACCAAGTTAGTGAACTAAATACTATTGTTTAGTTCCTATCATTAATGAAATTCCTTGTTGCTTGTTGCACAACACTATCCCTATCATAACTTGATTGTTTGCTCTCGTATTCAATTCTCATTCTGTATTCAACATTTCTTATGCTCCTCCTGCTGCTTGTAGCACAGTGGTGACGATTTTGTAATGAAAACCCTCTCTCACAAGGTACAGATGTCAATGGGCAAGTAAGAAGAATTGAGGCTAGTGTTGCATAATCTGGGAATGCTTCTTTGTAGTCTCTTATTAACAGTGCACAAAATTCTTGCAGTTTCAACTCCCTATTAACATTGACAACATGTTTAAATGGCAAAAAAAGACTTTTTGTATTTTCTGCATTTATATTAGGTTCATCTCCAGCACCATATTTGTCAATACACCTTTGCAGATTGCTCAAACCATAGTTTTGAATATCAGTTTGTCCTCTTGGTAGAAGCCTAGGGTTAAAGATAGCATTCAAATCGACTAAAATGTCCATAGAATCATCTGGAAATCTATCATTCAACTCTCTTAAAATATTTCTGATGAATTCATTCTTTGTGTTTGTCAAGTTTTGTCGATCAAGTAAACTACATGTTAGAGGAACACCTTTGAATTCAGAATATTCATCTATTTGAAATACACAATCCTCCATTGTTGGTGGATCTTCATTTTCGTACGTCTGGAGTGTTGCTTTGGTTGCAGTCAAAATAGTTTTCAGCTGGTCAATATCAATAGTATCCTTTTGAAAAATCTTTGAAGCATTATCTAGGACTTGGAGAATATCTTTCAAAAAGCTTAATGTAGCAATGAATTTAAAGGTTTTTATGTTTTTCAGGATACCCCTGGCCTTGTTTCCTCCCTCAGTGTTAGGATTGTTTGCAACTTCATGTTCAAGTCCCAGAATTAAAGCAGAATAAGCATCGTGACATGCTTTTACTGCCTCAGACAACGAAAGCCACCGTACTTGTGTTGGTTTCTTGAATCTTTTTACTTTGGAACCTAGAATAGCTTGCAACTCTTTAATCTTATTGTACCTGGGAGCAGAATACTGGTAAAAGTTGTAAATTGCAATAAGCATTTCGTTGATTGTATTAAAGTAAGGCATTCCTTTAGCTGCCCAATACGAAACCAAAGCTAATATGTGGGCTGCGCACCAAATATGAATAAGTTTTGGATTGACACTTTTGAGTTTAACACCTACACCATTTAATCGTCCCATCATGACGGATGCTCCATCACTCCCAAACCCACTCAACTGTTTGACACTTAAACCGTTTTCATCAAGCCAGTTAATAATTGAATTATAAACTGTATCAGCCTTTCCATCTACTACTGATATATTAGCACAGAATTCCATCTTCATTTCCCCATTGTTGACTATTTTGCAAAACATAACTAATTTTTTGTTTGTCGCAATGTCAAGACTTTCATCAACCATCAAACCAATGAATGGACTGTTTTTTATTCTGATAAGGGATGTGTCTTTTAAAGCATCTGCTAAATACTTTTGCATTGTAGCAGGTGTCTGATGGCTTGTGTAAATACCTTTTTTGTCCTTAAAAACATTGGCACCATTAGCAATCTGCAAATCAATAAGAGAAAGGAATTTTCTATTTGGCAAAGTTTGCTCTGCTAAATAAGCTGCTGTTCTCATTTGGGCTTCTAAGATTGGTCTCACAGATTTAGTAGCACATTTTTTTGCTGCAGACATATGACTCTGCTGGGCTAAAGTTTTTTTTGCCAAAATATGATCATCAGATTCTAAATGCCTACTGAGAGCAGATCTTTGGTAGTTGAAGCTTCCCTTCACAAAAGCATTACTTTGTAATGACCTACGAGCTCCACTTGCTGCTACACATGTTGTACATCTCATACGTCCCTCATTGTCTAAGCTAAGCCAGTCAAATTCTTTATGCCAGACAGACTGAAATTTCTTTGGGCGCTTAGGAGTGTTTTTGAGCTCATCATTCTTAGAACCTTTTGCTGTTGATCTAGTAGATGTTGAACAGCTAGGCACAGGCGTACCTTGATCGTCACTGATAAATACAGTGGAACTTGGCTCTGATGCTTTTCTTTTGTTTTGAACAGGATCTCTTTTCTCAATATTTTCTCCTGAAGACTGTGTATCATCAGTTTCAACATTGCTCATTTGAACTTCACCCGTGGGATCATGGGCAGGTAAATCTTCTGTCACAACATTTTTTTGATTGGCAGAATCGGGAACATGGTGCTTCTGGCTTTGTTTTCCTGCAATTTTAAGTGTACATCTGTCCAACCTGATAGTGATACTAAATTTATCATAGAAAGAAGTATGATTTCATATGATACCTCTGAATAGAGTCGATAGAATATCTTGGCTAACTAAAATTAAGATGGACAGATAAACAAATAAACAGGCAATGAAGGTTGAAGAAGTGTGAGAGAAATGGGGAAGGGGTGTTATAAGTTTTTGACAAGTAATCCATCCTCTATAGAATTTATCATTATCAAACACAATGCATTGTAGAAAATGAAAAAAAAATCATTGACTTAAAATTGTACCTCTGCAACTTCCTTCAATGGACCTTTCAACAATTTTGTCATCTGATAATAGTTTAAAAAATAATGTGTCAGTACTCTCTACAAGTACATTACAGTTGGTACTAAGTATATTTGACAAAAAGATGAATAGCAGCATAGCCACAAATGAAATGTACAAAACAAATGACACTTTTTTTTCTGATTCTTGAAATTTTAGACTAGTCCAAATTGAAAGGGTTTGCAGTAATAATAAAATTTGGATGCAATTTTAAAAATGAAATGATCCTATGTGGTAGAAAATATTGTTACAAGCAAATTCTTATTTTTCCACAATGTTATCTGAAGTATAATAATATCACAGCAACATAAAATACCGGGTTTGTATAGGAAAGGGTTAATTCCGGTCATAAAATTGCGGCAGCAATGGAAACTCTCTGTCTCTATTTACACTTTCTCTTACTTTTTATCTTTTGTTTGTTTGTTTGAATGAAACATTACTGATTATTTCTGATTTTGGATAGGTTTAACTTAAATGAAACATGACAGCTACCAAATCTGTCAATGCTGAACAATTGTGTGTGTTGACGAGGGTGGTGGGGCTAGAAATTTTTAGGAAACAGAGGAGCAGGCCATACCAGAAAAGGTCGGCTCATTGTAAGCTCAAACTCTGACAATAAAATAGTTTGGGTACAGAAAATATCAAATGGCATTTTTAATGTCCAATACTCACCTTTTGTGAAAAAATGAAATAAGTTTTTTTGTTTCGACATTTTGCAGACAGCAAATTACGTCAAACAGCGTGAAGTATACGGCTACATTATGTCACGCGCAACTGACAATAGAACCCCCGAAAGAAAGTAGTCTTTAAAACAAAGTCCTCCAGCTTATGAATTCTCTTTAGTTTTTTTTGTAAAAAAATGCGTACATTAGTTTCGATTTATTTGAAAATTAGCGGAACTTTGGTCATTTTTTCAAAACAAAAAAGGCGAGGGCATCCTGATCCGCATTATACCCACTTTCAAACAGCTGATTCCCCGCTACACGTAAAAAATAGCAGAGCGCAAAGAGAATCTGGTTCCCGTCCTGTAAAGGGAGGTCACTTCCTCCCGATGCGAATTTGTTCTTCTTTATTTAGAATTACGGAAAAACCGAGCGTAGCGTTTTCTGCTTTATACGTGAATAATTTTAAATGCACATACACGTAATGACCATTTTGTTTCTACGTGCATTGATTTTTCTGTACGTTCATGCACGTTTTTGCGTAAAAATTGTGCGTGAACCGATGTAATTGTACGTGAATTATGTACTGCAATACGTGAATGGGCACCCTGATATCGTAGCGGGTATTGGGTCCGTTCGCCCTAAATATACTTTCGCCCGGCTCTGTTCGCCCCAAAAGTTGGTCCGTTCACCCTATTTTTTTTATGTTCGCCCCCTTTTAAAATGAGTATGATTTTTACTAAATATGCTTTAAATCGCTTCAATGCTTATATTTGTATGGGCCCAAACCACTTATTGTAACCGAGTTAAGCCAATAAAATATTTGTATAAAGTTTTTTTTAACCCTTTTGTTTCAAAATGCTGAATGTGAAGATAATTTACTCAAATGATGTTTGAAATGGGTACCTGTTTGAAATTGCATTTTTCTGTTGTTATTCAAAATAGCAAACGTCCGAATTTTGTGATTATTTACTTGAATCGAACTAACTTCAGTTTCAATCAGCGATTAATTAAAGTTTAAGTTATTAATTAAGTGTTGTTGGAAATCAAACACATTCTTTACGATAGAAGCTATTTGATTTCTTTTTGTGCGCCTGATTTGTTTACCCAGTTAACTTTCCTTCAATATTTATGTTTACCGTTTGTCACTACTTGAAGTGGATTAAAGTTGATGATCATATGTAAAGTCATGCTGTGTATATACCCATATTTTGGATTTTTGTGACAAACTTCATTTATAAATTACCGTAATTTGTCCATATATTCGGACACAATTAAATAATTATTTTTTTTCGTGTCCGAATACATAGATAATTACTCAAGCCAGTGTCCGAATTTATAGATAAATCGTCGTGCGGCCGGTAACAACCATTGCCGATTTTCATGAGTCACTAACTGTTTTGCTCAGACACTGAACTCATTTCAACAGTAAATAAACTTGATTGGTTTTACGCATTACGTTCGTAAATTTATTCATTATTATTATTTTTTTCAGATTGTTTCAAGATACCGGCGAAGATGACGTGAATTTAATGATCATTCACTGAATAAAAACCTTAATAAACGATTTACTTTTCTAAACTGTTGTTTTTCTTCGTTTTAACGATTGATAGAATCCCACATATCACCGTAAGAATACGACAAGATCGTAACTGCAGCATGTTCAGGCAAAATTGTTACGACGTTTCGGTAGTCAAAGTCCGATTTTGAGAGGATGGTAAATTCTTTTCCCGTCATTTATATACTATCATCATCGGTTGAATTGAAAAAAAGGGATATTAATATGGAGAGCTAAACAAAATCTTTGCACTTTAATTGTTCATGTATTAAAGTCACCAAGAGATATGAAGTAATTTGTAGGAATAAAATCACGACATCGGTCAATCACGACAGTTTTTCTCTGATCTGCTTCACATAAATCATTGCGTAATATTGCCCGCAAATTTAAAGAAATGCGGTGGCCTACCTGTGAGAAAAAATCCCTTTTTTTAAATTATATCCGTAATGTTTGAAGAGTATTCAGACAGTCGATTAAACCATGTAAACTTTCGGCATAATGACAAGGGTAAAAATTCGGTCACCAAGAATTCTCACAGGGTTCGCGTCTGACACGTGCCAACTCCGGAAACTCTCCCAAATATAGCTGAACATCTGGCGGCGGCGCCTTTGATCACCTTTCCTCCCTCGTAGTAAAATAAACTGTACCCGAAAACCTTTACTTTATTTTTGTCGAACGAGACTTGTTACGTGTGTTTTATTGAACAGTATTAGATTAAATTTTCGGATTATTAAAAGAAGAGGGGATAAAAAATGGTAATTTATTTAAATCTACCAATATTATATATCGGATGAGAAGTTAATAATTTTGTGATAAATTAACAAGTAAAATTTTCGCATTTTCCGTATTTAGGGAAAACGTCGTAGTTACGACTGATTCTTCTCAAAGCATATCATTGCATTTTTTTCTTCTTGATTTGATACGGCCGATGACAATACCCTCGATGAGCTCCGGATACGCGGAAGTGTATTCAAATCGAAAGTAGGTTCAGGTCAATTTGACTAATTTCATAGGGTCGCGCATGTTAATCTAAGCCATCCTTTCAGAGCAGGCCCTGTCGGGGATAGAAAATTAGGAAATCAGAGAGAGAAACTAAGCGTGACATTTTAATTGCATCACCTTCACGGTTTGTAGCGTAAGCATATCGAGGTGCGTGCCTATTCTCGGTCACTGTTATAAACAATATACACCTGTTGACACTTAACCCAGACAGTTTGGAGATACTGATCGCCAAGATTCCAAATTACCGATAATGGATGCGGTATTTGTTAACCTGATATTTTATGTTAGTAAATTCGGTGTCCGAATTTGTAGATAAATTCAAGACACCATTTGTCCGAAATTAGAGGCACAAAATTAATTATTTCATGAAATAATTAATGGTGTCCAGGGCTCTGCAGAGTGGGCGACTCAGGCGAAAAAGTCGCCTGGTTTCATAAAACTTCGCCTGATTTGCTGATCAAAGCGAAGTCGAAGTCGCCTGGAATTTTCGGGAAGTCGCCTGGATACGATAGGTGATAACCAAATCTGGCCCAGTGGCTATAAAAGTATGGGACAGTGTGCAAATATACAACTGTCGGTCGGAAGCCCTTTGATCGTAAATCAAGCGTGTAACGATACTGTAGTCGCGAGGCCAGCAGATTATCAGAAATAGGGCTATGTTCTGGCAGCTAATAGTCAACATGCTTGCTTCATTCACACCTACACAGATTGGTTTCGGCAATGCTGTGTATACTCTCGGCACTAGAAATCTTTATTTAAAATCCTTTTCCTTCTCAAGTTTTAATTATTTCTGTAAATTAGGTTATCATCAGTCTACGAGATTTGTTGCTTACTTTCACATAATAAGAATAATGGCCGACATTTACGGGCGCCGTGTCATTTACCAGAAGTCAAAATTTGAAATCTTTATGAAAAATAATTCTGCCGAAAATCTACGTAGGGTAAATTTATTTTTCATTAGAATCCTTCAATTTGAGTTATCTGCTTTAATTGTAACAAGTGAAGAAAATAATGGCAAACAATTTAAACGGTGCTACGATCTTTTCCTGAGATTCTTGTTATGATACATTCTATCCAAAAACTAAATTTCACTTACTTGTGTTGGTAATAATTCCTTTAAATAACATGTAATCCTATAAAATGGAGCAAATTATCCTGTGTTAACTTTAAACCTCTGCATGTACAGAGTCTGGTTTTGTGTACTGAGCAGTAGCCCTTACCCTTTACACACTATAACTGACTTAATCACAGAGGACCTTTTTGACCAATTAATGACAATTTTTATCCATTTTTATGTTATCAAGTTAAGTGCACAGACTCTAACTCATTACCACACAATCCCCCATTTTGACATCTTGAAATGTTTTTATGGGAAACTGTGAAAAAGGGAGGAAATGTTTGCAGCAAGCAATTTATCCTTTCCCCACATGTTTCTACCCTCTTTGGCACCTTCTTTCTTATTTAAGCTCACTGTGAAATTTCTTATTTAGCTTCTTTCAATTTGTACCAGTCTGATTTTTTTCTTCTGGTAATGGTTTGATTAAATACACGTTGTTACAATAAAATCTTTTCTCATTTTCTGCTTCAAATAGAAACACTACTCATTTCATTCAGACTGCCTATACACTATTTGCATTTTTTTATTAGTTGACTTTTTTTTTTATCATATATGAATCTATTACGAAATATTAAAAAAAATAAATTCAGAATCAAACTCTTGAATTCTCAAACCTTAAAAAAGAAAAAAAACAAAAGTATTTGTTCACAGGAATAAGATCTTTATTGAGGACTGAAAGTATAAGCAGTATTTCTATGTTTATTGCATGATACATAATATAAAATGCAACTACTTGGTTGTAAAGCTATTTTATTTTCTGATAGAAATGAGGAATACGCGCAAAAACTTAATTTTTGACGCGATCCACTTCTCCCGAAAGTCTCACCACTTCTCCCCATTTTGAAAAACTTCTCCCAATTCTCAGACTAGTGAGAAGTGACTTCTCCCCAAATTCTGGGAGTCTGCAGAGCCCTGGTGTCCGAATTCTTGGAGTGTCCGAATATATGGACAAATTACGGTAATGTGATAACTTCAACTTTGTTCAAAGCGTATTTGGGATTTATTACTTTGAGTTGTCATCTGTAACATCTGAATTTGTTTACCCAGTTAACTTTCCTTCAATATTTATGTTTACCGTTTGTCACTACTTGAAGTGGATTAAAGTTGATGATCATATGTAAAGTCATGCTGTGTATATACCCATATTTTGGATTTTTGTGACAAACTTCATTTATAAATTAATGTGATAACTTCAACTTTGTTCAAAGCGTATTTGGGATTTATTACTTTGAGTTGTCATCTGTAACGTCTGAAATTGTGTCTGAATATGAGTCGAAAGAACTACCTTACATAACCTAAACATCTCTTTAAGGAAAAATAAATGTTTACAAGATTATTTTTTTCTTGGGGCAGCTCATGAAGATAATGAAATTGAGAAAAAGGGCAAACGGACCTGGGGCGATCGGGAATAACGGCGAATGGACCCGGGGCGAATTTGAATTAGGGCTAAAAGTAATTAGGGCGAACATGTTTTAGGTCGAACTGACCCGGATTCATCGTAGCCCTCTGTCTAAAAATCTGTGGGCAAGATAATCCGTTGGCCAGAGATTATCAGAAATCAGACTACAATATCACAGCTGCTACACTACCTACATTATGCAACTTGGTTAAGGCAGCTTGTCATCATTCTTAGTCTTTTCTATCTAAGGTTTGAACTGGTACTAATCCCTTTGTGATGGACAAAAGAAACCGACGCTATAGAAAATCTTCATTTCTTTGTAATCTTTCTAATGAACTAAAATACCTCGGCGACTGTCTTCTATCCATTCTTGGAGATTAGCATAGCCGATCGCTGGCAATCCCAATTTCTCTCCATATTTATCGAGAAAAGAGCAGATCACAGCAAATTCTGGATTTGCAAGACACTTGACTTCGCCTGCGTTCTCCATTTTGTTTTTTATGTTGATGAATACGAAAATAATGGTTATCTTTAATTTATTTGAATGGTTCTGTAAATGACTGAATCATTCGGAATAATGACAAGAATATATCTAATCAACACGAAGCATTATTCTTGAGTCAGAAAATAAAATAAAATACGAAAACTTAAGCTAATAGCTCTGTCTTAACATATTATGTGTCAGACCAGTTCTTTTTGTCTAGTTAATCAAATAGGTGTAAGACCACATAGTATAGATTGTGTCCCGAATGCTGCGTTGGTTTGGGAATGTAACATAAAGTGAACTATATTTAAATTTTGAAGTCATTACATCATCGAGGTTGACTCGTTTTCTTTAAAGACTTAATTAAATAATAATTAAAAATCAGAGAGAAAAAATGAACTTCACGCGTGAAGAAATCACGCCAGAACTTGAGCTTAGCAGTCGGTTCAAATCTCTTTGCCTTCGGCAAAGGCTCTCGTAAGATTTTTTACTTAGCTTTATTCTATCCTGACCTTACTTGTAGAAAATATATTCTAACCGCGTTCATTGTACCTTTAAGTCTGCCGTTCGAAAAGTTCCCGAAGTGCCGCCTTTGCTTTCTTTGCATTTTAAATCACATAGGGTCAAAAAGGCCCAGTGACAAAAAGGCCGAGTGTACAAAAAGACCCAGTGTCAAAAAGGCCCGGGTTGACCATATCTACTAACAAACTAATTGTCTTTCGGATGAGACGTTAAACCGAGGCCCCGTGTGACGATGCTATCCATCGAGCACGTTAAAGAACCAGGCGGGGCTCTCAGTAGTTTCGTCCTGTATCATTGCACTATCCCCCGTAACAACTAACCGTCTTCTTGGGGCGTCGCTCATATGGGCATGTACTACGGTAGCGACGATAAATAAACGGAAATACACACACAATGCCCGGGTCAAAAAAGGCCCAGTCCAAAAAGGCCCACATTCAAAACTGACCAGAAAGGCCCAGTCCAAAAAGGCCCGCATACACATGTAAGAGAATAGAAAGTCAGTCTGATTATACATGTATTTAACTCAACTGTTAGGAGTAATATATATTAAGAAGTATTTTTATTTTATCATATTTTTCTACAACTCATGAGCATGATATTTTATGGACTAGCTCAAATGATCCATCACTCGACAACAATGAATATACTGTACAGCATAGAAAATTATCAGGAATTTGTAACAACACCTTGGTTTCCAGAAACATGCTATGATGATAGATAACCATTGCTGAAAAAAGAGAAACTGCTTTTCAGAAGCAACCATACTTTATCGATATACTTATTATAAATGGTTCCTAATGCCAACCCCTCTCAATACATGTAATAAACATAAATGTGTCATTCTCTAATTGCTCACTGAAAAGTGTTTTATTTTACACTGATCAATTTTAAGTTAGTTTAAAATTTAACAAAAGAAATACATATTTTCATTGTGAAAATAATGTCAAATGTTTAAGATAGGTGAGTGAGCCTTTTTGGTCAAATTTAATAGTGGGCCTTCTGGTCTGAGCCTTTTTGGACCGGGCCTTTCTGACACTGGGCCTTTTTGACCCGACTCGCCTCTCCTCACCTGCCTTATCTTGCCTCATCTCATCACACCAGTCTCACAATACTGGCCACATAACCGCATCGTACCTTAACCCATTTCAAGACAGAAAATTTTATAATGGCCCAAATTGAAAGAAGTTGCAGACAACAACTTGTTCATTCAATTTTTTTCAACTTTCTGAGTAGAAGACATTGTGGAAAATGAAGAAATTGCTTGTAACAAGTAATTTCTTCATTTTCTACACTGTTTTCTAAAACTTTTTTATATTGGGAGCGTCTAAAGGCGTCACTGAATGGGAATGGGTTAACCCGTTCCAATGACAGATCCAGGATTTCCATGAAGGGGTTTAAATTTACTAATTGGCGGGGCTCGTTTTCGACTTACTAGAGTAAATCGTCTTGTAAGCGACCACTCACGGGACGACCAAAAAGTGGCCACTTAGGGGAATGGTCGCTTAGTACACTCATTTACGAAAGATATGAAGGATTGATTCGACTACATACATAAATTATTACAGAATTCTCGCTAAATCCTATGTTTTTCGGACTCAAACAACAGGATTTAGATATGATTTTCAGCTTTTTTAGCAAAATGTTTTCATTTCTTTCGGGCTTTTGCTTTAAAAAATGAGGGGGTTCATTGTCGATTAATAGACTTTGTCGCTAAATTGAAAAAGTAGTGGTGGTTTAAGTAAGATAGACTTTATGGTCATCTTTATATGAACACTTTCCTGGTTTTTGAATTTTAGACTGGTCCAAATTCAAAGAGGATGCAGATGACAATGAAAATTGGATGCAAGTCCAAATAAAACCATCCTATGTGGTAGAAAACACTGTGGGAAAAGGAGAAATTGCTTATTATAAGCAATTTCTCCTTTTTCCACAATGTTTTCTCAAGTATAAAATTACAGTGACGTAAAATCCCGGTTTATCCAGGAAAGGGTTAAATGTCCCAATGAATATGAAATGATTAGGCTACAGGATGTGGGGTCCAAACCCCCTCTAAATCCACCACTTCATTCCCACACAATGACGCTTTATGACGCCATTTAAAAAACACTTGAATTGGGAAAAAATGATAAAATGAAGAAATTCCTTCAATTAACACCATGTTTTCTACAAAAAAAAAGTTAAAAAAATTTCCTAGAACTTCATAAACTTGGAATTTTCGTCTGAAACCCCTTTTCAATCTGGACCAGTCTATAAGTTTGCTGTCTGTTAAAGAAAAAAAAAACAACTGACAATTTGTTAAATGTGACTACAAACTATCTGTACCTCCAAGCAAGATTGCGATACACGCTTCTAATTTAGAGGATCGCTAAAATCGCAGAAAATCCTACACGACTACAGGATCTCAGTATGCGTGAAATACCAGTAATATCACTGTTCAATTGACCGATCCCGATGGTCAACCAAATAACCAGTTGATCAATGAAATTATTCATTTCGACCAGAAATGGGGGTTGAACTTCAACCCGGACAGCCATTTTTGTCAAGTTTTTTTATTGGTTTGGCGGCTTAAACGTTGTAACTACAGCATATTCAAGCTGTAGTTATGACGTTTAGGTCGCCAACCAACTATTCACGTTTCTTGTTGCATGCTGTTTGCCATAAGTTTTTCATAATAAAGCCTTTAAAATCGAAGCGACACCTCCTGTCGGAGTCAGTGGGCGTGGCCAAATGAGTAAGTGGGCGTGGCCAGCGAATGCCGAGGAACATTTTTCAAGGTTAGCCCAAATTAAAAGAAATAGCAGACATTTCAAATTGCATGCACTATATGTGACTGATCAAGCAAAACTTAACTTACCATTCGCTAAATGTACCCCTATAGACTATTTGCACCAACGAACTAGATTGCGGCACACGCTCCTGATTAGAAGGATCGCAAAAATAGCAGAACAACCGACATGGCCGCCAAATCTCAGAATGCGTGTAACAACAACCGACATGGCCACCGGGCCTCAGAATGTGTGTAATTAAAACCGACATGGCCACCGGGCCTCAGAATGCGTGTAATAAAAACCGACATGGCCACCGGGCCTCAGAATGTGTGTAATAAAAACCGACATGGCCACCGGGCCTCAGAATGCGTGTAATAACAACCGACATGGTCGACGGATCTTAGAATGCGTGTAATAACAACCGACATGGTCGACGGATCTTAGAATGCGTGTAATAACAACCGACATGGCCACCGGGCCTCAGAATGCGCGTATTAACAACCGACATGGCCGACGGATCTTAGAATGAGTGTAATACCAAATATATCACTGGTCATTTAGGAAGTATCATTTTTAGGGTAGCTTCGCCCATTTCTATACAATGGAGCTTTTAAACACCCCCCCCCCCAATACGAAAGCTTAAGAAAACATTGCGGAAAATTAAGAAATCGCTTGTTACAAGCACTTCCTTCACTATCCACAATGTTTCTACCCCAAAAGACAAATAGTTTAAAGATTTCACCAACTAAAATTTTTCATCTGCAACTACTTTGAATTTGGACTGGTCTAAAATTATTTTTTTTGTGTGTTGGAACGGGTTAAATGAAAAGAAAAAAAAACAGTTCGTGTGGGAATGGGTAAAATAAAAGGAAATAACAGACATTTTAAATGCACGAGATTTTAACCATATGGGAGTAATCAATCGAAAAGTCTTACTCTAGGAAGTGCGTATGTATTCGGATCTATTTCAGACTAATTGGACTGCGCAGGTTGACCAGGTCGACACTTTTGCTCTTTGACGACTTATTTTCTGAAAACTCTTCTTTACTATACAAGTGCAGATGTGCTGAACCCGTTTTTTATCCTTCCTTTTTCTCAAGTATTTGTTAACCACAGCACAACCGTGTGGCCCTATTCCACCATGCAGTTGGACTAAGTATACGTGATTAAGCCTTGTCATGCTGAATGAAAATCAGTTTCCACGAATGCTTTCATATCAAAGAACTGAAGGGCCAATTGGTTCAATTTTTGACAGACCCTCTTCGATAACAAAAGGGCCCCAAAATCTGTATTCATTTTCGGACAATTGACCAATCGAGACCGCCAATCAAATTTTCAGTCGACCAATGAAATCATTCATTTAGACCAGTTTTGAACTCCGATATTGGCCGCCATTTGTGTAAACCTTTACGTTGGTTTGGCTTATCCAAGCTGTAGTTACAACATTTAAGTCGCCAATCAACTATTCGACTTCTTTTTGCATGCTACTGGCCATAAATTTTGCAAAATAATGCCGTTTAAAACCAAAGCGGGACTTCCTGTCGGAGACGGTGGGCATGGCCTGCTAAGTAAGTGGGCGGGGCCAACGATTGATCAATTCATTATTAGTTTCATCATTACTAATTTGAAAAAGCTTGAAAAAAAGAAAGAAAAAAAAAACTTCCCCAAACAAGAGCCGTCAGAGACGGATTATGCTCCCCGAATATAGCCCTGGCACAAACAAGTATAAAATAAAGGGAAAAAGGGTCCGGACGGACCAAAAAACGATGATGCAGCTATTTGATCGCCTTATTCCAACCATGCTAAATTTTAACGTACGCCCTTGAGATGTGACATTGACCTCGGAGCTTCATCATTTCTAGTTTGAAAAAGCTTGAAAAAAGAAAACAACCAAACTTCCCCCAAAAAGAGCCGCTAGAGACGGATTATGCCCTCCGAATATTGCCCTGGCACAAAAAAGTATAAAATAAAGGGAAAAAGGGTCCGGACGGACCAAAAAACGATGATGCAGCTATTTGATCGCCTTATTCCAACCATGCTAAATTTTAACGTACGCCCTTGAGATGTGACATTGACCTCGGAGCTCTCTGAAAATTTGTTTCAAATGTAACATCCATTCAAGATGGAGAAAAATTATGCACAGTTATTTTGAAATAAATCCATAATTTAGGAGCTAGGCTCCAGACTTAGTTAATTTTAATGTTTGACCTTGAGCTGTGACATTGACCTTGGAGCTATCTGTTTTTTAACTGGCAAATTCACCCATGAAAGAGAATAACTGTGCAACGTTATTTCGAAACCCATCAACAAGAAGCTTTGCTCCGGACAAGCTTATTTTTTTAGGCTTGACCTTGAGCTGTGGTCTTGACCCTTGGACTATCTGATTTTTTTCAAATGACGTATCTACTCATCAAAGAGAGTAATTGTGAAGAGTTAATTTGAAATCACGCACATATGTACTCAAATTGGATGGCTAGTTTTTTTTTAAGGAAGGAGGCTTACTCGGAAAGTAATAATGAATTTGAACCGAATCCCACAGTTATGACCCTTTCAGCGCATTCCAACTTCTCAGTACTTTCAGTCCTTTGATTTTTAAATGACACATCTATTCACGATAGAGAACAATGGTGCCAAGTTGTTATGAAATTATTCCATAATCGAAGGAACTATGCTCTGGACAAGGTCAATTTTAATGCTTGACCTTGAACTACGAGCTTGACCTTGGAGCTATCCAAAGGCCTGGAAAGTTGTGTCGGTGCAATATCATAAAGAATTCACATGTGAAGTTTTATCCAAATTGGTGCAAGGGTTGTGGGGATATCGAAGCGGTCGAACGGAATGGCGGAAGGACGGACGGACGGACAAACGAAGCTGCGGCTATATGCTTGCCCTTCGGGAAGCATAAAAATATTGTAGACGGAACTCTCTTTTTTTATTATTCGCTTGTACACAAAATACAAGTAGTTCCATAACTAAATGGGGGATTTTATTTTTATCTCATAATATATATTATAAGAAATTAAGACAGTATTATTCAGGAAAAACCTAATCATGACTTCACACACTGTGATTTTTTGTTTTGTTTTCTTCGTTTCATACTTCAATGAAAACAACATATTTTCTTCCCATCTCTAACACAATATAAAACATAAATTGTTATCAAGTTTTAAGGACTAATAATTGAGTGAATAACAATATGGAAAAAGAAAATAAATGCTAGTAAAAAGCAAGTTCTTCTTTTTTCACAATGTTTTCCCCAATATAGCGAGTATATGGGGTAGTTTAATATAACTACTGGTTTACCTGGACGAATCAAATTTCATGTTTGAAACTGTAAAGTGTCAATAAACAAACAAACAAAAAAGCAGGCCCTCAAAGACTTGCAACATAGCTGGCAGTGCGCGTCCTCCATAAACATATAGTCTCGGGCATGAGGACTGGTGTTAGTGTTGATCCTGTCAGACCAGCTTGTGCTAAGAAAGCAGTCTGATCCGTTTTTATAATATTTGCTATTATCATAGAGATCATTTTTACGTGTCTCTATATTCAGTGTTAAAACGGTTCAACGAGCAATTGTTTCACCACCCTTTTGTTTTTGGTAATCGATTTAATTGGTTTCTTTTATACTCAATAGTTCCTTTTTGACACACTATACCATTATTCTTCGAGTAAAATGCCTTAATTAGGGACAGTCAAAACTAGCCGACTTGAAAACAATAAAAAATGGATAATACAATAGATTGAATATAAGTAAGAAAAGAGTTTTATTATTACACGTATTTCTACTTCATCATAATTCATTGATATTTTAACCCTTGTTATGCTGAACCCGGAATATTCCTGTTTTTACAGCAGGTATAGGTAAAGATCAGTCTGCACATAAGTGTAGTCTGATCTTTGTCTACACCTTCTGTTTATCCCCTTTAAGTCAGAGTTGTTTAAATAAGATAAATTTTCAAAAAATGTTGACCTTCATTAAGACTTTCCAGTGCTGCCAGTCCTTTGGTTACACCTTCTGTTTATCCCCTTTAGGTCAGAGTTGTTTAAATAAAATAAATTTTCAAAAAATGATGACCGTCATTAAGACTTTCCAGTGCTGCCAGTCCTTTGATTTTAAAACAAAACTTTAAAGGACTTTAATTCCTAGGTAGGAGGTTCTGAAAACTTCTATTTTTTACCTATAATTGATAGAAAATATTGAATCCATTCCCACAGAATGTCTCTTTTTGACGCCAAAAAGAGAAACTTTTCGAAAAACATTGCGAAAAATGAAGAAATTGCTTGTGACAAGTAATTTCTTCATTATCCAGAATGCCTAGAAGACAGAGATTTACAACATGTCATCCACGAAAAATTGCTGTCTACAACTTCTTTGAATTTGGACCAGTCTAAAATTCTGTTGTGAGGTAATAGGCTAACCAAAATGTACCCTGGAGTTTTAGAATTTGAATTCTAAAATAAGAATTAGAATCAGAATTTTTTAGAATCATGAAAAAATACGTGATCCTTGCCCGAATGAATTCAGAAAAGATTAACACTTTCCAGTTCGATTTCTGATTTTTATGTCCCACTATTTTTATACTTGTGACAAGCAATTTCTTCTGTTTTCATCAAAGCAGATTTCTTCGTTTTTAACCAATATTTTCCACCCTATTAAATGATTTTTCCCAGTAAATCGACTTTAAATTGTCATTTGCAAAACTTTTGAGTTTGGACAGGTCTGAAATTTCGCAAGACAGAAAAGAGTTAAATTCGACCTGAAACTGAACAGGAAAGTCAAATAAATAATCTGTTAAAGACTACCGTTTTTCTTTTATTTATTCAATTATTTATAATTTAATTGTTAGTTTCGTCTATCAAAAATGAGCGATCTGATTGGTCGAAAAAATTAATTCATACCTCCACGAATAAAATTTTGAGCACGCAGCAATTTTATATGCTTCCGCACAAAATAGTTCCATACAAAAAGATATCAAAATTTGTAAAGTTGTTGCATTTTTCACTCGATGCTATTAAATTTTAAGAAATGAAGAGAATATTTTTGTTTTCATGGAGGTATGAACCGAAAAACCTAATCACACTCATGTATGAATACAGTGTGATTAGTTTTTTCGGTTCATACCTCCATGAAAACAAAAATATTCTCTTCATCTCTTAAATCTATTTGTTTTTCTACAATTGGCTAGGTGTTGACGGGACTTTAAAAGGTTGGATTGGCACAGTAGTTAGGACATAGAATTGTTAACCCATTATCATACGACGAAATTAGATTGGTCTAATATACTTTGGGAAAAGGAAAAATACTTGCTACAAGCGATATCCCCCGTTTTCCAAAATGATTTCTACCTAATAAGATAATTCTCATTCCCTGTGCCCACTTCGAAATGTTGAGTGCAAATTCTTTAGGGAAAGACATATATTTAAGTAAGAGTATGTCTAAGACGTAAGTCCGTTTATACATTTGTATATCAAAAACTGAATACGCGAAAAATAAACTTTCTCTTTTAGAGGTATGAAGCATTGGAAATCACTCCCAACACATTTAAGACAAATTCCCGATATTAAGCGTTTTAAACAGGAGGACCATGATGGTCCTACATCGCTCCCCTGAGTATTATGGCTAAAGGCTTTATGATATATACAAAATATGAAAGCTATACTCCTTATTGTTTTGGAGAAGAAGATTTTTAAAGATTATCTCCTTTAAACCAAAGTATCTAATTGATTCCAGATTTTTAAAGATTTTCTCCTTTAAACCAAAGTATCTAATTGATTCCAGAATATAGCGCTAAGCTCCAGAGTACGGTAATTCTTTGAGGAATTTTGGTAAATGGGTCAATAGGCATTGATACATGCAGAATATCAATATTCTAGGTCTAACGGTTTATGAGGAGAAGATTTTCAAAGACAGTCTTCTTAATTCCTATGTAAACTCAGGGATTGCACAGAAAAGGGCTATTTTTTTCCATTTGGTTGCCATGGCAACCAACTTTCTTCTTTGATTTAAATTCTTTGAAATAGTTTGACCTAAGGATCATTTCTGTGAAGAATGGTTGAAATTCTATGGTTAGTTTAGGAGGAGAAGATTTTTTTGTAAATTACGAACGGACTGGTCTAAGATTTTATCGTAAGGGAATGGTTTGATTCCAGTTGATATCAGTTTCTACATCTGTGATTTCGTCTCTGAGTTCTTTACCACTCAAAATGAAACAAAATGCCTTTGGGATAACCCAGAATGAAGCATGAATGCCCCTATTCATCTCATATTGTCGTAGATGGCGTCTTAACGTCTATCTGCCATATTGAAAAGGAAATCTAAAATCTGAGATAATTTTGTTGAAAGTTCGCTAAACGCACCAACGCTGGGAAGATACAAGACAAAATGAAATACGTTTTAAAGGGTATATCTTTCCCCGAGATCAAAGTGTGCGTGTTATGCATGCCGAATAAACATTTTTTACTATAGGGTCACCAAATTCGAATATTAACCTATTCTCATAAAAAAAAAAAAAAAAAAAAATCTGTTGATTTTTTTAGCAGTAAACCATTCAACGAAAGTTGATCCTTAGCAAATTTTGAATATTATATAATTCGACCTTTTTTTGCGATATGTGGGTTATTTTAATTCTACGTTTGATTCTTCAGTATGCTGATCCTGTTTTCTGCCTCGTATGGTTACACCAGCTGTAGCAGTGGGCGTGTCTATTGCCGGACTATTTGTACTACTTGTTGTCTTGGTGGTTGTTGGGTTCTGTGTTTATCTCTATAAACATCCCACTGTTGAGATGACCAGGGTCAGGGAAATCAAGAAGGACACATCCAAAATAAGTGAGTATTTACCGATCAGTATCTGGACCCGAGATTATAAATAGGGAATATTACAGCAGTGTCTTTTTCTATCTGTTGTTATCGTGTTCGAGAATCGTGTGTAGGTCTCATCCGATAAAAAAATACCTACACACGACTCGAGAACACTATAACAACAAATCGAAAAACACACTGTTGTAATATTCCTTTTATTATATACCTTTTAGGACATGACATTAAGAAAATTCTCTTAAATTATTAAGAAATAACCAACTTTCAGAAAAAAACCGAACGTCAATACACAAAAAAGTAGTCCGTGTTTAACGGTACTCGACGAGTACGTTTTTTTTTTGGTACGCGCCGAATACGGATTTTTTGTCGAGTTATATTAGATAGCCAGAATTCAATCCATATCTTTTATAGGTATATAAAAACTTTTTTCGTATTCAGTTGATAATTTGCTAACAATTCGGGTAGCGATTACAGATGGGTTTTTTTCTGCCGAGATCTTATGGTATTTGCATGAAAATAAATAGGGAATATTACCACAGTGTCTTTTTCTATGCGTTGTTATCGTGTTCGAGAATCGTGTGTAGGTGTATTTTATTGGATGAGACCGAAGGTCGAATCCAATAAAAATACCTACACACGATTCGAGAACACGATAACAACAAATATAAAAACACACTGTTGTAATATTCCTTTTATTATATACCTTTTAGGAAATGACATTTAAATGGCTAAGAAATAACCAACTTTCCGAAAAACCCGGATTGTCAATACACAAAAAAAAGAAATCAGTGTTTAACGGTACTCGACGAATACGGTTTTTTGCTACACGCCGGATATTGTTTTTTTTCTGTCGAGTTGTATTCGACAGCCAGGTTTTACTCCATATCTTAGCCAGGTTTTACTCCATATCTTTTATAGGTATATAATAAACGACAATATTGGTAGTTTGCTACTTTTTACTCTTAGTATACAATTGGAATTTAAACAACATATTTATTCATATTTACAGTTTGAGTAAATTCTCAATTGAGTACGAAAATGTATAATCTCGGGCCCTGATGGTAAATCATACCACCCTATCGTGACGGTATATAGTCACAATATCAAGGTTCCAAATAAATATATTATATCCCCTGTCGAAATCGTCGATCGCGTTTCTTTTGTCATTGACGAGATGCCTATAAAGATGAAATTGAAATCCATTTGACTAGAATCAAGGTTTTGCGTCATTTCATCGTTAGACATCATTTATCGAATGAAACGATGACTGACATATTTTTCTATGATTGTAAGAACATCCCTGAATTACAGTAAACACATTACCTGTTGAATAACGAAAGTACTGAAAGTACTGAAAGTACTGCAGGCTAGCAAAGCTGGGTTTGTTTAGTAATCTTCTTTGTCAAAGGTTATCATGATAAATAAATGATGTTAAAGTAACCCAGGAGTTAACACATGACAATTCGACAAACTCTTAGACTGATTCAAATTGAAAAAAGTTGTAGGCGACAATTTCAAGATAGTGGAATTGGGAAGAAGACATTGTGGACATTGAAGAAATTGCTTGTTACAAGCAATTTCTTCAATGTTCACAATGTTTTCCAAATCATTTTTTTGAGATGCTTAAAAAGGCGGAATTGAGTGGGAATGGGTTAGATAGCATGCTTTTGAAAGAGTGCACTATAATTTGAATAGAGTAAGTAACATTCTTAAAATACACCAAATCTACTTTTTATGGTGTATGCATTCAAATGATTAGTGATTTAGCCCCCATTTGCAGTTTGCACGCTGAACTTTGAGAACGCCTCAAAGTTATGTTAACTTAAGATATCAAAGCTGACGCTTTAGCTAGCTAAAAAGCGATGTACCATGTACCAAACATCGACACAATGTACACACAGCTCAACGCCGGAATGCATTTAGCTTTCGAGTTATTTAGAACTAGTGTTGATGGACCGTCATCATTGATGAATGTTCAGTCGAGTTTTGTATTGACAGAATTTGAAAATTAAATAAAATAAAACACTGGACTTTCTAGGAAATACTTTAAGAATTGGTAGGATTTTAACTAATTACCAGAGGCAAAAATAGACTGTTCCAAACCAAGAGAAGTTGCATGCGTCTATTCTAAATAGATAGAATTTTAAAAAAGATATCCCTCTTCAAGATCAAAAGGAAAAATGGTAGGAAATTGAAAAATACCTTCTTTTAACCCATTACTAGACGACAACATTTCAGACTGGTCCAAATTCAAAAGATTACAGACGACAATTTAAAGCTTATTGAAATTTAGATTTTTTCAACTCACTGGTTAGAAAAAAACGAGGGAAATGAAGAAGCTGCTTGTAACAAGCAATTTCTTCATTAACCATAATGTTTTCTAAATTAAAATTCCATCAACTAGAAATTGTCACCTGTGACATCTTTGACAATTTTTTTCATCATTATTTACAACTTTGATTTTTCTTACATCAAAAGATAAAAAAAAAGAAGAAAAATAACATTATATCTGCTCTAATGGGTCACACATGCATATATGTATCAAGCTCAAGTAAAAATTGTCAACTGCAACCTCTTTGAATTCAGACCAGTCTAAAATGTTGTCGTCTGGTAATGGGTTAATTGAATTAAGCGTGACAAATCATATCAAACAATAAATAGAACAAAACAGTGAAAATAAAAAAGGTATGCAGATTACAAGAAAAGAAAATAATCAGGGAGCGAAAATGCGATTCATCAACAAAATTATCTTTCAACATTTCGTTGGTTGATGAAATCGTATTAAGTCATGAAAACGTATTTTATTCATTTATCACGCTACTTATTTATATCTATTTATATACTTAATTTTACTCCTTCTTTTTTCTTCCAAAAGGTTTCAAAGTGTATTTTTGAACTTTTTTGTAGAACAGAGAGCTGACTATAAAAGGCGACAAATACAGACCAAAAGTCCAGGAAATTTTGGGAGATTGGTCTGTTGTGTTAGATCACGTGATGATGATGTCATTGAGAACGGAGATGGTCAAGGCGATCCGGAAAATATACACACAAGTGAGTGTGATCGCGTCACTGAGCAGTCTCTTGCACTCCGGCACGAAATGGGTCATAAGTCCACTTTAGGTAGTACACGCTAAAATAAACGCGTGCACGCGTAAATAATAGGCTACAGGTGCATACATAACATTGAGGCGAGCGCGCATAAGTACTGAGCGTTAATGGTATAAAATGTGCGCGTACGTCTATATTTAAAGTGTCCGCGAAATATGACGGTGTTTTCTTTTTACGCGCACGCTAAATTTTTGAAAGTGCACGCGTTAAACAACGCGTGCGTTTTCAAAAATATAAGCGCGCTCGCTAAGATTAAACGGGTTCACTTGTGAGAGTAACGAACGACAACTCTAATACGAGAGTGGCTACTGAGATAATAAAAAGAAAGAAAGAAAATCAAAGGGCATCGACCGACCGAGGAAGCTAACAAGGGAGCATTACTTTTCCCTTTTCTGCTTTCGGTGTGATTTTTGAATGAAGAGTCGTTAGACATTTTCACCTATATTTACCCCCACCCCGATTTTTGACAAAATCAGCTTTAAATTATTCGTCATGGCGTCGATTTCTTTTGAAATATTTGTTTCATGGAAGGTAACCAATGAGGGACATTCCTGGGATATCTCTCTTGAATACTCCCCAGAAATACATTAGTCCCTACCAGTGTTTTACCTTGATTTTATCCTTGGTTTCTTTGCAATGTCTGGTTTTAAGGTCAGCTGTATAATGCAAACTTTGGAACTGGAAATGTTCGTTTCATCTTGAAAATACATTTCTATGTTATTTTTGAACCATAAACTAACACCATCGAGAGATTTGTATTTATAATCAAACTGGAAAAAGAAAATAAAAAATCGCAACTTCCCAATACTTCCCCAAAGGTAATCAAGTGAAAGGACCAATATACAATTTGGTTACAGGACAAAGGGAAGACAACACATGAATGGTCCTCATTCAACAATGTATATCAAATGCTATGTTATAAGTTAAGAGACCACTATCTAATCCTTTATTGTATTAAGAATAACATTCTCACAGCAAAATATAAAATATTAACATAACAAGGAGCATTTTCTGGAGACAACATGATCAGAAGTGCATGATTTGATGGACAAATTCAGGCCAACTGTTACTGTCACTTGAAACGTCGCTCATGCACGCAACTGTAAATGTAGGCAATGGTTCATTGTTTAGTTGATCGCACGGAGTTTGTAGCCACTTTCACAAGTTTTTTAGTCATATCCAGTAGGCTCAGTTAGACTGGTGCCACCGTCGACTTTCACAAAGCCGGCTTTGTTAAAGTCGACAGTGGTACCAGGCTAAGGTTCATTAATTGATCGGGCTAGACTACGTTGACGAATTTAAAAAGTAATGTCCCTTTGTAGTCATGAAATAATACGATATGTTGAAGAGTATATTTTATCAAACAATAGTACGGTATGCGGATGTCAACGCCCATCCGGTCAACTGATTCATAGTAGGTAAAGTTTTCAAGTAAAAAAAGGGTATATTTCATTCGAAATGCATTAAGAGTTATCCCCCTTGTTGGTACAGATTGTTCTTTTGATATTGAACATATATTCGAAGTTTCAAGGGAATGTGTTCAGTAATACCAGAGATATTATAAAATGCCAAAGTTTTCGGGCGACGACAATGCAAACGCCGACGCAGACGCGAATGCAGACGACGACATAGCCATATCAATAACTCGGGTTTTCTTCGAAAACGGCCGCGCCAAAAACTGTCCCCTAAGGCAATTGACCAATCGCGCCTGACAACCAAGGAATCAATTGACCAATCAAATCACCAATTCAGCCCAGAATTAAGCTTTGAACTCCAACAATGGCCGCCATTTTTGTGAAACATTTCTATTGATTTGATGACTAAGAAGTCGTAACTACAGCTTATTCAAGCAGTTATTACGATGTTTTTGTCGCCAATCAAAAGTTCTACCTTTTAATTGCATACGCCTGACAATATTAATGCCGTTAAAATTCAAAGCAGGACTTTCTATAAGAGTCTGTAGGCGTCACCATTAAAGCTAGTGAGCGGGGCCAGTGATTGGTCAATTACGTAGTTTTGAAATTGACGGATCGTCGCTATTAGTCAAAATATCCATCGACCAATCAATACATTCATTCAGACCTGAAGTGACCTTTAAACTCCGTTATCATGCAATGTTAACCAATTACAACACGATGGAATTTTAAAGAAAATGCAGAGGACAATTTTAAGCCAATGAAATCTTTGTCATTTGGGGTAGAAACGTTGTGGATAGTGAAGAAATTGCTTGTGACAAGCAATTTCTTCATTTTCGACAATTTTTCCAAAGCTTTAATATTGAGGGGCGTTTAAAAGCGTTATTGTGCGTGAACGGGTTAAGCATATTTATCGGTTTAGCTATTTAAACGCTGTAACTATAGATTATTTAAGCTGTAGTTACGCCGTTTTAGTTCCCTAACCAATCATTGTATCATGGTTCTGACCATGACTTCTGCAAAATAACGCTGTTTGAAATGTAGGTGAAAAATACTGTGAGAGGTCATTGGGCGGGGTCAGCGATCCGCTAGACAAAGACGATTTTAACCCTTGGCATGCTGTAATAATTTAATTTTTAGTTTTGTCCATCGAATACGAGCGTTCTGGTTGGTCGAAAAAAAATATTCACAACTCCATGAACAAAATTTTGAGCACGCAGCGAATTTGTATGCTCCCGCACAAAATAGTCCAATAAAAAAGATACCAAACTTTGTAAAGTTTTTGCTTTTTCGCTCAATGCTATTAGATTATAAGAAATGAAGAGAATACTTTTTTGTTTTCATGGAGGTATGAGCCGAAAAACTCAATCACACTTACGTATGAATCCGCTTCGCGTATTCATACAGTGTGATTAGTTTTTTCGGTTCCTACCTCCATGAAAACAAAAAATATTCACTTCATCTCTTAAATAAAATCCTCAGCTGAATTTACATTAAAATGAAAGGCCTCAAAGCACTGGGAGCACTAGTAATGGGTCAAGATTTATTTTGAAAATTATTTTTTATAAACAACTCTGAATTGGAGGAGACAGACCGAAAGTGTAGACTAAGATCAGACTGCACTTATGTGCAGGCTGATCTTAGCCTATACCTTCTGCCAAAACCGAAATATTCCGGGTTCAGCATGACAAGGGTTAACCCGTGTCGAAAAAAGATATCACTGGGGAATGACGGAATCGGTGTTGTCATTCAAAATCGGCTCATAGCTGAATTGAATAAGCTGTAGATACGACCTTTTAGTCGCCAAACTAACAAAAAAAGTTAACAAAAATGGCGGTCAACGTCAGATTTCAAACTAATCATGTCTAATTTCTTGTCTACATGAAAGGTTTCATTGATCGACTGGTCATTTCATTGACAGCCACAACTGGTCGATTGATCAGTCTTGTTGGAGGTTGGCGGACTTTGCCAGCTGTCCGACCTGTCAATGAAGTACATGGGTTTAAAATAAGTCTACAAAGGTTTATTTTTTACGGAAAGGTGGTATCGATGTAAACCAAACGATTTTCTTTTGGTCTTCAGCATGCTTGTTCCAGTTAACCAATCGCTGGCCACTCCCACTTACTCCGTAGGCCCCGCCCACTCATTCCGACCGGAAGTTCCGCTTCGAATTTACAAAATTAATGGCCGGTAGACAAAAAAGTAGGGTGGTTGGTTGGAGAAGTAAACGTCGTAACTACAGCTTGAATAAGCTGTTGTAACGACGTTTAAATCGCGACAAAAAAGGAAAAAAACGCTTTCTATAAACAGCAGCCAATGTCTAAACGACTAATTTAACTGGTCGACAAAGAAAATTGGCCAAGGAAACTTTCTAAGAAAAGGAGAAATTGCCTGTAAAAATGAATACTGCCTAATTGTATTAATTCTCAGTAAGAATCACACAGTAAATTATCTTCCGCAACTTCTATCAAAATTTGACCAGTATAATATCTTGATGTGAACTAGAAATCGTTATACGAGTTCTACTTGACCAATCGCTGGTCGCGCCTACCTACTTCTTTAGCTCCGACAGGGAGTCCGGCTTCGATTTTGAACAGATTATATTTTCACAATTCATAGCCAGTAGCATGTAACACAATAATGATGTGGTTGGTTGGTGATCTAAACGTCACGACTTCAGCTTTAATAAGCTGTGATTATGATGTTTTAAGTCTAAAAAAATAGCAAAAAAGGCTGTCAATGTTTGGGTTCAAAGCTAAATTCCAGGCAGAATGAATTATTTGATTAGTCGGTTTATTCCTTGGCTGACAGCCGCTATTGGTCAATTATTTCTGTACGGAGAGATGGTACCTTATGGAAAATACTGCTTTATCTCGCAAATGCTAAAAATTTTAATCTCACAGGAGACATCATTTAATAAATTAGATAGGGCCCGGTTCTCCAAACAGTTCTCTCGGCCGTGTTTATTGTTAGGTTCGCCTGGAGCCCATCGTGACAGATCAATTTCTGATTTTTCCGTCTCCCATAAGAAAGCATTTCCAACTCGCCTAGCCCCTAGCCAAAAACTATTTCCCCGTATTAACATATTTGCATTTAGAAGATGGAGCGCTGTGTTAGTGTAGGGCTCTGCTAGAATCCCACCCCTGTTCTTACAATTTCTGGATGCATCAAGCCATGTTCTTTCCATGTAATCGTAAAATATACACGAGAATAACTGTCTATCCCACCCTTCAGGGCACGTGAAAGATCTCAGCAAATTGTTTGCTATGGCACTAGTTTTCTCCTGATCCGCTTTAAGCGAAGCCAGATTTCCAGACATGAGGTTTAGTTTCTCGCTCAATTCATCTCTTGCGGTTTTTTCCCGGTTAAATCGCTGAAGAAGACCTTCTAACACTTCATGATCTGCTTTCATCTCAGATATTTCCGATGAGAATTTATTTGTTTTAAGTTCCAAATTATGTATTGAATGGTTACTGAGTTCTCGATCACGGTTTGTCTCATTCTGTAATTGACTCAAAATGGCCTCGAAGTTTGCAATTCTGTTTAGAACTTCTTCTATTTGAACTTCGTTGTCATTGACTACTTCCACTAGATATTTAGTCTGATCACGAAGAAATTTCTTTTCTGAACCAAATCCTCGAGCCAATCTCACAGCTTTCTCGTTTACTTCTGTTATTAAATCACTGATTTCTTCATGTCCGCCAATATTCCTGCCTTGTGTTTTCGCAAGTGTACCCTGGCCTATCAGCTTAATGTTTTGTTCCATTTCGTTAAACCGCTGATCCATCTTCAAAATACGAAGAAGTAGATAATCGGTAATATCTGCGTCATTTTCTTTTCCAAAAGCAACTGGTGTCCACGAAGCACAAACCAAGAAAAGAAAAATCAGATTGTAACGCCAAGGCTTCATAGTTTCTGTCTTTTTTTTTTATTCTTTAAGTTTCCAGTGTTATCTTCGTTTACGTCCCTAACACTTGTGGCATATATCTTTCTAAGCCGCCGTCATAGCGCAGTTGGTAGCGCGTCGGACTTTCAATCTCGAGGTCCCGGGTTCGATTCCCGACGGCGGCACTCATCCTTTCCGACTATTTGTCTCTCACCAATGGGTCGATAATCGTAGACCTATGTGGGATAGCAGCTGGAGGCTAGGAAAGGATGTAATGGTAGTACTGGTGTGAGAAATACCAGGATTCCATTGTTAGGTGCTCCAGCCGCCGCGATATAACTGAAAGATTGTTGAAAGCGGCGTAAAACCCCATTCAAACAAACAAAAGCATATATCTTTCTTCAACATCACGTGGTTCTTGATATTGCCAATCATGAAAAAGCGTACAGAGAACGAATGTCTTACTAGGATAGGGAAATAGACACTTGATTGTTGGACCTCTTTTGTTTTTTTAAACACCCTTTCAGTTTTCGTTTGCATCGTTAATGTACTTTCAACTTCTATCGACACAATATTCTATGATGATATGTGCCAATCTTTGAAGTGATTACCATGACCGTATCACTCCTTTACAGCTTGTTGACTTGCTAAGGACTCCGCTTTGCCGCCGTCATAGCGCAGTCGGTAGCGCATCTGACTTCTAATCTTCAATGATGCAATATAATGGGTTCGACCCACGGCGGCGGCACATATTCTTTCCGACATTTGTCTCTCACCAATGGGTGGATAATCCTAAACCAAAGTGGGATAGCAGCTGGAAGCCAGGAAAGGAAGTAGTGGTAGTACTGGTGTGAGAAATACCAGGAAACCATTGTTAGGTGCTCCAGCCGCCGCGATATGACTGAAATATTGTTATAAGTGGCGTAAAACCCCATTCAATCAATCAATCAATTGCCTTTCGACTCCTTAGAATTTACCAATGGTGGGTGTAGATCAAATAACCAGTCGACTAATGAAATCATTCATAAAGACTAGAAACTAGTTTTGAACTCCGACAATGGCCGCCATTTTTGTTAACCTTTTTTGTTGGTATGACGACTTTAACGTCGTAAATACATCTTATTCAAGCTGTAGCTACGAAATTTCGGTCGCCAACCAACTATTCTACTATTCTGTTACATGCTACTAGCCATGAATTTTGCAAAATAGCACATTTTAAAATCGAAGCCGGACATCCTATTGGAGTCAATGTGTGACCAACGTAATAAATGAACGGGGCCAGCGATTGGTCAATATCGTTGGACGGCGACCAGAAGGTCGTAAATACAGCATTGTTGAAGCGGTATTTACATTTTGGCATTTTGACGACATGTTTAAGCTTCTGTTCATGAAAAATCAAAATATCAAAAGCAGTCGTAAAACGGTGCGAAAATCGCACGGGCACTGCATGGCTTTGTTGTTCAGATAGAATAAGCCAATCACATCGGTCAATCAAGGAATCAGCCGACCAATCAAATCATTTATTCTGCCCGGAGCTTAACTTTAAACTCCGACATTTTCGTTTACCATTTTAGTTGGTTTGGCGACTTAAACGTCGTAACTACAGCTTATACAAGCTGTAGTTACGAAGTTTATGCCGCCAACCAACCATTTTACGTTTTTTGTTACATGCTACTTGGCATAAAGTTTGCAAAACAACGCCGTTACAAATGGAAGTAGAACCTCCTGTTGGGGTTAATGGGCTAATTGGCTTGGCCTTTAGAATTAGTAGGCGGGGTCAGCGATTGGTCAATTACAGGCGCCGTATGGCTTACGAAAGTGAAATGCAAACTAACCCCGAAGAAGTGTCGAACAGAAACACTTGTATGTCACAAAATAATTTTCTCTACTTTTCCAGACGTTCCCGTCCGTCACGTGGTCCCCGAGCTACCAGATGACGTCACTCTAGAAGACCCAACCGGTCATGAAGTCACAATCTCCTGGAGTATTTCTGAACAAGTACACGTTGAACGCTTCCAAATCTACAAACGTCTTTCTGAAAAGGGAAGCACGTGGGCGAAAATCAAAACACTGAAAAACTCAACGATAAGATATTACCGTGTCAAAGGTCTTGACTCAGATGTACGTTATGTATTTGGCGTGGCATCTAAAACGTCGACAGGGAAAAGTTCTATCGCTGAATCGGTGCCGATTGTGTTAAAACAGAAACCGGGTAAGTTGGCCATGGGAGAAAGAGAGAAAGACAGAGAGACAGAAATAGACAGAGAGACAGAGAGACAGAGATAAAGAGAGAGAGAGAGATAAAGAGAGATAAAGAGAGAGAGAGAGAGAGAGAGAGAGAGAGAGAGAGAGAGAGAGAGAGAGAGAGAAAGACAGAGAGAGACAGACAGAGAGCGAGAGAGATGGGGAGATTTTTCATATTTCTTTAGCTCCTAGCTTTCAAGACCGATAACATTATTATTGCTGCCGTTTGGGGATCAAATTGCATATTGACCCTTGTCTAACGGCGCGGAATAAAGACTCAGATGAGCATATTCTGCATCCGCAAATCATGGCAAGAGTCTTTATTTTGCATTCTGTGAAGATAGATGCTAGATCAAAGTTGCTTTATACGATCATCAGAAAATCTTAACCACCTGCAATTTTAAACTGGCCCAAATTGAAAGGAGTCGTAGAAAACAATTCAAAGTTCATGAAATTTTAAATTTTATCAGCTTTCTAGGTAGAAAACACTGTATAAAATTATAAAATTGCGTGTTACAAGCAATTCCTTCATTTTACATGTAGGACACCAGTCAGCGATTTGCCATCTATTTTTCGTTCCTAGCCACTTATTTTACAAAACAGTGTAGATTGGTATCTCAAGTTGAATTGCCTAGTCGAAGGTCAGGGAAGATGGAAGGCCTTGAATTGTGGTGACCTTTTCTTTTGTTTGTCAACCTCGGCTAAAAACATTAGACATGTAGTAAAGACTAAAACCAGACTACACACAGCTATAAATCCTGCCGATGCTGGAATACTCCGGGTTCAGCTTCCTTGATTGATTGAATGGGGGTTAACGCCACTTTTAACCGTATTTCAGTATAATCGCGGTGGCTGGAACACCTAACAATGGATTCCTTGTATTTTTCGCACCAGTACTACCACTACATATTTTCCTAGCCTCCAGATGCTATCCCACTTAGGTTTACGATTATCCTATCATTGATGAGGGGGTTCAACTTGAAAACACTGCCTCGATGGCCGAGCGGTTTAGGTGCTTGTCTCGTGATTAAAATACCACGGGTTTGAGGCCAATCGTCATTACAATGTGTTCTTGGGCAAGGCACTTAATTTCCAGCCCAAGTCTTCCCAGCTGAAAAAGTAGGTAGCATGGGAGGACTGGAACCATCTGGGTTAAGCAATTACCACATGACAAATTTTAGACTGGTCCATATTCAAAGATATTGTAGACAACAATTTAAAGTTGATGGAATCTTAAAAAATCGTTGTCTTTTGGGGTAGAAAACGTTGTGAATAATGAAGAAATTGCTTGTAACAAGCAATTTCTTCATTTTCCACAATGTTTTCGAAAGCTTTATTCATAGGTTGTGTCAAAAAGCGTTATTGTGGTGGAATGGGTTAAGAGTATTCAAGAGCTACTCTATAAACTTACAGCGTCCGTCGCATTATCGAATTAAATTAAATAAGTACCAAGGTTTGGGTTTAACCTACTTCCACACAATGACGCTTCTTGACGCCCCATCTGCCATGGTAATGCGTTAATTGATTAATCGCGGCAGCCAATCAAGGAATCGATCGACCAACCAAATCATTCATTTAGACCAGAAACGAGTTTTCAACCAGCCATTGTACCTTTTTGTTACAAGCTGCTGGCAAAACTTTTTTTAAACTAATGCCGTGCAATATCGGAACGTAACTTCCTGTAAGAGTCAAATGGGGGGGGGGCAACGGTGTAAAAGGGCTGTAACAGCGATGGGTCAAGTTAATCCAAAAATATTATGTTACATCTAGGAAAAAGAGATGAACGTTTATTCTCGGGAAATGCCAAATATAGTTCATATGTCGTTTTCCGAAAGTCGTTAAAAATCTAACACTCCACATTATACCAAATCAGCTTCCTGTTTTGGCTCTTTAACCCTTTTTCCCCCAGAAAATGAATTTCCCTCAATGTTTTCTACTTAGAAAGACAATGATGTTTTAAATTACATCAGATTGAAATTTTCATCAATATAGACTGATGAGACCATTACCAGACGACACAATGAAGACTCGTAAAAATTGGCTTCTGCAGACGTCAATTTAAATGTATCCTTACCTGTACAAAAATCGGGGTCTCTGGTAATATGTAAACACATTGTTGGATAAGAAGAAATAATGGCTAAAAGGACTTTCTCTTCCCCCCCCCCCGATTATATTGCTCCCAGTGTCGAAACGTGGCATCTGTCAAAGCGTAGGCTCTCATCTCATTAAATTAATTGACCAGTCGCGGCTTTCAATCAAGAAATAAATTGACCACTCAAATCATTCATCCAGTCCGGAATTGAGCTTTGAAATACATCTTTGGCCGCCATTTGAGTTAAACATAAGTAATAGTTTGACGACTAAAACGTTGTAACTACAGCTTATTCAAGCTGTAGTTACAATGATAAAATCGCCAACTAACCATTCCCCTTATTTTGTTACGTGCTACTAGTTATGAATTTTGCAGAAAAGCGCCGTTTAAAATCGAAGCGGAGATTCCTGTCGCAAGCAATCGGCAGAGCAAAGGGAGTAAGTGGGCAGGACCAGTTGTTCAATTCTTTTCTCGTTTTTATACACCCGAAGGGCTGTATTATGTTATAGTTGTAACCTGTAGTTACGACGTTAGGTCGCCAACCAACCATTTTACCTCTTTGTTTTATGCCGATGACAATAATTTTGCAAAATTACGCCTTGAAATATCTTAACGGACCTTCCTGTAAGAGTCAATGAGCTGACCCAATGGTGCCGACCGGCGATGGGTCAATTAAATCCTAAAAAATTATGTTACAGTAGGCGAAAGAGATGAACGTTAATTCTCGGAAAACGCCAAATATAGTACACATGTCGTTTTTCGAAAGTCGAGAAAAAGTAACACTCCACATTTTACCAAATGAACCTCCTGTTTTGGCTCCTTAGCTCTTTTCCTTGCTATATTACCTAAGAACAAAACATCGCAGAAAATGAAGAAAGCACTTCTTTCTTTTCCCTCAATGTTTTCTACTTGGAAAGACAAAGAATTATTTTAAATTCCACCAGCTTGAATTTTTTTTAAAATATAGACTATTGAAACTATTAAATAAATTGACTAGTCGCGGCTTTCAATCAAGAAACAAATCGACCAATCAAATCATTCATTCAACCCGTAATTGAGCTTTGAAATTAAACATTGGCCGCCATTATAGAGTGAAACAAAAGAGATAGTTTGACGACTAAAATGTTATAAATACAGCTTATTCAAGCTGTATTTACGATGATATACTCGCCAACTAACCATTTCACTTATTTTGTTACGTGCTACTGAAATTTGCAAAAAAGCGCCGTTTAAAATCGAAGCGGAACTTCCTGTCGCAAGCAATCGGCAGAGCAAAGGGAGTAAGTGGGCTGGGCCAGTGGTTGGTCAATTCCTTTCTCGTTTTTATACGCCCGAAGGGTTGTACTATGTTATGGCCCCGCTCGTCCGCCCGTCCGTCTGTCTGTCTGTCCGTAAGCTATTCTTGTGTTAGCAACTAATCCTACAGTATCAATAGGAATGAACTGAAACTTGCCACAATGATTCTCTATGATGCCAAGTTGTGCATAAGTCCTTTGAAATTCAAACCACTTCAGTCGTTCTTGAATTATCTACCCTTGAATTGAAAAAAAAAATCACTGTGTTACAATTGTGCAAAACTCCTCTTTCAGTATCAATGGAACAAACTGACACTTGCTACAATGTAATTCTATGATGTCTAGTTGTGCATAAGACCTTTGAAATTAAAATCACTCTAGTCGACCTATAATCATCTGCCCTTAAATTTAAAACAACAACAGCAGCAACAACAACAAACAAACAAACAAAAAAGAAAAACAAACTATATTACATGTATGCGCAACTACAGTATGAATGGGAACAATCTAAAACTTACTGCAATGTATCTATATGACGTCTTGTTGTGCATAAGACCTCTGATATTTGAATCACTCTAGCCCTCCTTGAATTGTCTACCTTGAATTGAAAAAAAATCACCATATTTCTTATGTGCCCAACCCCTCCGACAGTTTTAATCTATATGAGCTGTAACTTTGTATAATGAATCTGCCTAGTCTCTCTTGTGGTGCATTAAAACTATGAAATTAAGATAACTCCATTTCGTCATCAATTATCTGCCCTTGAATTGACAAATTATCTATTTTCTCGTTCAAGCAACTTTTCAAATGCTTATTACTTGTGCCTAGTGTTGATTGGAAATGACTGAAATTACTACAAAGATTTTCCATAATGTGTACTTGTGCTTTAGATCTTTAACATTTTGTATTTCAGGTGATTAATGAATTCTCTTCCTTTTGTTTAGGAAATTGTTTAACCCATTCCAACTCAATCCCTCCTTTTTACGCCCCTCAAGAAAAAAGCTTTGGAAAACATTGTGGAAAATGAAGAAATTGCTTGTATCAAGCAATTTCTTCATTTTCCACAATGTTTTCTATCCAAAAAGATGAAAAAAATTAAAATTCCATCAACTTGAAATTGTCGTCTGCAGTTGCTTTCAATTTGGACCAGTCTAAAATTTTGCCGTGTGGGAATGGGTTAATATTATCAAGTTTTTTTATGCAATGTGACCCATAGTGCTGTTAATACAAACAGTGTTTCACATTGAAGAATCTTAGTGATGAAATAGTGCATAGGTCAAACACAACCCGCATTGCAACAAATGTTATATTTAAAGGTAGGATTATCATTCTAGATACAAAATATATTCCAAAGGTGAAAGTTGCAACCCTGCACAGCCTGCACAAGTTGCGCAGTCTCACTAGGTTGAAACTTTTGATACTTTTCAGATTTTTTCTCTTGCAAGACCAGTCACAATTGTATTCATTTGGGTACTGCTATTTTGTTGATATCAAGTTTAATCTTATATATCAAGGTCAGTTTTCAAGGTCATGCTTATCAATAATAATAAAGATAAAATTATGGTAAAGTATTTTATTCCACTGACAAGCCCCTTCGGGCGTATATGCCCCGCTCTGCGAAGCTCTTGTTGAGAAATCTAATGGATGGCAATATTGGGACAGAGGTACAACTACTTGGTACTGGCCATTTTATCCTTTTTCTACGACATTTTCTAGCCGCTGATAGGAATACTTGTTTTAATCAGACCTCACTCTCCTTCATTTTTAAATTATACACCCCACAAAGGTATGTAAACCCTCGATGTGAGTTCAATTTCTAAATTGTGCTTGTCTCCCTTGGGACAGCTTGTGCGACACTGGCATTAAGGCAAAGACGTCGGTTTCAAAATTTATTTATTTAAGAGATGAAGAGAATATTTTTTTTTGTTGTTTTCATGGAGGTATGAACCGAAAAAACTAAACACACTGTTTGAATACGCGAAGCGTCGATTTAATAGCATCGAGCGAAAAAACAAAAGCTTTACAAAGTTTGATACCTTTTTGTATGGGACTATTTTGTGCGGAAGCATACAAAATTGCTGCGTGCTCAAAATTTTGTTCATGGATTTATGAATATTTTTTTTCGACCAATCAGAACGCTCTATTTTGATAGACGAACCTAAAAATTAAATTATATCGTATACATTGTTAAATGATGTTACCAAGATATTTATATGCGTTTCTTATAATATTTTATAAACAAATTGACAGCAAATTGCCTTTGAATCCAGGGTGCTTATTTCATATCATAACCACGTAAATGTCGTGCGCCGAAAATTAGAGAGAGGAAGGACACGAGAGCTCGGAATAGTTCACAAACGTCGACGGGCGACCAAAACATAGTAACTACAGCTTGAATAAGTTGTAGTTACGATGTCTTGATCTGCCAAAGACGATATATGATATATTTAATAAAATTGTTAGAATAGAACTTATTTCGACGCACATTCCCGCAGTGTGCAACGACCGGTCGCGACTGTCAATCAAAGAATTTATTCAATCAAATGAAGTCTATAGACCGGAATACTTAGAACTCCAATATTTGCCGCCACTAATGGTTTGGCGTCTAAAACCGTAGTACCTACCCTTTATTCGTGTTGTTAGGACGTTAAGGCCGCGAACTTACCATTTTACTATATCTTTTACATCTTGCAAATCAATACCGTTTAATATCGAAGTGAAAAAAGCCGTTTAATATCGAAAAGAAATTTCCTGTCCGAGTCAGTTCGATTTTTCACAACGTTATTTTGCAAAATTTATGGCCAGTGGTATGTAACAGTAAAAGTAAAATGGTTAGTTGGTGACCTAAACGTCGTAACTAGAGCTTGGATAAGCTGTAGTTACGACGTTTTAGTCGCCAAACCAACAAAAAAGGATAACAAAATTGTGGCCTATGTCGGAATTGAAAGCTCAGGTCCGGGCTGAATAAATGATTTGATTGGTCGGGTGATTCCTTGATCTACAGCCGCGATTGGTCCTTTGGCACTTCAGCCTCATGGCTTATTCGAGCCTTTAGTTTCCACGTTCAGGTTTCCGAACAACGATTTCCTTTTTAGCTAGCAAAGCGTCAGCTTAGATAGCTTTAGTTAACAGACAAATTTTTGGGTCTTCTCAGAGTTCAACGAGTGCAAACTACCGCTTCAGGCTTAACCACTAAATCTATTGAATGCCTATTCCATAAAAAGTAGTTCTTATTTCAGGATTATTGCAAACTCTGTCACTACTTTTTATGGCCACATGAATTATAGACAACTCCCTTTGAAGCATATCGAGAAAACAGCTTTGGAAAACATTGTGGACAACGAAGAAATTGCTTGTGAACAAGCAATTTCTTCATTGTCAACATTGTTTTCTGTCCTACAAGGTAAAGGTTTTCTAAATTCATCATACATGATAACCTTTGACAAAAATGATTACATAATAAAATCCTGCTTTGCTAGCTTACAGTACTTCCAGTACTTTGATTTGTTATACGTTCCCGACCGTATGATTTACCAACTCACATCGTCTGATACCTCAGTCGAACCGCCCTGCTTACAGAGACGTACGGGTGACGTCATTAATGAATCTTACCTTCTATTGCCACAGTGCTACCTGGTCCACCTTCCGAACTGACAGCCTGGCAGAAATCCGACACGACCTTAACCTTGAGTTGGAAACCACCGAAATTCGACGGACACCTCCGAATCATTAGATATCATATCACACTGAGGAACCAAAATATGGAGTGGGAACCAGTGGCCTGTGTCCAGGCTTTTGACAGGTAAGAAATTTCTTTGCTGGTCATACAAGTAGGGAACCGCCCATTTACCCATTTTGAACAAATATTTGAAAAACAGATCGGTGATGCAAAGGTCAATCCATGTTTGTATTTCAAAGATTTAATTATGGTATCGGAAAATGAACGTCCCTTTTTCAGAAAATCTTTTTTTTCTGAAAAGCGTACAGAATCGATCCCGCCCAGTCTGCGGGGCTGATACCTTTCGCACCATAGGGAATTTTTATAGCAAGGTGGGTAACAGTTTACTCGCGAGGACGCATTCACAAAAACGAAGGTTTCTTTGTGATTCGTGCTCAGTATCGACAGATAGCGGTTTCAATAAAACAACAACAAAAAAACCCCGATAGATCAATCAAATCAAATTAGGCCGGGAGTAAACTAAGAACTCCGACATTGATATTCTGTATTTTCGTAGTTTTGAGCCTTTACCGTCGTAACTAAAGCTTATTCAGACTGTAGCCACGATGTTCATGTAGCCAAACAAACGATTTTATTCTTTTGTTTCGGCTGTCAATCATATAATAAGTCGACCAATCAAATCAATCATTTAGACTGGAAATGAACTTTGAAATCCAACATTGGCTGCCATTTATATGAAGCATTTTCATTTGTTTGGCGACTGAACTGTCTTAACGAAGCTTAATCAAGTTGTAGCTACAACGGTTAGGTCGCTTATCAACCATTTAACTGTTTTGTTACATTTTACTGACCGTCAATTATGCAAATTTATGCCATTTTATATACAAGTAGAATTTCCTGTTGAATTCAGTGAATGTGGACAGCGGAGTGTGTGGTAGGGACCAGTGATCTTTAGATTGACCAATCGCTGGGCCCGCCCACTTATTCCGTTTGCTCTGCCCATAGACTTAAAGAGGAAGTTATCCTTCGATTTTTAACTACGTCACTTTGCTAAATTCATAGCCAGTAGCATGAGACAGCAAATGAAATCGTTGCTTGTCGACTCAAACGTCGTAGCAACAGCTTGAATAAGCTGTAGTCACGATAATTAGGTTGCCAAACCAACAAAAAAATTCAAGTAAATGGCGGCAAATGTTGGAGTTCAAAGCTCAATTCCGGAAAAATTAATTCTTCGACTGGTTCCTTGATTGTCATTCGCGATTCGACGGTTGTCCATCTCTATTTCAGATTTATGGATTATCGAGTAACAGGCCTTGTACAGAGAAGTTGCTACAGGTTTCGTGTAAGCGCTGAGAACGATGTAGGTATTGGTCTACCCGTAGAAACTAAGGACGTTCTGTTGAACACTGGCCCAAGTAAGTAAACAAGGTGTTTAATCCATAACCAGACGAAAATATTCTACAACTGTCCAAGTTCTAAGGAATTGCAGACGACAAGTTTCAGTGCATGAAATATTTTTCAAGTCGTTCTCTTATTTGGTAGAAAACGATTAGGAAAATCAAGAAATTGCTTGTCATGATTTAAAAAAAAAATCTTTGTCGTATTGTGAAGAAAATGTTGCGAAAAATGAAGAAATTGCTTGTCATAAGCAATTTCTTCATTTTTCATAATGTTTTTCAAAGCTATTTTCTCGAGAGGTCGTAGAAAGGTAAGATTGTCCGGGCATGGGTTAAACCGAGACTCGGTATTATATTTTCCATTTCCTAGCTGTTACACGATAACCCGATATTTTTTCCGTCAATGGAAAAATGCGGGGAAGAAAAAAATAACTACTTATCCTAATACGGTGACGGCAATAAAATCTTGTATATCATTCAAAAGGTTAGCTAATGAAATAAAATTTCGCATTTATCCCGTGGAAAATGTAACACATCATACAAAAAATGTTAATCCGTGAAAACACATTTAGAAATAGAAATCGGATTCAGAAGAGCTGGTTTGGGAAGGAAAGATGGCCCCTCTAAAATAAACACATACATTTAGTAAGGTAGAACGACGATTATAGAATTGCACAATCTTTTTTAAAAAAGAGAAACGAATCAAATAATTATTTTAGACCGGAAGTGAACTTTGAACTCCGATTGCATTGACTGAGTTTTGTGAAACCAAATTATCAGGTCTCTATCTTGATTTTTTCAGGCGTAATAATATCACCCTCAGGCGTTAAACATTGAGTTACTCTCCACATTTTGACGTGGATGAATACGATAATTGGCGAGAAAAATCACAGTATAGTGGTAAAAGGATACGATTTAAGATTTTTTTTCTTCTAAATTTGTTTTCTCAGCCTGCTTTTTGAAAATTTAAACTGGCCCAAACTAAAAGCAGTTGCAGAAGACAATGGAAATTGGAAGCAATCTGAAATGAAACAATCCTATCGTCTAGAAAATATTGTGGGAAAAGGAGAAAATGCTTGTTACAAGCAATTTCTCCTTTTTCCACAATGTTTTTTCAAGTATAAAATTACAGCGACGTTAAATCCCGGGTTTGTACGAGGATTAATTTGAACGACATGAAGAATTGACGGATCGCGCAGGCCACGCCAATTGACCTCCGACAAGACAATACGACTAATACCAACTATAATACCAACGTTTGTTTCTAAAATATGTAACACGGGACATGAAACAAACAGCAAATCGTTTGGTTGACAACATTGATGTCGTAACTACAGTTTGAATAAGTCCCCAAACCATCGAAAAAATCCACCGCATAAATGTCGGAGTTTACCATTAATTCCTTGTCATTATCCCCGATAGGATTGGTCAATCGATATTTTGATTGACATTAAGGATCTTTCAACTGTTGTTCTCTATTAAACTACATGTATTGACATATCGACTATGTCTAAACTCATATGTATATTCAGTGATGAATCCTCTTTATTGCAAACCTGATAATTGCAAGTCGATGCTTTATTGCAACTGACTTCGTGCACAAATATTAGATTCAAAGAACAAACAGCTCCTTTTAGTAACAATTTCAAGTTAATTGCAACAAAAGTGTTGATATATTGATGTTACTATTAACAGGATTGTACTGTCTATATATAGAGAGAGAGGCTAATCGTTTGTTTCCGTGTAAGATCGATTTATATTTCATTGGGTGAACAACAAAAGCTTTATTTTCACGAGTGGCGAAGCCACGAGTGAAAATATAGCTTCTGTTATTCACGAAATGAAATATCAATCGATCTTAAACGAAAAACAAACGATTGTTCTATTTCTTTAATGCAAAAATTAGACAAAATGCGAAAATTTTATGACAAATTTTCTTAAAGCGCGTCATTTGGCACGTGACTGCTATGCAACACTTATGATGACGTCACTTACTTGGCTCTGCTTATAATAGATAACGTCAGATAGGGTGAAATGAAAGAAAGCGGGGCAAAAGTTTTTGATACTTTCACTGGATAGGCGGTGAGTTTATCAAATGATAATCTACCGTTATTCTCGATAATCCACCGGAAAGCATTAAAGAAATATATACATATATATATACTATTGAGGAATAAATTTCTTCAATGCTCTCATTTCCATGGGTCAGCGCGAAATACTTGTAACTGCCTATATATTTATAGACAGTTACAACTGTTTCGCGCTGACCAATCGATTTGTGCCAAGCTTCCTGTGTTCGGTCAATCAGACAAAATATCTTGTATTCGAAAATATGATTATTAGAAACAATATTATAGAGGAGAAACTTGTCTGTTTAGATCCTTACCAAGTTAACGGAATCCTGGTTACGCCGACTGTGCTCTGACAGAGAATTTTACTTTGAAATTTAACAGCGTTGTTTAGCAATATTTGAGGTCATAACGTGTACCAAAAAGTAAAATGCGTGGTAAGCGACCTCCGTCGAAATTACAAAATGGGTAAACTGTAGATAGGAAGTTTAAGTTGTCAAACCAATAAACTTCTTTCACATAAATGTTGTAGTTCAAAGTTCATTTCCGGTCAAAATGTACGATTTGATTGGTCGCTTTATTGGTCCGTCCATTGTTAGTGTTTCTTTAGCTTAATAGTTTTATTATTCGTGTTCACATTTTCTCGTTCGTTTCAGTGCCACCTGACAAGCCTAAAGGACCATTAAGATACGCTGACATTACCCATAATTCCGTGGTGGTGTTCTGGCAGGAACCGGAACAAGATGGCGGGCATCCCATATCCGGTTATGCTATCGAAGTTCTTGAAGCCAGTCAAGAAAAATGGCGGAAGGTGGGAGTCGTACCGAAAAGGAAAACAAGCTTCTGGGTTAGCAAACTTTCTGAGGGGAGTGGATATCTTGCCAGAGTCGTCGCCATTAATAACGTAGGAAATAGTCAGCCATTGATGGGGACGAAATTCAAAACGAAGTTTTGGGAAATTCCTTTGAGTGAGTAAACATCCGTAAATATCGTATCTTTTTCGAAAATCGCGTATATTATTACATTGTTAACCCTTGTCTTGCTGAACCGGGTTAATTCCTGTTTCAGCAAAGGATATAAACAAAGATCAGCCTGCACATGCGTGCAGTCTGATCTTTGTCTACACCTCCTGTTTGTCTCTTTTAAACCAGAATTTGTCATACAATAAATTTTGTAGACATTTAGTCTCAATTAGTGCATCCAGTGCTCTCAGCCCTTTGAATTTCATGTAATTCTGTAGAGGGATTTATTCAGTACGAAAAAGGTTAGTTAAAAGACAGACAAACAATCAACTGGCAGGTCAAGGACAACGTCTCTTATCTCCGACAGGTGAAAGGTTCTAGTCTCAAGAGGACAACATGGTTTAACATACACCTCGGGCTCAATATGGCGGCCCTGGACTGACGGAAACATTTTGATTGGTCGATTCGACCAGTTTTTCGGCACGAACCGTCCAATTTTAGAACCCTTGTTGATAGGTTACACTGATTAATGAATAAACACGAAATAGGCAGCTGTATTGATCTGATATATTCCTTTAGATCCAAGCTGCATTGGAGAATTTGGATAGTTTGATGCCGAAGGTCGAAATATCAAATGCTCCCATACACCTAGGATCTACTACAGGGTTTGGATCAATACTACATCATAGTATACCAGCCTATATCAAGAAAAAGACCAGGCGAATAGAAAATAAATTTTGTTGAGAATTTCGTTTGAAAATCTACCTTGTCTACATGTTTTTCGTTTCAGATAACCCATTATGACACACAAAAATATAGACTGGTACAAATCGGAAGAAGATGCAGACGTCAAATTTTAGTTGATAAGTTTAATTCTTTGGCCTAAGGGGTTGAAAACATTCTGGATAATGAAGAAATTGTCTGTTACAAGCAATTTCTAAATTTCCACAATGTTTTCTAAAGCTTTTATTCTTGTGGGGCGTAAAAAGGAGGGATTGTGATGGAATGTGATAAAATTCTCATTGAGGCGCCATTTCAGAATGAAGTTTCATTAAGCGACAAGTATCAAAACTCCCTTACTTATATATTTACTTTAGAAAATCTGTAGCTAAATAACAAATTTGTATTTTCAGATCAAAGATCAGTTTCCCGGATGTACAATTTGTCGAGGAGGCCCAGTAGGGGGTCGTCTGGTACCAATCGGTCTGTCGGGGATAGCGAACGAGCTGCACCAACGGGACGGGCCGCAGTTAAACGATCTCGCAGTGGTAAACAGAAAAACATGTCCAAGTCTGGCGAGTTTGATATGGAAGATGGATTCACTGGCGAAAGTAGAGACTTGGACGATTCTAGAAATAACGACTTTAATTTTGAAAAAGAATCGGGTTTTTCGGAATTCGGAGATAGTGAAGGCCGGTTTCAGGATATTGATGATAATCATACGGGAGGTTCGAACAGATATTCACATTCCAGACATCCGGGTGATAACACTAATACCGTGGATGTTGGCGTGACAACACACCGTGCTGGTTACCGGACTGTGGATACCGGGGTTGTCACGGAACCAGGCCGAACAAACACGACCGACACGGATGGTGTATCTACCGAAGTCTCCAGTGTGAGCAATCACGCCAGATATAGCTATCTAAGAAACACTGTTCATAAAAATGTTGTGCCCTCTAATATATCGTACGGGTTCAGATAATGTCCGTTTGATGTTTTGAATTTTTGGCTCTTTATTTGTTCATATCAAATATAGAAAGCTAATTCACCAATCAAATAACAAGTCGACAATTGAAAGTATTCATTGAGATCGGACATGAGTTTTGATCCCCAACATTGACCACCATTTTCGTTTACCTTTTTTGATGACTTGTAATACAAAAGTAGAATAGTAGGTTGGCTACCTTAACGTCGTAACTATAGCTTGGCTAAGCTGGAAATACGACATTTAAGTCGCCAAACCAACAAAAAATGTTAACAGAAACGGCGGCTAATGTTGGAGATCAAAACTCATTTCCGGTCTCAATGAACGATTTCATTTGTCAACTGGTTATTTGATTGACAGTCGAGATTTGCCAGATCTACCAGGGGAGTTCTTCTATTGGTTCTAGCAAGCCTCACTACCTGTCGATCACTTCTTCATCAAGCAGCCAGTTGCCTTCCGCTACGATGTTGATCTATGGTGCATCTTGAAGAAAATCTCTTTAGTAACTTTGACGCTCCTGACTGGCATACTCCCGATATTTCTGCAATTTTTCATTTTTTGGTCTGTTGACACCAACAGCCATGCTTGCAGACGACAGTTTTGTTTAACTTTATTCAAAAGAATCCAAAAGACAAAATCTAGAAAAAAAAAAAAAAAAAAAAAGAGTAATTTTAGAAGGGAAATAACTAGCCCTTTACATCGTCTATTTTACTGAACAGTTTGTTCCCTTTGAAAGCAGCTATTGTATTGACATTATTAGGACGAATCGCTGTAGAAATTTAACCCTTGTCATGCTTTATAAAATCCCTTAAAGAATCGCATTAAAATCAAAGGACTGAGAGCACTGGAAGTACTTGTTCAATAATCAATATTTAATTTGAAAATCAATTTCATAACTTCTCTGGCAGGAAAAGTACAAACAAGAGGTGAAGACCAAGATCAGATTGCACTTATGTGCAGGTTGATCTTTGTCTATACCTCCTGCCCAAACTGGAATATTCCGGGTTCAGCATGACAAGGGTTAAGGCAGCTATCTAAAGTTGAGTTTGGTGAACTTTAAGAGGAGCAAAAAAAAATGACAAAAATTTGTTTGAAAAATGTCATTGCGCTGATTGATTCGCTGCATTACCATAAAATGTTCGCCATTGAACTTGTGTTTGTTTCCATGTTTCTGTTGGATTTATGCTAGTTGTTTCATTTTGGCCGCATTGGGACGTTATGAATGATATCCGCGTTTACAGCCATGTACAGAGCAACAGATAGAGGGCGTAATTCATATTTTAGATTTAAATATTTCACCAATACTGCCGTAAACCCTATGTTGTAGGTACTCATTTGAATCGTCTCATCGAGACGATTCAAATGAGTACCCACAACATAGGGTTTCTACGAGAAATAAGGATTTTAGAATCCCTCTTATCTAGACCTCTGCATATAGCTATGTCAATGTGCCACAATTTCTTAATTGTCTATTTGGTGGATTATCGGGATTATTAGGTAGATAATAAAAACTAGTTAAACAATACAAGGCTGCTGTACAGGTATCAAATTCCGTATTTTACTTAAGAGATGAAGAGATTTTTTGTTGCTATTTTCATGGAGTTATGAAACGCAAAACGCGAAGTGAATTCATACATAATTTGCGCATTCATACATAAGTGTGATTAGTTTTTTCGTTTCATGCCTCCATGAAAATAATCTCTTCAATTCTTATTAGTTAATGACATCAAGCAAAAAAAGGCAAATATTTCACAAGTTTTGATACATTTTTAATGGAGCTATTTTGGGCCCAAGCATACAAAATTGCTGCCTGCTCAAAATTTTGGTCATGGAAGTATGAATATTTTTCGGCTAATCAGAACACTAATTTCTGATATATGCACTAAAATTTAAATAATTCAATTTGAATTCACAAATCTAGTAGTATGCATAGAATATCATAAACAACTAAGAGATGAAGAGAATATTTTTTGTTTTCATGGAGGTATGAACCGAATAAACTAACCACACTGTATGAATACGCGGAGCGTGATTGGGTTTTTCGGTTCATACCTCCATGAAAACAAAATACTCTCATCATTTCTTATATTTTAATAGCATCGAGCGAAAAAAAAAAAAGCTTTACAAATTTTGACACCTTTTGGTATGGGACTTTTTTGTGCGGAAGCATACAAAATCGCTGCTTGCTCAAAATTTGTTCATTGTGTTATGAATATATTTTTCGACCAATCAGAAAACCCGTTTTTGACAGACGAAACTAAAAATTAAATTATATTAACCTAAGTTCAACATCTAAACTGAACTGTCCGACGACACAACGACAGGATTTTTAGTAAAACTTGTATTAAGCTACCACTCACTGGTTGGCCAAAATGAGGTCGTTTAAGAGAATGATCATTCAATACACTTTTTTTGTGACATATATGAGGGGCTGATTCAGCCGCGTACATAAATAATTGTGGGACTCTCTCTCAATCCTTTGTTGATGGAACTCATAATAATCGTCTCAATGAGACGATTTTAATGAGATCCACCAAAATAGGGTTTATTCTCTAACCATTTTATTAGCAATAATGTTAAGGAATGAAGATCATTTGTTTTATAAAAGGGAAATATGATGACGGTCGCTTAACAGAGGGGGTCGAATGAGCAAGATTATCTGTATGTCAATTGTCAATTCTGCCTTTCCCTAATACTCTTATAGCATTCAACAAAGCGCTAAGCTATATTTGTTTTGTATCTAGCCCAGGCATAACATTAGCAGTAGAAATTGACGTATCGAATGCCACGCCAACTGACTCGACGAGGAAGGTCTCCTTGGATATAAAACAGCGTTATTTTACAAAACTTATGGCCAGTAACTAGTAACAAAAAGTTAAATGGTTGGCTGATGGTTTGAACGTCATAACTATAGCTATTTAACCTGTAGTTACGACGTTTAAGTCTCCAAACCAACAAAAATGCCTAACATAAATGTTTGCCAATGTTGGTGTACAAAGTTCATTTACGGTCTAAATGAATGATTTGGCTGGTACGTTGAGCCTTTGTTTGACAGTCGCATTCTAATAATTTTTCAATTTCTGCTGAATATTCCTGCCAGTTCTTTAGGAAGTTCATTCCTCAGTCAGATTTCTTGGTCCAAAGTGCCCTGATCAATTCCCTGACAATCTCTCCTTTTTACGCCCCGCAAGAAAAAAGCTTTGGAAAACTTTGTGGACAAAGAAGAAATTTCTTGATTCAGTCTTGTTTGAGGAACCAATCTATTAAAAAAAAAACAATCGATTTTTCATTAAGCCATTACCAGACGGCAAAACTTTAGACTGTTCCAAATTGAAAGTAGTTGCAGACAACAAGTTAATGAAATTTTATATTTTTCAACATCTGTGAATCAAACATGGTGGAAATGGAGAAAATAGTTGTTACAAGCAATTTCCTCATTTACACCATTGTTTTCCCAATCATATTCTTTAGGGGCGTCCAAAATCGTCATTGTGTGGGAATGGGTTAAGGGGCTGATGTCTAAACTCTTTAAATCTATTAAAAAGTAGATGTCTTTGCTCTAACAATATTTGAAATTATAGCCTTTATTGTTGGAAGTGGTTAAAATCGTCTAAATTAGACGATTCTAGTGAATTTGAACAGTAAATACGATGGAAGTACTTACACTGTGTGTATATTGCGGTGAATCAAAAAGTATACTAAGCTCTCATTCCCTAAAGCGACCACTTTTTTGTTAGACCTTTAACCTATGTCGAGCAGCACAAAGTATATTCCTATTTGATAGTAGGTATAGACAAAGATCACCTACTCATATGTCTAGATCACATGTTTGTCCCCTTTAAGCCAAAGATATTTATAGAAATTAATTTTCAAAAGAAATATTGCTTCACAATCAAGCAACCCAACCCTTTCAGCACTTTGATTTTGGTGCAATTCTGAGACAGCTATTTATTCAGCATGGCAAGGATTAAGTATAGTCGCACAATACAAGTTTAACTTAAATTTCAATTCGATTGACATAATCACTCTCAAACACTCAAGCCTAACAAAACGTTTCTTACGTTCATGAAATGCTATACCGCTTTTCACAGTTTTACAAAGAGGCGATTGTCAATGTTTTGTCAATCTTTATGGACGCTTTGTCAATTTGACTTGAAAGAAGTTTTGTAAGTCTGAGCGTTTATTCCAACACAGCAAAATTTTAGACTGGTCCAAATTGAAAGAAGCTGCAGATGATAATTTCAAGTTGATATAATCTGAATTTTTTTTCATCTTCTTGGATAGAAAACATCGTGGATAATGAAGAAATTGCTTGATACAAGCAATTTCTTCATTTTCCACAATGTTTTCCAAGGCTTTTTTTCTTGGGATGCGTAAAAAGGAGGTATTGAGTGGGAATGGGTTAAACTGAATGGAGGAGTTGCGAATGGAATGTTTGCTCAATTGCATTCACTGATAACAATCTAAAAGACTTTCTTAACCCTTTCTAGTTCAATCCCTGGTTTTTACGCCTCGAATTTATAATTATGAAAACATTGTATAAAAGGAAGAAATTGCTCGGAACAAGCAACATCTTCTTTTTCCACAAAATTTTTCTACCTAATTGAATGGTTATTTTTCAAATTAAATACTCTATGGATATTCGTCTGCAAAACTTTTGAATTTGGGCAGCTCTAAAATTTTGCAAAGCAAGAAAGGGTTAGTAGTAGCTTGGTGTATAACTTATAAAGCATTTTAACCCATTTCCACACGGTGACGCTCTTTGCCGCCCCAAGAAAAAAGGGATAAAAACATTATGGAAAATGAAAAAAATAGTTGTAACAAGCAATTTTTTCATTATACACACTGTTTGACATCTTTGAAAAAATAAAAAAGATTTAAATTTAGTCATCTAAAATATATAGTCGTCTGCAACATCTTTGAATTTGGACCTGTCTAAACTTTTGGCGAGTGGCAATGGTTTAATGGGTACTCGGATGAATTACGATCCTTTAGTATGATATAAGTCTGGCTTCCTTTCTCACACTGAAACTTATTTTTTAAGAATGCACAGATTCGATCCCGGCGGCGGCACATATTCTTTCCGACATTTTTTTCACACCAATAGGTGGATAATCGTAAACCTATGCGGGATAGCAGCTGGAGGCTATGAAAGGATGTAATGGTAGTATTGCTGCTGGAATCCATTGTTAGGTGCTCTAGCCGCCGCGATATGACCGAAAAAAAAAATGAAAACGTCGTTAAAACCCATTCAAACAACAGAACAAGCATTCATTGCACGCGAACAAAATCTTACCCGACAGTCGGATATTTACTGAACTGGTACGGATATTCCCGGTAAAATGACGTCGCATAGAGAATAACGTTATTGGGATTTTCAAAAAGATTAATTTTAGACAAGTATCGTAGCTTCTTTTAAAGTTAAAATGTGTTGGTATATAACAAATAGAATACTATCATGTTGCAGTGATACAAAACCCTTGTATTGGATTCTCGACGCGAGAAAAAAAAAAGATATTTCACCCGACATTCGGTCACGTGACATATCCAAATTTTCCTACACGGAATCCAATGTCACGTTTAATGCCACAGCCATGAAATGTATTTCGAAAAAAATCAAAGTACTGAAAGTACTGTAAGCTAGCAAAGCATAGTTTTGTTAGGTGATCTTGTTTGCTAAAGTTATCATGGTAAATAAACGAGGTTAAAGTAGCCCAGGATTTAACCCATTACAGCACAAATTGAAAGAAGTTGCAGACGACAATTTCAAGTTGGTTGAATTTAGAAAATCTTTCATTTGTTGCGTAGAAAACATTGTGGTCATTGAAGAAATTGCTTGTTACAAGCAATTTCTTCATAGTCCACAATGCTTTCTATTTCTGAGATACTGAAAATGCGGAATTGAGTGGGAATGGGTTAAGTAGCATGCTTTTATAAGAGTTCTCTACAATTGAATAGAGTTTGCAATATTCCTGTAATACATAAGAACGACCTTTTAAAGCGAAAGAATTCTGACCTTCCTAGATTCAGAAAATCTGCCAAAGGAAAGGATTTTCGATCCTGGTGAGGCTGCACAGCTTGCGCTGTCTGACCAAAGTCGATGCCTTTCGCATTTTCCAGTAGGACAGTATTTACCAAACCATTGGGTATATTGATCTGATTGGTCGATGTTTACTTTTATTAACGGCCGCGATTATAAGGAAAGTATTATATTTCGGTTAATAAAAATGGGAATTTTTCAAATCTAAGTTAGAGGGGGTAAAGCCATGATTACGTGTAATTAAATATATTTTAACAAGTCAGTACCCTAGTATAACTTTAATATCTGGTTTCAATTTGAATATTTAAGTTACATTAAAATGAAAAAAAAAAAAAAAAAAAAAAAACGAATGACAAATCAGATCGTTCATTATGACCGGAAGTAAACGTTGAATTCCAAACAAATATCTCACGAATTCTGGTTCAATCGTAAACGTCGTAATTACAGCTTTTTCAAGCTGCAGTTACGACGTTTAGGTATTCAACTTACAACAATACCTTTCTTTTATATTCTACATAATTTACAAATAAGTGTATCTTATTACCTGGTCACTAAGCCCTTTCCTGTACAATACCTGGTTTTTACGTCCTGTGATTTATAACTGAGAAAACATTGTAGAAAAAGAAGAAATTGCTTGTAACAAGCAATTTCTTCTTTTTCCACAATGTTTTCTACCCTACTGAATAGTTTGTTGTTGTTGTTTTTAATTAAATCCATTTAATTTTTCGTTTGCAAGACCTTTGAATCCGGACAGGTCCGAGGAAAGGATTTAATTGCCGTGTCGGAGTTATGTGGAGTTAGGTGGTCTGTCAAACGACGGATCGCTGTCAATCAGCGAATCAATCGACCAATCAAATCATTCATTTAGACCGGAAGTGAACGTTGAACTCCAACATTGGCCGGGGTTTATATGGAGACGTTTTGTTGTTTTTTTCCACTTAAGCGTCGTAACTACGTCTTGTTCGAGCTTTAGTTTCGTCGTTTAAGTCGCAAACTAACCCTTTTACTTTTCTGTTATTTAAGAGATGAAGAGATTTTTTTTTAATATTTGATTATTTTCATTTTTTCGTTTTTATGGTGGTATGAACCCAATTAACTAATCACAATATATTCATATATTATATTGATTAGGTTTTTCGGTTCATACCTTCATGAAAACAAAGCATATTTTCTCCAAATCTTATAACTTAATGACACCGAGCGAAAAAAACAAAAGCTTTACACATTTTGACACTTTTTATATGCACCTATTTCGTGCGCGCGTGTATGTGTGTGTGTGACAGTTACAGAGCGAGAGAGAGAGAGAGAGAGAGAGAAAGGGAGAGAGAGAGAAAGAAAGAGAGAGGAATAGAAATAAAGAGAAAGGGAGAGAGAGGACGAGAAATAAAGAGATAGAAAGAGAGAGAGGGAGATATATATAGAAATAGATAGATAGATAGATAGATAGATAGATAGATAGATAGATAGATAGAAAGATAGATAGATAGATAGATAGATAGATAGATAGATAGATAGATAGATAGATAGATAGATAGATAGATAGATAGATAGATAGATAGATAGATAGATAGATAGATAGATAGATAGATAGATAGATAGATAGATAGATAGATAGATAGATAGATAGATAGATAGAAAGATAGATAGATAGATAGATAGAGAGAGAGAGAAAGATAGATAGAGAGAGAGAGAGAGAAAGATAGACAGAGAGAGAAGGGGAGAAAGGGTATAAAACTATATCAAACAGGACGGGAATGTTGAATGAAAAAGAGATAATTTCTTGCTGCAAACAATTTCTATTATTCTATTATTTTTTCGGGTTTCGGGATTGGTTACGAGTGTAAAATGATTATTTGTGTGGGTGAATACAAAATGTTTGGAGGTTGGAATGTTTGGAAGGCAGATTTCATTGACAGGGGTTTACCATAGGTTAACCCGTGGGTTTATCCTATAGTCTTTAGAATATATTTTCCCCTTCCCTCTCTATTGTGGAGAAGAATCGATCCGAAAAATACAATTTTTGACCCGACACTAGAAAATGAGAAAGGTATCGATCTTGGCTATACTGTATACATTTTCTAATTTTAGTTTAGCCCTACCAAATTCAAGCGTTTTGATTGGCAGAAATTTTCTTCTCATACTTCCATCAACAAAATTTTAATCATGCAACTTTTTTATCCTTGGGGACAAAGTAGGTCAATAAAATTCTCTCAAATTTACAGTTCATTTAAGAGATGAAGAGAATATTTTTTGTTTTCATGGAGGTATGAACCGAAAAAACTAATCACACTGTATGAATACGCGAAGCGGATTCATACATTGTGTGATTAGGTTTGTCGGTTCATACCTCCATGAAAACAAAAAATATTCTTTTCATTTCTTATAATTCAATAGTATCGAGCGAAAAAAGCAAAAAACCTACATCTTTTGATACCTTTTTGTATGGGACTATTTTGTGTGGAAGCATTCAAAATGGTTTCGTACTCAAAATTTTGTTCATTGAGGTATGAATTAAATTTTTCGACCAATCAGAACGCTTGTTTTTGATAGACGAAACTAACAATTAAATTATACAGTCAATACAACTTCACCAAAAAATTAGTAAAATATATGTTTTGTTATGCATAATGGCATTAAATTATGACGTTTAGGTCGCCGTTTGACCATTTTTGAGGGGGGGGGATACATGCTGCTTGTCATAGATTTTGCAAAATAACACTGTTTACAATCGAAGCATGACTTCCTGTCGACGTCGGTGGGCGTGGCCAAAAGAGTAAGTGGCCGGGGCCAGCGATTGGTCAATTGTCTGATCTTTGTCAATCCCAACGAATCTCCAACATGTCAGATGCACTGATATTTGTTTGCAACATATCGAGGAATAAGAGCAAAACATAGCATGGGTCTATACATTGTATAGACCCATACTATGTGTTTGCTATAACCTTTGTATAGACCCATACTATGTTTTTGCTCTAACCCCTCGATATCTTGTCTGAAACGACAAATAAGAAATGAATCGATTGTTGAGGACCTAAACGTCTTAACTATAGCCTTTAACGGACACCAAACAAGCACAAATGATTGGCATAAATGAAGGAGGCCAACAAACAGTGAAAGATTTGATTGGTTAATCGATTTTGATTGACAAGGCCGAACCGTCATATGCAATAGGTTCCTGTAACATAACATTCCTGTTCCGGGCTCGAGATTTAAAAACATTTTTCGTATTCAATTGAGAATTTACTCAAACTTTAAATTAGAATTAGTATCTTTTTTCTTAATTTCAATTTTGTATTGGGAGTATTAAGTAAAAAACTGCAAATATTCCCATTTTTCACTCAATTAACATAGGAGATATGCAGAAGTACATCTTTAATCCTTAATCGAAGTTTGAGTGAATTCTCAACTGAGAAAAAAGTTTTATAATCTCGGACTCTCCTCTTTAGAAGGTAACATGTTGGCGGGAAAGTCCATTTTATTCCTCAGAAAACCTATTAAGACGGTTCTTATGAGTCCATATTGTGTTTAGAGTGTGAGCTTTACTTTTGTATAAAAATCCTCTTTTGTCATTGCAGAAAAGCGACCATTTTTTTCAAGCGACAATTTTCTGGCTGTGGATTAGGCTAATCTCCTTCCTAACTAAATAGTGTCATTATTCTTATACAAGGTGCATATTAAACAAGCATGGCACTCGAATTAATTCCGCCTCAGTAACGCCAATAACGTAATGTAATGCTTTATTTCAATACCGTCTCATTTCCGTCTAATCATTACATTAGAAAGAGAGATAAGATTGACGTGTAACGTCAGAGATTAAAAATGAGACGATTCTAATGAGTTCCACCAACAAAGGATTAGGTGAGAATAATACAATAATTTATATATGCAGTCGAACCTATCCCTTATATATGTCACTAAAAAGTGTATTAAGCGACCATTGTCTTAATTGGCCAAATTTTTGTCGTCCCTTGATTGGTCGCTTAATAAAAGTTTAACTGTACCTAGAACTCCGTTGAACAAATACTCGAAAAACAACAACAACAACATAAAAAAATCACAACAAAAGTCAATTAGATGGATGGATGGAATGGGGTTTAACGTCACTGTTAACTGTATTTCAGTCATATCGCCGCAGCCGGAGCACCTAACAATGGATTCCTGGTATTTCTAACACCAGTATACACTACATCCTTTCCTAGCCTCCAGCTGCTATCCCACTTAGGTTTACGATTATTCACCCATTGGCGAGAGACAAATATCGGAAAGGATATGTGCCGCCACCGGGAATCGGACCAATGACATCCCGTAGTTGAAGATTGGGAGGTCAAGAAGAAATAGTTTTTCGAGAATGGTTACAAAATAAGATAAATTGACCATTTTTGGAATCAGAAAATCTACCTAGAGCAAAACTCTGTACAGTCCGGGTCGATAATCTTTTGCACTTACCAGAAGGTTGTTTGTCACCCGACGGGTCACTTATGTTATATGAAATTCCGAGAAGTTCCATTTCAACTCGATGGTTAACTTACCCTTTGGACCGCGGCCGTATCGCAGTGGTAGCGCGCATGAGACCTAACCATGGGATCCCGGGTTCGATCCGGGGCGGCAAATACCCTTTCCGACATTTATCTTCCACCAATGGGTGGATAATCGTAAACCAATGCGGGATGGGAAGCTAGAGGCTTGGAATGGATAGTATGGTAGGGCTTTAAATTTCAATTCATGGTGAATTTAGGAGGCTAAATGCAAATAAAAAACATTAACCCATTACAACACGACAAAATTTTGGACTCTTCAACATTTAAAGTAGTTGCAGACGACAATTTGAAGTTGATGAAATCTTTAAAATCTTTGTCTTTTGGGACAGAAAACATTGTAGATTATGAAGAAATTGCTTGTTTCAAGCAATTTCTTCATTTTCCACGATGTTTTCCAAAGCTTTCAGATTGAAGGGCGTTTAAAATCGCCATTGTGTTGGAATGGGTTAATATAAACTATTGGAAAAGCTGATGCTTTTTCTTTGTCAAATTTGTCAAAAATCATGAAACCCTGTTAGACAACCTCTTTCATAATACGGCCTATGGCCCGGGAGTGAAATAAACCCGTTGAATAGTTTTGATATTACACGGGTGATATTACACTAGTGTAATAACTATGCAAATAATTTAATTTTTAGAATTGTCTATCAAAAACGAACCTAATTAAATATTGTATGAATCCGCTTCGCGTATTCATACAGTGGGGTTAGGTTTTTCGGTTCATACCTCCATGAAAACAAAAAACACTCTCTTCATCTCTTTAATGAATTCGAAGCATGTGGTAAAATATTATTGTTACTGTCAAACGACGTCATAATGAACATAATTACGTCATTTTATAAACAGTTAAGTATGTTTCGCGGAAAATATTATTAAATGAATTCCATTAAATTCGATTTAATTATTGCAAACAATAAGGTTAAATCATAAAAAGAATTTCAAATTCGTGTTCATAAAACCCCATTTTTTTCAAATTCGTCATCAAAAACTGACTGATATTTTGATAGAGCCTTTTTTTTTATCTTTTTAAAGATATCATGTTTAACCCATTCCCTCTCAATCCCTCCAATTTACCCCCTGAAGTAAAAAAAGCTTAGGAAAACATAGTGGAAAATGAAGAAATTGCTTTTATCAAGCAATTTCTTCATTATCCACAATGTTTTCTTTCAAATAAAAAGATGAAAATAAAAAATAAATAAAAAAAATTAATAAAATAAAGAATAAAAAAAAAAAAAAAAAATTCCACTAACTGGAAGTTGTCGTCTGCAGCTTCTTTCAATTTGGACCAGTCTAAAATTTTGCCGTATGGTAATGGGTTGATGAATACGGTATGCCACTTATTCAATATATCATCGTTGTCGTTCTAAAACGTCGTAACTACAGCTTGAACCAAGCTGTAGTTACGACGTTTTAGAACGACACCGACGATATTTTATTCAGAAAGAAAGAAATTGTGTCACTTGATACCTTCCTTCGAGGAAGTTAAATTTTAAGTGTTACGTCCGTATTATGGGGACAAAGTTTAGGGAAGAACATAAACAATTAGATTTACGCTCATTACAAGCGAACATAATACGGCAATCAGATTAGAATTTCATCGTCTATTTCCTTCGTTTCTATGAACCCAAAACCGACTAAACTTCCTTTCAAATAAAAGGACCAAGAAAACGGCTAAAATATGATCGCTGAAGAAAATGGTCGCTTAAAACAGAGAAATCGATAAATTTGTGACATCTAAATCGAAGGCAGTGGGACCTCTCTTGGGATCCGAAAAAACAAATAAATGGAAATTAGATTGGATACATCAGAGGTCAATTAGGGATGGTAGTAAAATATGAATTTTTATTTGGGTAGAAGGTTCATTTAACAATCAGGTTATCTACAAGCATCGAAATTGTGCGACCCCGGTCAGTCTGCGCATTCCGCGCAGGCTGACCAGGTTCGAAACTTTTCGCACCACTTAAAAAGTCTATGTTCGCTTGACGGGTAAGTTATATTACAAAAACGATTTCATTTAGAAAAAATAAATCATCAAAGGACAATGATTACTAAATCCATGTCATTAGTAACTATGAGAACCACCTCATTGTGGCAATTTATGGATCCTCCCCCCTCCCCCCCACCATAAAAAAACCCCAAAAAACTAACTATTAACCATTCAAAATAATCCCCTAGACTGTAGGTTAACTGGGAGATCCACACAAATCTTAAACGTGTTTGATGGTTTGGCGACTTAAACGCCGTAACTATAGCATATTCAAGGTGTAGTTGCGACGTTTAGGTCGCCAACCAACAACTTCATTTTACAAATTGAAGTCGAGCTGCCATATCTAAGTGTAGTGACAAACGATCCAATGATTCTAATGTGTGTATTTACAACAGAGGGGTTTGACTGCCTCGAAGGCCGTTTGGTATAGGTGCTTGACTCGTGATCTGAAGGTCACGGGTGCGAGTCTCACTGTCACGGGGATGTGCTCACGGGCAAGACATAGCCAGCCCAAGTCTACCCAGCTGTAAAAAGTGGGTAGCAGTGGAGTTAGCCACTGCCTCTCTTTCATGGACGTGAAAACATCTGGTTTGTTACACTGAGAGACTCTATATGCTCAACCGATTCCCACATAATGACGTTTTCAAACGCCCCTCAATATGAAAGCATTGGAAAACATTGTGTAAAATGAAGAAATTGCTACAAGCAATTTCTTTATCATCCACAATGTTTTCTACCCCAATAGATACAGATTTTTAAAAAAAAATCATCTACTTAAAATTGTCGTCTGAAACTTCTTTGATTTTGGACTGGTCTACAATGTTGTCGTCAGGGAATGGGTTAAAGCCTTTGTCGCAGTCGAACTAAAATAAGTATAAACTACCAAAGGGGTTTCGAGGAGATTGAAAGATAAAGGGAATTGTTTTGTTTGAATGGGGTTTTACGCCGCTCTCAACAATCTTTCAGTTATATCGCGGCGGCCGGAGCACCTAACAATGGAATCCTGGTATTTCTCACACCAGTACTACCATTACATCCTTTCCTAGCCTCCAGCTGCTATCCCACATAGGTCTACGATTATCGACCCATTGGTGAGAGACAAATAGTCGGAAAGGATGAGTGCCGCCGTCGGGGATCGAACCCGGGACCTCTTGATTGACAGTCCGACGCGCTACCAACTGCGCTATGACGGCGGCTTAAAGGGAATTGTAGACAAGCGCAAAATATTTTAAGGTTGACGAAGGGTCATTTTGTCATGGTTGTTTACTATAAACGTGCGCTTATTTGACTTGATGTCAGCCCGATTAGCTCAGCTGGTAGAGCACTTGGCTTTAAAGGTTCGAGTCCTAGTGGGCCGACCAAACTAAAAAGCCAATTATTTCTCGGATGTTAACCCTTTCCCACACAAATAAAATAAGACTAATCCAAATTGAATGCAGTTGCAGACGACAAATTCAAGTTGATGTTTTTTTTTTTGTTTTTTTTTTTTATCTTTTGGGGTAGGAAACACTGATGATAATGAAGAAAGTGCTTGTTACAAGGGGGCAGAGTCGATATTATGTAACAATAGTTTAATTTCAAATGAAAAAGAACAGTCAAGTTGTCTTAATTGTACCATTTTTTCTATCCCGTTTTTTTCATTTGTTTGTCATTTTTTAGGCAATTTTGATATTTTAATCTCATAATTCTTCGAATTTGTAAGCGAATGATATCAGATAGTGCAGTTTTCTACATTAAATCAGATAACAGGCCTTCTTCGGTCGATCAAAGTCGCCTTTAATTATAAGATAGCTTGATTCATGCGATATAAAGTTTAATTAACCAATCGCGGCTGTAACTCAAAGAATCAATCGACCAATCGAATCCCGGATCTGACTTTTCAACTCCGACATTTGCCGCCATATTGATTAACCGTTTTTGTTTGACGGCGACTTAAACGTCGTAACTACAGCTTATTCAAGCTGTAGTTACGACGTTCATGTCGCCAACCAACCATTTTGCTTTTTTTGCAAAATAACGCCGTTAAAAATCGAAGCAGAACTTCCAGTCGGAGATACTGGTCGGGGCCTAAGGAGTCAGTGGGCGGGGCCAGCGATTGGTCAATTGAAGGAAATTGACGGATCACTTGCCACGCCAACTATTCTCCTAAAGGAGGGTCCACTAAGATAACAAAATCGTTGGGATTTTAAAGTGGGATTTTTTTTTTTTTATTTTTGCAAATTCTCTTGTCAGTTGCCTATAAAGAAGCAATGATAGTTGGTTGGCGACCTGAACGTCGTAACTACAGCTTGAATAAGCTGTAGTTACGACGTTTAAGTCGTCAGACCAACAAAATATTTAAAACAAATGCATCCCAATATCGGAGTTCAAAGTTCACTTCTGTTCCGAGTGAATGATTTGATTGGTCGAAAGATCCATCGATCGACAATTCGCGATCAGTAAATTTAAAAAAAAAAAAACGTTCTGAATAACGAAGGTGTGAGTCACACTTCGGTATTCCCACGGGTCTAAAAATAGAACACGGTATTTCCACCTATCGTGGGTTTTCAACCAGGAAAATCCTTTTAAATATATCCCTACTCTGATAATCAGTTATTCAATGAGCTCGCGTCGAGTTTATCTAGTTGTAATAAAACTATTCACTGTAACAAAACATAAATACATCGGGTATAATTCATATGGGCTTCATGCATTGAAATTGTATTGTAACGAATTAACGAACTGGATAATATGGCGGCATTTAACACCGATCATGGGGCTATGCTAAGCAAACCTGGTTGTGAGAAAAGCGTCACGTGCACAGATGATAGAATCTCTGAGGATTCGTTTAAGTTTATTGACGGAATCTCAGATAGAGATACTATTGATAGCAGTAGTGAAAGTGGTTGTAGCGGGTGCTCTAGTTACAATAAAAGTGACTCTGAATCCGTCGATGGTGATGAATCAAGAGTGTTGAACAAAGCTAGGACTAACTCCTCCGCGAAAAATGCAAAAAATAAGCGTAAACGAAAAAGAAGAAACAGGGGACGAAAAATTTCAACTGAAATACCTACGGACGTTGAAGAATCTATTTCAAAGTTATCAAAATCTAGTCCAGGATTTTATGAGAATTCAGTAAATGGTGGTCCATCTGGGAGAATCAAAACAGTTCCCCACCAGTCGTCATCTGAGAGCAGTGGCTTCTGTGTTGAATTGATCCAAAGACAACATTCAGAAGTTTTGAAATCACCATATGATAAAGATGGAGAACGCATCATAGATCCAGATGGAGTTCCGCTGGACATAAAAGAGAAAACTTCGGATACTGTTGACAATATAGAGGATGAGTGCTCTGACAATATTCTTAACAATGTGAACGGTATAAAAGTTGATACCACTGAAGAACTTCCTAAAATCTTGGACAATCTTGTTAATGAACACACTTACAACGTGGGCAATATAGTTGATGAACATAAAGAATCTGATTGTGCTGATGAGACTGTAGACACTGAAACATCCAGTAGTTCTGATGATGAAACCAAACTGGTAAGGCCTACCGTTTTACTAATGTCTCAACCCTTTCTTCTCTCTCTCTCTCTCTCTCTCTCTCTCTCTCTCTCTCTCTCTCTCTCTCTCTCTCTCTCTCTCTCTCTCGTTCTCTCTCTCTCTCTCCTCTCTCCATTCTCTCTCTCTCCTCTCTCAATTCTCTCTCTCGCCCTCTCGCCCTTTCTCTCCCCTCTCTCTCTGTCTCATCTTTCTCTCTCTATCCCTCTCCCTTCCTTCCCTTTCCATTCCTTCGCTCTCCCCCCTTCTCTTTCACTCTCTGCCTTTCTACCCATTTATCTTTTTCTCTATGAAACCTCTCTATTTCTATTATCCATTGTTAAGTCCATCAATAAAATGTAAAGGCAAACTTTGTCGAAAAGGATAACTTCTCCTTTACACACAACTATATTACCCTGAATGCTAATATCTCTTCATTTTGAACTTTATTTGAAATATCTCTCTCTCTTTCTGTCTCTCTCTCTGTCTCTCTCTCTCTGTCTCTCTCTCTCTCTCTCTGTCTCTCTCTCTCTCTCTCTCTCTCTCTGTTTATCTCTCTGTCTATCTATACATCCATCCATCTACCTTATCTAATCCAATCTATCTATCGCTCTGTTTTGCCAAATCTAAAATGTGTTGTCTAGGAATGGCTTATTATGACTTTTCCTGTAAACAAGAAATCTGTCAGGGTTTCGCTGGATAAAGCTGTATTTACGACATTTTGCCTACCCAACGACGATATCCCGTTGCCTTAAGCACTTCAAACTAGATTTTTATTTCCGTCACGGTAACTCAAGATAGGCTGTTCTTTGCTCCTAGGGCGGTTTCCGTGGATGTATTTTTTTAGTGATATGCAAATTAAGAAACCTCCAGAGAGACACATGACTATTAGGATTCAATATAGACAAAGTCGATACCAATACGGAGGCCCGGTGGTCCAGTGGTAAAACGTAGGGCTACCAATCCTAAGGTCCGTGCTTCGAATCCCGAACGCGGTAAGAACTTTCAGGGGTACTTGCTGTCTCAACTGGTAAGAAACCCAGAGGAAGCTTCGCATGTACTGATGCTTTACCCTAGGAGCGTTAAAAACAAGGGGTCTTTTCGTAGTTGTGCTAGGGGCGTATGAACCCGGATCTCCTTCTATCAGCTTCTTTCGCTCTCATGGTACCTAAATCCTACGATTACACACACACACAGGCCCATTGCATGTTTGATCTAAGTCATGAATAAGAGATAATTCTAATCATGCACTCTTTAATTAAATTAGATCAATCGCAGGCCACGCCCACTTACTACTTTTGCCCATCCCAATGACTCCAACAGGACGTCCCACTTCGATTTTTACGGCCTTATTTTGCGGACCTGACTTTTCAACTCCATTTTAACTTATGGCCAGCAGCATGTTACAAATAAGTCGAATGGTTGGTTGGTGACCTAAACGTCGTAATTACAGCTTTGAATAAGCTGTGGTTACGACGTTTAAGTCGCCAAACCAACAAAAAAAATGTTTCACATAAATGGCGACCAATGTCGGAGTTCAAAATTTAATTCCGGGCTGAATGAATAGTTTGATTGGTCGATTGATTCTTTGATTGACAGCCAAAATTGGTCAATTGTAGGTTGAATCCGAGAAGACGCAGCTGCAGATTTGTGGTCACACAGACTTTTGTTGGATTGACAGTCGGGCCAGCTCGTACAGAGGCAAATCCTATATCCGACATTATGTCCTCAATAAAAAGGGTACAGACATCATCGGGGATTTTGGCCTCAGGTAATTTTTTCTAATGAATTTAATCTCCCAACGGAAAAAAATGTTAGTCTTTGTATTGTAATATTCATCAAACATTCTGTGCTTTCTTTTAGTTTATCTTCAATAATGGGAGGTCATGGGTTCGACCCCGGCGGCGGTACATATTCTTTCCGACATTAGTCACTCAACAATGGGTGGATAATCGTAAACCTAAGAGGGATAGTAGCTGGAGGCTAGGAAAGGATGTAGTGGTAGTACTGGTGTGAAAAATACCAGGAATCCATTGTTAGGTGCTTCACCGTCGCGATATGACTGAAACACTGTTAAAAGCGGCGTTAAACCCCATTCAATCAATCAATCAATCCTTTAGTTTCGACCGATGTACACGTTTGTTTGTTTTGTTTTGTGTGTGTTTTTTTTTTTTTTTTTTTTTTTTAATAAGTCAAAAGATATTCTTTGATCTAGTATTTTGCCGGTGGATGTGCAAAAAGTCGTAACTACAGCTTCATTTAAGCTTTATTTACGACATTTTGAACCCCCACGGCCATTTAGTTTCCCTTAAGTAGGCCCATATATTTTGATACAAATCGATCAGATCGATTGAATCACACAGTATGATACATTCATTATTGAGATTAAGTTTTTAGGTTTATACCTCAATGAAAATAAAAAAGAAAAATATTCTCTTAGGCTTTTGTTATTTTCTCCCTTTCCTGGTTTTCAAAATTTTAGACCTGTCCAAATTCAAAGGTTTTGCAGACGACAATACAAAATTGATTTTATATGAAAAATAATCCTTCAGTAGGGTAGAAAATATTATGGAAAAGGAAGAAATTGCTTGTTTCAAGCAATTTCTTCTTTTTCCACAATTTTTTCTCAAGTATAAAAACACAGGGACGTAAAAACCAGGGATTGAACAGGAAAGGGTTAATGTCACCAAGCAAAACAAATAGTTTACTAGTTTGAGTAAAATTGTATTGGTCTACTTTGTGCGCAAGATAGGTTTTGTTCATTCAAGTATGGAATGAAAATTTCAGCCAATCAAAATACGTGAATATTGATACACGAAACTAAAATTAGATTATCATATGATTTTATTGATAGTAAACCTAAGTGGGATGAGCAGCTTGGGGTCAGGAAAGGATGCGTCAGCACTGGTGTGAGAATTACCGCGAATCTATGGTTAGGTGTTAAAGCCACTGCGATATGACTGAAATACTGTTAAAAGTGGCGTAAATCTCCAGCAATATATCTATAAAGGGCCTAAATGGAGAGGGACCAGTCAGGCTACATCATAATGTTAAACTGATATCAGGGGTCGACACTAACTTGCTTCAATGGGATCCCACAGGAATCCCTACTTATTACTTCAGGGTTTTCTCCAGATAATCAGGGATCCTTCATTGATATACATTTACCCATTCATACGCAATCCTACTCTTCTAAGCCAAATTCAAAAAAAGCTTCGGAAAACATTGTGAAAAATGAAGAAATTGCTTGTTACAAGCAATTTCTTCATTATCCACATTGTTTTCTACAAAAAAACAACCAAACAAGAAATCAGGCGCATTAGTTGAAATATTGAAGGATCCTGACAGAATCCCTAGCCTGAGATTACTTGGGTCCCTTCTAAATTTCAGGGATCCTCGGGATCCCGGGACACTGTTAGTGTCGACCCCCGGCATATCTTTCACAAAATACTGACCCAAATATAATTGATCAATCGCGGCTTTCGACCAAAGAACTTGTCGACCAATCAAATAATTTATTTGAATCGGAAGTCAAATTAAGCTCCGGTCATTGGCCGATATTTTTGTAAAACATTTTGTAAGTTTGTTAGTTTGGCGACCTAAACGTCGTTACTACAGCTTATTCAAGATTTAGTTATTCAAGGTTTTACTTTTGTGTTACATGGTTCTCGCTATAACTATTGCAAAATAATAACGCCCCTTAATATCGAACCGGAACTTCCTGTTGGAGTCAGTGGGCGTGGCCAGCGGTGTCAATGGGCGGGGCTAGCTATCCCGTCAATTTTATCATAGCTAACAGCTTCAAAGAACACATGTGCTCTTTAGACCCGCGCAGGTTTTATCTTAATAATCTACGGGAATGCCCTTTTTTACCACAATACTTATCCACGGTCATTAAGAGTCTTTAATGACCCTGGAGAGTAAAGGGGACTTAAGGCAGAAAAGTTCATTCTACACAAAAACTAAATCCCAAAATCAGTCACACAACTTGCTATTTCGGGGTTTATAATTTTTTTCTACTATATCAGCCTACATGACGAATAAACTAAATTATAATGAAATACGATCTTCACCAGCAGTTAATTGATGCAATCTGTCGTAATTTTGTGTTTTCCAAATCCTACCTTGACATCAGCAGAAAATTAGATCTATTTACACAATATTATTTTAGATTGGTCCAAATTCAAAGAAATTGCAGACGACATGTTTCAGTTGATGAAAGTTGAAAATTATTCGTCTTCTGGGGTAGAAAACATAGTAGATAATGAAGAAATTGCTTGTAACAAGCAATTTCTTCATTTTCCACAATGTTTTTCAAACCTCTTTCAGTGAGGGGGAAGAAAAGGAGGATTGTGTGGAAATGGATTAATCCAACCAAAGTACTCATCTACATCAAAACTGTACAACCCTTATTGACCAATCGCCGGCTCCGCCCACTGACTCCTTTGACCCCGCCCACTGACTCCAATAGGAAGTCCCACTTCGAATTTTAAACATGGTTATTTAGCAAAATTTATTGTCAGTGTCATGTTACAAATTAGCAGAATGGTTGGTTTGCGACCTAAACGTCCTTACTACAGCTTGAATAAGCTGTAGTTACGACGTTCAAGTCGCCAAACCAACAAAATTGATTAACAAAAGGGCGGCCAGGATTGGAGTTCAAACTTCTCTCCCGCCCGAATGAATTATTTGATTGGTCGACAGTTTCTTTGATTGACAACGGCCGCCTTCATATTGAAGTCGGTAGCGTATCAGACTCCAAATCTTCAATCATGGGATGTCATGGATTCGATCCCCGGCGGAGGCACATATCCTTTTTGACATTTGTCTCTCACCAATGGTTGGATAATCGTAAACCTAAGTGGAATAGAAGCTGGAGGCTAGGAAAAGACGTAGTGGTAGTACTGGTGTGAGAAATACAAGGAACCCATTGTTAGGTGCTTAAGGCGCGGTGATTTGACTGAAATACTGCTAAAAGTGGCTTGAAACCACATTCAATCAATAAATTATTTGATTTCATTTCTTGTAACGTCACGCAAACCGAAACAAATATTTTACTAGTGTTATGTTAACCCTTGTCATGCTGAACCCGGAATATTCCGGTTTTGGCAGAAGGTGTAGACCAAGATCAGCCTGCACTTAAGTGCAGTCTGATCTTAGGCAACACCTCCTGCTTATACTTTTCCTGCCAGAGTTGTTTATGAAATTGATTTCTAAAAGAAATATTGATCTTTAAACAACAAGTTCTATCAATGCTTTCAGCCCTTTGGTTTTACAGCAATTCGGTGAGGTTGTTTATACAACATGACAAGGGTTCATTTTATGTTACTACTTAACTAAATACTTGCGTGCTCAAAAATTTATTTATTTGCGGTTATATGAAAAGTAAGGTTTAAACCAATCGAAACGCTTGAATCTGTATGAACGATTATATAACGATATAAAAATAGGGTGGGGGTAATTGCGATTAAATGCTTAGGCATGAAGACATGGAGGGCATTTTTAGAAAACCGAAACAAAATTCTGAAGTTACTTTTTATAAAAGGTCAGAACAATATCTGGGAAAATAAAATGGTTGTTTTGCAATACACTCTTGACATATTTTCAACTTCCTAGTTGATTTTCACACAAAAAAATCCACCGTTTTTGAAATAACCCTTTCCTTTTTTTATTTTAGACTGGTCCAAATTGAAACAGGTTGCAGACGACAATGAAAATTCATGGGATGCAATTTGACATGAAACCTTCATTTGTGGAAGAAAAGAAAAAGGGAAAGGGCAATTTCTACTTTTTTCCCCCATGTTTTCTCAGGTTTGAAATCCCAGCGACGTAAAATACCGGGTTTGTTTAGGGAAGAGTAAACATTAGACCTTGGTAATTTCGTTTACGTTCAAGTGCATAATAATGAATTAAAAATCGCTAGCTGAGGGAAACGTCGTAACTACAACTTGTATAAATGTTTAAGACGTTCGGTCTCCAACCGACGACAAATTCTACACGTTCACTGGTCCTCTTGATTATTTGTTGTATTGAAATAGCTAGGCCTAGCCTGTAGGAAACATAGTTTCGATGTAGGCTGAAAATCAAGGGGTCACAGGTTCAACCCCCTCACCGGCTAGGTCAATATCATAATCGACATAAGACATGACCATTTGTCCCTCCCCAATTGCTAAAAAATCGCCTTTGTTGGATGAGCGGCTGGATTTTGGGATAGGATATTGGTGTAGAAATTGTGTTAGAGATACCAGGGAACCATGGTTAGGTGCGCTACTCTCCGCGATTTGACTTAACCCTTGTCATGCGGAACCCAGTATATTTCTAATTTGGTAGGTGGTGTAGACTAAGATCAGCCTGCACATATGTGCAGTTTGATCTTAATCTACATCACATGTCCGACATTTTCAGTCAAGATATGTATGTCGAATTAATAATAAATCATTGACCCTAAATATCAGGGTCTTCCAGTGTTTTCAGCGCTTTGATTGTAATAGAATTTGAAGAAGGATTTTATACAGCATGGCAAAGGTTAAATTATGTTAAAAGTTGGGTTAAAACCCAATTTGATAGACCTATCCTCCACAGATTTTACAAAGGTATTATCAACATTTGAACCTTAAACTTTAAAGATACAGATTGATTATGATAATGATTTAGGTTTAACCGTTTAAGGATTAAACCCGTTTTATTTTACACCGACTGATAAATAAGATCTTCCAACTTAGATGAATCATTCTCGATTCTGCTTCCTGGAGAATACACCAGTACTCACGCCAATGATGTGACCCAAATGACAAATCGCGCACGCCAATCAAACAATCAATCGACCAATCCTTCATTTAGACGGGAAGTGAACTTTGAACTCCGGCATTGACCGACATTTATTTGAAGCATTTGTTGGTTTGACGACTTAATCGTCGAGACTACCGCTAATTCAAGCTATAGTTAAGACGTTGAGATCGCCAACCAACCATTTTACATTTTTGTTGCATGGTTCTGATTATAGATTTTGCAAAATACCTGTCGGAGTCAGTGGGCGTGACAAGTTTATGGGCGGGGCCTGCGATCCGTCAATTACAGAACCAAGATCGATAGCCGTTCCCTGGGAATCGAACTCTGGACCTCTTGATCGTGAAACCGAGGCTGTATCTCTCGACCACGAATACCACTGTTAATGTGACGATATTTAGTTTGTTCTTAACCATGAACGATAGCTATCGTTTGTCAAAAACAAACCCCTCTTCGTCCCTTCGCTTAAACCTACCTGTTTTTCGAAAAATTAGACCTGTTCAAATTCATTTTTTTTTACAGCAGATAATTGGAAAGACGATTTATTTGAAAAATTATCATTCTGTAGGGTAGAAAATATTGCGGAAAAAGAAGAAATCGATTGATAAAGCAATTTCTTCTTTATCCACAATGTTTCCTCAAATATAAAAACACAGGGACGTAAAAACCGGGGAATAGGAAATAGTAAAAAATTATCACAAAAACATGTTTATTTCATTGAAACGAATTACCTGCCGTCTATCTTGAATTCCTAAAATTTTTAACAAATTCATTGTCACGTAACAAATACACTGTTATAACTCTTTGAATATCTACCTGATTAGGTATATATTGGAATAGGGCTAAAGTAGAAGGTCTTGTGTATGAGTCAACGTTTCAATGACAAGAACGTTTCTTTTTAAATATTATAAAAATTGAATTCCTACAATTTTCTTAGAATTTTCCGAGATTCTTCCTGTAACCGACGAGGCTCGGAAAGGATGTTGTGGTAGAAATGGAGTTAGAAATACCAGGAATCCATGGTTAGGTGCTCCAGCTGTCGCGATATGACCGAAATGTTGTAAAAAGTGGCGTTAAACACCAATCAATCAACACATAACCGAGAGCTTTCGATGCATTTTTTTCGTTAGATAAAAAAAAAAATAATAATAATCAAAAGGAAGAAAGAAATTATCACAGTTTTGTGTTTAATTGACCCAACACTGGCTATGTCCACTTAGCCCGTTTGCCACGCCCAATGACTCAAACAGGAAGTCCCGGTTCGATTTTAACGACGTTATTTTGCAAAATTTATGTCCCAATAGTCGAAAAGTTGGTTGTCGACTTAAACGTCGTAACTACAGCTTGAATAAATCAGTTTCGCCAAGTTTGTACGTCGCTAAACAAACACGAAAGTTAACAAAAATGTCGGAGTTCAATACTCAATTTCTGGTCTAAATGAATGATTTCATTGGTCGATTAGTAATTTGATTGACAACCGCGATTAATCAATTAAGCAAGGGTTGCTGAGATTTTAATTTTCCAACGTAAAGATTTTAAACTTTTGTTCTAGTGAATATACCTCAATATGTTTTTTCTCAATTTACTTCAGGACACTGGACGAGCTTCTCGTAGTGAACGGAAATCGATTAAAGAACAAAAATCAGAAGGAAGTGAAGAGTTTATTTAGAAAGATCAGATTAGACCGGAAAACAAGCCAGGTCAAAATAGTATTTGTAAGTGTTTTGTCGTGTGCTAATGCACGAATTAGCTTCGCGAAATTTGAATTATAATGGTACAATCTTTACTTATACGACATATTCTTTAAAAAGAATGATTTCGCAATAATTATGTACAATTTAGAACCCACCGACTCTTCACTTAGCTGCATTTCTTATTTGATTTTTTTTCTCATAACAACTTAGCTACATTTCATTTATAATGTGTTATAATAACAATTTAGCTACCTTTAATTCTATAATAGTTGATTATTACATCTTAGTAACATTCGATTTTATAATGTTTGGTTATTTAAACTTAGCTACTTTTCATATTGTATTTTTTTCATTATTACAACCTAGCTACATTTCATTTTGTAATGTTTTCTTATTACAACTCAGCTACATTTCATTTTTGAATGTTCTCTTTTTACACATACCTTGGTGTTGACAGAATTCGCACCCATTACTGAATGTGCACTAGTCATCAATTAAAATATATGCATTTTAAGCTCACCTGAGCACAAAGTGCTCATGGTTAGCTTTTGTGATTGTCGAACGTCTGTCGTCCGTCTTGCGACGTGCGGCCTCAACAATTGAAGTGTTTACACTATAGAGGCCACAGTTTTGAGCCAGTCTTCATGAAACTTGGTCAGAATAATTGTAAGGTCATGAGGATGAACCCTAATAATTATGGGAGGGTTCTATTCGAAAAACACAGGAAAAGGGGCCTTTATGACATAGAGGCCACAAATTTGGCCCAATCTTCATGAATCTTTGCCATAATAATTATTCGGTCATAAAGATGAACCCTATTGATTATTGGAAAGATCTTTCCGAAAACACAGGAAAGGTGGCCTTAATGACAATTTCTTTGCTTAGACTCTAGACGCCACAATTTTGTTCTTATCTTCATGAAACTTGGTCAGAAAATTTTTTGGTCATGAGGATGAACCCTATCGATTATGGGAGGATTCTATCGGAAAACACAGGAAAAGGGGCCATAATGACAATTTCTTTGTTAACACTCTAGAGGCCATAATGTCGGCTCAATCGTCTTGAAAATTGGTCAGGATAATTGTTAGGTCATAAAGATGAACCTTATATATAATGGGAAGGTTCTATAGGAAAACACAGGAATAGGGGCCATAATGACAATTTCTTTGTTTACAATATAGAAGTCACAGTTTTGGCTCAATCTTCATGAAACTGGTTAAAGTTATTTGTCCCTGGTTGATTTTTTTAACAGCAGACAGTTCAGGTGAGCGATCTAGGACCATCATGGTCCTCTTATTCATTTTGTGGACTAAACATGTTTTTAAATTTTGTCCAAAGACTTAATTATCTATTAAAATAAGGATATAGGGTATAAAGTCCCTTTACTTTTCAGCCTCTCTAAAATGGTTACATAAAGAATACCAAACGCAACCCTGTTTCATTCTTCTAACATTAGCTACTATTGATAAAACAAAAAGTGCACCCTTTTACCTACAATATGTTTGAACTAACTATGGGTTCGATCCCCAACGGCGGCACATATCTTTTCCGACATTTGACATCTCACCAGTTGGTGGATAAACGTAAACCTACGTGGAATAGCAGCTGCAAGCTATGAAAGGATGTAATGGCGGTACTGGTGCGAGAATTCATTGTTAGGAAAACATTATGACAAAAGAATAAATTGCTTGTAACAAGCATTTTCTTCCTTTTTTGAAAATGCTTTCTGTCTCATATGACCCACATTTATCAGTTTATACCAACTTTGCTTTGTCGTCTGCAACTTCTCTCAATTTGGATCAGTCTAAAATGTTGTCGTTTTGGAATGGATTAACGTGGTCAAATTCTTTACAGCGTGTACGCCGATGGTCTCGGGATCCGGCGAGGGGTCCTCTGCACGAGAAAAAATGGAGAGAGGTGAAGGAATACGTGTTAAACCTCGTTCTGGTTCCTTCGGACGAGGAAGAAAGTACTTCAGATGTAGAACAGATGCCAAGAGGAAATGGACACCAGCATGAAGAAGAAATAACCAAGAAACACGGGAGCCAATATGAAAGGAGAAAACCATATGGTAGGGCTGCAAAAAGTCCGTTGTTCGTTATACTTAAAATTTGATTGCGTGGAAATGGGTTAACAAAATATTACCCATTCCTATACAATCCAACTTTTTAACGCCCCACTTCCAACAAGAAAACTGCGGAAAACATTTTGAAAATGGAGACGTTCTTTGTTAGTTTACCCCCCCCCCACACACACACACAAAAAAAAGGCGATTATATTCTTAATTGTTCATTGCCAACAATATATTCTTACTTAAAAATTAACGTCAGCATCTTCTTTGAATGTGGACCAGTCTAAAACTTGTCGTCTGGTAATTGGTTTAATCATGCTTGTCCACCCAAATTCATGTAGTGGAATTCGGATCCTTCCACAAACAGAGTATTTCTTGCCGCCGGTGAAGGCGATGCCAACTGATATACTCTCGTCTTTTATTAGTTTCTTTAAAGGTGCCTTCTTGCAGATTTTCATACCTTATAAAGATGATAAAGACAATGATTTTTTTTTTCAAGCAGAGCATGTTTGCTTTTTACTTGAAAACAAAAAATATGCATTTTTAATTTTGTGAACTATATTTGTCTTTCATCTAAAGACTTAAGTTACTATTGAAATACGGCTTAAGGCTGTCATTACCCTATACTTTTAGCCAAGCTAGGCCTTTCCAAATTCAAAGATTTTGCAGCCGAAAATTCAATTTGGATTTCATCTGAAAAATGGCAATTTAGTAGGGTAGAAAATATTGATGAAAAAGAAGAAATTGCTTTTCACAAGCAATGTCTTGTATTTCTACAGTATTACCTCAATAATAAATTCACTGGGACGTGAAAGCCAGGATTTGTCCTTGAAGGGAATAGGTAGATAGGAAAATGATGGGCAGTTTTTACTTATGCTGTCGTTGTTGTTGTTTTCGTTGTTTTATTGGGGGGGGGGGGGTACCAAGTACCACCATTGAGGCATTTATTGCTGTTAAATTGTGAGCTAGTTTGTTCACACGTAACTTTATAAGTTATAACAATGCAATTTCAATTGTCATACTAAATGGCCGTGAGAATACTGCATGATAGTGGAGTATGATCAGGAAATTCGGCTAACCCCTTTCAAGGAGAAACTTGTTATATAGATCATTACAATCAAATGTAAGTTTCTTAATATACTTGACACGTCAATATAAAAGGACCTTCTTGCAAGTGCGTTAATTATCCTCACAAGTCAGACTGCGCATACTTGAATCCACAGTTGCGACAAGTATCCTTCAAGACATTTATCTCACACCAATGGGTGGATAATCGTAAAACTAAGTGGGATGAGCAACTGGGAGCTCGGAAAGGATGTTATTAGAGTGCTGGTGTTAGAAATACCAGATAAGGTGCTCCGGTCTCTGTGATATGACTGAAATACTGTTGAAAGTGGTGTTAAACCCCATTCAAACAATCAATCTGACTATGGAAACAGCCAAATGTTGAAACTTCGCGCCCTTCGTAGATTTTCAGAGTCTAGTTAGGTCACTCTAAATCTCCGGATCTTTGTTTTCAAAAATAGAGATGTAGAAATTTAGGGTGACCAATCTGGTTCGATCCCCGACGGCGGCATTCATCCTTTCCGACTATTTGTCTCTCACCAATGGGTCGATAATCGTATACCTATGTGGAATAGCAGCTGGAGGCTAGGAAAGGACGTAATGGTAGTACTGGTGTGAGAAATACCAGGAATCCATTGTTAGGTGCTCCAGCCGCCGCGATATAACTGAAAGATTGTTTAAAGCGGCGTAAAACCCCATTCAAACAAACAAAGAGTGACCAATCTAGATTCAGAAAATATACCAAGTTTGACCTCTGCTGTAACCAACATCTATTTCGATTATTGTGTATTTCACAGAACGATAGGAGGGTCACATGTGTAAGCTACTCAGAATGAGCAGCTAATATGATCAAATGCTTTTAACCCTGTGGTCGTGATTTCGATCCTCGGCTTGGCCAACATGCCAGTTGACAGTTGAGCGTTGAACACCAACAAATATCTGTATTCGTGGTCATTATAGACCACCGGGTTTGAAGGATTCCACCGGGCTAGAATCGTGGTAAGTCTGGCATTTGACCAATTGCGACTGTAAATCAAAAAATCAATTGGCCAATCAGACCAGAAGTGAACTTTGAACTCCGATTTTGCGACATTTATTTGAAGCAGTTTTGATTGTTTGGCGCCTTTCAATTAGGATATGTCTGAAATATTGTCGTCCGGTAATTTGTTTAGTCTGATCCTCTATTACAGCCCGATCACAGTCGTTCAGGGTAGAAAGTTCTCGTTTAACACTATCCAAAGAAGAGAGGCTCAGCGTTGGGTGTATAGACATACTATCACTCAAGGGGACACAACTCTATCGATACAAATCAGAGATAACGGACCAGTATATATCGACTCGGACGGGCGAAGAGGGCGGCGTGTCAACGGCGGTTATCACAGATACAAATACTTGTAAGTGAAACCAAGCTACCCATAGTAAACTCATTCCAAAACAACAAAATTTTAGACTGCTCCAAATGGAAAGAAGCTGCAGACGACAATTTACAGTTGATTGAACTCTTTTTTCTCTTTTTTTCGTCGTTTTGGATAGAAAACATCTTGGATAATGAAGAAAGTGCTTGATACAAGCAATTTCTTTATTTTCCACAATGTTTTCCAAAGACTTTTTCTTGAGGGGCGTAAAAATGAGGCATTGTCTAGGAATGGATTAACGATTTCTAGCCATTGTACTTATTTTCTGTTTGAATGAAATATCATATTTAAAATGATGAAAAAATAATAAAGTACCTCTTTCGGCTTCTGGTGTTTTGAAATTTAAGAAATCTAGAATATTTCCTACAAAATACTTATGGGTTATTTCCCTTGTACTAATCGAGCAATGACAAACGCTGTTATCTAAGGGTCGCTAAAATGGGTCCAAATTCCACTTCAACCCGTTCAAATTAAAAAGAAAAAACTGCGGTTGCACCCATGAAATTCAGATGTTAACAAACAAGATGTGATAGCGCATAAAGTGTGCGTATTAAATTGCATCTTAACACATAAGAAAAGGGGTTACTTTCTCTATCTCATTACCGGACGACAAAATTGAAAACGGCTCGAAATTCAAAGAAGTTGCAGACGACATTTTCATGTGAATGGATTTAGCTTGCCCGCTCTAAGATTAGGCGTGTACGCCTTAAATTACCCGTGTACACTCAATCTTATAGCGCGCAGGTTTAGATTTTACGGATGAATACGAATGATTGGTCGTGATCGCGTTTCTCTTTCCAACACGACTAAAGTTGACTTATGACCCAAACGGTACACCATATACAACGCTTGTGACAACAAGTCGTGTGACGTCACCTACTCTATATAAGCAAGCTAACCAAATAGCATAACCAAGTTTTCTGCTTGCCTGCATGTATCTAAACCATTACCAGACGACAAAAAATTAGACTGGTCCGAATTGAAAGGAGTTGCAGACAAAAATTCAAAGTTTTTCAAATTTAAGATTTATTACCTTTGTGGGTAGAAAACATTGTGGGAAAAATGAAGAAATTGCTTGTTTCAAGCAATTTCTTCACTTTACACAATATTTTCCCTATCATTTTTCTTATGGGGCGTCAAAAGCGCCATAGTGTGAGAATGGATTAAGTAAAATAGAACAACCACATACTGTTCACATATTGTCACACCTTGCAACTGTTGTCTTAGTCCCCCACCATTTTTTTCTTTTCGTTATGTTTTACGTCGCTTTGAACAATCTTTCTTCTCATATGCGGTTGGAGCCCCAACGACCAGTTTGAGTTCAAACTAGTTTGTGTGCAGTGTTAGTGGTCGCAAAGTAGAAAATCGGTTCAAGCGGTCAAGCGGTCTCTAGGTCCGATTCAAGTGGCTATCTTTTTTGGTCTCAAATACCATTATCCAAAACAATTGGCGTGGGTACTGGTGTATACATGTTCCAGGAAGCAGAATCGAGAGACATTACAACTTGAATTTGTCTCCAAGTCGCGGTAAAATAATGTGGTATAAACAAAAACTTGGTGTGTACGGAACCCCTAAAGTGACATTTCAGACTTTTTTAATATGATATTTAATTCGTAATTACGGAATAACATTTCGTAATTAAGGGAAAACTTTTCGTAATTACGAAATACTTTGAAGATAATTTCGTCTTTTACGAAATACTTTTTCGTATTTACAGAATTCGATTTCGTAATCAAGAAATACTTAGAGTATTTCGTTATTTTACATACATTGATCATTTACATATTAAAAAAGATCTGGGATGTCACTTTTGGGGTTCCGTAGGTTTGTTAAATACGATCTGAATTTTGAACAATTTTTCAGGTGTACTTCGTGTCGAGCATTTTCTTGGAATAGACGAAGCTCCTAAATCCGCCTTCAGCAATAAATATATTTTCTGTACTCGACTGTGTATAAATCAACCAACAGGACTGGTATTTTTGTCGTCGAATATAGCACTGGGACACGAGGATCTAAAATTTGTGGTAAGTACGACTGGCCAAGTAATTAGTGTACTCTTCTCGTAATTAAATCGGATGGCTGTGGGTCTGAGTCCAAACGACGGCAGGTGGTGCATTTTGGCAGCACGATTTATAGACACATCACCAGTGCACATAACTATAATCAAAGTACTGAAAGTACTGTAAGCTGGCAAAGCATGGTTGAATTTAGAAAATATTTCCCTTGTTCTTTGAACTTTGAGACGACCTCAAAATTTTGTCTGTTAACTTAAGCTATCAAAGGTGACACTTTGCTAGCTATTTGAATCCACTGCTTCTCTCTAGTGCGCATGACAATGTCTAAAATGAGTTATGGTCACAACGGAAAGTAGAGTTCGTCTCTTCATCGTGTTTTCCTCGAATTAAAAAAAATATTCGCGCTGGATTATTCCTATAGACAGGCCAAGCTTAACCTCGTCTAGAATCGAAAAATTAGTAAGCGAGGCTGGGCGAACATAGCTACCTGTGTTTTCTATTACGACCAGCCATAACGAATATCCTTATTTTACACACATGTGGCATCCCCTTTTGAGACTGCACAATATTGTAGATTGTAAATCCTATAGGCCTATGTCTCGTCAAATTATTTTGTCTTGCATAAGCAATATTTGGAGCTTTAATCTCGTTCTTGGGATCCGCGAACCATATCATGGTGGATTTATATGACATAAAGATGACGTCAGTTATTGAATGATTCTACACATATGTAAGACAATGTTATTAGTAATGGATGCTCGCCAAAAGGGGATGGGATGGGGGGGGGCTAGATGAGAAATGTTTAACCCGCGTGAGCATGCAGTGCTCAATGTGAGATATTCTTGGTCGCCATATGTCCGGCGTCATTGACCCGTGTCTGTTCACAGTTTCATAGAATAGATTGAAGTCTTACCAGATGTTTTCATATTTTTGTATCAACTTTTAATTCTTAATTCAGTGGTAACGTTAAGTGGAGAGAAAATAGTTTTAATGAAAAATATAAATTCTAGTATTTCTATTTTCTAAAGACCTACCTAGCGCTGCAATGCCCGACGCCTTTAACCTCTGCGCTACGTAGAGCAGAGGCTAAGACGTCAGACCTCGCAGCGCTAGGCGGTGTTGCGTATCCGTGTAGGTTCGAATCCCGTATGAGTCAAATATAATGGTAGTTCTCAACTAGGGTTGAAAAAGACAAGAGTCACTGCCGTATTTCAGAGAATTCTACATATATATTTTCTAAAGCTCTGTATTATAAAGAATTATTTGCGTCTCTTTTATTTGCAGACTGAGCACAAAGACGATTTCGAGGATCTTAAACGTGACCATATCATAGACGAAAGGTGCTTCATTTTACGAAAGATTGGATCCATTGTTTTGTTCCAATCACTAATCTACAGAGATCATTTTATCTCCGTCAACAAGGACACTGGTCTACTATACCTACTGCTTATATCCAAAACAGAACAGAATGCTTTCGTAGCCGGCGAGGAACAGCCTGAGGCGAGAGGTTTGGCGTATTATGCTGCTGCTCGAAAATTCCAGACGTGCAAATTTGAAGAATTTAAGATAAAACGTGGTTTAATTCACGGATTTCACCGAGCACTAGATGGTTTTATAGGTCGGTTTCTTTGCGGAATTGGCCGTACAAACACGACAGAACACGGACCCACTGATTAAAGAGGTCAAGATTACCATGTCCCAAACGATATTAAACTGTAATAGGTTAAATTTGACGGGTTGTGAGTTCCAATCCAAAGCTCGGGCACCATGCCCTCCAATTTGAGGAAAAAGGGCACTGTAATACGGATTATTCGTCCACAAAGAATGGGTAAAGAATAGTTGGGTGGAATAAGTGATTAGTGGTTTGGATATATTTTGTTGTTGTACCAAGGTGAGGTGACAGGCAGCCAAAACTAGATGTGTCACTTTTCTAAATAAACCTGGTGATTTACTTACACACAAAAGACATAGAATCAATTAATCGTTATGTTTTTTTATTAATTTCTAGTTATTTTGGTGGTACAACGACGATATTCATTTGCGCATTAGGCCTTCATATCAATAGTAAGTGATACGGGTTAGGCGAATTTGACCTTTGATATCTCTATTTTGTTGATCTATATGTATGATGTGTTACATATTTTGAACGTTTCGGTTCGAGTGATGCTATGAAATCATGAAATGTTAGATATATCAATGTAAAAATGAAAATAAATATTTAAAGATAAGCGCCTTCCTCTTACATTTCCTTGACTTAAAAGACTTACAAGAAAAGGCTCGGCTGTGAAAAATATATGTATAGAAAAGACCCGTTATCCATGGAAAAAATGGTTTAAATATTTAAACGCGTTGTTTACTACAAACACGTACTGTAATAATTTAAAAAAAAACTGACTATAAATTGTAGAGCGTCGGTGGACGACAAAGGGGAAAATATCCAAGTCACAAAAACGATTTCCTTCTCGTTTCATAATGTTTTATGCATAAACAAATGACGATTATTAACATGGTATAAATTGAAAGAAAATGGTCTAGATTGAAAAAAGTTGCAGACGGAGATTACAGAAGACGTGTTTAGGCTAGGTATCAAAGTTTTTTTCATGCCACAGATTTTGATTATTTCCTCTCATATTGTCGAACGTCGGTTGACGAAAAAGGGAAAATATCCAAGTCACATGAACAATTTCCTTCTCGTCTCAAATTGTTATATGCGTAAACAAATGACGATATTATATCATGGTCTAAATTGAAAGAAAATGGTCTTTATTGCAAAAAGAGATCGTTGCAGACGACGTTTTAAAGCTATTGATTTTTTTTTCATGTCACATATTTTGATTATTCTTATTCCCTCCCATATACTATTTCAATACAATATTCTAAAGTGTAGTTTTACGTAATTCAGAGGTCGTTTGTAATCAGAATAATCCAGGGTAATTCCATAATAGCTAATCATTTTGCTAACCATTTAGTGTGACATGATTTAGGACGTTGGTTGTTTCGTTTTTAGCTCACATGAGCACAAAGTACTCATGGTGAGGTATTTTGTTCGTCCTCTGTTCGGCGTGCGTCGTCCGGCGTGTGTCAACACTCTTAAAATAATATCTCCCAAATTTGGCAGGGATGTTCATTGGGTGATGCCCTTTAAGTATTGCTAAAAGAATTGAAATCCGTTAAAAACTCTGGTTGCCATGGCAACAAAACTGGAATTTTAATGAAAACTTTAAAAATTATCTCCTCCTAACCCAGAGGACCTAGAGTCTTGATATTTGGCATGAAGCATCAGTACAATGATCTCTTTCAGAATCACTAAAATCATCACCCTCGGGCCCCCATGCAGGGCGGAGCCCCCCGGGGGGGGCTTATATAGAAATAAAAAAGAATTTTAAAAAATGACATCTTCTACAAAACCGCTGGGCTGATTTCAACCAAATTTTACAGGAATGTTCCTTGAGTGATGTCCTTTAAGAATTGCTAAAAGAATTGAAATCCGCTAAAATCTCTGGATGCCATGGCAACAAACTGAAATTTTAATGAGCTTCAGTACAATGACCTCTTTCAGAAGGAATTTTAAAACGACATCTCCTCCCAAACCACATGGCGGATTTCAACCAAATTTGGCAGGAATGTTCCTCGGGTGATGTCATATGAAAATTGCTAATAGAAATGAAATCCGTTAAAAACTCTGGTTGCCATGGCAACAAAACTGAAAATTTAATAAAAGCTTTACAAATTATCTCTTCTTAACCCAGAGGGCCTAGAGTCTTGACATTTTGCATGGAGCATCAGTACATTGGCCTCTTTCAGAATCGCTAAAATCATCAACCTCGGGCCCCCAGGGGCGGAGCCCCGGGGGGGGCTTATATAGAAATAAAGAAGGTTTTTAAAACGACATCTGAAATATTTGAAACCTGTTGAAAGCATTGGTAGGTATGGTAACGTAAGTTGATTTTAGTTAAATGTTAAAGGAGGTCTTCTCCCGACCCAGTTTGTATTAGGCCTTGAAGAAAAAAAGAGCCTTATCTCAGGTGAGCGCCAGGGCAACTGGCCCTCTTGTTTAATTTTTTACCCTCCGTTCACTTTGGGTCATATGCAAATGAGGTCATGCGGTGTCGACAACCCGAATTCCATTATATCTAAAAATAACCTGGATTTCCGCTGAACCTTTCCTTTATAAGCAGAAAAGCCACTTGAGGCCTATCAGATTCCCGCGAAGACAATATCTTACTCAAACTTAAGTGTTAAGCTTCTGTTTGAGCGTACTCTTTGGCAATTGGCAACTCTTTTTTTAATCAAGGTTTCAGAAACATCGATACCTCCCTTTAAGATGGGAGGGCACTATTTTCTGTTTTAGAGATGATTGCAGACTTCATGGTAACGAAATCGGTAAATTGAAAGTCATGAAAAAGCGTACCCTTCGACCTCGTGCAGACTCATTTCCCATATGTACGAGTATTAATTCATTACCAGATGACTAAATTTTAGACTTGTCCAAATTGAAAAAAATGCAGACGAAAATTTTAATTAGGTGTCTTTTAGGGTAGAAAACATTGTGAATAATGAAGAAATTGCTTGTGAACAGCAATCTCTTCATTGTCCACAATGTTTTTCAAAGCTTTTGTCCCGAGGGGAGAAAAAGCGGAATTGCGTGTGACTAGGTTAACGCAATAAAAAAATGGGGGACCCGAAAAAACAAAACAAAACAAAGAAAAAAGGTCTTTAAAGTGAACATTTCGTGCCAGAAAGGTTAGGGAAAATTGGAGAAAAGAGAAATTGCTTGCGACCAGTACATTCTGCTGTTCCCACAATGTTTGTCTTCATATCGTATTTTTACAGGCGTATTAGTATAAATGGACTGTGGGGCATTCTAAACTGTTCCTTTCATTAACAACGATTGCCTAAAAAAGAATTGCTGTACGTCTTTACGATTTAAGTCTTAAAAGCGGCTCTTGAACAGATATTCATGAAAATTTGATAAAGGAAAATTGTCTGCTTTTCCAATAGATATAAAAGTCATTTTCATGATAAATGTTTTTTGCTCGTGTTAAATTTACTAAATTCACTAAAAAATTGATTTGGTGTTATAATATTCCAATGAAATTATCGACATGGAAATCGCAAATAAGGCGATGTTCGTAGCAATCGACAGATAACCTATGTGACTGATGATCCGGTTCCATTCGGGTTTTCTGCGTTAACTAATTCTGCGTCTGGTAGCGCCAAATATTTTGCTTCTTTGTTTTCTTTTCTTAAAGTTATGGACACACCTTTTGATTACTAAATCAGCCTAGTTCCCTTCCTTCAAATGTATGAGTGCATTACACTTAGAATTTTTAAAAAATGAGAACTAAAAATTTATTCCATAATCTGTTTAACAGCCGGGAAAGAAGAAATTGCTTGTGACAGCAGTTTCTCCTTTTCTCACAATGTTTTCTACACTATTTTGCATCTATTTACCAATTTCATCGAAGTTTGAAATGTTGTCTGCAGCTTCTTTCAATTTTGTCTAAAACTGTTGTCGCCTGGTAATGGGTTAACTATTATGGACAGGATCACTCAGCCTAAAACAATGATGGCCACTATGACTACCACGAGATTTTGTACCAGAAATATGTGCAAATGGCAACACGTGCGAATGGTCATAAATTTCTCGTTTTCTCACAGTAATTCCGTAAGATATACTTTAACGGATAAAGCAAAAGAAAGGATTCCGTGTTAAAAGTGTTAATCGTTCCTTGTCTTAACTATTACGGCCGCAAGCACTAAGCCTAAAACAATGACAGCTGCACACACTATTGCCACTATTACTTCAGTACTTAGTGTAGATCTAGACACAGCAGCAGGTGCCTGTGTACTTTGAGATTCTGTGAGAGCAAAAGTTGAGGAAGGGAACGCGTCTGAATAATCAGACGTTATTGTTTCTGTTGATTCCTCTATGGAGACGATTTGTTCAGATGTTGGTTCAGTGTTTGTTGATGACGAAGGTGTTATTGACGACGATGTGTCTCCTTTTGGTGTTGTTAAAGATATCTCTGTTCTTGGTGGTGGTGGTCTCGTTGTTGTCGATGTTATTGGTGTCGTTGTCGTCGGAGCAGTTGTCATCGGTGTCGTAGAAAATGAAGTTATTGTTGTTGTTGTTACTGTTTTTGTCGAGGTAAGCATAGTTGAAGTTGTAGATGTTGAAGTTGTTATTTCAGTTGTCGGAGTTGTTGTTGGTGTTATTGAAGTTGGGCTGTGTGTGGTTGAAGTAGTCGCTGACATTTCGATGTCAACTGTGTTATCTGATAAAGAAAATTTAGCCCTGTATGTGTTCTTTTTTGCAGTATGATTGGAAACGTTTGCCAAACGGTACCCTGCATTTGAGTAATCACCTAAGGCGCGAGAGTGTAATAAATATATCATGTGATTACACGGGTGTTAATTCACTAGTATAATAATTATGTCCATGACCTAAGGCCTAAAGTAACGCCTTTCCGTTACCGACAAAATGACGTCATTACGCCACAGGGTAATGACGACTTTTTGTCACGAATAATATAATAATTCAAGATCAAGCTTTTTGCTTAGATTTATAACAAATTTAAGAAAAAAATCGTCATATTATAAGCAGAATATCAAATTCATGTTTATATGATACTAACTCTTTTAACTCGACATCCAAAACAGACTAAACATGACACAGCTTTGGTTATCTGCTTATAATTTATATTTTAGTTTCATCTATCAAAAACGAGCGTTTTATTGGTCGGGGAAAAAAATACCTCCATGAACAAAGTTTTGAACACGTTGCTATTTTGTATGCTTTCGCACAAAATAGTCTCATACAAAAAAAAGTATCAAATTCGTAAAGTTTATTCTTTGTTCGCTCGATGCAATTAAATTATAAGAAATTAAGGGAATATTGTTCTTGTTTTCATGGAGGTATGAACCGAAAAACCTAATAACACTAATGTAAGAATCCGCTTCGAGTATTCATATAGTGTGATTAGATATTTGCTTTTAATTTGGGTTCATACCTCCATGAAACAAAAATATTCTCTTTATCTCTTAAATGGTTGACCCGTTCGATGAATTTCATACTTCATGTTCAGACACTCAGCATTCTGAGCTTATATACCGCCCCTGTCAATCAATGAATCAACTGACAAGTCAGATCATTTATCTTAACCATAAAGTGGAATTTTTGGACTAAGACATTTACTTTAACCAATTCCCACACAAGTCCTCCTTTTTACGCCCCTCAAGAAAAAAGCTTTAAAAAAACATTTTGGACATAGAAGAAATTGCTTGATTCAAGCAATTTCTTCAATGTCCACAATGTTTTCTACCACAAAAGACGAAGAATTGTAGAATTTCATCAACCTAAAATTGTCATCTGCATCTTCTTTCAATTTGTACCAGTCTAGATTGTTCTCGTGTGGGGATGGGTGAAGCACATTTATTGGTTGTACGCCTTAAACGTCATAACGTAAGCCTATTCAAGCGTCGCCAACAACAAAATAGCTCTGTGTGATATCTAAGTCGAACTTTTAATCGGAGTTCATTAGGCGTGGCCTTTATTACGTCAATTTAATTTTGAGTGCGGATCTATCGAATTTTATAACGTCATAAATGAAGTCAGATAAAAATACTTATTTGACCCATTCCAACTCAAGCCCTCCTTTTTACGCCCTACAAAGAAAAAGGTTTGGAAAACATTGTGGACAATGAAGAAATTGCTTGTAACAAGCAATTTCTTCATTATCCACAATGTTTTCTATCCCAAAAGACGAAAGAAATTTAAATTCCATCAACTTGAAATTGTCGTCTGCAGCTTCTTTCAATTTGGACCAGTCTAAAATTTTCTTGTGTTGGAATGGGGTAGTTCGCTACCATAGACGAGCCAAAATAATCAAATTTATGAATCGAAGGCAAAACATATGCAAATTTTAGAAGAGATTTAGCGACGTGCATTACGGCGTCATGACGTCAGGTTTGACCTAATCACAGGAGTCAAATTTAGTATAGGTCATTTTCCCGGGAAATATTACTTCGAATAGTCCATTTCTAAATTACAGCATTCTTGTCGGATGTAGCGCGTAATTATATTTTCGTGAAATCTCTAATTTCGAGAGTAACACGTGGTCATGTGGATGATTTTTCATCAGATGTGTAAAAAAAAAAAAAAAAAAACACACACAAAAAAAAACCCATCAAAGAAATCGATTCATCTCCGAAAGAGCCCATAAAGCGGCCCTTGAACGGATTTTCACAAAACTTGACAAGAGAAATTTAAAGTATCTACTTTTCCAAAAGTTATTAATGTCATTTCAACGATAAATATTCTTTCTTAGTTCTAATTCCACTTAATTCACTTTGAATTAAATTTGATACAATAAATTCCGCAGGATCTACTTTGAAACATCGGGATTTATCGGGCTATGTCGTTGGTGGTCGGGTTATGTCGATAACGACTGAAATGCTAGCGGTAGTGAATGACGTAAATGATACGTCAATTAACCCTAAAAGATGTTTGTTTTGTTTGATTGGGGTTTTACGCCGCTTTCAACAATCTTTCAGTTATATCGCGGCGGCTGGAGCACCTAACAATGGAATCCTGGTATTTCTCACACCAGTACTACAATTACATCCCTTCCTAGCCTCCAGCTGCTATCTCACATAGGTCTACGATTATCGACCCATTGGTGAGAGACAAATAGTCGGAAAGGATGAGTGCCGCCGTCGGGGATCGAACCCGGGACCTCTAGATTGACAGTCCGACGCGCTACCATCTGCGCTATGACGGCGGCCTTACCCTAAAAGAAGTAATATACGTATACACCTAAAAAAATAATGACATAGCTTCTCTTCATTTCTTATCATTTAATGACACCAAGCAAAAAAAAACAAACCAAACAAATATTTCACAAATTTTGATCCATCTTTTTTTGGCAAGCATACAATTAGCTGCGCGCACAAAATGTTGTTCATGGAGGTATGAATAATATTTTCAACCAATCAGAACGCTTGTTTCTTTAACAACGAATCAAATTATATAATATATCAAATTATATAATACAGGATAAAAAAAGCAAAAAAATAGGAAAATATCTAAAATACTGAATATTTTATTTCGTCTATATAAGATTAATTTTAGATATGAGATTCGATTTTTTTCTCTCCTTTGACTTGCCTTGGATTCTGTCCTAAAGATCCAACTTACCGAGACAATATGTGGATTCGGGTAAGGGTGGGTTAAGGTAATAGACTGGAAAACCGCTGCAATACTTTAACTGAGTAGGTCGAGCTCTCTCACAACAATCATTGGGTGTTCTCAAACATAGTGTTACAGTAGATATTGTCGATGAGTCTGGAGCGTAAGTTCCTGATAGGAGCAATTAATATACAACAAAAGTTAACCTTTGTCATGCTGAATAAAATCCTTATTCAGAATTGCATTGAAATCAAAGGGCTAAAAGCACTGGAAGGCCTACTACTGTGGGTCATTTTAGTGTTAATTAATCATTTTTATAATTCTGAAAATCAAGTGATTTAGACTAAGATCAGACTGCACATATATGCAGGCTGATCTTAGTCTTTACCTCCGCCAAAGAGGGAATATTGAATGTCTATGAAAATGGATATTACATAGTCTTAAAATAATTTTCTGAATAAGGCATTAGCTGAAAATTAATTAAAAACATTTAAATTGAAAATTGTATACCTCATAGACAAATTTAGCTTTTGATCACTTACTATGTGCAAGTTATAGTGGGTGATAAAAGGTCAATTTTGACAATTCCTGTACAGACAAAATTCCCCTCTCACCACTCACAATAACATGTACATCTATACTACACGGGAAAATTGTTTACTTACAAAATTTATCAGGTAAACGTGGCGTAAACCGTACGTCAAAAACCTTGACTTTAAACGCCAAGAACGTCACGGTACTCTTTCTGACGGAACGCTGGCCACGCCCCCTGACCTTCGACAAGGCTGTTCGACAGAGATATCAAACGACGTTAGTTTGCAATTATATTGCCAGGGAATTAAAACGAGAAGAAAACCGTTTGAAGGTGACCTAAATGTCATAACTAAAGGTTACTCAAGCGTTTAGTCGCACCAACTCCTATAAAAATCAAAGAACTGAAAGTACTGTAAGCTAGCAATGCAAGGTTAAATTTAGAGAACCTTTCCCTTGTTTGGTAGAAAACATTGTGGACAATGAAGAAATCGCTTGTTACTAGCAATTTCTTCATTGTCCACAATGTTTTCCAAAGCTTTTTTCTTGAAATGCTTAAAGGAGGAATTGAGTGGGAATGGGTTAAATAGCATGCTTTTAACAGAGTTCTCTACGATTTGATAGAGTTTTCAATATATAAATATGTAAGAACTATTTTCATGGCATAGGCATTCCATGGATTTAGTGGTTAAGCCTCCAGTGGCAGTTAGCACTCGTTGAACTTTGAGAAGACCTCCAAATTTTGTCTGTTAACTTAAGCTATCAGAGCTAAAAATGCTTGTCATGAAATAGAAAGTCAACATTCATTCCCAGTCTAAATGAAAGAGTTGATTGGCCTGTCGATTTTATGACTGGCAGTAGGAATCCGTCATTTATTTCATTTAAGAGATGAAGAGAATATTTTCTGTTTTCATGGAGGTATGAACCGAAAAACCTAATCGGACTCATACATTGTGTGATTAGGTTTTTCGGTTCATACCTCCATGAAAACAAAAAAATATTCTCTTCATTTCTTATAATTTAATAGCATCGAGCAAAAAATGCAATAACTTAACAAATTTTGATACCTTTTGTAGTGAACTATTTTGTGCGGAACCATTCAAAATGGCTGCGTACTCAAAATTTTGTTCATGGAGGTATGAATTAAATTTTCGACCAATCAGATCGCTCGTTTTTGATAGACGAAACTAACAATTACATTATACTAATTTATTTTAGTTCGATTGCGACGAAAGCTTTAATCTTCCCTGAAAGAGAGGCAGTGGCTTAACCCAACTGCTACCCACTCCTACATCTGGGTAGACTGAGGCTGGCTATTAAGTGTGTTGCCCATGAACACACCTTGGTGACGGTGGGGCTCGAACCCGTGACCTTCAGATCACGAGTCAAGTACCTATACCACTCGGCCATCGAGGCAGTCAAATCCGTCTTTTGAGCCAGGGGCTTAGAGATCAATGGCACCCGAAAAGCCTGAAATTTAATCCCAATTTGTGACCTTTAACTTGCAATACTCTCAATTGCATTACGATGGGGCCGCAGCCATATCACAGTTGATAGCACGCCGGACTCTTAATCATGAGTCCCAGAGTTCGATCCCAGGTCATGGCGAATATCCTTTACGACATTTGTCTCCCATCAATTCGTGGATAATGGTTAACATACGGGGAATGAGTAGCTGGAGGCTCGAAAAAGGAGTAATGGTGTGAGAAATAACAGGGGACCCGTGGTTAACTGCTACAGTCGTCGCGATATGACTGAAATACTGTTAAAAGGGGCGTTAAACCCCATTCAAACAAACAGATTCCCAAATAGCAAACTATCTCATAGTGCCGTAAATTAATATTGCTTAACCCTTTAATGCTTGTCCAAATTCAAAGGAGTAGCAGATTACTTTATAAAGTAAGAACAATTAAAAAAGAAACTATCCTATAAGATAGAAAATACTGTAAGCAAAGAATAAATTGCTTGTTTCAAGCAATTTCTTCTTTTTCCACAATGTTTTCTCAAGTGTCATGTCGTCGGTTGCGAACAGAATTTCGTAACTACAGCTTCATTAAAGCTTTAGTTACGACATTTCGTTCGCTTGCCGACGATATCATATTGACGTTAGACAAGACATTGAACGGGTAAGAGCTAAACGCTATACTTAAATTCACACTTACCATTCACCCATATAGCGTCCTTTGCTCCACACTGGTTCTCAGTAGGGCATGCATTCATGATGTGTCCCGTAGCTGTATTCGTGAATCTGTACCACCCGGGCTCTTGAAATATATTAGCAGGTTGTGGACTTGTATTTGTATCATTCATTAATGAGAACCAATCAGTGAGATTTTCATGACTCGTGCAGGGGTCCTTTACTGGTGATGTTACTGCCTGCGTGGTGGTTGTAGCAACAGAGGGTAAAGTTGGTCTTTCAGCAGTTACATCTGCAATGTTAACACATCTTAGCTTTTGTAAACAGCTAAAAATTCGTGGTCTAACGGTAAGACGAGGGCCTTAGGATCGGAGAGCCTAGGTTTGTAATCGGGTATCTGATTTCCATAAAAACATCACAATCAGGATCGACATTCGCATAGTATAGGTTGCTGGTGAACAGATTTCTTTGACGCATATCATCGCGTGGCGACCAAATATGTAAGAGACGAAGAGAATATTTTTGTTTTCGTGGAGGTATGGAAGGAAAATAACTAATCACACTGTATGAATACGCAAAGCGTACATAAGTGTCATTTTCTTTTTGTTTCACACCTGCAAAAAAACAGAAAAAAAATGTTCTCTTCCTCTCTAATGACATCAAGCGAAATGAAAGTATTTTATAAATTTTGATACATTTTTAAGGAACCATTCTGTGCGCAATCATACATAACAGCTGCGTCCTCAAATTTTGTTCATGGAGGTATGAATGATTTCTTCCCGCCAATCAGAACGCTCGTTTTTGATAGACGAATCTAACAATTAAACAATCAAGCTGTATTTACAATACGACTACTGAAAATATACCGTGTATTTGTTTCTAAATCGGGCTACAAATCGAAAAACTCTTATCAAAATACTTAGAGATGAAATGCGTACATAAATAACAATATTGTTTTTCTTGTTGTTAACATAATTACATGGTTTCGCCGAGTATCAGATTATGAGATTTAATATCAATGCTTGTCCATTTTTTACTGCAAACTATTTTTTTTTTTTTTTAATCAGATTCCGGATAATTTCTTTTCACGCAACATATACCTACCTATACAAACATGTGTGTAGAGAGGAACCATGGTTTTGTAAACAAAGTAACCATCACATGCTTTCATGGTAATCGGTTGTTGTTGTGAACAGCAATCTGGCGATTGAAATACGCAGCCAAGTACGCTGACCTCCCTATTAGTAGTCTCCGGGATTGTTTCTGAATATATAATTAACAGACATGTGTTTGTATAGGATAAAACGTTATTTGAAACAGATCCTCAGTCGTGGACCACCTAACCGTTACATTCTGTCGTTTATCATATCAGTAAAACCAAACTATCAGATCCGAGCCGTCAGCTACTCATCCTAATCCGTAAAACTCAAAGATTTGTTGATTGATTAATGAGGTTGAACTCCACTTTCAACAGTATTTCAGTTATATCGCGGCGACTATTGCAACTAACCATGATTTCCTGTCATTTCTCACACTTATATCACAGGTATAAGCATCTCATCCAACATTGGCGCTCTACTTATCATTCGCCCAATGGTGAGTGACGAATCACGCTTATCGTGATGGCTTTAGTCAAATGTCGGACAGAATATTTGTCTAGCCGGTGTTCGTAACTACGATCCCAGGATTTAGCTCTACAGAATCAACAGTTGTGGGCCCTGATCAGACCTGCCGATCAGTGTCTTTTTACATTGTCAAGTCGTTGGAAATAACTAGCGCAGACCCAATTAATGACCCCGCAAGCAGACAAGGCCCAGTAATCTTGACACTATCTTCTGTGTTCCTTTTCGTCAATCGGACAGCATATCGTCGGGGCGCTACCAAAATACCTTAACTACAGCTTCATTAAAGCTGTAGTTGCGACATTTTTGCTCGCACAGTGATGATATGAATGGGACCCCTTTTCAAATATATCTAGATGAGAATAATATTTGACCAACGTGTCTGCTTGATTTGTTGCGCCACTCGAATTCGTACTTCCTAGTTTCAATTGTTCTTATCAGCAAAAATCACAATGACTTGCTGAAATTTAATGTATCCTGTCTTACTGATAAAAACCAGTTGATCAATCGCTGGCCACGCCCACTGACCTCCGTCAGGAAGTTCGAACCAGTCGATTGTATGGTATAATGAAGGAACCACCCTTTGAATCACTAGAATTTTGATAAATCGATTGAGCAACTTGTAAGGAATAAATATAAAAAGCAATATCTCAGCTTGAGATCTTTAAGACATGAGATACCGCAAGGGCCATCGCAAAATAGTTTATTGACTTTTCAAAAAAAGGGCCAAGAGTACAATGGTGATTCAACGAGACTACGCTGATGACACAGTGAGAATACGATGGCGAGACAACTGGAGTATTATGAAGATACAGTGAAAGTACGAAGGTGATACAGCGAGAGTACGATGGTGATACAGATAGAAAACGATGACGAGAGCTCGAGATAGTATATTGATGATACCATCGTACTATCGCTCTATCACCATCGTATTTCGCGTTATCACCACCACATTCTACAGCTAGAATGATAATCTACAAAGACTCTACAAACTATGTTACATTGTATTTTTACCATTTATCCAGATCTTATCCCCGGCTCCACACAACGTCCCATTCGGACATGACGTAATGATCTGTCCGGCGCTGACATTATCAAAACGGTACCATCGTCCTGGCGAGGAACGTGACCTGCATGAAGCATCGTCCGTGGAGTTGGTAGTTCGAGACGCATCCAGGTTCAGTTCATAATTTACACATGGGTCGAATGTACTTTGTGTGGTAACTGTGTAAGAAAATACTTGTGATCAACCATACGTTAACCCTTTTATGTTCAATCCCTGATTTTACGTCCCTGTCATTTTATAATTGAGAAAACATTGTAGAAAAAGAAGAAATTGCTTGCAACAAGCAATTTCTTCTTTTTCCACAATGTTTTCCACCCTACTGAATGGTTTTTTTTTCAAATAAAATCCACTTTAACTTTTCGTCTGCAAAATCTTTGAATTTGGACAGGTCTAAATTTTGCCAAACAGGAAAGGGTTAAAGGACCATCTTGCTAGAGCGAAGAGTATTGACCCTTGTCAGTCTGCGCCTGCTAAGCAGGCTGACCAGAGCCGAAGTTTTTCGCTCTTAGCCTAATCTCGGAATCTTCAGTGGTCATTCTACTATACTGTATGTTTATTTTCCAATGTATCTAGGATTTACCTCTGTCAGATCCGATCTCTTTGTAAAAATATTTTTGTTTAACAGGGTTTCTGAATCATCTTTTTTCGCTTGACGGACGCCGTTTATATAGGTTGTTCTGTGTTGCTAGCAATCCGTAGATTCAAGCTTTGCAGAAATTGACCAATCGCGGCTGTCAGTCGAGGAATCAACCGACCAATCAAATCATTTATTCAGACCGGAACTGAGCTTTCAACTCCTACATTGGCCGCCAGTTTTGTTAATCTTTTCTGTAAGTTTGGCGGCTTAACCGTCGGACCTACACCTTATTGAAGCTGTAGTTACGACGTTTAGGTCACCAAACAACGATTTTAGCTTTTTTATTACATTCTACTAGCCATACATTTTGGAAAATATCGCCGTTTAAAATCGAGGCGGAACTTCCTGCTGGGGTTAATGAGCGGGTCCTATGGGTTGGGCCAGCGTTTGGTTAATTGGCCACAATTGGTGAATCGACGATTTAAATAAATCAGAGGTGCTCTAGCCCCTGCATCCCCTCAGGCAAGGTACTAATTTAACTGATTTTACAAACCCGGGATTTTACGTCGCTGCGTTTTGATACTTGAGAAAACACTGGAAAAAGAAGAAATTGCTTGTGACAAGCAATTTCTCCTTTTCCCATTATGTCTTCTTCCACATAGGATGTTTTTTTTAAATTGTATCAAATTTTAGTTGCCGTCTGCAATCTCTTTCAATTTTGACCTGACTAAAATTAAAAAAAAAAAAAAAAAAAAAAAAACCTGGAAATGGTTAAAATTAATGTTTTCAGGAATTAAATATATTTTTAATCTTCTTTGTATATGTAGCAAAAAATTCAAGTCACAGAAATCATGGAAATAGTTTCAGAGAAGATTTTTAATTTTTTTCATTATAATTGTTAAAAATTCAAAGCAATCACTCAATCAGTTTCAGATATATTCAAAAAAAGGACTTTAGATATTGTAGATATTTTAACAATAATTTGAGTGCATTTTAGCTAGCAAAGCATCAGTTTTGATAGCTTAAGTTAACAGAGAAAATTTTGAGGTCTTTTGAAAGTGCAACGAGTGCAAACTGCCACTAGAGGCTTAACCACTAAATCGATTGAATGCCTACGCCATAAAAAGTAGTTCTTATATATTTGCAAACTCTAATCAATTTGTAGAGAACTCTTTCAAAAGCATGCGTTTTTACCCATTCCAACTCTATTCCGCATTTTAAGCATCTCAATAAAAAAGCTTTGGAAAACATTGTGGATAATGAAGAAATTGCTTGTAACAAGCAATTTCTTCATTGTCCACAATGTTTTCTACCCATCAAGGGAAAGATTTTCTATCATGATAAAGAAGATTACTTAAACAAAACTATGCTTTGCTAGCTTACAGTAATTTCAGTGCTTTGATTTACGAAAGAAATAGACAATATTGGAGATAGGTAATGTTTGACAGTTTTTCAAGTTGACAGGGAGATACCCCTCCATAAATTTTAGCAGCAATTATATCTCTTTGTTGATTTTGTTACTATAGGAATATATGCCCCTCCTCCTAAAGCCATGGGTCTCTTTACCAATCAAATTCTTTACAACAAATTTGATAAAGGATCACTCAAGGATCATTTTTGTGAATTTGGTTGAAATTTATTATGTATATACTGAGAAGATACCAAGTTTTCACTATCATATAAGGAGACCAGCCTCGCCTATAAAGAACATTATTTTCAATCAAGCACTATTTTTTTCAAAGCACCTCACAAAGGGTCTACAAAATATCATTGCGAAATTTGGTTGACATCCATCAAGTAGTTTCTGAGAAGATAGTCAAAGTTTTTAGAATGCACCAAATATGGAATTAAACCCCGACCACAAAAGAAATGTTTTTGATCAGATCTCTTTTGTTTTTCAAAGCATCTGACAAGAGATCATAAGGGATCACCAAATGATCCTTTTTCTGGTACTAATTAGTAATAATTAATAATAAAGATATTCAAAGTGTCCACTATAAACCATGAGGAAGTTAGCCCATCGAATCTATGTTTTCATCAAATAAAAATTCACATTCCTGTTCATCTTTATTGCATTCCAGTCAGTAGTTTCTGAGGAGAGGAATTTAAAGATAAAGGAAAAAACTAACTGACAGACGAACGAAAATTTGGGAAGAAAATTTAAAAAGACAAAGATTACGGACTGACGGAAACACAACGAATACAATATGCCAATAGCATCAGTGGCTTACGGACAGTGGAGTTAACAGGGACAAAGGGTCTCAAAAGAATCATTTATGCGAAATTTTGCAAAGATCCAGACAGTTTGTTTCTGAGGAGAAGATTTTAAACGTTGTCGCTATACACAATATGTGAAAATAAGGCCCGCCAATAAAAACCATGCTTTAATCCCATTGAAAGCAAAAAACCCAGCGGTCTAGTGGCAGGACGCGGATCTCTGGATAGGAGGGTTCCGGGCTCGAATCCCGCCCGGACCGTTGGAATTTTTCTGAGCAAAAACTTACTCCAAATTACTTCTCTCCACCTAGGTGTATAAATGGGTATCTGTGAGACACCGGCGGTCCGTCAATTTAGAGGTTATTCAAAAGAAATCTTTTTCAATGAAAAATATTTTGAATAATTGTAAAATAAAAAAATGTAAGAGCTTATGGGCTTGTTTTTGTTTTGTTCTGTTTGTTTGCTTTTACAAGATTTGTATTTGAACATAATGTCTCATAAATAAGACTTTCTAAGAGCCCTGTCACACTTCACGGCGATTGCACCGCGATTGCAAGGCGCTCTAGCATTTTTCAGAGCGCCGTGGGATCGCCGGAAAACATCAATAATTTTCGGGAAAATAGAGATACACGGCGATGCTACGGCTCTCCTACGGCGTTCCTTCGACGATTCTACGGCGATGTATCGCGTTCCTTCGGCGATTGACTGCACTTCTAAAGCGCTTCTACCGCGCTCATGTAGACGTCACGGCGCGTGCACTAGGCTCTCACGACGATTGCACTGCGCTGCCGGTGCGCTTGAGACACTGTAGGAGCGCAGTAGAGACGCTGGGGATGCGCGAAGAGCGTGGTATAGTCGCCGTGCAAGAGCCATTGCCTGCCATGGCGCTCTGACTGCGCTCACATCGCGGTGTCGCGGCGCTCTTATGGCGTTGTAGGAGACCTCGTGGCGCGGCTAAGGCGACCGCACGACGATCCTACTGCGCACTTACCACACCGCGCTCCCACGGCGATTGTTTTGTGCATGTTCAAAGTGCGCGCCGTCCCTCGCCGCTCTACGCGACTGCACGGCGCTCCCACTGCGCTCCCGCAGCTATCATGGCAATGTCACGACGTCCTCATAGCGCTCTGGAAATTTTTGGATCGCCGTGGGAGCGGCGTGGGATCGCCACCCTAGTGTGACAGGGGTTTAATCAATTTCATAACAAATTTTCCTTATCTACAAAACATACTTTCTCTTCTAGGGCCTTGTAAATCTACGAACATGTTGTAAAATTATTCAATATCGGCGATGCGTAACTTGTAGTTTCGTAGTATTGGTTGCCAACAAACAATATTCTTTGTTGCTGATCGACGATTTTTTTTTTTTTTTTTTATTTTTAGCTAACAAAGCGACAGCTTTGATAGCTTAAGATAACAGACGTAATTTTGAGGTCGTCTCAAAGTTCAACAAGTGCAAACAGCCATTGGAGGCTTAACTACTAAATACATTAAACGCCTACGCCATTAAAAGTAGTTCTCATGTATTTCAGGAATATTGCAAACTCTATTCAAATTGTATTGAACTCTCTCAAAAGCACGCTATCAAACCCATTCCCTATCAATTCCGCTTTGGGAAAAAGGCTATGGAAAACATTGTGGACAATGAAGAAATTGCTTGTATAAGCAATTTCTTCAATGTCCACAATGTTTTCTACCCAACAAGGAAACGTTTTCTAAATTCAACCATGCTTTGCTAGCTTAGAGTACTTTCAGTACTTTGATTTCATTTTTCTCGCGGTCGTTTGCGGATAGCCAAAACGTAAAACTGTTTGATCGTCCGAACAAAATCCTCCACAGTTATGGATATTTCAATATGATTTTGCCGTAATCCCTACATATGCCGTAATCCCTACATATATAAATATATTTCGATATTAACTGACACTTGTAATCTATTATCAGAATAAGCACCGAATTGACCAATCGCTGGCCCTGCCCACTCACTCCTTTTGCCAAGCCCATCGACTCCAACAGGAAGTCCCGCTTCAATTTTTAACAGCGTTATTTTGCAAAATTTATGGCAAATAGCATGTAAGAAGAAGGTATAGTAGTTGGTTTGCGACCTAAACAAATTAACTACAGCTTGAGAAAAAAAAAAAGCTTAACAACAATAGCGGCCAATGTCTGAGTTCAAATCTCCGGGCTGAATGAATGATTTTATTGGTCGATATATTGCATGATTGACAGCCGCGATTGGTCAATTATACCATAATGAGATGTATTCTCATGCGATAGCCTTGTTCTTTCCTTCTGTCCTCAGAAATATATCCTCTGGTTTGATGGAATGGGATTAAACGCCACTTTTAACAGTTTTTCAGTCATATCGCGGCGGCAGGAGCACCTACTACCACTATATCCTTTCCGAGCCCCCAGCTGCTATCCCACTTAGGTTTACGATTATTCACCGAATGGTAGAAGACAAATGTTTGGAAAGGATATGTGCCGCCGCCGGGGATCGAACCCATGACATCCCATGATTAAAGATAGGGAGTCTGATGCTATGACGGCGGCTATGTTCTTCTCTGGAGACACACTTTATCGGTGTAAAAGATATCGTACAGATGCATTCTAATGTAGTTCTCGGGGAAGGGATAAGAGAAGCGCCCTTTAAGTCATAACCAGACGACAAATTTTAGACAGGTCCAAATCGAAAGGAGTTGCAGACGACAATTTAAAGTTGATGAAATTTTAAATTGTTTCAACTTTATAGTTTGAAACATTGTGAAAAATAAGGAAATTGCTTGGTTCAAGCAATTTCTTCATTTTACACAATTTTTCCCCGATTCTTTTTCTTCGGGGCGTCAAAAAGCGTCATGGTGTTTCAAAACATTTTTTTTTTTTTTTTTTAAATAAAAACTTTCTATGTCGTCAAGACTCCTCGTTTAAGTCAATTCTGAGTACGCGTTTATTCCTCAAAAGGATGTCTCAAGATTTTTATTTAACGGCTCAAAAATCTTATTCTAAAAGATTGCTCGCTCTCAATTTCTTAAACAAGAGTCTGAAGAACCTCGGTGAAAAGAACGCACCCCTGGTTTCATGTCATGGTGAAGGGTACCCCAGTGATATATTTGAAATAATGTTGAAATCGGCGTTAACATTGATAATTATAGAATTCTAAGATGTTCAAATATATATATATTTTGATGTTTTGACAAAGCAAGGCGAAGTTTAACAAATAAATAACGTGGCGAGTCTTAAATTTAAATATATTAATTCCTTTCAAATAGAAGATTTATCAGTAATTTTTCTTTTCGTGGATATAATAACTGTACTATAAAATCAAAAGAATTAACAATATTAGACATAGTTTGCCAAAGGACCAAAAAAAAAAAAACTAACTTTTGCTAAAAAAAATTGCTGGACTGTGTTCCGCCCATGGACGGCCCAGTATTTAAATAGTAATGTGTTGACTCGATACAAACATAGAATTACGACATTTAGGTAAATATCCGATAATATCAAATAACAAACATATCTGTCATAACTTAAAAAAAAAACAATTCACTTTAGCCTCCGCCCTGTCATGTCAACAAATTGATTAGTATACTTATATGTAAAGACTGAGACTATATTGTTAACATTGAAAAAGAGATTAAAGAAAAAAATCGGCGTTAAGCTTTTTCTGTTCAATCCCTGGTTTATATGTCCCTGTGTTTTATACTTGAGAAAACACTGTGAAAAAAAAAGTAAAAAAATTGCTTGTAACAAACAATTTCTTCTTTTTCCAAAATTTAACTACCCTACTGAATGATTATTGTTTAAAAAATAAAAGACCTGAAATCGTTGTCTGCAAAACCTAAAACTTTGCAATACACTAAAGGGTTTAAGCATTCAGACCAATCAATTTATCAATCAATTTATCAATCAATTAATTCAAATTACCTGTAGAAAATAATAGGAAAACAACCAACGATAACAGAAACAATCTATTGATTTTAGTCATTCCACTTGATTTAGAAACAATGGTAAACACTACTTAGATTTCTTTACAAAATGATCGCCTATTACATAACCACGCAATATATTTGTATGCGTCACAGATAAGAGAAATTCAGGCTGGGATCCCGCTTTTTCCTCATTCCATAATTCCTAAGAAGGAGAAGTAGAAAAATGGGCTAGGCCCGGGATGACGAAATACTGAAAGCGTTTCCCTCTTGAAACCCGCTTTTGGCAAAAGAGCTCGTGCAATGAGGGGTACCAAGTTCCCAACGTTAGCTGGCTTGGGTCAACCAGAAGGCTAGGCGGTATATAAGATATGTATGTTCCAAGCGAAAAGGAACCTTCCGGGAACTCTGTGAAACACAAATTTGAAAATGAAATGAATCAAGCAGAGGTCAAGCAGAGAAAGAAGGTGAAAAGAAAAATAACATACAGTAAGATAGAATGACCATTTAAAAAAAGCATACAGTAAGATAGAATGACCATTTGAGATTCAGAAACTAGTTCCAGAAGCGAAAGTACCGATCCTGGTCAATCCGCGCGGTGAGCGCAGTCCTACCAGGATCGATACCTTTAGCGCTTCGCTCTAACAGTAACTGTTTCTTAATTAAGAAACGAAGAGAATATTGTTCGTTTCAATTGAGTTATGAAACGAAAAACTAATCACACTGTATGAATACGTTTCATACCTCCCCGAGAACATAAAATAGTCTCTTCTTTTCTTATGATTTAATGACATAGAGGGAAAATACAACTATTTTAGACATTTAGATACTTTTTTTGTACTGAACTATTAGGTGCGGAAGTATAAGAAATAGCCGCGTGCTCAAAACTTTGTTCATGGAGGTATGGATATTTTCTTTCGGCCAGTCAGAAGGCCCATTTTTGATAGACGAAACTAAAATTAGCGCAGTTTGACCTTGACCGATACTTTTCGCGCTTCGCTAGGAAACAGTAACTAATGGCTCAACTAAAGATGAAATTGTGAAAGAGAATATTACCGCAATTGGTTGTATTTAATGGTGCATGATTCATACTAAAGCAATTGTTTCACTATTTTGATGAATAAATCAAGCTCCTGTTTATTTAGTCAGCCACTTGCATAGTTTTAATACTAGGAGATTCAAGTATCAACTAAACGTTGAATAACGATTTTAAAATTTTGAATTATCAAGTCTCTTCCGTGACAACAATGAATTTGATTTGTTTGAATTTGGTTTATGGCTACTTTTAACAGTATTTCAGTCATATCGCGGCCCCTGGAACACCTATCCATGAATACCTGGTATTTCCCACCCCTGTAGTACCACTACATCTTTTCAGGGCACCCAGCTGCTCATCCCACCTAGGTTTACGATTATCCACCCATTCGTGGGATACAAATGTCGGAAAGGATATTTGCCGCAACCGAGGATCGAACCCGGGACCCCATCATTAGTAGTCTGCCACACCACCGCCTCCACTTTGGCCGCGACTGTGATAACAATGAAACCAAACGCGTTGAAGGCACTATAGGCCTGAGGTTTGAACGCAATGCGTCATTTCCATCTTTGGGTATATAATTTAATCCAAGTTTCATTTATCAAGATTCGGTGTTTCTTTTCATTCTTTCGCGAACAAAATTTTGAGCACCAATTTTGTATGCTTACGAACAAAGAAGATCCATAAAATTTTATTCTGTTGGAAACCACGAGACATTTACATCGATCGATTATTTCAATGTTCAGATCACCTGGCAGGGGTCGACACTAACAGTGTCCTGGGATCCCGAGGATCCCTGAAAATTGGAAGGGACCCCTGCAAGCTTAGGCTAGGGGGTTCCGTCAGGATCCTTCAATATTTCTCCAGTACAATAAATCTTAATATATCCTGATTTTTTTGTTTGCTTCTTTTTGTAGAAAACATTGTGGATAATGAAGAAACTGCTTGCAACAAGCAATTTCTTCATCTTCCACAATGTTTTCCGATATTTTTTTTCAAGTTGGGCCTAGAAGGACAGAATTGTGAGTTAATGATTTTTAAGGAGGGATCCCTGGTTATCTAGGGGAAACCCTGAAGTAATAAGTGGGTATTCCAGTGGGATCCTATTGAAACAAAGTTAATGTCAACCCCTGCCTGGGATGACTGACTTACAATACTCTTAATAATTCCTAAACTATATAAAAATATCAAAGTACTTCAAGTACTGTAAGATAGTAAAGCGTGGTTTTGTTAAGTAATCTTCTTTGCAAAAAGGTTATGATGATAAATGTACACGGTAAAAGTTGCCCAGGAGTAATCCCATTACAACATGACAAAATCTTAGACTGGTTGAAATTAAAGAAGTTGCAGTCGACAGTTTTGGTGAAATTTAGAACATCTCTGCCTTCATCGTCAACAGTGTTTTCTAATGCCTTTTCTAGATGCTAAAAAGCGAAATTGAGTCAGGATGAGTTAAATAACATGCTTTGAATAAAGTTACGAGGGACAGTCAGAAATATCTGGACTTTTCCTGTCCCTCTCTTTCGACTTGCAGCTAAAGACACACTTTATATATTGGTGAAAGCTACGTTCATTCGTCAATAACGTGGTCAGTTTATTTTCATTGATAGTTTTGTTTACACAGTATTTTGCACTATGGTATGTGATTGGTGTTTCGTCTATCATGAACTATTTGTTAGAGGATCAACGTTCAGTAATTAATTTTCTGGTTGCAGAAGGTGAAAATCCCGGTCACATCTTTCAGAGGCTTCTTTTCTGATAAATGTGTATCAAGTTCAACCTTCTACAACTGGGTTTCTCAGTTTCGTGAAGGCAGAACAAATGTTTGTAACAGGCCTAGGACTGGGCGGCCAGCTGAGGCGGTCATCCGAACAATGGTATCAAATGTTATATCTTTTGTCAAAAATAAATCGTCTATTAACTTTGGAGGAGGTAGCCAACAAATTCAGCATCAGTAAGGTATTGGCACACAAGATTGTACATGAACACCTAGGCATGAGCAAGGTAAATGCTAAGTGGGTGCCTAGACAGCTGTCCGCAGATCAAAAGGCAACCAGAGTAACCAATGCAAAAGAACATTTAAATCGTGAAGGAGATAAGTTTTTGAACCGCATTATCACTGGAGAGGATGAGATATGGGTTTATTATTCCAAGCCTGAGACAACAATTCAGCTAGAGAAGTGGAAACAAGCTGGTTCCCCACATCCTTAAAAGTTTAAGCTGTCTCCTTCGGCTTGCTTGTTGCCTTTTGGGAATTCACGAAGAATGATAGTTACTCAGTTCATGCCAAAAGGACAAACTGTTACTGCCAAATATTATTCTGAAGTAATACTGAAAAATCTCTGAGAAAAAATCAGGCAAATGCGTCCCAGGTTAGCAAAGAAAAATGTCCTCCTTCACAATAAGGTCCCCCTCCCATACCGCCTCAGCTACAGTGGAGGTTATCAACTCTTACAAATGGCAATCGTTGTCTCACCCTCCTTATAGGCCAGACCACGCCCTCTGTTACTTTTATTTCCAGATCAGAAAAAAACTGCTTGAAATATAAGACCAGGGCAGCTTTGATTTATGCTGTTACACAGTATTAAAGACATAAGTCTACGTCACAGCGGGAGTACAAAAACTCCCACGAAGATGGCAAACGTGCGTAGACGTAGGTGGAGAATATTTTGAAAATGGGTAGAAATATTTTTTTAAATGTTTAATGGTTTTCGAGAACGAGTCAAAAGTCCGGATATTTTCGCACTAGTAATTTACGTGGCCATACAAAGCAGTATGGGCATCGTACTCTATCCGAAATCGGATAGTTACGGGTTCGAGATGAATCGGTATCGAGTAGTGTATTTAGATAGGACACTTAACAGAGAGAGTCCCGATCCAACCAGTTTAAACCTATTCATTCACATCGATTGGGAAACAAGTTCTTCCAATCTAGATTAATTCCACTCTATTATTCTTTCAGCGGGATAAACATCATCAACCTGTGAAATTGAGTAGCAGTGGTTAGAATCAATAGTCTCCATCTAAAGTGCACTTGGTGTGAGTTAGGACAACGATGGAAATAAGAGTTTGTCTCTTTATCTTGTTATCCTTGAGTAACGGATAGAATCAGTGCATTCTTGACTCACACCCTGTAGCTTATCCCATTCTCCCTTTTACGCCCCTCCCCAAGGAAAAAACTTTGGAAAACATTGTGGAAAATGAAGAAATTGCTTGTATCAAGCAATTTTTTTCATTATCCGCAACCTTTTCTATCTAAAAAGACAACAATAATCCACCAACTTGAATTTGTCGTCTGAAGCTTCTTTCACTTTCGACAAGTTTGAAATTTTGTGGTGTGGGAAAGGGTTAACCCATTCCAACTCAATCCCTCCTTTGTACGCCCTTCAAGAAAAAAGCTTTGGAAAACATTATGGAAAATGAAGAAATTGCTTGTATCAAGCAATTTCTTCATTATCCACAATGTTTTCTATCCAAAAAGGTGAAAAATTTTAAAATTCCATCAACTTGAAATTGTCGTCTGCATTCTTTCAACTGGGACCAGTCTAAAATTTTGTCAAGTGGGAATGGGTTAAGCAAGCCTTTTACACACTGACCCTCATATTTAAACCTTCTTAAACCAGAGTCAAGATTTACGCGGTTCCGTGAAGAACATTCTTCGCAAAACAAATCATTTATAGATAGAAATCAAAGCACTGGAAGTACTGTCAGCTAGCAAAGACTAGTTTTGTTAAGTAATCTTCTTTGCCAAAGGTTATCATGATAAACAAACGAGGTTAAAGTAACCCAGGAGTTAGCCCATCACAACACGAAAAAATCTTAAACTGGTTCAAATTAAAAGAAATTTCAGACGTCAATTTAAAGTTGTTTGAATTTAGAAAATCTTTCCCTTGTACGGTAAAAAAACATTGTGTACAATGAAGAAATTGCTTGTAACAAGCAAGTTCTTCATTGTCCACAATATTTTCCAAAGTTCTTTCATTGAGATGCTGTAAAGCGGATTTGAGTGGGAATGGGTTAAATAGCATGCTTTTGAGAGAGTTCTCTACAATTTGAATAGAGTTTGCAATATTCCTGAAATACATAAGAACTACTTTTTACGGCGATGGCATTCAATTGATTTAGTGGTTAAGCCTCCAGTGGCAGTTTGCTCTCGTTGAACTTTGAGAAGACCTCTGAATCCTGTCTGTTAATTTAAGCTATCAAAGCTGATGCTTTGCTAGCTAAAAACAAAAAAAAAAAAAAAAAACACTCGCATACGCAAACACACATGAAAATTATATAATTAATATCACTCTTATTCAATGATACGATATGAAGGTTTTTTTGCAGAGTATTTTGTCAGGAGTTCACTTTTTCCGCATTTGTACACTTAAATTCGTCACTTCTATTGATTTTCTGTAAAAGAAAAAAATAATACCGTGAATAATTGACACTCTAAGCTTGATTAACCCACTACAAGATGGCAAAACTTTTAGACTGATCCAAAGTCAAGGAAGCTGCAGACGACATCGTCGAGATTTTATTGATTTATTTACTTGTCTTTATGGGTAGAAAACAGTATTGATAATGAAGAAATTGCTTGTGTAAGCAATTTCCTCATTTTCAACGTTTTCTAAAGCCTTTTTTATTGAGGACGTTTAAAAGGGAATTATATTGGAATTAGTTTTAAAAAAAAGAAGAAAACATTACACCGGCAACCTTTGTCAAACGATCAGTGTAACCTTCATGAAATTAAGACTTAAGAAACAAACAAAATTTTCAATTTTGGTTAGAGCCATGACCCTACAGAGTGTCTGTCTCTGAAAATTCTCTTAAATAAAGCCTACTCTTGTTAGAACTACAAGGTTTTTATTTCTAATGTAACATGCAAAATTTGGAACCTCTAAGCCTTATAGTTTCTAAGAATTATATATTTAAAGACTCCCTGCGTTATTTCAAAGTAACAAATGACGCGCTCGATTAGATTCAACGGGCAATAATTTAATCTTTAGTTTCTTCTGTCAAAAACGGGCGTTCTGATTGGTCGAAAAATATTATTCATAACTCCATTAACAAAATTTTGAGCACGCAGTGATTTTGTGTATGATTCCGCAAAAAATAGTCCTTTACGAAAGAGTATCAAAGTTTGTGAAGTATTTGCTTTTTTCGCTCGATGCTATTAAATTCATGCTCAATGCTTCGCGGATTCATATATAAAATAGGGTTTATCGTGTAAATAAAATTAATCCTTTGCAAGATACATCATCGTTCGCGGACATAGCCATGCTCAACTGCATGTACTGATACGGCTAGGTGGCGTCTAATATAGATTAATTCCTCTCGATTATTCTTCTAAAAGAATATACCAGTACATCCGGCGATTTCGTTGGCCAAAGACAGAACTAAGACGGATAGCTGCTGTTTTCTACCCATTAAGACAAATAAATAAATAAATAAATAAAACCTCGACGATGTCGTCTGCAGCTTTTAAGCGAGAATTTTCATACTGACCCTCCTACCTAAAACGTACTTAAACCTAAGTCAATATTTACGGAGTTCGGAGAAGAACACTTTTCGCGAAACGTGATCAGGTATGAAAGTCATACCTCTGAAATACCTACCTTTTCTGCCTACGAATAACTAGTACAACAATGACGATTATCAATAGTAAAACTAAAAATGCCGCTACAACCGCAACGATAATAGCAGTGGTGTGGGGTGAACTGTTACTGGATGATGGTTTAATCTCATTGGACGAGTGTGACGTCATTTTCGGTGTTTGCGTTGACGACGTCACTGACGGTGTCGCTGGTTCACGCGTGTCTACCACCGCTTGTGTTGAGGGGCTTTGTTCTATCGTCCAACTTGGAACCGTGTCTGTATCGTCTGTTAAATATAGGAAAGGTTCTTGAGCAGAAATATTTAACCACGAAATATATTAAATCGAAAGTAGAACTTAATGACACACTTTCTCTATTTATTTGTTTCGTTTGTATGTATGATTTTTAACTGCACTTATATTTTGGTTAAATCGTGGTGCCTGGTGTATTTGAGTAGGATCTCTTGTCGTTTGTCCGTCCAGTACAACCGCCATATTACCTCTGCTATATCTTATGCGCAATACTTATCATTTGCCACTTTGAGACAAATGACGCTAGACTTCTATCAAATGTCGCATATAATGCTGGATCGAACTCATGACCTAAAGATATAGAGCAAAACGCGATACCGACTGATCGATTGGGCTAATTTCGAAAACATATTGTGATATCTTGGAAAAATTGGCAGTAAATAAAACGTTTTGTTATTATCATCACAAATACTTATTTTCTAAGAGGCGTCAGACACACCTTAGGCTTTAATGATTTGAACTTATGAAAACTTTTGATAAAGTTATTATATGAACATTTCGAAATTATCAGGGTGAATAATTCTTGAAGGATTTTGGAATTGAATGAGCGGAATAAATGAGGTTTGAAAGCAATGAGCGGTTTGAATGAAATGAAAGATTTGTAATTACTTCCCTTTATACATATTTGAAAATTGATCTATGAATAGATTTAGTTAGTACTAATTTGTTTTAGTTCGATTGCGACGAAAGCCTTTGGCTTATAGAGTCGCTCACGAACACTCACAACCAAGATGGTTTCATGTCCCCGAAAGAGAGGCAGTGACTTAGACCAATTGCTACCTAATTCTACAGCTGGGTAGACTGGGGTTAGATTATTTTGTCAGCCAATCGAGGTCAGCCGATTATGGAAGTTAAAGTAAGTGATCAAAGCTCAATTTTGTCTATACAGGTATAGACAAAAATGACCTTTGATCACTCACTATAACTTGTAAATCTATGCATTGCATCGATTGGAATGATATGAACAGAACAATGAACAAGCGATTTTGAATGATTTTGAGTAAAATGAGAGTCAATCTCACGATTTTCCATGATTTACTCACTAAAACAAAAGTACACGTCTTTTATGTGTGGTTCTGACAATTGGTACACGATAAAACCGTTGCATATCTTCATCGTAATGATGCTCTCTCGACCACAGCAATCGTCCTTTGTTCGCAGACATGCTGTCACATCTCTCTGTTCTTCTGTGTTGTTCGTGGAACTCGAGTCTAGTTCAATATATAGCATTTCGACAGTTCAGCACAAACAGTTGTAACTGCCTATAAACATATAGGCAGTTACAACTGTTTTGCTCTAAACCATCGATTTTTTTATGTGTCTATCAAAATTCTAGACTTCTAACAGGCCTAAACATTTGTTTCATACCCCCACGAAAAAACAAAAACGAGTACAGAAATATGTTTTTTTTTTTATTTATTTATTTTGCGCACAAAGTAGATCAAAAGAAAGAAAAATGTAAAACAGAAAAATGAAAATTGGCATTAAATTTCCAACCGCTGCACATGTGCACAAAAAGAATCTCAAATCCGCAAAGTCTGATCAAAGTCTTCACTCTGAGCTCCATTGATTGATACTGATCCAAAGCCTTTTTAACGATCAGCGAATGCTCTTAATGCCCGAATGGGCTGTCTAGGCTGTTCAATTGACCAATCGCGTGTGTCAATCAAATAACCAGTCGACCAATAAAATCTTTCATTTAGACTAGACATAAGTTTTAATTTCCAAAATTGGCCAGCCATTTTTTGTTGGTTTAGCGACTTAAACGTAGTAACTACAGCTTATTGAATCTGTAGTTACGACGTTTAGGTCGCAAACCAACTATTCTATAGTTTGTTGTAACTAGCTATTATTTCTATACAACAGGACTCATGTTTGATTCGTTAACAAGAATTTTGTTCTCATAATTTCAAAAAAATCATAATTTTGACCCTTGGAAATTTCTAATAATGGGATCATTTTGATTGATTTATTTAATTGGGTTTAACGCCACTTTTATTAGTATTTCAGTCATATCGCGGCGGCTGGAGTACCTTACCATGGCTTCCTGGTATAGCCCACACCGGTGCTACCACTACATCCTATTCGAGCCCCCTTCTGCTTAGGTTTATTATATCCACCCAGGGTCATTCTGACGTGGCGTGAGTGTTTTTGACCCGTCAAATGTTCAGTGATGCATGTTATGTATTGAGATTTATAAAAGAGAATCAACAGATACATAAAGAGAAATCCATACGTTGGTTCGTTTTTTGTTGCTGTGTTGTTGTTGTTTCGGACCCTTTTAAAATCAGCTTTCACCTACCCCCGATATTTGTGGTCTAGCAGTCATTGACTTCGTCGATTTCACAAGGCTGGTACAAGCCTTATTCACACATATAAACGTACTATTACTGCGATACTTTTAACCCATTTCCAGACGACAAAATTTGAGACCGGTCCAAATTGAAAAGAGTGGCAGACGACCATTTAAAGGTTATGAAATGTTAGATTTTTTTTCAATTTTTGGAGTAGAAAACTTGTTTTTCTTGAGTGGCGTCCAAAAGCGTCATTGTGTTGGAATGAGATCAAGACAAGACTCCGCGTATACACATGAAAAAGAGAGATCCATTTCGAATTATTTCTTTTTACCTATCAAGGCCCATCAAGCGAAATGGGATACTCTGGGAACTGCGTAAGACAAATAATTAGAAAAATGGAAATGGAGAAAAAGAAATGGGTAACAACGGAGTTTAATTGACGGAACGCTGGGAACAAGAAGTTTTACTTTCAAATAAAACGGCTTTATTTGGCAAAATATATGACCAGTAGTTGGTAACAAAACAGTAAAATGGTTAGTTTGCGACCTAAACGTCGTAACTACAGCTTGAGTAAGCTAGTAAGCGGTAGTTGCGCCGTTTAACCTATTCCCACACAAGCCCTCCATTTTAGGCCCCAAAAGGAAAAAAAAAGCTTTGAAAAACATTGTGGAAAATGAAGAAATTGCCACAATATTTTCTATCCCGGAAGATTTATAATATTAAATTTCAACCAACTTAAAACTGTTGTCTGCAAACTTCCTTCAATTTGGACAAGTCTAAAATTGTGTCGAGTTGGAATGGGTTAAGCTACCAAACCAACAAAAATGCTTCATTTAAAAAAAAGCAATTTCAGGTTTTAGAGAGTGTCTAATATTTTCATAATTCTAATACTTGTGATGAAACACCGTCACGTATTGTTATTATCGGAAATGGCTTGTCGCCATTCTCTCTAAGGCCTTTTTTATATTTTTTCTTAACAGTAGCTAGTGACGGTCAAGCATTGTCGTAAAAAAAAAAGAAAAGAAAAGTGTGACGTATGTCCATCACATTGGTAATTCTATCGGTTGGCGGTTGTTTTGAATATGAACAATTGAGAAAAATTTAAATGATTGTATAAAGCAAAGTGAATCCCTCGGACAATTCTGCGAATCAGGGAGATAGGTTTTATCCGGGCTTTACCACCTTTTTGTTCGGCAGGGCGCGTAAAATATTGTGTCCTTCAACTGCGGTTGAAAGTTCTGGCCCCCTGTTTAATACCCAGTCTAATATCCAAAATAAAAGAAATCACATCAAGCGTTCTGATTAGAAGAGAAATATTTCTCAGCCTACTCCTAATTAGAACCATAGCTAAAACCTTTATTCAGGCTGGTTTGAGGAAACGGACGCCGAATGGTCAAATTCATACCGTTTATCCAGATAACTCCGCCGGGACTATTACAAACGTCTCGCACCGGACATGACGTCACTAGTACACCACTGGTTGTATTGATAAATCGATACCATCCTAATTTGGGCACTCTCGTTTGTAAGTTTTGACTCCACAACTCGGTATAGTCATAACATGGATCAGAGGAGACGAATACAGACAATCCACCTGAATAGGGAACACCGCATTTGAACGAACTGTGAATACAGCTTGCTTTCTCTGTGCCAACGTTTGACTACGTATCGTCGTTGTCATTCTAAAACGTCGTGACTACAGATTGGTTGATTAAAGCTGTAGCTACGATGTTTTAGAATGACAACGACGATATGTTTTAATTAAGTCCACAGAATACTACCAGTCTTAATAACAAAACGATTTATTCCATGCAGTATTCCACTGTCAACACGGTACTAGTAATCTATGAATGCGATATTATGTGTTTATGGTTCTTTCTCTTACCCAAACTCTACAAGAATTAAATATATATTGAGTCGATTAAAAATGTTTGATTTAAAAATCTACCAGGCCTCCATCAAAAATTCGGTACGAAACTACTATTTGAAATGTTAACGCAAAAAGTAGTTCGTTTAAAAACTGCCTTGAACTGATGCTTTTTTTTTTTTTTTTTTTCTCGTGTAATTTTATGGTACAAAAAGTTCTAAGAAATGAAGATCGTCTGTTTTGCTTTCATTTAGTTATGGAAAACAACTACTAACAATTCATTATGAACTCACAACGAAACAAAAATATCTTCAGAAGTGTGATTATTCTTTGAGTTTTGTACAACAATGAAACAATCTAAGTACTGGATGTACTGTAAGCTAGCAAAGCATTGTTTTGTTAAGTTATCTTCTTTTCCAAAGGTTATCATGATAAATAAACGAGGTTAAGAAACCCAGGAGTTAACCCATTACAACATGACAAAATCTTAGTCTGGTTCGAATTGAAAGAAGTTGCAGACGACAATTTCAAATAGGTTGAATTTAGAAAATCTTTCCCTTGTTGGGTAGAAAACATTGTGAACAATGAAGAAATTGCTTGTTTCAAGCAATTTCTTCGTTGTCCACAATGTTTTCCCAAGCTTTTGTCTTGAAATGCTTAAAAACGAAATTGAGTGGGAGTGGTTTGAATAGCATGTTTTTTTAAAAAAAAATCTCTACAATTTGATTAAAGTTTCCTGAAATACATCAGAACTACTTTTTGAGGGCGTAGGCATTCAATGGATTTAGTTGTAAAAACTCCAGTGGCAGTTTGCAATCGTTGACCTTTGTGAAGGTTTTTCTTCAAAATTTTGACTGTTAACTTAAGCTATCAAAGCTCACGCTTTGCTAGCTAATAACTAATCTCTTCATATACCTTAAATAGCACACAGTCTCTATGAAAAATCGTTCTTATTCTTCATTACCTACAGCAAGTGTTAATATTCCGGTTTGGTGGCTTTTCCAGCTGTTTTGTCAGAGGCTTGGTTATAATCCTTTACCAGTCATTACCTGCTTTTTAGTTCACCCGAGCAAAACCCTGTTGTACTGTTTTTAGAGTCTTTTTAAAAAATATTAGAAAATTAATAGACTTATGTTGTTCTTTGGTGATTTGATCACGCCTCCATGGAAAATTGGGTACGGAACTATTTGACTTGCCTGCGCAAAAAGAAGTTCGCCTAAAAATCTGCCTGGAACTGATGAATTATTTTCTTATGTTATTTTATGCCACGATACCAAAATATCTTCAGACGTGTAATTAGGCTTCAGTATCTGTACAGCAATGAAAACAAAGAGTAAACTTTTCATGCCTTAACGGTAGGTATCTTTTTTTTCATATCACATATTTTTTAGTGATTCCACCTAACTACCTAACAATTTGCATAGGGGCCCGGCACGCCTAGTCTCAGATTTGGGTGAAACTTTTTGTATAAAATACTTTTGACCCATAATCGCAAAAAAAGAGTCTTTTTTTTTCTTGGATGGAGCTGTGGTTAAAATTATTCTTATTATTCCCTCTCATACACTATTTTGATAAAATATTCCGAAAAGTAGTTTACGAAAACCAGAGGTTGTTTATCAGAATAAACCAGGGTATTTCCATAATAGCCTATACGTAGGCTGTTAATCTAGTTTTAGATTAAGCCGAGACAGTTGCAAATATCTTTCGGGCCTTTCACGTGGTGCTCATAACCGTTTGAGTCCTGAATGCCAAGTATATAAATTGTTGAGTGTATCTAAAAATCGATGGTCATAGGTGTAGGAAATATTGAAAATATTGGCAAATTTTAAGTTTTTGAAATGTAGGTCAAAGGTCAAGGTCACGAACTCATGGTATTGATATTAATTGAAGCCTATCAATAGATGGATGCGTATTTTAAATATGACTGCCCTATGTGAAGGCATTTAGAAAAGAAAGTCAGATAAAAATTTAGGTTATTATTATTTCTTTCTCTTTTTCTTTTCTTTTTTTTTCAAATTGGTTCAAGTTTATATGGTCAAAGGTCGTGGTCTCTAAAAGAAGCATATATCCTAGTGAGTGTTTGTGTGAAATATGAGCCATAAGGATAAATGGTTACTGATATAAAAAAAAAACAAATTTTACAAAATGGGGAGCCGTCAACGGACGCTGAGGCCAGAGCTGACAGCAGAATGTGCAACGATGGCTTTTTCGAGGCTTGAACTATATAAAAGGGGCGATAACATTCTCTAAAGACTTTTTTCTTTAACCCTTTCCTGTTTAGACCTGTCTAAATTCTAAGGATTTGCAGACGAAAATTTAAAGTGGATTTAGATAGACAAATAACCATTCAGTAAGGTAGAAACTATTGTGGAAAAAGAGGAAATTGCTTGTCACAAGCAATCTCTTCTTTTTCTACAATGTTTCCTCAATTATAAAATCACAGTAACGTAAAAGCCAGGGACTGAACAGTTTGTTTGTTTGTTTGTTTGAATGGGTTTTACGCCGCTTTCAACAATCTTTCAGTTATATCACGGCGGCTGGAGAACCTAACGATGGATTCCTGGTATTTCTCACACCAGTACCGCCATCACATTCTTTCCTAGCCTCCAGCTGCTATCCCACATAGGTCTACGATTATCGACCCATTGGTGGGAGAGAAATAGTCGGAAAGGATGAGTGCCGCCGTCGAGGATCGAACCCGGGACCTCTAGAATGACAGTCCGACGGGACTGAACAGAACAGGAAAAATGGTTAATAAGTTAAATCGCTGACAGGTTACTTACCGTACAAGAGTATAGTGTGCGTAGCAAACATGAAACATATTCTTTCCATATTTAAGCTGTCTTTGTTAAACTAATTGAGTCCGAATAAGCTTGATCCTGCACTTATATCGATTACAAATATGTAGGAAACAACAACTGGGTAGGATAATAAACCTGTATATGATGATTAATTATGTTGATTTGGTAACACACCTTTGAAAATTATCTAATCAGTCAGACATGTAAAAGTTGATAACAACTTTAAACCCAAATCATGCGTCATCATGTCCTGTTAAGTATTTAACCTTGGCTACAAGAATAACGCAGGCAGTTTCATTTTTGTTTATTTACTTATTTGTCCCACATACAGAGATTTATGACGTTTTCACTTAAGAGATGAAGAGAATATTTTTTTGTTTTCATGGAGGTATGAACCGAAAAACCTAATCACATTGTATGAATACGCGAACCGGATTCATACATTGTGGGATTAGGTTTTTCGGTTCATACCTCCATGAAAACAAAAAAAAATATTCTCTTCATTTCTCATAATTTAATAGCATCGAGCGAAAAGAAAAACGGTTTACAAATTTTGATACTTTTTTGTATGGGACTATTTTGTGCGGAAGCATCCAAAGTCGCTGCGTGCTCAAAATTTTGTTCACCGAGTTATGAATAAACTTTTTCGACCAATATTCAGAACGCCCCTTTTTTAGAGACAAAACTAAAAATCAAATTATGTAAAAAACAAAACAAATCAAAAAATATTATTACAATAAAACGAATATGATTTAAGTTACTTGACTTTCGAATTCGAAAAATGTTTAAAGTCTACGTGTTTGTGAATCATTCAAACAAAGGCAAAATGACTGATAACGACTGCCAAAAATAGAACTATTCGACCAATCAAATCATTCGTTTAGACCTGAAGTAAACTTTGAATTTCGACATTTATCACAATTCACGGGATCATATTTTTTGCTTTGTTGACTCAAACGTCGTAACTACAGCTTATTCAAGCTGTAGTTACGCCGTTTCGGTCGAAAACCAACAATTTTACATGTTACTTAAAGGCTACTGACCGTAAATTTTGCAAATTAACGACTTTGATATCCAGGCGGAATTTACTGTCGGAGGTCAATGGGCGTGGCCAGCGATCCGTCAACTAACGAAATAAATCAAAGGACCGAGAGTCCTAAGAGAGATCTGGTATTAATTGGTGAGTCTTAAGTTTTGCAAGCCGGTTTTATCCTCGAATTTGTACATACACATCAGAAAGGGAGACTCTGACTTTCTCGGTGTTGCTTTTTTTTTTGTATGGGTTAAACACCGCTCTTAACAATTTTTCAGTTATTACACGGTGAAGTTCACTTATTTATTTCTTTAATAAAGCAGTATTTACGACATTTTTTCTCGCCCATAGACGATTTACTTTCGGGGTATCACCAGAACTTGGCTATGGCTGATGAAATACCCATGTGACCGGAGGCGGGATAGGGATTTGATCCCCCAGCCCTCGACTCCTCCAAGATTACGAGACCACCATCCAGACTACTGAGCCTTTTTTACAGTGGTGCGTGGAAAGAAATTCGGGTGTTTAGTATGCCGTCTACAACACATGAAAAAACTAAAACCATAAGAATAGTTTATATCAAAATTGCTAAGGCTTACAACAAATCTGTAAAGGGGAATGAACTGCTGAAGCGCATCCAATAACTTTCATGATTTGAGAAGAAATCAGTGCTTAAGGGACGACTGTTTCATACATATTAGCAGATAACTTTTTAATTCGGTGTAGGTAAATCAAGGCGACTGGGAAACAACGCACAGACGGTGCAATGGCTGTGCATATCTCTAAACTTTTATTTCAAAATGAAAGTGCTGAAAGTACTGTAAGCCAGCAAATTATGTTTTTATTAAGTAATCCATTACAAAACGACGCAATCTTAGACTGGTTCAAATTGAAAGAAAAGGCATATGGCAATTTCAAGTTGGTGGAATTTAGCAAACATTTGCCTTGTGGGGTAAAAAGATTGTGGATATTGAAGACATTGCTTGTTACAAGCAATGTCTTCAATGTCCACGCTTTTTTCCAAAGCGGTATTCTTGAGGTGCGAAAAAAGCTAGATTGAGGGGGAATAGTTCAAATAACATGCTTTGGAAGGAGTTCTCTACAATTTGAATAAAGTTAATTCATGTGACCATGCAAAGCAGTGAGCATAGTGAAGACTTTGATCAGACTCGTTATGACCACGATATGCTCAAGTATACGATATGCTGAAATACATAAGAACAGCTTTTTATGGCGTAGGCTTTCAATGGATTTAGTGGTGAAGCCTCAAGTGGTGGTTTGCACACACTGAACTCTGAGAAGATCTCAAAATTTTGTCTGTTAACTAGTTTTCACAACTGACACTTTTACTGGCTAAAAAGGATACAGTGCAATTATTAAAGGATTGAATTCAAGTAATAACGTTAGAGAGAAATGAAACACTTCTACGCCAGTATAATTTAATATTTAGTTTCATCTATCAAAATCAGGCGTTCTGATTGGTCGAAAAATTTAATTCATACCTCCATGAACAAAATTTTGAGCACGCAGCTATTTTGTATGCTTCCGCACAAAATAGCCCCATACAAAAAGGTATCAAAATTTGTACAGCTTTTGGTTTTTTTCGCTCGATGCAATTAAATTATAAGAAATGAAGAGAATATCTTTTGTTTTCATGGAGGTATGAACCGAAAAAACTAATCACACTTATGTATGAATCCGCTTCGCGTATTCATACAGTCTGATTAGTTTTTTCGGTTCATAACTCCATGAAAACAAAAACTATTCTCTTCATCTCTTAAATACAGTACGATCATCAGCTCCGCAGTTTTTACAAAGGAGGAATACGTCACTGGCTTTCCTCGTGATATGTTTCCTTGAAGGCTAAACTTTGCTAGATTGTGTCTTGTACATGTTTCTACTTCGTTTATGATTTGGCAAAGGGACACATTATATAGTTTCGCGGATACATAATTATGGGGTATTCCATATTTCTATGGAAATATTTCTATCAAGGTATACTCTCTAAAGGTCCACTGTCTAATTTGCTGTCTAGTGCCATTTCTGCTTGCGAGTTTCGGCTGTCAACCAAAAAATCTATCGACCAATAACATCATTCAGTTTCACCGGAAGTAAACTTTAAACTACTACAACAGCGCAAAGCACTTTGCAGGTTTGGCGACTTAAAGGTCGTAATTACAGCTTATTCAAGCTTTAGTTACGACGTTACAGTCGCCAAACAACTACATCATATATTTATAACATCTTATTGGCCATGAATTTGCACAAGATCGCCGTTTGATATCGAAGAAGAACTACTTGTCGGAGTCAATGGGCGTGTTCAGATGAGTCAGTGGGCGTAGCCAGCGATCCGTCCATTTTACATATAGTGCATGGCAAAATACCTGGGTTACATAGTTGTGTTTGTTACACTAATTGCCATGAAAAGTGTAACGACATCAATAAGGCTTTGTCTCAAGTGTCCGAATTATCCCCATCTCTTTTTCGCCGAAGTAAAAATTCGGACTATACAAAAGTTTAAGCTTGGAAACCAACATACACCAATCAACCCTCTCATTATTTAGTTTGTCGCTGTATATTCCATCACAACAAAATTTTTGGATCAGTCAAAATTGAAAGAAGCTGCAGACGACAGTTTCAAATTGATGGAATTTCGAATGTTTTGTCCTTTCGGGCCAGAAAACATTGTGGACATTGAATAAATTGCTTGTTGCAAGCAATTTCTCCAATGCCCCCGGTGTTTCAAAAGCTTTTTCCTGAGGTGCGTGAAAAAGAGAGATTGTGTGGGAATTGGACTAGTAGGCGTCTCTTTATCTGCCCACTTGTCCACCTTGGGTGTAAATTTTTTGCCAATATTTTACATCTAATACACTGAATTTACAATGTTAGCAACATGTATCTCATTCACTTAAATTAATCAACATATTGAGGCTAAATCGTGATGTTTGTGTGTGTACGCGTGTGTTTAATTGTTGAATGTGTCACGTGGACTTCTAAGTTATAAATAAACCCAAGACAGAAAAACACTTTTTACTGATTGATTTCTAAACAGTTTTGTATTCTTACCCAGATTATTTTTAAAACTATAAGAACTTTAACAATTGACGGATCGCTGTTCATGCATACTGACCTCTGACAAGGAAGGTGGACTCAGGTATCAAAGTTCTTTATTTGTTTGATTCATTACTATAGAACATAAACAAATCCTCGATCGGCGATCTATACGTCGTAACTGTAGCTTAAATGAGCCATAATTACGCGATGGATGCTCGAAGCTTTCATTAATTATCTATCTCTCCTTTTTTAAATTTTTCCTATTCATCAATAGAAAAATTATAATGAATCAACTGCTATGACAGCATATTTCATAAAGGGAAATGAAACTTACAGATCGATAATCAAAGTACTGAAAGTACTGTAAGCTAGCAAAGGATGGTTGAATTTAGAAAATATTTCCCTTGTTGGGTTGTAACAAGCAATTTCTTCCTTGTCCACACTGTTGTGTACCCAACAAGGCAAAGGTTTTCTAAACTCCACTACACATGGTTACCTTTGACAAAGAAGATTACGTAATAAAAAAATCATGCTTTACTAGCTTACAGTACTTTCAGTACTTTGATTGTCTTTTCGGCGGTACATCAGAATCTAAAAGTGAGCAAGTAAAAACCACCACGGAAAGGAAATTTTGATACCGCATCTATTGTATTGGTATTCCTAATTTACTAAAAATAAATCGGGCAAAACCAAACCAAGATGCGTTTGTGGGTCTTTTTACTACCAGTTGATAAAACAGTGCAATCGTGTCGTCCGAGTATTTCCCTCTATATAAATAATAAATCTTTTCCTTTTATTCGTTCAGTCTGTCTGTCTTTCTTTAAGACGGTAGGTTGGTCTGTTTTCTTTCTTTCTGTCTGTCTGTCAGTCCTCTCTTTCTCTTACCATCTCTCTCTCTCCCCTCTCTCTCTCAATCTCCTCTCTCCCCCTCTCTCTCCCCCTCTTTCTCCCCAACTCTCCCCTCTCACCCCCTCTCTCCCTCTCTCTCTCTCTTTCTCTCTCTCCCCCTCCCCCCCTCTCTCTCTCTCTCCCTCTCTCTCTCTCACTCACTCACTCTTTAGTCGGATATTTGTATTGAAATTTCAATTGACGTTGTCGATAATGCTTATTATTACATTGTAATAACTTAACATCGAACCTAAGGTTTACTTCATTCAAGAAATCTGTAATAATTTTGAAATACAACTGCAGACGAACTATAGAGACGTACTAAAAATTCTATAAAACTCAAAATATTAAACTTTTTTCGGTTATTCTAAAAATAAATCCAACCCAAAAATAAATTACACGGATTCACTCAATTTATCTGTCATGAATGTATTAAAATATCGAAACGCGGATCGCTATCAATCAAGCAATCAAAAGACCAACCAAATCATTAGTTTAGACCGGAAGTGAATTCCGACATTGGTTGATACTTGTGATAATCATTTTTGCTTGTTAATTTGACGACTTGATCGTGCCAATCAGCTAGTTCAAACTTTGCATCGCCAACAAACAACTTTGCTTTTACATGTGACATAAATTTTCTTAAATAACGCCGTTTAATATCTAATTCGATTGATTGATTGATTGATTGAATGATTGATTGAGTGGGGTTTAACGCCACTTTTAACAGTAGTTCAGTCATATCGTGGCGGCTCGAGTACCTAACAATAGATTCGTGGTATTTCTCACACCAGTACTACCACTACATCCTTTCCTAGCCCCCAGCTGCTATCCCACTTAGGTTTAAGATTATTCACCCAACGGTGAGAGACAAATGTCGGAAAGGATATGTGCAGCCGCCGTGGATCGAACCCATGACAACCCATTATTAAAGTTTAGGAGTCTGACGCGTTACCGACTGCGCTATGATGATGGAACGTCCTGTTGGAGGTTTGAGGGCGTGGCCT